>OZ026839.1:21063695-21806195 GCA_964023205.1 Lutraria lutraria
TTATTGTACGGCGTCCTCCGGCCGCCGTACTCTCTGGAATGCTTATTTTTAAATGGCAATGCAAAATCGCAACTTCTTGCGCGAAGCAGATTAGTGACAGTGCCCGAAATATTCCGAAATATCCGCAATGGTCATCACGTGATATAAACAAAACAGAAATAGAGCGAGGTCACGTGTTACTCACACCAACTATTGTTAGCTTGATGACGCAGTCGCTATTTATAGTCTAAGAATGGAACGAGCTCGATATCTGCCCATCTGTCAATAAATGCAGCCGAAACTCTTTATATCAAAGGAATTAGGAAAAATTGTTCGATCTAAATGAACTTCAATGTATAAATTATTAGAGAAATTCGCTGTGTTTATTATCGGTGTGTTGTAATAATCATTTAATCGTGTTATAAGATACGGAACACGGTATTTATACGTTTCGATGTATTTATTTTAGCAACATGTCGCAAATAAACAAAACATTATAAACATATTCACACAGACTAATTGTATAATCGCGAGCGTGGACACTGACTTGTTTACGCAATTGTCGTTAATTAAATATCGATTTCGGAGTTCAATACAAAAAATGTCCGATCAGGTGAGAAATGATGAATTAATTGGTTCGACATAGACGGTCACTTTATGGTTCGATTTAGATGGTCACTTTGCAGTTGAAAATCTATGTTTGGGACCGTTATACCAGGTTTTTACGACAACGTACCCTCAGACAACGGAGTATATTATTTTTGGAGACTTTATTTAAATATTTTATATGCATTCCAGCAGATATTGCAATGTCTGATACATCGAGCTGATAGTTTACCCTGATTTTAATTTTAGGGTGGAAACAGGGACTACATATAGAGTACCTCGTGAACTGTAGAACCATATGACCAGATTCATGAGATTCATGAAACATCAACGGCTTGTATATTTGATGGAGTAGATGATCACTTTAGTTTCGGGATCAGTTAAGTCAAAATAACAAATTCGTTTGATCTGAAACTTCGCACATCCTGATAAAAAATGCTACATAGGCCACATTCTAGTATTGAATTGCCGGATGCGATTTTGCGCCGTACAAACATTTAACTTGTCTTTTTTGGTAAGTATTCATTTATAAATAAATGTCACGATTGTTCCCTGATTTAAAATTATTTTGAAGTTATAAACAGAATCATTTTAACGCTTGTATTTCGTCATGTTTCTTGAAATATCATGCAGCGTGCCTTTTGAACACTGTCTACAGCAGTGATTGGACATTAAGTTTTATTGTAAAAATAATAATCGTTGGTAAATATTGAAAACAAAATGTGTGTACAAAATATCATAATATTTCTTGACATTTTTGAAAATTCCAAATTTTCAAGGAAACTGTTGACAGATTATAGTGCAACTGCTTATGAAATTAGACACTAGTATGTGGAATTTACCTAATATTTTGTGAAATTCTCTTTGGATTTAGTTTCCTTTTTTTGTATAATTGGAGCGATTAATTTTGTATTTGTGGTAAGTCAAAGTTTTTGTTTTCCCTGTATGATTGCGTTAATTTAGGAATGGAGCGATTAATAGAAAACATAAAGGGTATAGACGTTTTGCTAGAATATATCTTTGAATTGATATGAATACGTAAAGACATTAAATAGCTCCTATATAATTGACCACCACCTCCAATCCACATTCATGTTTATGCACCTTATCAGTATAATCCTGTCTGGTCACGGTCTGTAGACTTGACACCTAGTCAAAAAGTAGGGTCACAAAGTTTATTGATTTATAATGATAATTAGTTTATGACTAAATTCCTGTTGTTTTTTTATTGATCTTATAAGCATAGCATAATTGATTATGTAAACAGAAGCTAGTCTATCAATGACCCTGTCTGTTTGTGGAAATAGGGGTCTTGCTGGTCCATAAATCATATGCCTCGCATTCCTGGTTCGATGTCTTTAAGAAAGACAATTAGTTATTACAATTTACATCAGCGAAATAAAAAATGTTCGATTCTACTATTTGTGAATCATTGTTAAAGTACATTGCGTTTCACATGAGTGCTAGCGTTATTTTCAAATTAATTATTTGCACATAATTATAGCTGGTAATAATGTGCCGTCAATGTAACTGCATGAATTCTTTTACCTCTCAAAAAAATTGTGCTGCGTAAGCAGTGTACTAAACACCCGTCTAGATTAAGTTTATGTATAATTCAACTCACTGCGCTTGCCAGCGAATCAGTTTCCAATCGTTGAAAAGTAAGTTGTTTTGGTTCAAGTATCTGCAAGCAGAAAATATACAATGCCATATAGTTTATCTGTAATTATATCAATTATTTCTTCTTGGCATGGTTGTATAGGGCAACAAAATTAATGGTCCTTTGCCAAGTTTTCTTTGCAACATAACACTACTGAATTGATTTTAAATGTAGGTAAGAACTCGAATTAAGTTTAAGCTTTTGAATGTTCCTGGCAAGAAAACTCAAGAACATGCAAGTGTGCACGTATTTCTATAAGCATGCAGGTAAATTGGCTGTGTTTCAACACCGTGTTATCTGAGACTGTGTTATGGAGTAAATCAGTCGATATTCTTACAACTGATACTGGTGCATGTTGTTAAATGCAAACAGTCTTTGATTGCAAGAATCAAATAAAGTCATTGGAAAAGAGGCAAATTTGCCAGGGGTCCAGGGAGCTGCAATAGGCTCCCTGTGGGTCCAGGGCAAAGCCCTGATGGGGTGACAAGGAGGGCGAGGCCCCCGAAGCTCCTGAATTCTGAGCTTTTTAAGTACCTTTCGACAGTCCAAAAATGGCTTTCTTCTAACCTTTACCTAATATGCTAACTATACCTTTATAACCATGTTGCTTCAAGATTAACAAAATCTATGGCACCATTTTACAATTAACTTGATGCCACATTGTCAATGAGCTACTTGAACCATACTTTCAACTCAATCTTGATGCCAATTTTACAACTCAATAAACAACATGATGAGCAAAGATCACTGATTTTCATTCTAGTGCAGTTTGCAATTTATAATACTCATCACATTACTGAGGTTCCATCAAAACAATGAACAAAAGTATTTGGTGATATTTTTAATATCCCCACTGAAGTAATATTGTAATAAGAGGTGTTTGAAATAAATCAATAATTCGCAGTGGATTGCGGCGACGATCGCTCAACCCGGTGATACGCGATGTCGCCTCTTTAGTTTACTCAAAACTTACAAATTTCTTGTCAATAACAGTATCATTCACACATAATTTAATTGCGCTTTTGTGAACAAATTAATTTTTGTTACCTGACATGTGTGAAAAATTAGCATTGACATAAATTATTATCAACGAATGTTGAGAACTTAATAGTAGTTGATGAGCTTTAATTAATCTGTCACCTTTCATATATTATTGCGCGAAATAATATTACAAGTAAACAGTGGACTGGACTAATATCGAGCTTAATTGATCCTTCCATGGATCTATTTAATTCACGTTATTTACCATTAACATGCTGGCCAACGACCCGTATAGAACTTTTTAGCTTATAAGTTTTGCAAATAAGTAAAACGTATTTCTTTAACGCACTGAGAATTTCTCAGTTGTCCGCCATTATCAGCGTAGTCCCCGGAAGTAGAATTATTCCTTATCAGGGGACATCACCGTCGATTTACTAAGGGAAGTAACCTAGTTATGGGAAAGGGCCATTGGTTAGAGCACCGAGCTACATAGGTAAAATGAGAGACTGCCACTCGGTATAAATAATGATTATCGCCCTAGTACTCGATATATAAAACACTAAAAATATATGTGCCTCTTAACTGTACACTCGCGACGCAAACACATTTCTTCGTAGACTCAATTCTATTACAGTCAATACCAACGTGTGTATAATTTTCACATATAGGCATTAGCTCGTCACATAAATTAAACTGCATAATTATGTTCATCTGGTACGTGATTTGTATCGGAGGAAAGAGTTGCACATTCAGAAATCATTAATCTCCAGCGTTTAGCATAGCAATTACAAATGTCTAGCATTCTTTGAAGTCCGTTTCTGGAGTATGACATTAATTAAAACCATGTCATCGGCAACGGCTGATGCGCACATCTTGATATATGCAGCATCCGTACACACAGTCCTTCAACTGTCCTCCGACATCAGCCCGTTAATTTAGGTTAAATACAATAATGGCGAGCTTTTCCCGCCCTGGCGGATACCTTGGAGAACCAGAAACGAGTCTGATAGCATCCCTTTGTACCGAACACGAGTCTGTACATTATTATACAGTTCACGTAGAGCAACTAATATGTTCCCATCCATAGGTGTATTATAAAACAAACCGTCGGTTGGATATATCCGATCCCGGTTCCTCGAAAAAATAGGTATGGTATCTTGAGCTCTATGCGAAGCCAATAATTTAAAGAAGACCCCGTCGTGCCACACACGGTCGAACGCCTGCCGAGCGTCTAGAAAGCACAGGTACACATGCGACGAACATTCTCTGGCAAAATACAAACACTCACGGAGGGTAAAACTTGTCATGATGCATCCCAAGTGTTCTTGAAAACCACCTTGCATTCATTTTAAAGAATGTGTTATTTTATCTTTACAAAAGAGTAATCTCATAAACTTTAAGAATATTTCAGGACAGTGTGATAGTGCGATAATTACCAGGATCTGATTTACATTTACACCCGCCTTTCTGATGGGTGATAATTTCACACTCTTTCATTTTGTGTGGAATTTTTCAGTTCTGTAATATCGTTGTGTATAATACGCTGCACCCATACTGTAAGTGTTCGTGCGAAATTTCATCTGGACCACAAGCTTTACCCTTGGGCAACGTTCGAATTCACCCTCTCACAAGCGTGGAGGGTATCGTTACTTCCATGTCCAGTACCAATTCATCAAATGCCCGGTCAGCTCTTTCTTTCACGGCTGTTTTCCAAAGCTGATCACCAAACTCACTTGACTCCGACGGCGTATGTAAATCTCTAAAGTATCTACCCCACTCTTCTCGACTTCTATAAATGACACCGTTGAAATTCAAGCTGTCACCTAGTTTAGTTGTCTAACTCTGCCTTCTAGCCTTTACACTTTTCCAGAATCTATTGATATCATGTACAGCTTCATATTCCAGTTTGCAATAAATGTCTCAGTTTAAGAAGATGATTTATGAGTTTGTATTGGGCTTAATGTATTAGGGTCGTAACTCCAAAAATTATTATCTCAAAATGGACTGACCAATTATGGAAATATTTATAATTCTTATAGGTTTCTATTATATGATAAACAAATGATTTAACATGAAACTTTTAAAAAGCAATGACAAGTTTAGTTATTTTCATTGAAGTCTATGACAGTAACCCATCCTTGAAAGATTTGAGAAAAAATGACTCTCATTTCAATGTAAACTCATGATTAAAAGATGCAATAACACTGTATCTAATTTGATAAAGAAAAAATAAATTGGTCACCATGATAAATGGGCAATACTATTTTTTTGTAATATTAACATTTTTGTTCAGTCATGAGAAAACGTCTGAAACGTGTAGTGTTAAGTATCTAAGACCTTAAAGCCCTATTAGCTTTTTGGATGTTAAAATTCATTTCAAAGTAGGTATTGCTTTACCTAGAAAGATGACTTATCATCATTTTTTAAGTACACTGTACACTGTCATATAGAAATGTAGCACAGTATTTTTTCAATGATATTACAAAAAAATGAGAAAAAGCATCTGACAACATTTTTACTGTTTTAGAGCAAATAAAATATATTTCTTACATTTTACTATCATTTTATCTTTTGTACGGGCCCTCTAATGCTGCTTATTTTCAGTTACATGGTATATGCGACATGATGTAAAGGCACAGTAATGCTCTAATGACATTTCAGCTTCATGGTTTAAGATTGATAATCTAATTGACGAAATAACTGTAGAAGCAATGGAAGAAGTAACTGTAGTACAAAATGTACAGGAAACATCGAAGAGTCTGGAGCGGACACAAGAAGTCAGTATGCAGCAACATTCTGCGGATCTTATAGGTATTTAAATGCGGTGCTGGTTTAGGTAAAACCACATACTGTACATACATGTGCTTATTATGGAGCGTAGCTTAAAGAGCTAAAAGTTATACATGTTTAAAATGTTTTGAAAACGATTCCATACAGAAAGATGTTGATTTCATGTCTCAAGTTTAATATGTATTTTGTGTAAGCCTACGAGATACGAGTACATGCGGTACGAAAATATCAATTTGATAATGTATGACTCTAGCGAAAAGTGTCAACTCAAATTACGACCAGCCTTAAATGATATGCTTTGCTTAGTTATACTTGATGGTCTCGGAGAACAGAATCCGAGTAACAAAAGTTTACTATTTACAGTCAATGCAATCCGACAATTGTGTTTACTTAACAACATGTACTTCGAACAAAATAGAACATGATTGATTGTTAGGTGAAGCAATCCAACACCGACACGTAAAATGAATGGTATCCATATCGTTACATTGCAGATACCGGTAAATAGCATGACCCAACTGACTGATAGTAACAGGAAACCGTCTGAATTCAAATATGACATATAAAATAGATGTGACATTGATGATTTATAATTGTGCATTCCAATAATTACGTCACAATTGGTTCTGGTATGGTTTGAGATGTCATTAAAGCTCTTATTTATGCCAACTATAATTTTATGCTTTTTAAAGGTGTAAAAAAGAAATTCCACAATCTACTCCATCCACCTATCAATTTTCCGATTCTCTGTCGGGGCTGAAATATATAAATGTACATGTTGCTTTATTATATGTTGTATGTTGTAAGTCGTTTTTTATTTTTCTCATTGTTCAGCTGATTTTTCATATGAAGACATTAATCTTCTGGGTAAAGTCGAATGTCATTCTAAAGAGAGTCTAAAAATAAGCATGGTACATTGGAGCTGTATGGAATTATTTGCGGCGCTATTTATATCATCATTTGACTCATGTAATAACTTCATTGCTGCGACTAGAAGATAACTTCTTAGATTTAAAAACCTCATTATTTTACTTGCTGGGTTATCTTGCAACAAAGTTGACGTTATGTATATGAATATGTTCTCTACAATTTCAGATTATTTAAAGACATATCGGAGATAGGCTACCTGTCACTATGACACTTGCACATCAAGTCATTACAGAATACAGAATATTAACTGTTACAATGAAGTCAATAAAGTTAGAGCTAGTGATACGAACATTGTATTGAAACTTGATGATTACTAGTACATCTTTGATGACAATTCCGATGTGGGTGTTTTGAAGCAACTTTTATCTTTAAATCCAAATGATGTAAAATCTATTCATTCAGACAATGGTACGTACTTTGTCGAATTTGATCAAGTGTGTAAACTTGAATGTTTACATGTAGGTGCAGTGTTGTCAGATGATTTTGAAAGGTTCATGCAATGTATGTTCCGTAATAAATCCACATTACATACTGTCAGTATAGAAGGTGGTGCTACATTGATACCAGATTTACCTGTGAGAAGTCTGTATCAGCTGACATCATTGTCTCTGTCAGGTGTTAAAATTCAACATGACGATGTGCAAAGTCTGGTTAATTATTTGTCTGACAATGTTCTCATTGAATATATAAAACTATCAGAAGTTGTTTGTGACAATCATCCGTTCAGATATAGTGATTGTACGTTGGTTCTAAATCTTAGAAAGCATACACAAATCACTTTACTACATTTGTGGAATGTTAACATTTTATGTGATGACGTGAATAGTACTAGATTAAACTCCATCGCAATGTTTCCATTCTCGGAAAAGATCATTAATTGTTATACCAGTGTATTCAATTGTATTAAGAATTCACATCTTGAGCATCTTTGTATCAATGGGCATTACCTGTTAGATTGTAGTACAATGAATACTTTATTTTGTCTTGTGCAAACTCTTCCACATATTAAATCAATGTCTTTGTTAAACATGAAATTACCTGCTGACATGTTATTAAAATTACATCCTGATATAAGAGAGGCAAAGGTAGAACTGATACGTATTACAATGAGTGAAGCGTGTTTTCATTCTTTCATTGAAAGCTTTTTTTGACAATGAAACTGTGATAACAGTAGCGTTGTCAGGATGTAAGATTATAACGACACCGATGGATGGTGATAAGGAAAGGAAACTTTCATGGAAGGATTCACGGATTATATTTCAAAATTGGCTTCAATTAACATTACTGGTAAAGGCAGTAGATTGTTAAATTTTGACACAAGCATCTGCAAAAAAACGTGTCAGTAGTTAATTAACTTTAACAAACATTTAGAACGGTAACATGCAAGTTGCATTTGGATGCTAACTTCTAGCCGAATTATTTAGAACTCGTGATTATGCAGTTATGAAGGCATACATACATTAACATGTAGTTAATAGATTGTTAATAAATGATAATGAAAAGCTACCGTGTTGTTGATTTATGTCTCATTGAAAAATTAAAGTACCGAAAGTACTGTTGGAACTTGATTTTTTTCATATGAGACAAGTCACTGGTGTTGCTCGCAACACAACAATGACTGTTAGGAGAAATCCTAAATTAGGAACTGTACAGTAAATGGATATTCATGCTTAGGAATTAACATACACCATCTCAATATTGCTGTCTATTTATGTACATATTCTGATATTCATGTGCTAAATTCCATCAACCTAGCATGATGGTTATCTAAGTTATCAGATGTTTCGAGTTTTATTATGTAGCCCATTATCCAGCCTATAATTTTCCGAATCCATCGGTACCAAAATACTTTTAGTAAGCATTGTTACTGTCGTATTTACAGATTTAGTACATACCGAAAAGCTCTTCAAAACGTTCCATTTTAATACTATATCTTGATTATGACCACATATCACTTTAAATGCACACTACAGTGTTAGAAACGAATTAAAATCGACCTACATAATTCTTTTAGTGAAAGTCTGATTTTGAAGTTTTTCGATTTTCCATGTTTTTAGTTCCATACTCGGAACAAAATTGATATCGATAATAGAAATGAACTGACATAAACGACTCTCGATTGATTAATCGTAGTTTAAGATTTTTCAGAAAATCTATATAATTGGTATGTGAATTATATTCAAACTTAATATCATGATGTTGGACTATATGACAGGTTTTGAAGTGAACGTAAAAGTTTATTGTAAAAAAGTATAGCTATTCGGAAACGAGCCGTTATACGGCGATATTTGCCGATCTCGTTACGGAATATACCTACATCGCACGATTTCATTAGTTCGATTACGATCCTTCTGTCTTAGTACCAAAATACCCTTCACACACTGTGAACCAACATAATAATTGCGAACTTCACAATAACTGTTATTTCTTCGCAAATTTATGTGTACCGCCATTCTGTTCTCTGCACTTCGACGGGAAAACCTCACATTCTGTTTTTATAACTATATATAGCTCTAGCCGATAGTATCGATAGAAACCTTAACACTGATTTACATATCATGTCAAAAAGTCACATATAAGACATACATCAATAGTAGATTAATGTAATTACATGCAAACTTCTGTAGAGAAATTACTGACCAGCTACTGAACGAAAGCCGAAAGTAGAACTATTTTATGCTAAACTAGTTGGTTTCCGTCCAAACAATAGAGTGAGAGTGGGAACGGGAACCATGACAGTTATGGAGCTCACGGCATATTAGTAAGTCACCGATAGCAAAGGAAAATCAAATTCCAAAAACTGTTGGATTTTAGATCACTAGATCGTGAATTCTAATACAGAGCACAAGACGTGTTACGATCAACACAGAAGACGCTTAACACACGAGACGTGCTACATGACATACACAAGACGTGTTACGATCCATACACAAGACGTGTTACAATACATACACAAGACGTGTTACGATCCATATACAAGACGTGTTTCAATCCATACAGAAGACGTGTTACGATCCATACAGAAGACGTGTTACGATCAATACAGAAGACGTGTTACAATACATACACAAGACGTGTTACGATCAATACAGAAGACTTGTTACAACACACCCACAAGACGTGTTACGATCCACACACAAGACGTGTTACAATCCATACACAAGACGTGTTACAATCCATACACAAGACGTGTTACGATCAATACAGAAGACGATTTACACACGAGACGTGCTATAATACTTACACGACACGTTTAACTGCCTAAAGTAAATGAAGAGTTATTATAAAATTATTTCTTGCACGTACATGTAAGTTATATGAACAGCTTGTTCCATTTTTTAGGAACAAAGTTCCTATAGGTATACACCTCATTTTGTTTTAACAAAACAGTGACGCCTCTCATCCGCCTTGAAAAATAGTACGTAAAGTCTGCGATGTATACTTATACAAAATAAGTATACATCGCAGACTTTACAGTTTTTTGATAAAAGTTGGAGATTTATTGCACAATTCTGTTTATTTTGAAAGCATGTGAAATATTTTGGCTATTTAAACTGTAAAACTAACAAGTATGATAATTAAGTGTTCATCCACACCAAAGTCCATTCACAATCTGTCCAGGTAATACGATTTACTACATACTGGAAATAGTTTCGTTCACAAAAGTAGTGCCACAATCTCAGTGTAGAGAGATCACATAATGACACAGGGTCAGAAGTTGAGTACAGACGGTTCATATACAGTTCAAGGTGTGTGTACGATTCAAAGCGCTGAAGTTACTGAATATGTTTGGGTATTCAGCTAGTATAATTTCTCACTGTATGTCATGACTTTTGGAGGGTAGCTTTTCCTTGTTAGTTGTGGTTATTTGGCTTAAAGATGTACATTTTTTCAAGACTATAATTATATTTGACCCTCAAATTTTAATTCATTATGATGATAACACCACTGTTGAGAATTTGTTCATGAACTGGTCATGTTCATGAACGGTTCATTAAGTTTCATGAATTGTTCATCATAGTTCATTAAATATTCAGCACACACCTAAATTTCACAAACTATTGATCAACTGAAGTCCGTGAACAATTCATGGAATTTCACAAACTTTTCATGAACATCATAAGTTCACGTAATGTTTATGAGCTTATTCATGAATTTTCCATCAAAGGTTCATTGAAATAATTCATGAATAGTTCATGAACCTTGTGAAAAACACCTTTAGATGAAGAATAAGTTCATGAACATTTTTTCATGAACTTCATCAGAACCAAATTTACAATTTGCATGTCGTGAATAAATTTCATGAATTATTCATGAATAAGCTCGTGAGCATTTTGTGAACTGTTCATCAAATTGTCGACAGGGACAGGCCTTTATAATCTTTTAAGGATGGTTTTATCTTACACATAAACTTTGTTCTTGCCAGTACTGTCAGTGCTTTGATTTTCTGTGGCGCCATTTTTTGATTCATTATATTATAGATCACGTATCAACTGTTGAGCGGAATACAGCGAATGATATATTTATAAAATAATTATGCAGCTGTTAACCCAGGATGATTGTCCAGCATTAATTACCTTTGTACGAACAAAAAGGTATGTCTCCCAATTTCAGCTGTACGATGGACTGTGCGTATGCCGTTCGTAACATGACCTTGACTTGATCAAATATGTTACTATGGCATGAATTTAACATCCCTTACACCAATCGAATAGCACAAAATCAATAATAATTGAAATATTAAATGATTTAACAGTATTAAGATGTTTGAGTAAACATCACATCAAAATATGCTGATTATTACACAAACTACACTGAGCCAGAATTATGCTGCATTTACAGTTACAGCTTGAACAGCATCATCTTTAAAGTAAAACCGTTTAAGGTCTTCAGTAATATAGTCATGACCGACAACTATGTACAGAAATCAACAATCCGTTGACGAAATGGGAGCATCGTCATCGTCACGTCAAAGACCATTCGTCAATGATTCGTTGAATAAATGATTAATCAGAACATCACTATTTAAACCTGGGAATGTTGCATTGACATTGTCTGATGGTGGTGAGTAATTATGCCAATATCTTTTTCAATTATCCAAGAGACTACCAAGTTATAGCCACAGACTAACTAACTATTTGATCTTTGACCTCCAAGTGTGACCTGACCCAAGGGAGCTGGTTGCGGTGCACGACACATTGTATGATGTTTATGAGTAATTGTGTCCAGTTATTTTACAATTATTTTATTATTGTCCAAGAAATGTGTATAGGTTAAGGCCCGGAGAATCCAAGTTGCGGCCCGGACATGAAATATTGACAGATCGAGCAAACAATCAACTGAAGCAAATCAATATGTCTCCCTCCACTATATTCTTCTCACTTCATTTGTTTGTGTGTGGCGCGTGGTATCAAAACACCAATCTTTCACCAACGTGATTTCCAAACTCAATTCAATGTATTACTTATTACTTATAAACGCCTCAGTGGACATCTACTGAAGAGCTCTATCTCAGGTTAAATAATAAATTAGAAAAAAACGTACGTACATGTATCATTTTATAAATATTTACAAACCATTGTACCTTACATACATTATCACAGAGAGCATCCTCATTGAGTTGCAAGTCGGGTTTGTCCAGGACATCGGTCAACAAGCGTCTGTACAAGTTTATACATAATACGCATGACACTCAACAGGAAATATGTCTTACTGTCAATTTATTTATTCTGTTATAGATATCGATACACACTTCTTTGTAAACAACTAGACGACTAGACGGGTAGAGAATGTGATTTTCTTTATACTATTATTAGGACAGCTCATCCCAATAGGATGGAAACACATAACAATTTACACATCCATATGAACATCTTTCAAGTCTGCCCAAACCTTTAGCACGTTGCTTATCAACATATCACCAAATTTGTCAGGGACAGTCGTATCAGCTACACGGTTGTTATCCTTACTATCGGTTATCATCCTATAATGATGCAACAAGGCTGTATCAATCGGCACAGTGACGATGTTCAAGTCATTCGGAAATCTTCGAACTTCATGGATCATCAATTGAGAAACAGTTTCAGTTCGTGCAATATACTTAGAACGAAGCCTGGGGAAATAAATTTTTGCCTCGTGTTCAACTTTTTGAAGAGTTACAAGCTTGTATTTATCCACCAAATTTTTATTGATATGTGTCACTCCGTCTGTCCAATCTTTCCTGAAGTATGTATTTCTAAAGAGAAACACATCAGCACTGTCACCCACATTCGTCATCATGTCCGACCAATTTATTGTCTGCTTCAAATGTGGAATAATAAACTCATCCACATCTACGTTCACTACAAATTTAGATTTATTCTTATTTCGATACAAACATTCATTTAATGCAGCCACCTGACCGTAATAATGAATGTCAGAGCCCATTGGTAGCTGCCAGTCAATGACTTCCACTAACCCTCTGTTTGTGTAATATTTCAAAACTTCTGCAACGTTGTTAGCGATCGAATTGTTGTACACGATTATTTTTTCAGCCCCGAGTATTCTATTTAACTCCATCCATTCAACAAATTCATACGCACGAGCATACATGGAATTTAATGGCGACAGACAAATTGTGAACTTCCGATTGGCCACACCAGGTGCGTTGTTTCTTTCAACGCTCAACAGATGTCTTGGTGTATCGCAGTTAGCTGACACCATAGAAACGTACAGTGGTATCTCGTCTGATTTTAACCAACATGTAAACAGACATGCTGATAACCTGAAATGAATTAAATACTACATTTAATCGATTTAGAAAAGCACACAAACACACATATACAAAAAATACTACAGGGAGAATAAAAATTAACTATATCGAGTTATACATCATGCAGTATGCATAGGCCGCGAGCGCCACCCAGTAGTTTTGCGCTAGATTTGTAACCCGGCGATCCAGTCTCGGTATGAAATTTGACAAATTGTGTCGATTTTCTTCCACATATGGAAAACTTGCCATTCACTTGTGGAAGGGGCTGGCTAGAATACAGTCCAGGAATACTAGTACTTTAAGGTGAATCGGCCGCCCTTTATAACTAAAATCTAGTTGGCAAAAGTTGTAAACCCTAACAGTAAGAGTATACATTTATGATATAACCACATTTATGATATAACCACATTTATGATATAACCACATTTATGATATAACCACATTCATGATATAACCACAACAATAATCAAAGTACTGAAAGTACTGTCGGACTTGATTTTTACCATACGAGACAAAAGAGAGAAATGTGTACCCACATCGTTCGAGCCCATACAAATATTTTAACATTTAAAATTATGGACCGATTTTTCATTCATATTGTAATGCAGGTCATATGCATATAGGTAAATGACATAAGCTAGGGCTTTACTATAGTCCCTTTGCTAAAATTTTAAAATGAATAAAGCCTGATATTGGAAAGTTTAATGATTAGCACATTAATTGAGGACAATTTAATTGCATTAAAAACTCTTTATTGTACAAAACTAGTAAACAACACTTCAGTAACAGTAAATACAAACATTGATTCTTCAGGTTTTAACACAACAGAACATCGTCGCATTGAACACATTCAGGGTCACTGAAATCAAAAAGGTCCTGACACAATAGAGTAAGACCTATATGACCTATAGTTAACCCGATGCTGCATGAAATTCAGACGTGATTATGTAATTCTAAATAATCTGGCGTAAAAGGAACTCTTAAACAGTAAACTTTAAAAGCACGTATCCAGTAATTTACGTTCGTATTTAGTGACTCGAATTATTATTCTTAAGCCGCAGTTTTAACATTCAACCTTCGATAAATCAAACTCCCCACATCGGTTACGCTTTGCTACTAGCCACTGCGGGGAGTGAGTCTATAAATAGCGATTCCGTCATCAAAATAACACTAGTAGTTGGTGTGAATATCCCGGAATACGATTAAATGAGAATTCGCTTTGTAATATTAAGAAATGTTAGAAAGGCACAAAACACACACATCGATGGTAGATTGTTGCAAATGCATGAATACGTCCGTGGAGATTTTTCTGAAAGTTCTATCGAACGAAACCGAAAGTAGAACTACTTTTACGGCAAGATATTTTATTGGACAGTGAATACGCGGTTTTAATTCTACGCATTTGAAAATCTCATGTATCTACCGACAAGCACTTATTTAGATACATGACTCTTTCCATGTAGTTACAATAAAATGATTTGAAATGTATTTAGATCTGACACACTTAATTGGGGAAAGATTCCAGATACTTCTATATAAACATACCATTTAGTTGCGTACTATTTCTTTTATGTGGCATTCTTTAACCAAGCTGTTATGGAGTCCAGCGACAAATATAAGTCAACGATTACAAAGGACTTGATTTCGATAAAAATCAAGTCCAAAAACCTAAATTTCCCAATACAGAAAATCCCACATTAACCAAAATACTACCTTCCCACAAATCGTCCAACCTTAAACCTCATCTAACACAAGACCATACAAACAATGACAGATAAAAATCATAGTTTAGTCTCCCGAGACAAGGGCTGGGAGTAAACTAGTTTTAAGGGTATAACCTTACACTTAGTCTTGTTACCAGGAGTCAAAACAAGTAAAGTAAATACGCTTGTATGTAATAGACGCATACAAAAAGATGCTACTTGTACAAATTTATTTAAGTATCTTTAAACATAACATCAGTAGGCTAAACTTATTTCAAACACTGTCCCAATTATCATTGATAACTGCGTGAGCTTATCGGTAGAAATCCTGATTAATATTATCATCTTTATACCTTGTATGTGAAAACCAAAATTTATATTGATATGACGTTAACATTGATACGACAGGGTGTTTAATAATATATGTGTTACATTTTCAAACCTTATTATCTAAATACAATGTGAGTAAGAATAGATTTTATTATATCCGACACGTACGAGTAAGGCTCCTCATGAAAGTACAAGTATCCCTTTTACGGATTTCATCACCGCCCATTGTTTGCACATCAACAAACTCATTTAGGTTCAAACTTATTTCTAAGATCGAATACAAACTACGCTTTGCAATGTCTTGTAAATAGATATCTGTATCTGTATTACTGTACATGTATGTAATTTGCTTGCAAATACGGTAAAATATTTCATAGTTATTGTTCAAAGCGGCTTCCACTCCCACTGACAACAGAATTGATCAATGTTTTAAGTAAAATGTGAACTGTGCCATGTGGGCATATTGTCCTCTGTGGGCTGCATTAAGGGACTTAGTACGTACTTACCTTATCTATAATCGGTGTAACTTGTCTTACAAAAAAGGAGAATGACTTCTTGCATAATATATTACATGAGAATGCCTTAAAATCTTATTACGTGTATTGGCGTCCGATTGATGAGAATATTTGTTTTTGACCTTATATACTCTTACGTGTGTCGTTGGAAGTTTATAATTATGATTTTAAATTTTCATATTAAGTTTTGGATTTGAAGAGGATAGCACCTCCAAAGGAGAACACATTGATGTTTTGGAAAATATTTTTTTCAATTTTGTCCTAAATTAGCCTTTGTAAAATCAAGTAACACAGAGCCGATTTTGAGGCCGTGGCTATAATTTGAACCAACTCGGTTGAGGTTCATTACTAAACTTTTAATCCTTGCTGTTTTGGAGAAGATTTTAAATTATTTCCTTATATCAAGTGATCTATTAGACGGGGCTAGTTTTGACTCGAGGGATATAATTTAAACAACTAAATAGAGATTATCAAGACAATGCTGCAAACCAAATATCTAAGCTCTAGGACTTAAAATGTTTCTATAGGAGTCCATGCAAAATCAAGTAACTCCGGGGCGGGCCAATTTTGACCCTATGGCAATGATTTGAACAAAGTTTGTAGGGATTCCCTACTCAATGCTACATACCAAGTATAAAAGTTCATAAACCTTGCAGTTTTGAATATTTTTTATATAAGCCTACATAAAAAGTGACCGATTTTGACCCCAGAATATCACAACAGAGGTACTCTACAAAAGTCAACTAAAAAGTCTTGTAAAATCTTATATATATGTAAGTGCTCTAGGCCTTGCACCTTTTTTAAAAAGTCTTTTAATAGAGTCTCTGTAAAATCAAGAGGCACCGGGTCGGGGCCAATATTGACCTTGGGTCATGCTTTGAATTTCTTGGTAGAGGTCTATTTAACTATGCTTCATACCATCATATCTAATCTCTATGCGTTGTAGTTTTTTTCTATTGGTTCCCATGGTAGTCCTAGTGTTTAATGGAATTTAATTTTTTGAACAATTATGAAACCAAGGATCAATCCTTTGGTTCGTTTGCCCAGTAATTTAGGAGAATATGTTGTTTAAAGAAACCTTTGACTCCACGTCACGACGGACGCATGACGATCACAAAAACTCACATTAAACACTGTGTGCTTATGTGAGCTAAAAGCCATGGCAGGTAAAACACAATCTTCTCAAGATACTAATGGGTATTGCCTTATAACAGTATGTAGCCCGAATCAAGAGTCAGAAACAGTAATGGTTATAGAATAAATTGTACATACCGTAAACCATGTCCTTCAGGAAGGACCGTCTCCTCAGCTGGTATTTCATCTTTCAATTCAATTTCTCCACTTGTATTGTTCCGGTACCATGTCTGACAGGTGTATTTGTTCATGCCACTTTGTGCTCCTACGATAACCACTTTGTGACGGTTTTGTGACTTTGTATAATAAGCTGAAAATACGTAAGTACGTTCGTCGTCTGCGACTGGAACCCATGTTTGTGACGTCATTGTGAAATATGGCGCCTTAATATTTGTGCACTTGGTCTTTTGCTGAAGGTCTGGGTCATGTGACTCAATGTGTTGCGGAAGTTGTTCGTGCGGTTCGTGAGTCACTATAACATCCGTGTTGAACGTGGTTCCCATTGCCAGCATACTGTCATAGTAAAGATAAACACATACAGCAATAATAACCTTGACAAGCAATGCTCCGAGAAATTTCTTTTCCGCACTCTTCATCCTTTTACACAATTGTGTCTATTTCATTTCTGTGAAGCGAATAAATTAATGCATCCGGCTATTCAGTTATAAGCCAACAATTTAAGTTACTCATGTTCGGTTATATTCAAGGTCTGCTCTGTTAAAACCAATATTCTCATACACTCAATATTCCGTCGAACGAAGTCCTTGAATACACGCTTTCAAATCAATTTCAATTAATATCTAAAACAAAAACGAACACAATAGACACTGACTCACGTTTAACTTAAGTTATCATAATTTATCACCAGTAAGTACACAAGGACACAGTCCATGAACATTACGTAGTACTATTGTATGTAGGTTATGATATCTTGCAGACCGTTCGGGTCAATTACATTGATTACATCGAGGGGGGTTCTTATTCATTCAGTACATCTATTATTTACACGGGCCGCGTGTTCAACTTCATCGTGGTCCAGTCGATGCTGCCATTGATTTTGTAATGAAAATGAAGATGAATACGTTCATACGTGATCTAACATATCCAATAGCGGTGTGCTTGATTGGTACACTTCATTAGTTGTATCGACTTATTGACTGCCTGATACATAACACAATGATTACTTGTACGAATTGAAATCTTATTGGAAATATAGAAATGTCAGTAAGATAAGCGAACGAAATCGTTTTCTGTCATGCCAGTTTACTTAGCAGAAGGTTTATTTTGTGCTGTCTTGTGTATACCAATATTGAATGAGTATTGGTATCCGCAAGACAGCTTTTTGTTTGGTTATTAGCTTCCGAGTATAGAAATTACCAAAATATAGTTTATACCAACATAATATTATTTAGTTCAGAGCAAGGGTAAGCGGACTCCATTGTCGAGTGGTTATGATATCTGACAAGTAATCACAAGCCCCCCCCCCCCCCACCCTCATCGCCGTAAGTTCGAAAAGCCCACCCGGGACCAAACTAGCAAAATGACACTTAGTCTAGCTGTTGGTTCGACGTTAAACCAGTGAAGTGAAAAAGAGAACAACATAACTATTTATTAACATGTACTAGTATCACCACTTCCTCAAATAACAACAACTAAGAAGAAGAAGATAACAACAACAACACTTTTAGAATCATGACTTCTGTAATGTTAGCGATAACTGTACGTATGATATCTGAACGTGTCTCGCAGATATCAGTAACAACGTTACTTGCAAGCCTTATATAATTTATACACATATATATATCAAGTTATTTCATCGGATACATACTCGACTGTATACGGAATACAACCGACATGTCAATAGCTTTGCAAACATGTCACATTACAGGGATGATATTTTAATCGACCAACTGTTGACCTGAGTTGAAAGTTTCACTTGTGTTGTTATCTAATCTTGGTCATAATCATTAAACTCACATTTAAATTTATGATGTCCCACTTTGTTGTATCATGCTATATGTATTTTTTTCTGCATGTGTTTTGTGCATGATATACCAATATCATGAGTGCTTAATTGTAAGGTTATTTACCGTATTGATGAGTTGTGTCAGTGATGACAGAGTTCATGTACTGATATCTAAGCCATGTCATAAGATTAGGTGTTATATTTTACGTTTGTATTTTGACCAGTGTGAGGTTGACACTCGTTTAACATACGTATACAATAGAGCGCATTTATCAGTGAATTTTTTCCTTTATACTCATATTTCACTACTATATGGCTCGATGGAGGACCCGAAAAGACACGTGTCATCATCGATGCTGCTGGTGTGACTGTGTGAATTTAAGTAGTGAACGCGAAGAAGATGAAGATATTTTACTATAACCTTAATAATAGCCTTTATTATCTGATATAAATGTATGTAGTTTTTAATTATAATTCAGATATACATAATGTAGACTGGTCAATGAAATATTCCTATTTTGAAGATATACGAGGTTGTGAGTTCGAACCCCGGGCGAGGCTCACAGTGTCCGTGACAAATTTGACTGGAGATATTACATCCTATGTTAAATTGTCCTCCATCTCTGAATTATGTGGGGTAGCTTGGCAGAAGCTTACGGATATAATTTGGTTAATACTGGTCAAGGCCTAAATGAAGTCCAGGATAACTGCCCGCCACGATATGACTGAAATAGTGTTGTATTTTTGTAAATGATATTATATGTGTACATCCGACATTTCATCATAATTTCTTTACGTGTTCTTATATTGTAAACATAATGCTGATATAATTATGTATATTTTGTAATGGCAAAAGAAGTACATGAGATGAGAGTATAGTTAGAGTAGGAATATCTATTTTTCTTAAGCCTCCTTATTCACACATTTGGGACATTACAGGCAAATAATGATGCCATGCCAGAGGGATGATGCCGGAACTATGATGTTAGAGGAGTCTCTGATCAGTTATCAAAAGCGTCTCACCACTGTGAGTACATATCAAATCAGAGACAAAAACACTTCACAAGTGAAGAAGTCGATAGTCTTCCCAAGGTGAACGACTGTGATCTGAAATGAAGCTTCCTCCAGCGTTAAATCTGGACAATCGTAAAGCTGTTGATGAGACGTAGAACCCGAGTGAAAAAACACGTAAGATGACCAAACAATTGATTGGTTGAAGCATAACGAAAATCATAAGTGGGCGAATAATGAGCACTACATTGTTATATCAGTTAATTATGTAGAATGTGTTCATTGGCAAGGTCTTTCCAAACATTACGGACATTTTTTATTAAATTCGGCCCAAACTTCTGTTTTACGGTGCCATCAATTATCATCGGTTTGTTTTCTTCTAATTTGCCCCAATGTCTATAATGGTGAACTAAACCTACTTCTACAGGTGCTACCACTCTCGACGCTCGCGGAACATCATGTACAAGTATCCTGTCCGCCCCGGTTGTCCGTACAATATATTTTGATCGTTGATAGGGACGAAATACCTTTGTTTCATGCCCAAATTTTTGTAATGTTATAAGCTTAAATTTTTCAACAAGCTCCGACTCAGGAACTTCAACCTCTGTGTTGTTCCATTCCGTTCTAAAGTATGTACTTCTAAACATGTATGTTGCCGTGTTCGGCATTCCTAATTTACGTAACATGCTCAACCAATCGCTTACATTTTTTGCGTGTGGAATAATAAACTCATCTAAATCGACGTTGACAAGAAATTTCGATGTTGATCGACTCCTGTAAAGACAGTCATTTAATGCGGCAGTTTGTCCAAAATAGTGAATTTCAATAGGATTATTTGTTTTCGGTTTTGTGTTGACTCTCATTGGAGGCCGCCATTTTATTGTGTTTACTAAGCCTCGTTTTGAATAGTAACCAATCACGTGATCTACGTTAGAAGCTACTGAATGATTGTAAATGATGAATCTGTCAGCACCTAGCAATCTATTTAATTCAATCCATTCAATCAGTTTGCTGGAATCATCGAAGTTGAAATATAACGGTGAAAGACATACAGTGAAATTATATTTATATACTTCCGGTGCACTGGCGTCATTGACCTTCATCATGTTCAGAGGTGCTCCGCATGTGTTCCCTACCAATGATACATGGGTTGGTATGAAGCCTGGAATCATTGGACATTCTATAATTGTTGAAGAGTACCTGTAATTAAACGAAAACAGGATAAGTTTGAATTACCAAAAACAGTTAATGAGTAATGTGTGACGACGTTACTGCGAGTACATCATAACGATACATTGCCTCCCTGTTGGGATTTCATTCCGTCTTTTTTTGTGGATGAAGTTTATATTTATTTCTTCAAAATTGAGTAAACAAGCACATACAAAGCAGTAATTTATTAGGGTAAGTCTTGATAATAAAGCGTTAAAATGATAGCCGTTGTTTATTTGACTTCTAAAAAACAGAATATTGATCCAATTCAATGTAATTGGAAAGAAGATCACTTGAACTCCCATTTTGTGCTGAAAGAAATCACTGAAAGTCTGGATTAATTGTTCATATCTGTTCCTAACGTCATGATACTTTAGTATTCTGGGCTCCGTTCTATCAACATTGCGTAACGTACGAAAAGTCGTAAGCGTAACTCTGTATTTACGTCAATATTTAGGATTTGCGTTTTTTGTATAATACACTATGTGCCAGTCTATGAACGATGCTCGGATTATGTTGGGGGGGGGGGCTATTGGTGTATTATGGATACAATTTCAAGATCATGTGCCTAAATGGTGTAAAGTTACGCCCGACTTTACGCAGAAAATACTCACGGCAACATTGATAGAACGTCATTTATGTTTTTTTTCGACTTATGCCAAAAATACGTTGATAGGAGGGGGAACTGATTCCTAAATGTACCAATACTTTGTATTTTGATACTGTGTGAGATTTGAATTATGTAATCGACAGACATGTACACCAACTACTTGTGTTAGGTACATTATTGGAAGAATGATACGATTATCACCTTTTTGACAAACTCAATCATGGGATCAATCGTGTGTCAATCATTTAAAACTATGGATATACAAATGTATATATATTATACATTATTAATTAACTATACAATATTGGCTTTGATAACAAGCAAATTGGTCACCTTATATGAGACAAACTAAGCGAATACATAGCGAAACAGGGCCAATACGAGAAAAGCAAGGTCAATATGAGAAACCTGGGCCAATACGAGATTTACGCTTTCTGATTGGCTGAAAACCAGTGCAAATACGAACATATTCCTTTCTGCATTGATGGACGCCATCAAAACTGTCTTGTCCCTACCTCAGTATGTTTTAATGGGGTTAACATGGTGTAAGAATGCGAGTGTAAGGGACTGCAACTCTGTCTGGAGAAATAGTGGTCTGTAACCTTTGCTTTTTTCACATATTGATAAAAATCACGACACGAAAACAGAAAGCTGAGGCAGCAGACGACACATTTTAGATTTTAGCAAGAATATTGAGTTCTGAAGAGAAATTTGTCTTTGTTTACGATGGGTAGTGGTGAAAGGCAGTTTCAGATGCTGACAAATGGTCTTCTAGATTTGGTCGCCCTCGTAGATACTGAATCAAATCAAGAACTATTTTAACTAATTCAAAGCGATTTGTTTTCGGAAAGACAAAACTCTAGGCATAAACGTTACATAGATGTAAATTCTACTGATACTTATTCCTTTTTAGAAGAAAACAGGAATAAAAATACATTCTACAAAACTAGAAGTGACTTGAAAATCGTCGAAGATTGGAAGGATAGTGTCGGTGAAACTAGGCATTGAAACAGAAGAGGAATTGGACAATTTACTGTAATAAACAAACTTTTGCGTTGTTACAAAATATTATTCTATTTTATTAAATTTGTTTTAATTTTACATTTTTTCTCATTCATAATAACAACATTGTATAGTTAATTAACAAAATTCTCATTAATCAAGTGATTTCATATTGGCTTTGTTATTGGGCCTCGGACAGTTGTATTGGCCCTCGGCCTCTGGCTAATACGACAGCCATTGGCCCAATAACAAAGCCAATATGAAATCACTTGATCAATAACATTATATCATTATACTACTTGACTGACAATTACGAGTATACTGTGGACTACCTTTCAGATAATTTAGCTTCTTGAATGTCTACTTGTACTTGTCTATGGTGTATTATGCACATGAATTATACCGGTACATCTATTTGTATTGGCATTGTAAAATGTCCAAAGTATTACAATGAATATGATTAGGGAATCTTAAAACTTAACGGGAAAAAAAACACGAATTGAACGAACAGAAATCCTGAAAAGCTCCATGGTTTAATAAAGACTGTAAACAATCATAGTATGTTAATTTAAAATCAGAAGGCGCTGAGGTCCAAGTGAACATACAAGACGTGACAAGTGCGTCCTCATTTATTTAATGTAAAAAGAAATTACATCTATGAAGATAAAGTGTAACAGTTATGTTTAGAATGGAATGCTATTTTTAGAAAATAGAGATAACAGAAAAATTAACTTTAAGTCACTTTAATATGAAAGAAAAACATTCTTATTCAAAAATAAGTAAAATTAATCTACGAGATATTTGGAAGTATATCAATAAATATAAAAATAAATCAGACCAATCATCACATGGCATAGACTTAAAAGTTTGGTTAATCTTTTAAGGAAACATTCGGGTAATCAGAATGAGAGAAACTATGTAAAACCAAAGGATATGACAAAACAATCAGAGTTACTATATAATCACTATAAATATATTAAACAATTAGAGTTACTATATAATCACTATAAATATATTAAACAATTAGAGTTACTATATAATCACTATAAATATATTAAACAATCAGAGTTTATAAATATATTAAACAATCAGAGTTACTATATAATCACTATAAATATATTAAACAATTAGAGTTACTATATAATCACTATAAATATATTAAACAATTAGAGTTACTATATAATCACTATAAATATATTAAACAATCAGAGTTACTATATAATCACTATAAATATATTAAACAATCAGAGTTACTATATAATCACTATAAATATATTAAACAATCAGAGTTACTATATAATCACTATAAATATATTAAACAATCAGAGTTACTATATAATCACTATAAATATATTAAACAACCAGAGTTACTATATAATCACCATAAATATATTAAACAATCAGAGTTACTATATAATCACCATAAATATATTAAACAACCAGAGTTACTATATAATCACTATAAATATATTAAACAATCAGAGTTACTATATAATCACTATAAATATATTAAACAATCAGAGTTACTATATAATCACTATAAATATATTAAACAATTAGAGTTACTATATAATCACTATAAATATATTAAACAATCAGAGTTACTATATAATCACTATAAATATATTAAACAACCAGAGTTACTATATAATCACTATAAATATATTAAACAACCAGAGTTACTATATAATCACTATAAATATATTAAACAATTAGAGTTACTATATAATCACTATAAATATATTAAACAATCAGAGTTACTATATAATCACTATAAATATATTAAACAACCAGAGTTACTATATAATCACTATAAATATATTAAACAATCAGAGTTACTATATAATCACTATAAATATATTAAACAACCAGAGTTACTATATAATCACTATAAATATATTAAACAACCAGAGTTACTATATAATCACTATAAATATATTAAACAATTAGAGTTACTATATAATCACTATAAATATATTAAACAATCAGAGTTACTATATAATCACTATAAATATATTAAACAATCAGAGTTACTATATAATCACTATAAATATATTAAACAATCAGAGTTACTATATAATCACTATAAATATATTAAACAACCAGAGTTACTATATAATCACTATAAATATATTAAACAACCAGAGTTACTATATAATCACTATAAATATATTAAACAATCAGAGTTACTATATAATCACTATAAATATATTAAACAACCAGAGTTACTATATAATCACTATAAATATATTAAACAATCAGAGTTACTATATAATCACTATAAATATATTAAACAACCAGAGTTACTATATAATCACTATAAATATATTAAACAATCAGAGTTACTATATAATCACTATAAATATATTAAACAATCAGAGTTACTATGTAATCACTATAAATATATTAAACAATCAGAGTTACTATATAATCACTATAAATATATTAAACAACCAGAGTTACTATATAATCACTATAAATATATTAAACAATCAGAGTTACTATATAATCACTATAAATATATTAAACAATCAGAGTTACTATATAATCACTATAAATATATTAAACAATCAGAGTTACTATATAATCACTATAAATATATTAAACAATCAGAGTTACTATATAATCACTATAAATATATTAAACAATCAGAGTTACTATATAATCACTATAAATATATTAAACAATCAGAGTTACTATATAATCACTATAAATATATTAAACAATCAGAGTTACTATATAATCACTATAAATATATTAAACAATCAGAGTTACTATATAATCACTATAAATATATTAAACAATTAGAGTTACTATATAATCACTATAAATATATTAAACAACCAGAGTTACTATATAATCACTATAAATATATTAAACAATTAGAGTTACTATATAATCACTATAAATATATTAAACAACCAGAGTTACTATATAATCACTATAAATATATTAAACAATCAGAGTTACTATATAATCACTATAAATATATTAAACAATCAGAGTTACTATATAATCACTATAAATATATTAAACAATCAGAGTTACTATATAATCACTATAAATATATTAAACAATCAGAGTTACTATATAATCACTATAAATATATTAAACAATCAGAGTTACTATATAATCACTATAAATATATTAAACAATTAGAGTTACTATATAATCACTATAAATATATTAAACAATCAGAGTTACTATATAATCACTATAAATATATTAAACAACCAGAGTTTCTATATAATCACCATAAATATATTAAACAATCAGAGTTACTATATAATCACTATAAATATATTAAACAACCAGAGTTACTATATAATCACTATAAATATATTAAACAATTAGAGTTACTATATAATCACTATAAATATATTAAACAATCAGAGTTACTATATAATCACTATAAATATATTAAACAACCAGAGTTACTATATAATCACTATAAATATATTAAACAATCAGAGTTACTATATAATCACTATAAATATATTAAACAATTAGAGTTACTATATAATCACTATAAATATATTAAACAATCAGAGTTACTATATAATCACTATAAATATATTAAACAATCAGAGTTACTATATAATCACTATAAATATATTAAACAATTAGAGTTACTATATAATCACTATAAATATATTAAACAACCAGAGTTACTATATAATCACTATAAATATATTAAACAATCTTTTGTTTCTGAATTAAGTAAAACTATTGAATCCCTAAATAGAAAAAAGCTGCAATTATGATAATGACATCGCTGACTTATTTATCGACTCATAGTGAAATCATAGCACCTGAGTCTGTGGTAAACATTTAAATAGCTTTAATCATATATATTATACCAGTAGTGGGATCTATCCTGATGCTTGATGCAATGGGTTATTGTCAGTATTAATTTAACAAAGGACTGGTATGTTAGAGATTGAAAATTAGATCAGATGGTTAAATTCTGCTATATTGTCATGTCAAACGATGTCAAGACGTTAAAGGACCAAGCTCTAAGTGTTCTGAATAATTTAATTTCTGTATGTAGCAGAGTCAATCTTGGTGTACAAATATAACTGTCCGTTTTTAATGCATTGATTAGTCATATTCAGTTTAACGGCTATAATGTTACTAAAGTGGTAAAAATGCAATGTAGATTTTGCGAACATTCTTGGTGTTCGACCACACACTTCAAATGCTTATGGGTTAAATTGCACTGTTTATGTAGATTTCAATACAAGTTACCATCACATGTCTGTTACTATCGCCTGTGGTTAAGTTCTAATTTCTGACCTTCTGGGATTTTCATAGGAAATTAATACTTTTTCTCACGGATTATGCCATATTATATACAGAATATTCAGACATATCGCGGGTCACGGCCGTGGTCCAGTAGTAAGTACACTGGATTTCTAAACCGGCCGTCCGGTTTCGATTCCCGGTCGAGGTATGTTAATTTGACAAAAAGGTCGATTTTCCTCCCAATGTGGTGAATTCGCCGGTTCCGTGTAGAAGGGTAATTTAGTACTGGTAAGAATACATTTCAGGAAAACTTGTTAGGTGAATCGACCGCCGTGTATAACAGAAACAAATGTTAAACCCAAATAAATTAACAACGGACATACCGCGGACAATCTTGACCATCGATAAAATTAATATCAATAATTATGTTTGCTCTTTGTGTTGTTCATTCAGCGCATTGATCACCGCTAGACTACGTGACATGATTTCTTTTGTAGTATATAGAAGTACAACAAACAAGAAATGTAAGGCCTAAAACAAGTGTTTCACGGTTTCTGGTTATCAAACCTACCCCCACCCTGCGACCCTTGACTTTTTATTAGGATCAAGGAACGGCACATTCACCATCTTATACTTAACATATCCACAAGCTTTCAAGATCCAAAATAGTCTCAACCTACCTACCTACCTACCCCAGTTTTTAATGAGCATATACTAGTAACCAGAAACCAACAGTTTTATTTTAATCTAAAGTTTATACATTGTCGCTTATTTTATGCTCAAGGACGATTTTCATGAAATCAAAGACCTGTATGTATAGGTCTTTGTTGAAATCCTTCATTTGTGAACCACAATAATTACGTTTAATACACTTTAGAGTTATTTCTGACAGTCGCAAATATTTAAACACAAAGACTTGCAATTATCAACAGATATAAAGACACATTATGATTTGCCTGTACATGTAGAAGTGGCTTTGAATATCAAAAATAAATTTTAACAAATATCCACGAAGATTATCATGTGAATATCTGCGCTTTTTTACCCAGTTTACGATATAAATAACCTGGTTGAAATACGACTCATTTTATAAGACATGAATTGGGGGCCACAATGAACATTATTTACATCCAACTTTCATCAATGAATTTGAAGCACATGAAAAGATTTGTACAAACTTACTTTCTACCTTGTCCTTCTGGTGGCATTGTGCTGCTAGCTTTCGATTCTTTCATGTGTATAGTGTTATTACCATTATCCCATTTCCACATTTGACAAATTGCCACCACTTTTAATGAGCGCAGTTTGGCGCCGATAATAAAAATCCTATTCTTTGGCCGAATCATGTACGCCGAAAATACATAAATTGAATTCTTTTTGTCAAATGGATACCAGTTATCCGTATTTGCGAATTGTAACGGAAATATCGTTACATTGCAATCACCGTGCTTTAAAATGGTACTATTTGACAGGATACTGGAATCAATGTCGATGCCATCTTTAATGCGATGTTGTAATTCATCACCTCTTACTGCTGCTAACACTGCTTCCTTTTTAACATTCAGTAATTTATCGTTCCCATTGTATGAGAAAAATAACACACACAAGACAATAAACAGAAGACTCGTTACAGCCAAAAATCCAAAGAATAAGCGAGTTATTCGCATATTTCAAAAATTAGTATCGTTGTTCAAACACAATTCCTGGACAACATATCTCCCTTGAAGTCCATCACAATTTTAGGTGGACATAAAAACTGACTGGCGTATAAACATCATGTGAAATCACCCAAGTAAAAGCACAGACCATCTACAGTGGACGGGCTTTAAGTACTCTTTAATTACAATTGTGTAAATATTCTACCCGAGCATACACTAATACAATAATGCAGAAATCGTTAAAACGATATTCAACAACCAATCGATGGTTGCAAACATTGACCACATTAATGTACACTCGGTCGCTTTCAGTACACAATATGATAAAGTATAGGAATGTTTAATAATTTATATAAATATATACGTTTGCTATAGTGTGCTACATTTTTCACATAGACATATAGGCAAAATGAAAACTGATCAATAGATTTTTTTTAAACTTTGCATGATCGTAGCATATGATAACAGAAACATTTAAGCGAAAAAAAATTGGGGGTCACTCGTCTCGTTTTTGAGTTATCTGCCATTGAATTTGATTTTTTGCTTATTTTAGGTCATTTCAAGGGCATCTAATTCACCATAAAGGAAAGCAAGGCCTTGTCTATTTTTCACTTTGATGTAGCCGACTTCTTTTCATGTCAACGTGAAATATTTCATGAATTATTAAAGAGTGTGTTTTTTTCTTTTTTCTTTCTTTACCTAAACCAATGTCAATTTTCTTAAAAAATGGCCTAATTTTGAAGAATTTTCAGTCTCTTAACTTCTGCTGAGAAATGACGACAACATAAATGATTAACGGAATTGCATGAAATTTTGTTTTTCGACCAAGAATAAAATGAAAAACATTAACCAAAAATAAAACCATGGTATTTGAGATGTATGTATGAGTTATCTGCCCTTTCTGTTATCACATGCTACGATCATGCAAAGTTTAAACAAATGCCAGTGTTCATTTTTCATTTTGCCTACATGTCTATGTGAAAAATGTAGTGAACTGTAGCAAACGTCTTTAATAAATTATCTAAATACACAGGGTTAATTGTCTGCCAGTATATCTGAAATACTGTTGAAAACAGAACCCCTAGAGGGAAAATTATGAATTCACAACCAAATCCTGCGCCAATCTACGTTTGCCTGGCGCACAGACTGATGACTATCAAACTAACTTATTCGATCACGTGACCAGACATAAAGCCACAATACCACACTGGTATCTAAAAAACTGAAACAGAAACAAAGTTTTCATTGATGGAACAATCTCAGTTACGTCAGTATGGAAGTGTGATCAAACATAAAAGTCTTGCCGTAAAACTGAGAAAATAAACAAAGCACCATTATCCGTAAGTATGTCTAAATAGTTTCTGGTACATTTGTATTATAAATTTGAAATTATATAAAACTGTCCTGTACCCGTATCAGCAGCTAGAAGTGTTTTCAGCACTGACACAAAAAACCTGCATAGCATCTCATGACATACTTGTTAAGTCGTGGATCAAGTAAGTGAATGATTCAAATATCAATTTATTATAGGCTAAGGTTAACCTACAAATTGAATAAAAGGCGTGACGAAAACATTTGCATTATCATAATTTCTGTAGTGTTGCATCTACTTACCTTAGTGTTTCCTGAACTGATTCACTCTTAAAACAAAATGAATAAACTTGATGTGAATAAAATCGAACAGAGACAAATATAATTTAATTATTTGGTATCTTCATGAATTCACAAATAACATGTGGTTACAAAAATCACAAAACAGCTATTATTTGACATGTTTGTTAACGAGTACTATTTTACTTTGGAAACTTCTCGAACATGTTTAAATAATAGACTTTTCAAAAGTAAATTTGGTTTTGAAAAGTATCTTTTAACAACATCACGCAATATCTTAAAGTATGCGATCAAATTCTGAACAAGAAATAAGTACTTACAAGAACCAGGATGTTGGACAAAATGTTCAAGATTGTGATTGAAATTTGTGTAATTAGAATGTCATTGGTGGTGAAATTCATTATATGATAGAATGTGAGTCTTTGAAACATGCTAGAAGAAACTTTATTGATAGAAAATAAGATTTATTATATACGGTCAAATACAAATAGATAAAACCAAATTGGTGCAATTAACTGTATACATGTTATTGTCATGTTTTTTTTTATTATGTACATTTATTGAATAATTATATTGTTTGACTATTTCATAGAAATTGATTTTCTAAATGATAGTGATTTTTCTAACTGTGTATTGTATGCACAATGAATTTCATTAAGGTTAACGTATGACTTTCTCTCTTTTCCTGCAACGACATGTATGATGATATTTGCAATTTAAAATGATAAATTTTGCATCAAACGCCTACTTACCATGTATGCATCCTCTATTTGCTGTAATTATTTGTATATATTATGACTCATTGTGTAAATGCCGTGAGTTGTTAGAAATACATGTGTAAAGTGATAAGCCTTGGTAGTCTGAGGTTATTTTACACTGAAATAAATAGGACAACAATCGGGACCGAAAATTCATTTTGGATAGCTACTGATTGTCGGATAATTCGTTGTCGAATGATCAGGTTTTTACTGTATACATGTATTACGCAATTCATTTATTATTTACGAATTATTCTAAATTGTTTATTTGTAATGCGGTTTTGAATACAAGGTACGTGCTATATATCGGCATATCAACAACAACATAATTATTGAATTCAAATTGCTTGATAGATATACGCTGGTTCACCTTTAATAAGTAAACAAAACAAAGAATAACACGGTTAGGAACAACCTCTCCTTTACAGTAAAACATTGAGTACACACTACATAACGAAATTAGTACACCGTCCATTCATTTCGTAAGAGTGGTTTCCTGGTTGCATTAAGTTCTAATTCTATGCAACCAGGTTTCTCTCAATTTCGTTCACGTTCAGGCTTGATCAAAATGGTCCTATTTCGTCCCATTATTGTGAATGTTTAACAAAACACCATCTTGTTCTGAAGACAAACAGTGTGTCCATACTTTAGTGAGTACTGATATAAATCCCTGATTGTCGAGTTACAAACGAGTTATAGTGAAATTGTGTGCATGATAGTGAATAATTAGCCTCCTTTATTTTCTTATATTTATACAAAAGCACGTACTAGTGCTTAGTACAAAAAGCACAACACCTAGTTGGTTGGCTGTAGTCTATGTACTATCGATGAACGACAATCTTGCTGTATAAGATAAACACAATTGTGAGATTGAAACGTTCGCAATGTATGCAGAAAAAAGCCTTCATATAGTGGACTATGTTTTGTTTAGTTTTGGAATTCTCGTTTCCATAGCAACCGGCATTTATTATGCATACAAGGAACGGAACGAAGTGTCAACATATCGTTTTCACAGAGGCGGTGGGAAAATGAAAGCGATACCAGTAGCTTTGTCCATGCTTGTCACATTCGAGTCGTCCATATTTTACCTAGGATATCCTGCCGAAGTTTACATACATGGTTTTATTTTTTGGTTGAGTAATATCGGAATGGCGATTGGATTTTCTTCCTTGTTTTGGATATCCATCCCTCTGTTTTATCCACTACAAGTCACAAGTGTGTTTGAGTATTTGCAGATGCGTCATGACTCCTTGATAATTCGTCAAATTGCCATGACTTTAAGTACAGCTTTTATGGTTCTTTATGCTGCAATAGTTCTGTTTGGCGCTGCGATAGCTTTACAGTCAGTGACAGGGATTCAAGTTTGGATTTATATCATTGCAATGACTGCTATAGCTGTTATCTACACGTCCTTAGGTGGAATTAGGGCTGTCATTGCAACAGACGTTGTACAAGGGGTTATTATGATAGTTATCATATTTGCAGTATTGATTTATGGCACAATGTACGTCGGAGGTGTTAAAAAGGTCTTTGACTACAACCGACCATCAGGGCGATTGCAGCTCGTGGATTTTGACCCAAATCCATTCACAAGACATACTTTCTGGACATTAATAGTTGGTACCGCCTGTCGATCAGTTGGGTTCTCCTGTCGTCAGCCTGCTGTACAAAGACTTAACGCAACAAAGTCTGTTTCTGAGGCCCGGAAAGTAGCTGCTATATCTGTTCCTGGTTTTATTTTTCTGCAGTTACTTGTAATGGCAGAAGGTTTGGTTGTTTACGCTTATTTTGCATACAAGGGTTGTGATCCTTTGGCAGCAGGACTCATATCTAACCCGAATCAAATCCTTTCGTTTGCTGTGATGGATATGTTTGAACACGCTCCAGGAGTGACAGGTTTATTTCTTGCAGCGTTATGCAGTGCTTCTTTAAGTACTGTATCTTCATTGCTTAGCAGTGTGTCCGCCATCGTGTCTGAAGATGTGTTACGTCAGAGATGGAAGAATGCGTCCGACGCAAAACTGACCAAAGCTTCAAAAGTAATTGTACTGATAAGTGGTGTCGTATGTGCCGGTGTTAGTCTGGTAATTAGTCGAGTTAAAGGACCAATTACACAAATATCTGGTAGTATTCTTGGAGCTATAGACGGACCGATGACTGCGTTGTTCATAATGTCGATTTTCATCAGCTTTTCGACAAGGAAAGGTATTCTAGTTAGCACGTTTTGTGGAGTTTTATTCGCGTTATGGTTATCCTTGGGATACAATTTTTCATCTGGAAGGAAGACAACACCATGGCTACCACTCGGTCCAACTGACAAGTGCTACAATGAAACAACATCCATCTCACCGAATCATTCAATGTCTTACATAGATATAACCTACGACACGCTTAGTGTTACTAATGCAAAAGATGAAGCCTCGCAAATTAAAGGTCTAGATAATCTTTACTCGATATCTTACATATACTTTGGCGTCATGGTAACGTCTTTTACTCTGATAATTGGACTTTTAGTCAGTTTGGTTACTAAAGTAGAGCGACAACTTCCAATTCCAAAATATTTAATGCTTTCATTTAATAAGAAGTTCTTCCGCTGCCAACCTAATGTTGCAGATGTCTTAAGGAATACTGATATGACAATAGAAGCTGCTGCCGAGAAATCTCTCACACAACTACAATATCAAAATGATATAAATAACGTCAATCATATACTGTTAACTGAAGAAAGTTCAGCTACTTCATCGTCTACGACTAACAATGCTCTGTAACAGTTCTCTACGTTGTCGTGTATAATTGATAGTACATCAGTCTAAATTAAAAATGTCTATGCTTGACATAATGCTGGCCAAGTTTTTTATAGGTATTTTTTGATAGGTATGAAAATATTCTTTTCTGATTTGTTTTTCATTTGAACAAGTTGAGTCAACAAGCATATTGTTTAAAATAAGGAAAAGTGTGCAGATAGGAAATGTCTATAAGCGGCCCTCGTAGAAAAAATAATCTAGACCTAAAATTGTAATTGGCAGTCATTTGTCTGGGTCTGTTGCGCTAGGGCAAACATCCATATGTTTTGCGTTATTTTTTACTTTGTTTAAAATGTTTCCATTCACAGATATGTTTCATCTACGGTAAAACACTCGCTTGGCGGCAACTGAAAGATCAAGACAATATTTTACAACTACATGCATCTCTTGTTTAATTGATTTTCTATCAAATTTGTTCTATCTGTATTCATAATGTAGCCGCTTACGATCCAATTTATGTTTTAGTGTTTTTAAACTGATTTGTGTTGATAAAGATTTAGTGGCAATGTAGAAAAATGTAAATTTTAAGTGTAATACTATTATATGTTTTGCATCTAATACACAGTATTGTCCTTTATTTTATGGATATACATGGCCATGAATAATACAGTTTGAAGTATATTTGTATTTTTTATTTTATGTGCCACACCATAAGGTAGGATGATGCACCATACAGCTTTATCCGCCTCCAATAGTATTTTCCAGCCAGAGAAAGATGACATCTTTTGTTCCGTGTGCATTGTGTGTCTGTCTACTACAATATATACATGTATTACAATCATAATTCGTTACTTTTCAGGACATCACTTACCTAGATTGCACAATCAGCCCGCCATCTTATTTCAGTGGGGGTCAAATAGCCTTGATTTCATGAGTTCAATCCCCGGTTGGGCTCATGTTCTCAAAGATGTTTAGTTTGAAAACATTATATCTAACATATTTATTTTGAAAATGAAATAAGTAACTAAAACTGAAATCGTATTTTCTTTTATTTCGCAACAAAGTCGTAATGTGTTTGTATGCAGTATTAGGTAGAAATTAGTACAAACACCGCACCATTCACTGGCACACAACTGCATGGTTACTGAATCTACGTTTTTATGACACACAAACGACTATTAAACTTAACTTATCGAATAGATCACGTGACAAGACATGAAGTCACATAAACCAACTGATGCTTAAACACATGAAAAAATGATCTACAGGCAAGGAAAATTCTCAAACGTGAAATATATAAACTAGTCACACAAATATATACAAATGTAGCATTCACAATACTAGTAGTAGTTATTATTGACAACATTTATAATTTAGTAACAAGACTTTAAATTGTATTGCAAATAAATAATCAACTATAGATTTACGAATAAAACATTTCTAGTGTACCAGAAAATATCGCTTGCTAAAACAAAACAAAGGAAAATTTGTCAATGTTAAAATTAAGCTGCAACTAACTAAACATAACCTTAGACCATTAGCAATTGGATCGGAGCGTTACTTCGGGACAGCTTAGAAAGAGACAAACATGTCCTCTAAATTATGACTACTCAACAAGTCATCGAACAGTTCTTATCTGTTAAAGAAAAACAGACTTTTCGACGTTTCACAAAAAGTTCACATAAAAAACAATATCAGAATGACTTCTGTATCTTACATTAGCATTTTAGGCATAAATAACAAACATGTGTAGTTCCTTAAATCGCCATGTATGAAACAGAATCATTATTATGATTAGTTGACTTCATTGCAGCAGACGTGCTGTATGGACTCAGACCAGTGTCTGTGTACTGAGAACCAAAACTTTGACGACCTGTGTACTGAGGACTACTGCCCTTTGATAATCGTCCGTACGTTGTTTGATTCATATTTGCTGCCCTTCTAAGCCTAGCTCGGTACCCGTCATCTTTCTCGTCTGAAAGATCCATATTGTTTTCAGAATAACCATTCGGAACTTGATGACGACGTGATGCATTATTTTGAACTCCATTGCGCATTATGTCATTGTCTCCCTCGATGCGTATGTGCGGTGATGTGTATGCCTCACGTGACCTATGTGAATTTGAAGACGGTGGGGTATAATAATTATTATTGCTAGTATTCTGAGACCAATAAGGTTTTGTTGGTGACTTATTTCCTTGTGGTGTTGAATAAGAACTTGGAGGAGAGAGAGGGTTTGACGTTAGATTGTCTAGACGCGCTAATGGCGAAACTGTGTTTTGTTTTTCAGGGGAAACGTAACTTGTTGAATGTCTGTAGTCACCATCATGTTCCGTTTGTGGTGTTGATTTGTTATGTTTTGATGGAGATAAACTAGACCGAGGAGGTAAAGGTGGAGAAGCCTCATTAATGTCACCATTGGCTAATGGTTTTCTATCAGCTGTCGGTGTCGACGCTAGTGTACCTGGTTTTGACGAAGATGGTGACGTTTGTTGTGAAGTGGGTAAGGCCGATTCTGGGTGCCCATTGTTGTTATATTTGTCGAATTTATCAATTAATGAACCTATGGATTGCACATTCATTGGTACTCTGTTACCTGGCGTGAAATAATTCCTGTTTTCAATGACCGTCTTTTTCTTTGGTGTTCCAGCAGGACTTCTACCCGTGTCTGAACTTCTGTTACCAACGTCTGAATGTCTGCTTCCACGAGAACTGTTTGTGTACTGATTGCTACTACTGTATGATTGTTGGTGGATGTCAGGTTTGATTAAATTCTCATTATGATCACTTTCATTGTTTTTATAAGGTATATGTTCATTCCCAAAACGTGAATGTGAGTTTCTCTGGTCGTCCGTGTGTCTTCCTCGATAACTGTCAACAGGGAGAGCTTTGACTGGTTCAGCAACCTGCCGAACAACATCTGGGTTTTCGAATTTTCCTTGATTTTCATAGTTATTTATAATTCTTGCTTTGTACAATGGAACAGATTGAGCTACAACTCTCTTGGAATCAATATTTGAATGATCAAGATTTTGAATAACACACTTGTCCTCTTTTGGATGCTTACCAACGGACCTTGGCACACGCCCGTACGGCGAATCTTCAAACCTTGGAGCGAATTCATTATTCCTAAATTTATCATTGTTATTTACGTCACTCAGCTGAACAGTAACTGTTGCTGCATCTACGTTATTGTGTATAGTTGGTGGTGTCAAAATGTGTTTGCCATTTTCACTCGGAGCAACCAGCTCTTCCACATCTAAATCATCAATAGGAGATATAATTGTATCTGATATTGGACGATTGTATTCCTCTAAGCTATCAAGGTTTAATGCTCCAGAATTATCTCGGTTTGGTGATTGATTGAAACTCAGAACACCATCCATGTTTCCATGGTAATTTGGTCTAACAGCATCAAAGGGCACTATTTGATGATCGTTAGTGGAATTGTGTTTGTTGGGCGAAGTCACAGACTTGTCATCTTTAGATCGTTTATTTGGATGATCTGGTTTTTTACTTGATGCTCCACTAGAAAACTTTGAAAACATTGAGTTTTTGAATTTTGTAAATGGTCGAGATGACGAGTTTTGTTGTTTTACTTCTTGCATCGGTGAATCATTACTATCACTTTCTACGCCCTTTCTGACTTGCTCACGTTCTCGTTTTAACCACGCCTTGAGCGAGAATTGCTGCGATGACCTTTTATCTTTTGAAGGTGACAATGATTCCGGATGGCAGTAGAACGTGCTTCCGGGAGACATTTCATTGGTTAGGTTATACGTCGAGTTTGATGACGCAGTCTGTTGATTATGCAATCTATCGTATTCAGACTGATTTTCATAATTTGATGGGTATGTAGTTATGGCACTTGTTGGCATATGAGATGAAGCCTGTACAGGCGCTTTAGGTAACGGTTTATGAACATCACCTGATGACGGTGGAATCGACGTTAATGGTTTTGGTGAAGCGGACCGGTCACTTTGTGACGCGTTATAATGATTATCAGTGTTTATAGATCGACTAGGTTTGGGAGGTACAGCAGGCCTGGAAGAATCATATACTTCCATTGCCCAGCGATTAGATCGACGCTCCTGAGTAGACGTTTTCGGATCTGTAGTATTGGTTGATTCTACACCTTTCATCACACCTGCTTTAAATATTCCATAACCACCCTGGATGGAATTCGCTGACTGAAAATGGAAAGATCGAACAATTTTATCATAGCGTCTTTTAATATGTGATCCACAATGTAAACTAGTCTTTATTTCATACAAGCAAAGGCAATGTCAATGGTTTCTTTTTAAATCAAACAACTTGTATATGTATAAAACAGAAGCAATGAGAGATGAATTGAAAACAAAAATATGACGCATGTCATAAGAAGCCAAGAGAATCAAAATAATACTACCGGCAATAAAAAACTGACATTTATGAGAGATACATAAAATAATGATTGTATTACATATTACCAGGTACCTACCTCGTGACCTTTGCATTTGAACTCTAGTTCAAATCTTTCCTTTGCCAATCTACGATGAGCAAGTTTCCAGAAATATTTACAGTCGTGCAAAAACACAGCCCATACTTGGAAGAACTGATTTGGAGTCATCTGTAAGGACATAAACAAACATATCGATAACTTTTGTTTATGTCACATTTTGAATTGACTGTGCAAGCAACATATACCAACACTTGTTCGCAGTCCATCCAACCATACATTTGGGACCCTAAGCATTTACGTGAAGTATTGTATCATTAATTCTTTGGTTTACTAGTACTACTTACAGGTTTTTTACATGTGTCCATAACAAAGTATGCGGTAGTTTTATCAAACACATCTCTGGTATCTTGTAATACTTTCTCTTGTTCACCAATTACTTCCAGTGCTGAAAGTGAGTATAGTTAAATTTAGTTACATGAACATGCATGGTTCACAAACAATACGCATTGAGATGAACAAAACATTTAACAATACATTTACATTGAGCTTATTATGGAGAATATTTGTTATTAAATCATCGTTTTTCTGTTCGTGGAAATCTGCATTGACCAAATATACTTGGCAAATACTCGTGAATGTTCTGACATGATCATTGTTGACTTGAAGGACAACTATACTTTCAATACACACGACAACACCTACATAATGGTGATTTGGTTCCTAGTTACTAATGGAGACCATATGTCGGTACAAGTTTAGTGTTGCCGTATTATACAAAACTAGGAACAACTGAATCAGCAAATCATCATTATTTTCTATCCTAAAGTATGTCTAAAATAGTTTCTGCAAGTAATATTTAGAAATTAGACATAAATGTATTTAAATGTTTAGTACCGGCAGCAAAGAAGTTTTCAGCACTGACACGAAAACTGTCCATAGGTCTCATAACATCCTTGTTAAGTCGTGGATCAAGTAACTGAAAGAATAGAATATTCATTTATCATTAATATAGATTTACTTACAAACAAATTGAATAAAATTCCCAGAATTAAATGCGAGACGAAAACACTTGTAGATACAAATTTAAGTTCATCATCATAAGAATTTCGTCGAAACATATTAGACTCAGGGAATGTGAAGAATTAGTAATTGTCCTAGTTTTCACTGAATACCGGCGAAGTAACCACTGTAAAAGAGTCCAGGAAAAACTCTCTATTCAAAATGTTCATCAGACGAAAACTACAGTCAAAATTGTGTTAACGGCCACCTCCGAATAAGGGTCAGCCTGTAAATAAAGGTCATTATTTGAAATCCAATTATTTAGAACCAACTGAGTCCGAAAAAGGTCAGCAGTCAATAAATGCCGTATTTTGTCTTTCCCAAGGGTGGCCTTTGTTCACCATTTTAACTGTAGTCCGAATGCAATATTTACCTTATCCCTAACATGTCTAAGGTCAGAATGTAAGTTAGACAGAGCATCTTGTATACCTTCAAATGATACCTGAAAAAAGTGGAATGGTTCGTTCATTTTAACAACAATAATATTACAAAGTTTTTTTTGTTTTAACATAAATATAACAATTGATATATTGCATTAACCGAGATACGAGTTTGATTTTGGACAAATTGATGAAAATAGGCTCTTAGATGCGATGAATATAAACTGGCGATTTTGGCTTTGGTTAATCGACTACATGTATAAATAAATGTACATGTATATAACTCAGTACGAAAAGCAGCAATCTTTGATAATATGGCCTTGACTGGTTTCTATAAAACAGAAAGAAAACCAGAGCTCCAATACACGAACTTTTCAGTCATTTATTTATTTATTTATTCATCTGATGTTTAACGGCCCATTCGACAGCTATGGTCATTTCAGAGCCCTCACATAGAGAGAGAGAGAGAGAGAGAGAGAGAGGAGATAAGATACAGGAGAACCGGACATTTATATCTCTTCTCTTTTCGAATATTCTTTCCTGGTTCTTTATAGTACCTGGTGTAAAGCACCGATAAACGTCTCGCCCATTTTCTTTTGATTTTCTAGACGCAGTAATTGGCTCGGTAGTTGGAATAGAAACTGAACCTAAGAATTTCGAAAGACGGAGCCAAGAATAGAACCCACGACCTTTCGTTTATTAGTCCAGTGCGTAACCACTTGACCACCGATCAGTCTTAACTTTTTGATCAAACGTCGTACATACCTGAGATGCATGTCGCATGTTTGAGGGTTCAGGAAGACGGAATCGTGTAGGACATCCTATATCTACTTCATTCTCATATATCTGACAATATGTCTTCAATACAAACTCGAGTAGTGTCCCTTTGTTGTCCTGCATCAATACAGATGAAAAAATATACGAACTTAGTAAATAAAATTGTATACACTGATGACTATTCTCAAATATCTATCAATATTTTGTTTCCATTGTTTGTAACTTAAAGTTAAATATGAAATTGCGCATGATGAAATTAAGACTAGTTTTTACCAACCGTTGTTTGCGAACGATTTGTTGCTAACAATTGACAATGTCGCATTATCTTAACCACGTTTATAAATATCTAAAGAAGATACTATGTACATTATATTTCGAGAAGTCGATTACATGTGTTACAAATTCTAAGACAATAAAGAGGCATACCCTATCTTGTATCTCCTTCAATTTGTTGAGTACATCAAGTCCGTAACCATCTGCCTGCCCCATCTCTGTGGCTCCATTGAGATAATTACCGACTGCTAATAGGGTCTCCAAGAGGTTCTTAAGGGATGTGCTGATAAAAGTTAACAATACTAGATGTAACTTATATGAAGATAAATTATAATTTAAGGATATATAAACGAACAAAAATAACACTTGAATTACATGTAAAACGTGGAAGATGGTTCTAATTTGCCTACAATTCAATAATTATGACACAGACGTATACCAATGTATATTATATTGATTATTGACTGGCATAATTATCTTAGTACACAAGGGACCTCACTGGTCAAGTGGTTCTGGTCTCAGTCTAGCAATGACTAGCCCCTCATCAATGTGAGTTCAAATCCACTCGGGACCGAATTTCACATGCAAAGAGTCTGTCATTCCAGCTTTCAGAAGGTCGATGGTTCTACCCAGACATACACTTAGGTCCTCCTCCATTGTTAAAGCCGAAAAGTTGCTAAATGACCGTACCTCTTGGTCAGACATTATGAACAATATACAGAATTCACATTACCTGTTCGTGATTTCATCACAAGCTGTGTGTAACTCACGTAATTGTTGATCTATAAAATAAATGCAAACATATAGAACCCCACATACATAATCTGACACATTTGTTTCTCATAGCAGAAACAGTAACTCAAGGATGGAATTGTCTTTCTTATGTATAATCTAAATCAATTTTAATAATATAATTGAAATTGCCTATAGTATTTCCTAAACTTTCCAATGTCTTAAACTTTCCTATTTCTTAAATTCATGTGTTTCTTTAACTTACCTATTTCAAAAAGATGCCAGAGTAGCTTGAAGCGAAAACGAATAAATTCTACTCTGTCCTTGAAATGATCAACTTTCGAGAGTTCAAATACTAGATATTCTGGATGGTCCAAATGTCCTGGAAAATGTTTATACGTACAAACAATACTATCATATGATATACATTTAATTTAAATTAATGAATTGAATTTCATATGGACATTCTAAATGTAAGGTAGACAAAAAAGGAAATGGCTGTGTGTTGATTGAGTCGTGAAAGTGGTCAATTATTTATTTGTAATTTAATGCTTTAGTTTTAAATAACTGTATACTATCTACACTTGTACTGACATTATATACAATGGTACGTATGGACAGTGATATCAAAAACAACATGAACTCGACCACGTGACGTACCAGCTCCCTTTTTCCGGACATGGTAGAGAATTTTATCAATGTCAGATGATGGTGACAACAACTCCATGAGTTCAGCAAGTCCTTCGTGATTGATCTGTGACGTATCTAAGCTGGACATGCAAGCCACGACATCATTTAATGTAGCACGTAGACACTTCATACATACAACTATACGTTTAGCTCGTTCAACATCGTATATACTGACCAGCTGAAATTATGAATGAAATCAAGTTCTGCCATTGTGATTTAGAAATAATAACATCATCTCATCAGTAGTTCTATACAGTATAACCTCTCCAGAACTACCCTCTCTTCAGCAACAACCTCCCTTAAATAACAGCATGATTTTTCCACTGTACGATTCAATTTCTGTAGAATAACAACCTCTTAACAACAACATAATTTTGCTTCTCCCAAAGGGTGTTGCTTTGAAGAGGTCGCACAGCAATATTAGTACAATAATTTCAACCAGCGACTTGTATTTAAAATCTATGGTGGCTAATTTCTGCCATTTCATATCTTCGTGTGTTCGCCCCTAGAAGTCGAAGCACGACGACACGAACACACGACAAATTGCTCATTTATCGTGTCTTCGCCTTCGATCTTAGAGGGCGAATACACGAACACACGAAATATTGAAGGCGAAATAACGATATTTTGATAGGCGAACTAACGAAATCTTTTCTTGTATAGTTTCGTGTCGGCGGGTATGAAATCTTCGTATCGGCGCCCTATATTCGTCGTGTGTTCGTGTCTTCGCCTAGACAGGCGAAAGGCGAAGACACGACAATAGGCTAATTTGTCGTGTGTTCGTGTCGTCGTGCTTCGCCCCGAAGGACGAAGACACGAACACACGATACTTTGCTATGTTTCTTGTCGTCGTGTCTTCGCCTTCCGGTAGACATGCGCAGAACCATAAATCTGGTCCACCGTGTAATAGTTTTGCAATTCAATACTATCTGTAATGGTTCTGCGCATGTCTACCGGAAGGCGAAGACACGACGACACGAAATATTGCACATTATCGTGTGTTCGTGTCTTCGTCCTTCGGGGCGAAGCACGACTGCACGACGATACGAAAATTGGCCGATTTCGAGGCGAAGACACGAACACACGACAAATATAGGGCGCCGATACGACGATTTCATACCCGCCGACACGAAACTCTACAAGAGTAGATTTCGTGTGTTCGCCTATCAAAATTTCGTTACTTCGCCTTCAATATTTCGTGTGTTCGTGTATTCGCCCTCTAAGGTCAAAGGCGAAGACACGATAAATGAGCAATTTGTCGTGTGTTCGTGTCGTCGTGCTTCGACTTTTTGGGGCGAACACACGAAGATATGAAATGGCAGAAATCAGCCACCATAAAAATCAGACTTTGACAGGTTTAACACGGACACGAAATAAAACAAACAGACAATAATATATATTACGTTGTGTTGATCTCTCTCCCCTGCCTCAGACTTAGGTTATCATCAGAAGACTGTAGAAGTTTGTATAACTACGTCACTTATTATCTCATGAACTGTACTAATCCCGTTGCATACAAAACTAGCATGTTATTGTTATGCGTGTGGTAAAAGTTTATATTATATATATTTTACATTTCAGATTTCACAAAAAGTCCAAACTCAGGTATACATCCTGTCTTAAATCTCTTATCTACATAAATATCTTATGATAAAGTATAAACAGTGTTAGGGTCATATTACTAACACTTCGCGTAGTAACAAAGACATTGTCTTTTATTGCACAAATCACGTGACCTCACAGATCACATAACCCCACAGATGATGATGGAAAATTATTCGTTACAACAAATTACCTGTTGTCGGGAACGTCCCCGTCGGATAATGATATCGTCATACAAGGTGACACCGTCAGTTTGGGATATGACAGGTGTGCTAAATAATCTGAAACACACACATTAATACTGAAATACGTTGTGTCTTAAAAATCATGCCATTATTATACATTAATCGGACACTTAATAGTATGTTAACATGAATATAAGATTTGCTGGTGTGTTCTTTCCTCCAAATGAGTAAGAGTTTACAGAAAAGCTCTGCTGTCAGTACACAAGTATAATTGACATTAACTTAATGTGCGCACTGATAGTTTCATATAAATCAACATATTGTATTATCTTATTCCAGCATAATTCTATAAATTGAAGTATTATATCAAGTAATCGAGCAAAAATCAATTAAGAACAGTGAAAATAATTACAAAATTAAGAAACAAAATATCACAAATTTTATGCATATACGGAACAGAACACAAACCCCACCGCATAGTTTATATACATGCACGTGATTTTCGAGTCACTTTTCATTAAGTACACCACTCGTTACGCTTGAGCACATCGGTACAAACATCACGTATTTTACCAGTTTAGAAATTTCAGAATCTGTATATTTGGATTGTACATTTGGTAAAATTGATCAATGGTCTGGGCAAGTTCCGATAAATGGCATTTTACATCATTGGAACGTTAAAACTATAAGTACCTTTCAATATCTTCTGAATCTAACTTTGGTTCCATCATGGTGTGCCATATTGTTGTCTGTTCATCTGTACCTGAAAATAAAATGTAAAATAAGAATTAAGATAGTCTGGTCTGAAACCAACGTTAATCCAAGGATGTACTGGTAACGTGCTTGACTACTAAACGAAAGGTCATGGGACCAAATCTCGGCTCCGCCTTTCGATATTTAAGGGACGTTATTTCAGTGTACCAATCCTAAATACCTAGCCAGGTACTATGTTTAGAGAATCACAAGATACGGGTGAAGCATATATGGAGATGAATTACACCGGGCACGATAAAGAACCAAGATAAACTACTAGTATTGGAAATAGGAGTAAGAATATAAATGTCGAGTTTTCTTGTATCTTCTCTCTCTTTGGGCGGATCTAATATGATCACAGCTGTTGAATGGGTCGTTAACTAGCAAATTAACTGTATTTATGTAACCAAGGTAACATTTCCATGAAAAAAGTCTCATATTGCTGAGTGCAAGTAAAACAGGTGCTTGGAAGTGTAAGCAGAAGTATGACCAGGGTATAAAATAAACAGTCAAACCTACAACCAGGTCAGAATCCGGTTTCGCAAACAACAAAAGTGTTGACCTACAGGGTAAAATTGAAGTACTCTAGATAGGTTTTGATTATTAAGGTTAATTCTAATAGTTGTTTTTCAAAAAAAAATATAATAAGCTTCTTCAATTGGAATATTTAAGTATTTTAGGCTATCGCCTAACATTACAATCTAACCATGAAAACTAATTTATATCAAATACGTCTCTTTGCAACCAATGATTAATAGTAACAAATCACAAAAAATGTACAGCACAGAAAAGAGCTAAAGTATTCTAAAACGAGAATATTTCTGTTGTATACTTCACTTTACTTTTCGCGGTAAGTTGTCGATACTATGCATGTAATAGTCAAACAATCTTGAAGTGAGTTATGTCGTGACCAACTTGAGAGAGATTAGTTACAGCAATTACAATAATGTCCGAAAAATAGAGGGAACTATGTCCCACCTAGACATTCCCTTTCTTATGGCCCTGGTTAGTAATGCATTCGTACAACCGTACCATTGCACAGTGCACGGTAGATAGATACATGTAGATTATTTTATTCCTCCGTTGTTGGAGAGCAAGACATGTGAACAACAACAAAACATATATGGAATAAAGGCAATGTAAAACGTATGTACACAGTTTCAATTAGGCATGACACAAGTTTGGACAGTATACACTTTTAGTATGAAGATTTATGCTGGGTACATCAATTTTACAGCGTGGATATATTCAATGTTTCGGATCGTCGCGAAAACTGGTAATTAAGTTGGTCGGAACATCTTGAAGAAATTATTGAGATGAATTAAACGCAATTTGTCCAAATGGTGATAAAAGTTTGATGAGCAAAACATGAATTCATGTTTTATTTCTTCTATACCCGTGATTAAATATTGATACATCTTTTGCAATGTATGCTTTGTAAATAAGTTTGCCACTATAACGAGCCCATTGCAAGTGCTTTTATACACGTATTATGTTTGGTTGGTCTTCTATAAACCCGTGTCACACGTAATTAAAATAGTTTTGAACATCGATAAGTACTCTGTATCTCTGTATACTAGTATAAGAATATTATTACAACAATTAGCTATCTAGCAAGTTGTCCATCTATGATAGCATACTGTAAGTTTTTTCTCATGATACCATATTATGGTTACAGAGGTTCAAAATAAGAATGGAATGATAAACACACAAACATTTACGTAAACAATTACATACCATCCCATGAAATTCCAAAACACGATGGGGTTAAAAATATTCCAAAAATTAAAACATTTAGAGTCGACACCATTAATAAAACAAAACGTAACGGATTAAAATTAATTCCAAACCAGGTAGATAACACTTATCGTTACACATGCTATACTGATATACAATAATTATGCAGTTTTCAAATACCTTAAAATAGGTCAGCAGAAATTCATTCAAAAATATAAACTCAGAAATAAGCCAAGCGTGACAAATACATCATAATAGAATGGTAAACTTTCTAAACGTTGTAAGGATGTGTTAACTAATTATATATGTAATATTAAACATTGTTTAAAAGTGTATACTACAATGTCAATATTCAGACTACTCGGACAAAATAAATCACGTTCATAGGTCGTCCTATCATTTGTGTGGAAACTTAAATTAAACACAAAATGTTGTATTCTATTTGATTATAAGATATTTTCGGAGGAGTAATATAAAATCTGATTGAAACAAATCTATATTCGACATTAAAAAACATTACTTTAAGTAAACGTATTCTGTGATAACTTTATAATTATCGTTGAAGGCAATGTTACCATAGCAACCAATAGAACAATTGACAGTTAAATTTTATATACACTAAATATGAAAACACCTTAGTTCGATCTAGTAAACCTTTCTTGCAAAAACATAGCATGCATCATACTCTAAAGAATAAAATATCACCAATGACTATCTTATTTGGAACAATGACATACTGATCACGTCAAAGAGAAGTTAGACATGCATGGTAATACATCGATATATAACCTTGACCCCAAGGTTATAAAACGTGAGATCAGTCTCCGAGCTCAAATCTCATTTCTTGTCTTTTAATGGTTATAAGTTAATGGTCTTATTGATACATTATTCTGAAAGTATATACTAGTAGTTGATCTAAATATGTATTTAAACATTAATTAGCTCTATCGTTTCAAACAATATACTTTGAGAATGGAATTGAGGTTTTGAACTCAGATATTGTTCACAAGTATTATAACCTCGGGGCCTAGATAGGGTTTTAAAGTTGTTGCCTGGTTTTTATCATTCTCTAGAAAAAAACGATGTTTGAATAAAGTCATACACAAACTGCTTATAGCAGCGTGAAATTTAACGTGAATGCATATTTCATCTAAGATATGTTTATGGTGTTGCTCCCAGTTACAGCAAAATGTCAGTTATCAATGGAAAAGGAAATATATTTAATGTTATAGATATCACATTACTGCAAAAAAATGTCGAATTTTGTATCAAATAACAAGCAATTTATCGCCTTAGGAAAACGCAGACGGACGATGAAACGTTTTGTGTAAATAATGTATGTCATATAACCATAGAAATATGTGATTTCAGCATTTAATTAGAAAATGTCAAATATCTCAAATTTAAGGAAAACTTATCAGGATTTTGGCCAACATGTTTAGTATTTACAGTACATGTAGGAGCACATTTGTCTGGGAACACATTTGTCTTACGAGGTGTGACCGATGTGCTCGTAAACATTCATATTTGCGACAAACTGGAAATGAGACAGATTGTGTTCGACCCGCGATATGATGGACGCTCAAAGCACATGTGTCTCACATTCCATCATATCCTACTATATCACAGGTCGATAGCAGGGCTCGAACGCATGACCCTCCATCAGTGAGAGATCTGTGGTTTACAAGTCAGCGACCGTAACCAATCGACTACGGAGGCGGTCTCACTACGCCTCTCATATAGCAGCGTTCAGTCGAATTAAAGTAAATATGGCGCCACAAAAAAAATATTTTTGATAAACATCTATATTTATGTATCCGTCGTAATGTTCTTTTATTTCGGACAATTTTGTGAAACATATACAGTTGTACTGACAAATTTGACAGTAAGATGATATAACTGAAAAGAGAAACTCGTTCAGAGATATTGTCGGTTGCTTTGTTTAGGCATTAAATGATAACTATTTTATGAATTTGACCGATACGAAATACTAAATCTTTTTTAATAAACAGTAAATTTCTTTTAAAATTAGCATGTGAGCCATGGAGGGGATGGTGCAAATCGTCTTAACAATGACTGAATATAGGGGAATAATAAACTGAAATGGTGAGTACATTCTATATTGCTAAATGTAAAGGGTGAATATTAAAAGTTAACTTACTGTCGTCCTTCAAGATAATTCGGGACCATGGTAGTTGTTTCATCTTAGCGTCCGTCTGTATTAAAGGTTTATTTGGATTGAGTCGGCTGCCTCGTTCTGGTCTTGGCGGAAGTGGTGGCGGATCATCATGTCCTGTACCGTTTGTTATCGTTTTGCGTTCGGTCTCCGCCTTTGAGGCTGAATATAAAAAATAACTTTCACAAATTCCTGTCCAGAAATGTCGCTAAATCGAGAAGTTCTTAAAGGTATAAAATGTCACGAATGTTTCCAAATAAAGAGTATTTCTGGACAAATACACAGTGTAAAAATACAAAACAGTGGAATTGAACAAAGATCGCCGGTTAAATTACGGCTATTTCGAATTACCGCGAATTCGTTATGCTTTGTGAATATGCGGAATAAAAGATATCTGAACCGATATTTCCCGGTGTATCTGTCCTTCGACTATGATTATTCATTGCACGTAAAACTTATTATTGATTTTCATGAATAATAATTAGCAGATTCTGGGTCCGCAGATTTGCGTTCGTCGTCGAAGAATAAACGTCCAAATTACATCTGTTATAACGGGGATTTAATTGCCACAAAAATCAATTAAAACTGGACATCTGATCGTATCGGATGTTGACAACTGATTTACTACCGCGTCCGAATGTAGTACTAAGATTTATTAATATTTGGACTGATTCACAGATAATTAGTATCAAATCTCTTTATTTGTCCGCCAACCCGTCTGAAATTGTATTTCCGTCGATACAATGTGCCACGTGCTAAGACAATAATAGAATCTAATACATGTACGCGGAAAATTGACCAAAACTTTAAAATTAAGAAATGATCTTGAAAACTGCAAATTAAATCCAGGCCGTTCGGATAATGGCTTAATTAATTTTCCAAATGGCATAATGCAGAAATTAAGCCAAGTAAAATAAACCTTTTGATGTGCAATACCTTTCGGTACACATGACCTTTGCACACATTTAGACGAACTTTAATATCAACAATATTGAAACTAAACAAAGGGAGCAAATTAATCCTATTTTCACCATATGACTTTACATGTTAATAAGTTCACTATACGACTTTACATGTTAATAAGTTCACTATATTAAGCCATAACGCTGGTGTGCGTTTCGTTTAACTTCTTTCAAAACATCAGAAATTCTGCATGCCCGAGTAAAATACTTGACGCCACCAAGACTGAATTACTACAAGTCATGACTGAAAGTTTAATAATAGTTTAGTAAAACCAACACCAGACTGTCCCAATAGCATGTAATAGAAACATTAAATGGAGCTTTAACGAGTGGTACTGATCTTAGACTTGTAATCACTCGACCCTGGTCGGTTTGAGTTCGAATCCCACCCGGGACCAAATTTCACATGACTATGAAGAAACCGTTTAACTAGCTTATGAAATGTCTATGGTACTACCCAGGTGTCTTCTTACACTGGTAAAGCTTAGAAAGACACCAAAATTACCGTAGCGGTTGATGCGACTTAAAACTCCTGTGAAGAAAAACAGAGATTTGATCTACTCACTCAGAAAGCTTAGAACGTTTGTCTTGTTGGCTATCATTCCGTATGGAGAAGATTTTGTACTCGAGTTTTCCAACATTTCGGCAATACTTCGTAATTCGTGCATTTTTGCCATAAGTTTATTAATCCTGTCCTCATAAGTTCTTAGAATATGTGAATGTTCTTTTTTCATTCTTTTCATTTGTTCAATTAATTGTTTTTCATTGTCAGAGTAAGAATTTTGATAATCTTGTGGCCAACGTCGCTGAGCTGTTATTCCTTCCTCATCATTATAGGTAGAACCATCAGTATTAACACTCCTAGGAATGCTTGAAGAACCGTCATATTCCGTGCTCGTTCCGGTCCGTTCCATGACCGGTAAATGTTCTTCCTGAATCACTTCTTCCGGTATAACGTCATGGTCACGTGAGTGTGTCATGGCTGGCATAAACGCTGTCTTAGGAATGTGCTTATCTTTGTTTTTACCATAAGAATGAGACAGAATGTCCACGGAACTTTCACTAGATGCTGTACTTGCTCTCTGAAGATTCCATGTCGTCTGATAACTGTTCATATGTGGATGATGTACGTGTGAATGGTGAGAAGACATATGATGTTTATCATCATCGCCGATTTCAGTACGTACGTCATGTAAGTAATCACTAACTTTATAAGAGTAACCAGTATCTGTAGGAATCGTGTCTCTAGTTCCTTCAATAGGCTTTATTGATTCTTTTTGTTTGTATAATTCACGTTTTGTTAAGGTTACATCCGCGCTGGAAAACCCGTAACTTTTTCTAGGACTATTCACCGGATATGACGTCATAGTTGAACCATTCTGGTCCTTCCAAGTATATAATTGCACAGAGTCCTCAAAGGTATCAGCTCCGAACACCCCTCTTATAATCCCGTCATTGAATAATTGTCTGCAAAATTTAAGAGCTGTTGCCCGGCTTCTGAAACTTTTCGGATGTCTTTCTAAAATGCTGGTAACCAGCTGTGAACCTTTAAATACGCTCTCGTTTCCGCTACTGCGCAGACGACTCCAGTTCATCTGAAAGAAATAAAACCGAAATTTTAATATTTTTATTTCTATCTTTTAAATAGAGCACACATCAGTGATGCATCTATTAAAGTATATGCTTGAAAGTAGAATACTCAGCATGTGAAGTTTTAAAATTGTGGAGCATTCAATATTATTCAAATTACCTATGGGAAGATAACAAACAGCCAAATCTTGGAAAAGTAAATATCCAAAATATGATAATACCGTTAGACACACAATAAACACGAAATCACGTTTTGTAGAAAGACTATTTAAACAACCTCATTAATTCATTTTATTCATGCATGTACTAGACTACAGAAATCCTCAAAAGCATTTGTACAAATATTTTGTTCACTTCTGTCAATAAGTCGATGAAAACATTGTTGCTTTCCGTTAAGTTAAGTCATACTCTCGTTGACACTTCGATCGGGCAATAAATAGCGCTGTTAATATGCATGACAAGGTTTGCAAAATCTATCAATGTTTAATTACATGATTCAAACCCATAACAGAATTCCAGCTGAGTTGTCGGCACACACAAACATATTTGTCAATATTGCAATTGAACACAATGTTGACGATCGGAAACAAATTGTATTTATCATTCACATGAAGGAACCTTTCGCTTGAAGAATGACAACTGAATCAAGTCAATGACAACAACAAATTATGAAATAGAAGTAACTACTTTCAGGAATATGTCTGACATTTCAATACGACTGATCTCTGGACCAATGTATCGTCATAAACTATGCATTATAAATAAAATTTAATATACGTGAAATCGATGAAAATGTTGAATTGAATAAAACCAAATGATATTCAATGAAATATACAATTTAGGAGATAGAAAATGAAATGAAAATACAACAAATTAGCATTAATATAGTATACCTTATTATGTAATATGCGTTGTCAATTGTAAGGAGTATTTTAAATAGTATACCTGAGTTTATGAAATACAAAAATAGCATCAACATATAGATACATAGTATTCAAATGCATTGACAATTGTTAAATGTATTTTAAATAGTACATAATTATGTTCATAAAATACAATTAAAACATTTACCCAACGTAAGACTCCATTTTATGTCCGCTTTAATATTACACAGCGACACTAAAATACAGGCAACGTTCCTTCCGTATACAAGGTAAGTTATCTACTGTGTATAATTTGTCATTTTACATATAGTTAAACCAATATTTGTCTGACCTTCAAAATAGCTTTTCTAAACATTACATTAAAGTATGATTTTATCGAAGATAGAAAGATAACTAAGTGGCTCCCCCACTCCCTCGAGGGTCAAAAAAGCGCCTTGTATATAATTGGTAAAATTAAATAATGATAATCTGCCGGGCTCCAAGCTATTTGTAAATAATACGTAAATAGTGTATTTTACATACAAATGTTTTTGTGGTTTGTATTTTCATGTCAAATTGTACAAATGACATTGCCCAATAAAGCGGAAATGGTCAAGTATAAGAATACAAAGCTCTACAAACTTCAGGATTATTTCTTTAATGCGCACAGACTTCTATGGGTTTGTTTGAGTTAAAGATCTCCCGGCTGCTTTCACGTTTATATGACAAAAATATGAATAGAATGATTCCGTTTTATTGAACGTTTCGACCATGTTCGATAAATAATACTTCATTCGGAAAAATGTAAATAAAACAAGTAACAACATCTCGAGATAAAATTATTCAGTTTTTAAATACATCATGTTTTATTCTGTTATAATTCATTATAAATATACTACTAGTATCATTATTGAATGATTTAAGCAACAGAAATCTTCAGATAGTTTTAATAGCATTAAAATGCATAAGTATTAAATCAATAAGTATTTATCAATAAATAAAGTGATTAATTAAAACCTACAGATCCAGGCCTAGATTCGAGCTTTTATGGAAAAAAAACAGAACCACGAACACAAGAGTTCAATTCAACTCTAATCACAGTTCATGAACATTTACAGCAAAAAAAAAGATTTCATTTTCAACTCGGACTTCATTGTTTGAGTATAGTACATTCACCACAAAAGGAGAAAATGTATGACATGTTGTAATTCTCTATCTGTATACATATTTGTATAGACCGTGGCTGTGGTCCAGTGACATAATTCTCTATCTGTATACATATTTGTATAGACCGCGGCTGTGGTCCATTGGTTAGGGTGCTGGTCATGTAACCCTGCGATCTGATATGGAATCCGGGTCACGACAGGTCATACCCCTTCCATGAAAATTTGACAAAATGTCGATTTTCAACCACATGTTGAAAAATAGTCGGTTCCTGGTGAAAGGTAAGTTAGTCGTGGATAGAATAAAGTCCAGAAAAAGTGGTCAGGTGAATCGGCCGCCGTATATAACTGTAAAATTGTTGAAATACGGCGTTAAACCCAAATTGAGTAAAACACCTGTAAATTGATCAAGTTATCATTCTGTGCCACAAATCTGGCCAATTGCTTGCTTTAGATAAAGTCGGAAATGGTACCCTCAACAAAGGGGAATTTCTTATCAATTCCGTAAATAATGCCAGGTAACTGTACGTTAGTTGAACGAATATTGTCTCTGAAGAAATTCAGGGTATTAACGAGGTATCAAGAGTCGAAGTAGGAACTAATCAGTTTGACACGACTTCTGAGTACAATGTTATAATTTTGAGATACTTCAAAGATCTGAAAGACGAACATAAGAAGAAATAGTGAACTCTCTTAAATTACACTACATCACATCAAACACTTGTATCAAGAGATGAACTTATATATATATCCAATGTATCGTGTGTTGTTGTTTATTGTGAAATATAAAAACCCTAAGAAACCAAGTGAGACAAAAAATAAAAACAATTATTTTCGTCGAAGTAACCTAGTAGGATAAATATCGGATTGATAAATACCTTCAAATTGACACGTGCCAAAGGTGCTCGATAGCATGTCACTTTATGGATAATTACATTTTCTATTTCTATGTTTCGTGCTGGTTTACAATAAAACTATTTTATCAGCACAAATCATCACTCCGATCATCATTTGTAAACAATTAGAAATATTAATTTGCGATAGAAAGAAATCCAAGCGCCTCTTTGACTCGGATGTCATTAAATATTTCGAATACATGTGCTCGACCGATCTGACAAATAGTTAGAGCTTTGTTTTATGAAGTTATACTATTTGGTATGTTTGCTTTCGGTTCAAATTCCTCATTTAGTCATCATTTAGTGATAATAGCGGCTTCATTGTTTGTACTTTGAATCTTGAATATCGCTAGGTTTGTAGTTAGGAAACCAAGGCAGATCAATTAACATCTTCGTGAAATACCATAAAAACCAGGCATATGACGATACTGACACAGACTAACACATGTACAGTGTATATACGTTAATCTAAACAATTTCATTATCATATCATTTAATATACAAATGTTTAATTCTGTAGCAAACAAAACAGGCAGGTTTGATATATCAGTCGGAATTAATGTTTCTTTAAAACAATGTAACAGGTGTTTATAAATATGCTAAGTCAGATTCTTTAAATTTACGTGTGGTCTGTTTTTTTCTTAACGATTTTTTCAGACAATTTACCGGTAGGAAAATATTCTCTAACAGTATTAGTGTCGTCTTCAACACCAATATCTGGTCATGTCTAACATTACCCCGGGGCTGGCCTGATGCTAAATGATAATGTAAATATTTGTATAATTGTGTTCAAGCAGACAATGTAATTACTAGTAATAGTACATTATAATACAGGCAACTCATCAGTAAATATTTAACTTTTTTATTCATACATTATTTATCTGTAAGATAAATTCGTGATGGTGTAAAAATATAATGCATATTTATTACCATTTTGATATATAAAATGATGTACATCATCAATTAAGTTTTCATGACAGAATTAACTAATGCGCTCAATTAATAACATAAAAACAACACTATTCTTTATTCCAATGTGTGCCCTAGACAAAATTACAAAATGTGTACATACTGTGTACATCACAAATACACGTACCACGATATGAAAATTGGACTGATTGTGTTTGTTTGTTTCATTGTAAAGATGTTTCATAGTTTAGAAAAAAATGTGGTTATTACAACTAACAACAGCAACATGTCAAACTATCATTTGTTTATCAATCATCAGTCAAAATACAGTAGAATACTGTAACAGTAAATTCTTGGGGACCCTGAATACAGTCAAACCTGTAAACTAAGACCCGCCTTGGGAAAGATCAAATGTGGCCTTTATTGACAAGTAGTCTTTATTCGGAGATCATTTTGTTCTTCATAATCAATAACGGTTTTTATAAGAATGGCATTTATTCACAGGATGGCCTTTATTTGAAGATGGTCGCTAACACAGGTTCACTGTATTTTTAAAGTTCGTCACTATACCAGATGTCATCATAAACATGTTTTACTGTACTTGTCCATAAAAACATATATTATACTCTTCTCATATTTACTGATGTTGTCGTACAGCTGATATTATTTCGGTGCGCTATTAATGTCACGTGATATCTTTATCCTAGACCCGCGAAGAAATAAAATGGCAAGAAAAATCAGATTATATCTTAATTTGATTGGCTGGCAAAATATTCGGTAACAATTTTTCTTTGTAAGATATAAATTATTGTAAATAATGCATGAGTTTACATTCAAGAGTTGCGTGCATTTCAATTACTTATATTATTGGTTAATTTATCGTCTGACAGTTGACCATGATAGACTAGGATGATACAGTTAATAGCATAATCAGTGCATTTTCGCCAAACTTAGAACAAAATCTGTCAAAAATCAGATAACTCAAATTTTTATTCAAACTTTTAAGATTAAAAGGCAATTTTCACTGTTTAAATTATGCCTAAATGCTTCAAATAAACTCATTTCTATCTCCGCAGTGGTCTAATATTTTCGGATTGTCGTCTGCTGACAGATATTATCAGGTCGTAAATTAAGTTGTTGTCGAAAGCACTCAAATACCCGATAATTGATAAATGCAAGGTAAGACGGGGTAATAAATTTTCTGGATTATGAGAAAATGCGTGAACGAGTTCATTTGTTGTGTTGATTTGATGTCCATGGCTGATAATGGTTATATGATAAAACGTTTTATACGTATCGTCCCATGATTTGACAAGTCAATCAGTCATGTTCAAGTTTTTAAACTATTTGATCACTATCATCATCCAGTATTATAGTTGATTAAGTTTCTTATTTCCCAACAATTCACTTAATGCGAAGTAAGAAACCTTAAGAATTATGCCAGTACAAGTATGTGTGTAGGTTAGAGTGCACATTTGGGTATTCTTCGTAAATAAGAAAGCTAAAAGGAGCGACAGAGATTGTAAATTTCTTACTACGAAGATCACCAAAATATACATTCTAACTATCTTGGCGCTCCGCATACTATAAGTCATTCTTCGAAACTACAGTGTAACCTCCATGAACGGTCACCTCCAAACAACAGTCACCTCCCTGTTACAGCCAGTATACTAGTAACCCAAATTAACGTTTTAATATATTTTTTTCAGTCTCTCAACAACAGTCACCTCCTTACAACACCCATTTTTGTCCTTTCCATTGGTGGCTGTTGTGGGGAGGTTGTACTGTTTCAGATAAGAAAGCCAAAATAATCATTATCACTGATTGGATAAGAAGTATGACGAGCACACCTCAGTATCAATCTGACGTTGAGACTAACTTACGAAGAAGCCAAATTTATAATGTTTATGTTTTGTATTGTCTTTTTGAGTTTCAAAAATATTATATAGTCAAAGTAACATTTCTACAGTCAAACAGAATGGTATATTGTGACCCTGTACGTCTGCATCACGTCCAAATGTATGTAATATTCTCCTTGATTATAAATAACAAATTACAGTTTTACATATTTACTAGTATACAACTCATTCACCTCCTGCCTTCATCATAAGCCAAGCCATACTCAAGTAGCAGTAAAATATTTAGTTAGATTTCTCGACATTGTTTACCATTCATTTGCTCCCAAACTGATCGTGTTCGATACACGCATTTTCTTTCATTCGTATTTTAACAAAATGAAGCATATTTCGCAGCTAAGAATATCATTCACTTTGTACTCAGTTTACAATTCCTAAAATAACGAAGACTGAATTATAGATCAAGCATCAATATTTTCAACGTTAACATCGATGACAGAAAGAATATTCATAACAAACTTTGATATATATTTTTTTATCGTTATTTGTCTGAGATGTTATATTTATAAATTGATTTGAAAGAAAAATAAATGAATACGTGCAAAATAAATGTGAGCATCGACATTAAATCTGTTTTTAAGAAGGCAAACGTTTTTATTTTTCAAATATTTGCATAATGATTATTTTTGTAATGTTCGCGCGATGGGATTCAAGCTTTATTATTTGATAATCGACTGAGATTATAATATATGAATTTTGGTGAACCTAAGTATGTATGTCTGCTGTGACAAATAGAATATAAAATGATCAGGCTTTGTATCATGCGATATCAACTGCAGATATATGAGAGAAGGATCGGATTTCAATTAAGAATACAAAGATTAAACGAACTTATATAAGAACGGAGGCAAGGCTGAAAATACAAGTCAGGTTGTTTGGAGTGCTCCTACCTACTCATGAAAATCCTAGCAAATAAATAAACATGTTTTGGGCATTTTTGTCATAATGATATCGTTATATAGTAAACAATCTCTACCTACCTACCCAGTGCTAAAATTCTGGGTCGGGGCACGCCAAACAAACTTAATTTTTTTTCAGCCCAAGTGTAATGTTCAATAATATTTATCATAGTTCAATATCAGATCAACCCTCTTCAATCGATATCATTTTCTAAACACACAGTAGTGAAAATGAATGAAATTAAATAGATGACAAGTGTTATAAAATCGCTTTTCAAAGTGGTACGAACATATAAATTAGATTAATATTTTATCTTCTAATTTCAAACTAAAATACACTCATCGCCAGCCGGAATGCTTTCATATGACAAGGGTTATCTTTTACTTTCTACCAGTTCGCAGAAGCCTATCATTTGAAGTGCCCAATTAATGATCATTATATTACAAAATGTATTTTTGTTAAACAGAATATTTTTAAAAATAAAACACCCGTGTGGAGTGACAAACACCATGTCATTGGATGGAATTCTAAACAACTCTTCAGCGACCCTCAAGTACATGTATTTAAACATGCACGTCAAGTTTCCATAATATCATTGTGGACAAACATACTTTTAAAACAACCCCCTCAAAGATAAGACTATATATTACACCATTGAATGCTCTTGTCGCGTAATAACATCTGAATTAATATGAAATATTCATATCAGAATATAATAAAATATTGTAAAATGTATGTTATATAGACCATAGATCTATTCTGATAACATAAAAAACGGGTCTCACACACTTGAAGAAATCGTAAAATTATTAAGATTCCATTATTGGTAGTTTAAAAAGATTTACTCTAAATCAGCCTTGTAACTTGTTTACTGCCTGACATAATAATTATGCAGTGACATTTCTAATAAGCGGGCCAATGTCTTAATTACTTCCCGGCCCGGGGCCGAAAAGTGATACAGATATAAAGCCTGCATTTTAAGCAATTTGATAGGCTGCTAAAGCAGGGCCAAAAAGTGATATAGATTTTAGCTAATATGGCGGTCATCCTGTATTTTTTAGTCGATCGAAGATACTTTCGCTGGCTGAAATGAAACTGATTCATATAATAAATATTGTCAATAAATAAGTGATTTGGTATCGGCCCTGTCATTTGTCCTCGGGACAGTCGTATTGGCCCTCGGCCTACATGTATAAATTATATTTTAGTTATGATGTTCGTTTCATAAGTATAATTCAATGTATTATTAACTTTGTATTATTATGCTGTAGACCATTTATATATGTCAAAATGTAAATACATGTATGCAGAATGTTAAGTCTATTTTTCTTGAATAAACTATCTATATAACTATCTGTATTTATATGTACATACATGTACCTTCTCTGAACCTATATCATGTATATATGCTAACCCGAACATCCAACTAGTGCGTAGAATGTATGATCACATTTTATCTAATTTATGTCAATCATTTTATCCATGTTTATCGTACGTTCTTATGATATCTGATAAAAACACTCGAGGTTTGTCAACAAGTATTTTATCAGATAAATCTGTTAAAATCTACCCAGACGGACAGCTGAACGTACACAATTGCAGGTTCTCACGACATTTACCAAGTTTAAGTAAAAACAGGGTCAATTTGTTTGACCAAAGTTTAGTATATCTGATACGAGCACGGTTTATCTAAGGACAATTTTTGTACCAAACATACATTTTTCATGAATATAAAATCGCAATTTTAAACGTATGGACTAATAGTTATATGGACAAGAGGACCGAATTCCCAAATACCAATAATAACAGAAACATCATAACTGGAACCGTCTTTAAAATAGTATATGGTTATATCACTTTCCTATAACGTGATAACTCAACACGTGTTTTATGAGGATAGAAATCCGATAAGTTTATCAAACATACTTAAATTCATTTAGAAAACGCGTTAAATATTTAAAACGCTAACCAGAAACAAGAACGGATTGGGGGTGGGGAAACAAGCAGCCTTCAAAGTAACATAAACAAAAAGTGTCCTTACTAAATAAAATGGCGGAGACGAAAAACACTAACTCGAATTGTTATCTTATCATTGCTTCGATTTATAAAGTTTTGAACCTGCAAGACTATTTGAATCTGAAAATGTCAAATATACTGCAGTCCCAAAAAATTAAACTTAACAATGTCAAAAATACTGCAGTCCAAACAAATTGAATTTAACAATGTCAAAAATACTGCAGTCCCAACAAATTGAATTTAACAATGTCAAATATACTGCAGTCCCAACAAATTAAACTTAACAATGTCAAAAATACTGCAGTCCCAACAAATTAAACTTAACAATGTCAAAAATACTGCAGTCCCAACAAATTAAACTTAACAATGTCAAAAATACTGCAGTCCCAACAAATTAAACTTAACAATGTCAAAAATACTGCAGTCCCAACAAATTAAACTTAACAATGTCAAAAATACTGCAGTCCCAACAAATTAAACTTAACAATGTCAAAAATACTGCAGTCCCAACAAATTAAACTTAACAATGTCAAAAATACTGCAGTCCCAACAAATTAAACTTAACAATGTCAAAAATACTGCAGTCCCAACAAATTAAACTTAACAATGTCAAAAATACTGCAGTCCCAACAAATTAAACTTAACAATGTCAAAAATACTGCAGTCCCAACAAATTAAACTTAACAATGTCAAAAATACTGCAGTCCCAACAAATTAAACTTAACAATGTCAAAAATACTGCAGTCCCAACAAATTAAACTTAACAATGTCAAAAATACTGCAGTCCCAACAAATTAAACTTAACAATGTCAAAAATACTGCAGTCCCAACAAATTAAACTTAACAATGTCAAAAATACTGCAGTCCCAACAAATTAAACTTAACAATGTCAAAAATACTGCAGTCCCAACAAATTGAATTTAACAATGTCAAAATAATCCAGTCGCACCGAATTGTGAGATTCTTTAAAGCTGGAATGCTGCATCGTAAAATCTTTCACTAGTTACAATCATTGATAATTCAATGTTTTATTCGCCACATCAAGCAATCATTGATCAGTTAGTTCGACAAAAGGTTACAAATTAGGAGACGTCATCTGGATCACTGGACGCTTTAGAGTAAAATACCGATCAGAGATCGTGATGTCAAGTAATTTATAAAGGTACAAACTATTTGTAGACAGAATCGATGTTCATTGAATGCACGATAAAATATGTTATAATTCGACATTTTCTTTCATGAGCATGTCGTCTGTATTATAGATAATAACATTTTTAGCTGAACTGAAATGAACACTGAAAAACTTTGTCCTTGAGGTCGGTCGATTTTTTGAAGTATAGAAAAACACTCAACACGCGACTATAAACATTGAAAACCTACATGTATATCAATGATAGATTATTTAAATAATTGATAGGGAGTAAAAACTTCTAGAAATTTGAGTAGACGTTTGTGCCAATAATTTGTTTATTTATCCCCGCATAAACATCGACACAGTCAATGCAACATGTACAACCAAACCTGTGTTAGCAGCCACTTCTAAATAAAGGCCATCCTATGAATAACGGTCATTCTTTTTTAAACTGTCATTGATTGTTCAGAACAAAATGACATCCGAATAAAGGCCACCTGTCAATAAAGGCCACATTAAGCTTTTGTTCACAGATTTGCCTGTATATGACACACATCTGAACAAAGTATGAATCAAAACTGAAGCATCAGCACATATTAAAGTCCCATAAGCTTATAAATGTAAATGGTCTTCTTAGGTTCTGTTTGTTCTATAACAGAGGAATCCGGTGTGTTTTCCTCCCGTGCATACTTTATAGCAAAGAAAAATGTTTCCGTATTTTTTCAATATCATTGAAATAAATACTATTTATAGAACACCTGAGTTTTCATGCAGTCATGCTATGCACACGTAGTAAAGTGACGTCACGCACTCTACATATTTCAAGTTTACAAAAGCAAATATCACATGGAAATGAGTGTTTTTAGAAGAAAAATGGCTCGTTTCGTCGGTAATAATTATCTAGGGATAATATCAGCAATTGTTTGATTTTTGCATATATGTTTTATTTCAAAAAGCTTATGGGTCTTTAAGTCTTCATGACCCATTCTTAAAACAACATCATCAATGTAAATATATGTATGCATTTTTCTTTTACGTAAAATTGTAAGGAAGCCATAAACTTTACCAACATAAAGGTCACATTGTCCTTTTTCTTATTCAACCATCTAACACTAACAGAAGTTAAATCTTGTTAAGTCTATGAGCGACATATTTGCTGATATGGATTTGTAATGTATGTTTTTACATAGCTTGGTTGACAAGATAAGAAATTGATAACAAGTACAATGATGTCATCACTAGTTTGTTCAATGTATTATTTATATATTAAGCTAGTTTGTGGCATTTTGCATTAATCTTATGTTCTCAAAACATAGACGCGCAAAGAAGATGTCATTTTACATTTGTTAATGTGTTGTGTTAATTCTTGTTATACTTTGCGAGTAATATTATTATAAATTGGTCACCCGAGCTTAAATGTCCAATGATGCCTCAGGTAGTACTCTTCCGAATGACTTGTTCAATAAAGGAATAAAATGCAAATCGACTTATCAGTAAAAACTTCTACGGCTGTGTTAAAAATTGGTACAATAAAATGCCTTGGTTATAAAACATTAAGGAATAATTTTACGGTCCGTATGACTTGTTTTTATCCATGACCGTTACGTTAAACGTCTGGTAAATATGTTTTATAGCGACATGAAAGTACGTAAACTCATCATTATATTACTCATAATTGTACTAATGTATAAACCTATATATATATGACACTTACATCAAACACGAATGTACGAATGATTGAGGCACAAAATAGACATATTGTGATAAAACAGTGTAACAGTAGGCCTATAATACTATTATTTAGCAGGATTTGCAACAAACGTTTTTATCAAATATACAAGGAAAGCTTTAGGAGCAAATCCACATCGGACCGATCCTAATTTGGTCCTGCGACCCTGGACTTAATGTAACGGTACATCTACTTTATCACGTGTTTACCTTTCCACATGCATTAAAAAGCCCCGAATTACCTACCCTATTTTTTGGAAACTGACCGATAGTTCAGCCTCCCGTAGCCATTACTCGTTAATGAACAAGTAACCAAAAAAAAAACGAACATTTTTAATCCTAACTTAAAGATTCTCTTTTACTTCATGCACGCAAGATGTACATGTATACTTGATTCTCGGAAACAGATGTTAGTGTACAAAGAATGAATAATTCCTGTAATAATGACCGGACACCATTTTTTATCAACAGTAAACAATACTAACGGATTAGAGACAATAAAGGCCTCATCTGTACAAGATATATTTACATACGTATAAAGATAGAACAAACAGGAAAGATAAACTAGTAATAATATAACATGTTTAATTATGGTGTCTGGTATTTGTATTGTTTTTATTAAGCATCTGTTCAACGTCATGACGTATAAATGTTTATAATGCGTACCAAAAAAAACCAACGTATGAATAACTCGTAAAATGAAGACTTTTCATGAATTAAAAAAACTTAACTTATATTGATTTGAGAGACTAATAAAATATTACATTGAAATATAATAGTTGTAAATTAATCAGCAGAAAGGTTTAAACGCTAAGGAGCAGGAGTATGAAAAAGAAATTGTTGTCTTAGTAAGTGTGCTTGGAACATGGTTATCGACCTCAAAATACGTTAATGTATAAAACCACTCAAGTAAAGAAAACACTTAACAATGTTATGTTAAAATCAATATTAAATAGGAATTTAAATTGATGCAAATTTTCAAATATTTTGCAAGTTTTATTTTCCATAAATGTAAAGACTTATAAAAATCTTACCCATTATGCAATAATGATTTAATATCCACACTAGAATGTGAATCGAATATTCACAGCTCTTCCTTCAATGCTCGGCACTGTTAATATCTTCCAAAGTTTTCAAATGTAAAGTAAAATTTCCACAAGATTCACTATTGACAAAGATTCGAGTACAAATGTTTGCTGATACCGTTGGTCATTGTTATAAATTTGAAATGATATACCACACAGTCATTATGATACCCTAAACAGGAGATGGAGTCCTATTTCAAATTCACGAATCATAAAAAATCAGATATATTCTTCTCATAATAAAATATCAATTCCCATTATGTAGATATTCTATTCACATAAGAAGGTATTGTATTTTAAAAGCCTGTAAAAACCATCGCTCACAGCTTTATTATCCAAAAATTTGATATTTGTTTCGTCGACAATAAGCGTCGAGTCGACAGAACGGTCCGCTAAATAATGGTAAACTCTCACGGCCTTCAAAGACTTATGTTGAACTACGAGAGCTACAACACCATGAAACGACAAGGTAGTGTTATCATGAAAATTGTCATCACTAAAATATGTACGTGAATCTCAAACTAGATGTAGTAGTAGTTAGTTTATAAAAGCATCTTACGGTGATTTATTCCCATTAAATAGATATGACTACATACAATGTACCGACTGTCGGACAGCCATGTCAGTTATTGTTAAATACGTTTAAGGTAAAATCCAATTTAAACATTTTAATACAGGGAGATATGAATGACATGTAAATCGATGTGGAATGTTTAGTATGGTAAAATATCGCTGTAGAAGCATTGAACCAAAATAGAACGAGTATTAAGGGAAATCGTTCGACTCAAATAGATTTAACACAATGTTCTGTACACTTCACACCTTTGGAATGTAGAGTCATTAAATGTTTGATCCGACGATCAGAAAATATGTCTACAAGGAAGAAAACTATTTTTGAAGCTTAAACAACTCGCAGTACTTAGTGTGACTGGTAGCCTATTATAAAAAGAGTTACATTAATTTAAAACGCTAAGTGGCCATGAAGTGATTTAAATCATATGTTTGCTTTATGTTAAAATGAAATACATTTAGACAGCAATCAGAGTATGGCCCTGGGGGACAATTTAAGACGTGAGTCAACCGTACGAGCTATACATTTCATTATCACGGTCGATATCCTAACTTAAAATAAAATATTCACACAAATATCCAACTCAAGGTTGAAATTCAACACTAAATGATACAAGATTGAATAGTTACTCATTTTACATCAAAGTTGAACTCTTTATATTGTATAACACGGGCGCCTAACAAAAAGCATAAAGCAACTTCAGAAAAAGTGTACTTATACTCGAAGTTCTGAAATATTTATATCTTACAAGGTATGAATCGAGACGGGACACGCTTGTAAAAAATAACATCAGGTTGTCTAGTAAAATATGTTATTATCACCTTTTTGTAGTATTAGTCACTTCATGGGGAGAATAAAAGTGTCAAATAAAACATTTACAACATATTTCGACGAAGAAAAGACCGTCACAACACAAACATTGGACACAACAAAACGTGTTTCGAGTATCTCATATCTCTCATACAACTTGTTATAACATTCCAAACAACAAATAATCGTCTCATTTTCACCCCCCCCCTTGATGGTCCACGGTTTCCAGTTTCAATTCAATGTATTTTATTGTATTTTGATGACAAACATGATATTAGTGACCTGGCTAAATTAAACTATATACACAGCATGAGTGCAGTTTGAACGCAGTATTTAAGGTCAATTGTAAATATCTGATGGCTATTTTATATTCGTAAAAGCAGTTTGTATTTCATTTAATACATGGATAAAATACCAGTCAGGTCAAATAGGTTCATCGTTAAAGGTTGACATTCATTTCTTGTAATGACATGAAAAATTCATACCTGTCTCAAGTTTTATATATTTAATCAGCAACTCGATTCTTTGTAAATATATTTTTTTAATAAACCATTATCATTGCGAAATATCATTTTGAGACATTTAGATGTGACCTTAGACCGAAATAAAATAAGGCATCTTTTTAATCACATGGGTTTAATGTCAAACCGATAGCCAAGGTCACTTTAGCGTCTTTTCCAGGTTGTCTGCGGAGGACAAACATGTAACTGGTTAGAAAAACCAAAAACTTGCTGGATAGCTTCCTCACATTGGATTTTTTCTCGTTATGAGGAATTGTGATAACTAGCCATAGAACATAACCGCTCAACTACAGAGGCCCGCCACACATCGTGCATGATAAATTTACTATCACATACATGTTTGACTATTCATTGTTGGTAAAATGACTAAATTGATATGAAAAATGTAAGGAGCTTCTTACTTTTGTAACGTTCTATATAACCAGGTGATATCGGTAACAATCTGTAAAACCTATATCGATCTGGCTGACGATAACCTAATTATTTAATCGATTAATTTCATTCTGATGTAAACGAAACATAAACAAGAAAAAAAAATGCAATAACCTGTACTATGACCCAGTGTTTCCAGAATTTATATTTCCGGTTCTGGCACTTGGTCTTTTTTATTGTTGCTATAGTAAACTATCATGGGAGACAAACTATATGTAGATGTCTAATGAAACCTAAAATGTCGTCAAAATGTGAATTTGAGTATAGATAAATCCTTAAATGGAGATGGCGCAGACCATCTTAAATTAAATAAGCATAAAATCAGATAACAACAAAACTTCCAATTAATAAGTAATTAATAAACTTACTTAGTTGCTAAATTGCATAAAATGTCCACATGATGTTAACAGCTTTATAATCACTAGTTTGAATTTAATTAACGTTCAAAGTATGCTGATAGTACGTGGGCTGAGTTTATGTCAAAATTTCAAGATTTGACGAGGAAAATATTGACAGAAATGAGTAAATAAAATATCAAATGTCAACTGTAGTCAGAGAACTGTGTGAAGTTGACCGATTGAAGTCAAATTTGGTAGAAGGAAATATTTAATCAAATATGAGTATACAGTAAAATTTCACTTAACAAATACTTCCATATAACGACATATTCATTATAGCGACCATCTCCATATAACGATATATTGATTATAACGAACATCTCCATATAACGACATATTCATTATAACGAACACCTCAATATAACGACATATCCATTATAAGTTATAACGAACACCTCAATATAACGACATATCCATTATAAGTTATAACGAACACCTCAATATAACGACATATCCATTATAAGTTATAACGAACACCTCAATATAACGACATATTCATTATAAGTTATAACGAACACCTCAATATAACGACATATTCATTATAAGTTATAACGAACACCTCAATATAACGACATATTCATTATAACGACAATCTCCATATAACGACATATTCATTATAACGACCATGATATTTTCGGCTCTGTTATCAATGTGCAAATGGGACCACGCCTCCCTATCTCTACATACAACAACAACAACAACAATTTTTATTCAACATTAAGTAATATAACATTACTTCTAGTCTACAAAAAGTATGTGCAGTGATAAGCAATGAAACATACTAAGACAGAGAGCTTTTACCGTACATAAAACGTGACAGACTTTTAAGCCATTAAGTTCGTGATCACGTACAAATAAAGAAGTATTATTTCATTTCACTGATTTTGAAATCAATACATTTAGTTTGTCAGTTTGAGCAAAAATAAAATACCAAATTCAAGCGATTATTATCATCGATTCTATCACAAACTGTGACTGAAAACCAGAACTTTGAATTGTTTGTAAGAGTTGTTACCCTTGTTGAAAATGTATGTCTGTAGACATTGTGTGGAGAGATTGTGTGGAGAGATTGTGTGGAGAGATTGTGTGGAGAGATTGATACTGTGTTATTGCATCTTTTATGAGGTTTCATTTAAATTCATGTTCTTATTTCTTTAATCTTTGAAAAATGGGTTACTCCCATTGGCTTGAATGACTTCTATGCAAATTTTAAGGGAAACTTACTCAGAGGAAGGTCATTGTTTTTTAATCTCATAGTAAATCATGGAGACCTATAAAAAAAATGAACATTTCCAAAATCTGTCCGCTCAATTTTGAGGGAAAACCGGGAATTAGGATCCTAATGCCTTAAGGGTAAATGTGCTTTTTAAACATGGAGATCATGAACATCCACCCAGTAAGTAACTGCCTTTAATCATTCTTTTAATACTATCGTTGTGGATACCCGGTACCTCAAATACAGCGAGAACCCCGAATACTAGTAAACATTACAATTACGCATGTAGTTTGCTGGACATTTCAAGTTTATCTAAGTAAAAATGATTTTTATTCTTGTCAAGTTTTTTTTACTGATTAGATGATTAATTGTAACAGTTGGTGGTCTGTGTACGTACTGGTTACATTGCAGCAAACATAACCACATTAAAGCTTTCTCTTCGTATGGTTCACAACAAACAATACTAAAAATAAAGTAAGTCACACAAGCTACAACAAAAATAAATTGAATTAGAATTAAGGTTTTGTGATACCGTTTTTATTAAATAATATACCTCGTTATTTCCTGAACATAATAATTTCAATTTATCTTAATTGATACCGAAATACTTCAATTAACAGTTTTGAATCGAACGCGGAGTAACGTAGTTTATTCCTTAATTGACAAAATGATTGAAATATAATTTCAAAAAGATAGATAAGGCTTGAGCAATAATACGGAACAGCTTTAACCTTATTATGATTTATGTGTAACTGATGCCTCTTTGTAAACAAAAGATTGTAATTCATATAGTCAATATTTATACCAGTCGGAGATATTCTGATAATATCTTTAAAATTAATTATAATTTAATTTGATACAGCTAATTAAGCGTATAAAACCAGCTGTTTATCCTAAACAAATACAATATCCTCTCAAAGCATTTTAATGATAAACCTTTGATGAAATCTCGATATAAACCGTGATGTATCAAGAATGTCAACTAGCTATAACTAGCGCCTCTTTAGTATAGACTTAATCGATCAGGTCGAATATATTACAACATTTATTGAACTTCTATCGTTTTAATACGATAATTAGGAGCACATTCTGACATGTTTTATGTAAGGAATGATTCACCTCTCGTCAACTCTAGATCACAACGATATGATAAAGGAGACCATTCTGACACGGATAGTTTTATGTCAGATGAAATACTGATCAATCTATTAACACCATGTAATAACCAGTGATTTGATGCGTGGATTAAAATGAAACTTGAACAATTCGGAACACCTCGACTGATTCCTTTAATCCATCTTTTGACGCAGTCGGTCAATGTGTACTGAACATGTTTTTTTTAAAGCGGAAACCTGTACCAATAATGAATGATCTCGTTCACAAGACTGTTTACTAGATAACAAACCTGTTCTTATATCAATACTATCTTCATAGCGTGTGTTTAATACTGTATGTTGATATAATGTATAACTACAATGATTATGATGACGATGGGCTTTGACGCTTAAGTCAATTAATAAATATTCTGTTCTGTTCTATTCTGTTCTGTTCTGTTATATTCTGTTTAATCCAATCCGTAATAACAAATATGTAAATACTATGAGTGTTTTGGTAAAACTTGGATGTTGATAAATTAACCGATTGTTTGTCGTTCCACATTATGTACACCAATAAATGCTTACATCAGATTTATATATATAATATATACAATACTAGTATACCTCATTCGAGCACACTGGTACACTGTTGAGAAACAATTTACTGTCATCAAGTGTATACTTCACCAAGTGACGATATACTTTAACACCGTCTAAGTTTTCTAAATACTTCTTAATAAGTTCAATATATCGTTTTTGTTACACTCTTAAAAAATGGTATTACAGACACGTATGTGTTAGCGGCCACCTACGAATAAAGGTTATCCTATAAATAAAGGTTATCCTATAAATAAAGGTTATCCTATAAATAAAGGCTATCCTATAAATAAAGGTTATCCTATGAATAAAGGTTATCCTATAAATAAAGGCTATCCTATAAATAAAGGTTATCCTATGAATAAAGGTTATCCTATAAATAAAGGCTATCCTATAAATAAAGATTATCCTATAAATAAAGGTTATCCTATAAATAAAGGATATCCTATAAATAAGGGCTATCCTATAAATAAAGGCTATCCTATAAATAAAGGCTATCCTATAAATAAAGGCTATCCTATAAATAAAGGTTATCCTATAAATAAAGGCTATCCTATAAATAAAGGTTATCCTATAAATAAAGGCTATCCCATAAATAAAGGTTATCCTATAAATAAAGGCTATCCCATAAATAAAGGTTATCCTATAAATAAAGGTTATCCTATAAATAAAGATTATCCTATAAATAAAGGCTATCCTATAAATAAAGGTTATCCTATAAATAAAGGTTATCCTATAAATAAAGGTTATCCTATAAATAAAGGGTTATCCTATAAATAAAGGCTATCCTATAAATAAAGGCTATCCTATAAATAAAGGTTATCCTATAAATAAAGGCTATCCTATAAATAAAGGCTATCCTATAAATAAGGGCCATTCAATTCAGACAATCATTGGTTATTCAAAGCAAACAAAATTACCTCTGAGTAAAGGTTACAATACAAAAAGGCCATACTTGGTCTTTCCAAAGGGTATTCTTTGTTCACAAGTTTGAATATACATTTAACCTGGAACGCCACAATTGGTACAATAACTATTAAGCGAAATAGTGCAAATGTTTTTTTGTGCTTGGGACACGTCAATTTGAATCTTTAAATAATACACATTTAATTTCTTCATTCATTTCATCATGCATTTATGATATACAAAATGTACTTCAATCTAAATATGTCAGAGCAACATCTGAACATACAGATTACGTTATAGTCGGGTATATAATCACTTAGCAACGTCTGAACATACATAATACGTTATAGTCGGGTATATAATTACTTAGCAACGTCTGAACATACAGATGGCGTTAAAGTCGGGTATATAATCACTTAGCAACGTCTGAACATACATAATACGTTATAGTCAGGTATATAATCACTTAGCAACGTCTGAACATACAGATTACGTTATAGTCGGGTATATAATCACTTAGCAACGTCTAAACATACATAATACGTTATAGTCGGGTATATAATTACTTAGCAACGTCTGAACATACAGATGGCGTTAAAGTCGGGTATATAATCACTTAGCAACGTCTGAACATACATAATACGTTATAGTCAGGTATATAATCACTTAGCAACGTCTGAACATACAGAAGACGTTATAGTCAGGTATATAATCACTTAGCAACGTCTGAACATACATAATACGTTATAGTCGGGTATATAATTACTTAGCAACGTCTGAACATACAGATGGCGTTAAAGTCGGGTATATAATCACTTAGCAACGTCTGAACATACATAATACGTTATAGTCGGGTATATAATCACTTAGCAACGTCTGAACATACAGATGGCGTTATAGTCGGGTATATAATCACTTAGCAACGTCTGAACATACAGATTACGTTATAGTCGGGTATATAATTACTTAGCAACGTCTGAACATACAGATTACGTTATAGTCGGGTATATAATCACTTAGCAACGTCTGAACATACAGATGGCGTTATAGTCGGGTATATAATCACTTAGCAACGTCTGAACATACAGATGGCGTTATAGTCGGGTATATAATCACTTAGCAACGTCTGAACATACAGATTACGTTATAGTCGGGTATATAATTACTTAGCAACGTCTGAACATACATAATACGTTATAGTCGGGTATATAATCACTTAGCAACGTCTGAACATACAGATGGCGTTATAGTCGGGTATATAATCACTAAGCAACGTCTGAACATACAGAAGACGTTATAGTCGGGTATATAATCACTTAGCAACGTCTGAACATACATAATACGTTATAGTCGGGTATATAATCACTTAGCAACGTCTGAACATACATATTACGTTATAGTCGGGTATATAATCACTTAGCAACGTCTGAACATAACGATTACGTCATAGTCGGGTATATAGTCTCTTAGCAACGTCTGAACATACAGATGACGTTATAGTCGGGTATATAATCACTTAGCAACGTCTGAACATACAGATAACGTTATAGTCGATTATATAATTACTTAGCAAATCACTTAGCAACGTCGGAACATACATATGACGTTATAGTCGGGTTTATAATCACTTAGCAACGTCTGAACATACATAATACATTATAGTCGGGTATATAATCACTTAGCAACGTCTGAACATAACGATTGCGTTATAGTCGGGTATATAATCACTTAGCAACGTCTGAATATAACGATTGCGTTATAGTCGGGTATATAATCACTTAGCAACGTCTGAACATAACGATTGCGTTATAGTCGGGTATATAATCACTTAGCAACGTCTGAACATACAAATGACGTTATAGTCAGGTATATAATTACTTAGCAACATCTGAACATACAGATGACGTTATAGTCGGGTATATAATCACTTAGCAACATCTGAACATACAGATATCGTTATAGTCGGGTATATAATCACTTAGCAACATCTGAACATACAGATGACGTTATAGTCTGGTATATAATCACTTAGCAACGTCTGAACATACAGATTACGTTATATTCGGGTATATAATCACTTAGCAACGTCTGAACATACATATTACGTTATAGTCGGGTATATAATCACTTGTTTATGTGTCTATAAGACTTGTTCAACTCGCCCATATGGGATTATCCTGGTGGCGAGGGTATACAAACTTGATAACCCCTCGAAACACTTAATTATCCGTGTTCATATTTATAATATAAGTACAAGTAAGACACCCGAACACCGAAAGTCAAGGGAGATCACTGAGTATTTGATAAGATATTCAATTAGATACTACACTTTGGCTGGGACATTCTTTTATACTGTGATAGTTTTTTTTCTTCAAAATGTTAAGAATTTTACATTTGTCAAAAGAGGTTTGTAAGAATTACACAAAGTGACAGGAACATGATACACGCAAACATGTCAGTAATAAATTTAGGATGTAAACGTGTTAGACAAAAGCATTTTAAACAGATTACAAAAGGTTATAACATGCCCACAGCCATTGTCAAGTCTAATTAACTCGAATGGGTAATCTTGAAATTCATGAAACAGCTTTTGACAGTTACATCCAATTTTATGATGTAATAGCTAAACAAAATATTAAACTAAAAAACGTGAAAGTGTCTTACCGGAGAAACTTCTAAATCCGTTGCCATAGAAACAAATAGTCCTAATCATATAAAATAAAATCCAGCATGTCTAAAAATTATCTAAAATAATGACACACATAGTTATTACTCGTCTTTTTAATACAACAGAAAAAGATTGAAAAATTCCTTATTTCACAAACCTGGAAGAATTTTATACATAGTTTGTATCAAATAGCAAATAGCTAGTATGAGATAAGCACTGCATGTCACAAGATGTAGATACACTTTAAGATGGTCATTAAAAGAACAAAACAACTTCAAACATTAAGCTATGGTTACTGATCATTATCAAAGTCGTACAACACTATCATCTGTTACTTCGCTTTTTGACGAAGTTTTTATTCAGCCGATTTGTAAAAGACAAAATGTGTCTGTCTGTTGAATTGATAAAGAAGATCGTTTACGTAACATAATACAAGCCGATATTATCAACATGTTTAAAACCCTGTAAATTGCTAATGAGATATTTAACCGATTTTAACAGACGTAATGTACAGATTAGCTACAAAATGAACAAATATAGGATTATGACAATTAATTACGTAATCTTAGAATTTAATTATTCCTTTCAAAACACTTAAGTGTCAGAAAGCGACACGGACGGCGTAATGAACATAATAACGTGACAATGTTTACTAAGCAGAAAGGTCCACACCATGCAATTATATCCTATACAGCAGTTTTTTTATAAAACCTGACTCATTTACACATTGACTAATAACTAACAATAGTGTATTTCATTTGTGATGATATGAATTGAAAATACGACCAGGGAAACGTTTTAAGACAAGTTTGTATCTTTATTAATACAGTATTCCATTCTATCACACACTTTTTCAGTTGATCTCTTCTGTATATATAACAGTAATAAAAGTAAGAGCACCGCAAGCAGTGCCAATCGTACCACTCGTTTGTTTACTGCCCTAGTGAGATTTATCCACGCATCTATGAAGTTTTATGTTGCTACCTCATGGTTTCTGAGTTATGAGCTACATTAAAGTTTTTGCATGGACGCAAACGACGACACAGACGCGGTCATCACAATAACTCGACTTTTTCTTCGAAAACAGACGAGCTAAAAACTAAATCTACATAGAAACCAACGACAAGACCCAATTAATGGTAACATATCTCTACAGTTTATTGATCTAAAATAACTTAAGTATTTCCAAGCCCTAACGTACACTAAGGCGATAACGAACAACACTAGCCCATCAAAAGGTAAGCGGGCAAAAATGTTAGTTTATTTTTAAGAAAGTTGTGTAAACTTGTAATATTGACAATCTGCTCCCAGACAAACAGTTCGCAACTTGAAGGAGATTATCAAACCATTTTTTTGTCCAAACACGAAACTGTTTTTACAACCATCGAACGTTTGACACCTGTTATTTTTATTTGGAAGTAAACCTTATGTCAAATATCATACAATTTTGGTAACAAAAAAAGGTTCATATAACATTTAATTCCAATTGACACTTAGTCGAGTAAGCTTCGTACAAAAGTTCAATTCTATACCCTAATTAAAACCGAAATCCGTTTCCCAAAATCCTGACCGTATACAAAGACTGAAGTGCTTGAAATATGTAAGAATAAGAAAAATGTATTAACAGCTCAGAAACATGACAGATTGTCACATACTAAAACTTGTCCATTTTGAACTGAGTAGTGACTAATATCTTTGTTCTTGCAGGGAAACTTCTCACTTATTTGAAACCAGTTCTAAAAATTAAGACCTTCAACGATTTTATCTGATAATTACATATCCTGTTATAACATTTAAGACATATTGGCTCGTTTAATAGTTGTGTTTAATAAAATTGTGATCATTTGATATACATGTACCGTGGTACTTATTATAAATCTCAATAAAGAAATAAAAACCTTATGTAATGACGTATAAAACCAGACACCGAGGTTATATAACTTGAGATCGTTCATCGAGCTCAAATCTCGCATCTTTTCTTTCAATGTTTCGAAGTTAATTATGATTAGAAAATAATACTATTTGAAACATTTGTGCCAGCATAATGGATCTGAACATGTGTTTAAAAACATTAACCGGTTTTATCTTATCGACCATAATACATGAACTTGAGATCGGAGACTGTTCTCAAGATTTATATCCTCAGCGCCAGCATTTCGAATGAGCGCGATTTGACTGCACAGATAACATAGAAAAAAGACCAAACTACATCAACCAACAATTAGAAAAGAAAGGAGCAGGAATATCAAGCATTTAATGAAAAATTTTAATTCTTAAATTATCAAGCATTTATTCATCTATTTATTTGGCTTTTATACATTTCAACAATGTTCAGTTACATACGGCGGCCGATTCACCTAACAAGTTTTCCTGGACTAAAATATGACCAGTAACTTACGCTTCCAATAGGAATCCGAAACTTCTCCACATGTGGACGAAACTCGGCATTGTTGTCAAATTTTCATGGAAGGGTATGAGTCCGTATGACCGGGAATCGAACCCGGATAGCCGAGTTATGAATCCAGCGCACTAACCACTGGACTACGGCGGTGGCCCAAAATTATCAAGCTATATTGTAAATATTGTATTTGAGTCGAAGAACAGTACACGTTGGAAATATTTAGGACAAACTTGAATAGCAGCACGATTATCTGACCATGTCGGATGTGGAGGGTACTGAAGATTTTATCATTATAAATTGTTGATAGATTTGATAATTCGTGTACATTATGTGACAGGACAAACTATATATGATGATAAATCTTCTTGGGAATCCTGGAGCCTCAACTATTTAAGATAGGATTTGCGGATTCCTACAATTAACGCCTATTTACTGTCGAATAAAAGTTGTATCCAAAAATGTCTCATAGCGGCAATATGTTGTATGTTTATATGTGATACTCGACCCTCTATTCGAAAAGTATTAGGTTTTAATGAAGACTTCCTTTCAAATATCAGATAAGGCCGGAAAATGATTGTGAACATCAATCGTAACTACTCGGGCATTTCCGGACATTCCCGTTACTGAGAATACACCTCGTACATAAGTGTAGGGTTACAAATTTTGGTAATGTGGTTACCGGTCACTTCTTTTACAAGTCATGTCAGTCATGATGGAGAGTAGGCCGTGAACAACAACAACATTACTATGACGACCTGCCTATTATGTCCGAGGCGTTTTCTTTCGACAAACACCGACGAGTTGCGACTGTGTGTACATTTCTTAACTTAAAAGTGCTGTCAAATTCATTTTGTTTACAAATATCTGTTTCGCTCAAAATGTGCAGAAGTAACTTGTCTTCTACATGTCAAGATATATTTTTTAAAGGGACAATTCGGGAATGTACACACTTCTCTGTGTTCGAGTGGTTAATGTCACCGACTTCAAATCACTGTAACCTCTCACTGACAGAGGGGTTGTGGGTTTGAGCCCAGGTACGGAGGATGGGACTCTAGTACTGGTTCTTCCCAGTGGTTAGGTGAATTGTGCGCCTCATATGACTCTGACTGTTGAAAAGGGGCTTAAAACTCGATGAAACAAGCAAATGTATGGTAGTTCATTACTTCATTTAGTGTAACATTATGGAAACAGAATTTTAATCATACACTATTCCACACATTAATTATTTACTAGTAACAACAACGTTTATACAAACAACATTAAACACGATGCTCATTAATAATCAATCATTAAGCAAAGTGTAACAATCAACTTTAATGTTGTTTGATCATTATACATATTTATTGACCTATCACCTTCTGTGACACACTATAACAAACCCTTTGGATATATTTGGAGCGTAATTCAACAAATAGACACGCGTGTTAGTAGAAAGGAACTATACAGCTTTCATCCGGTAATGTCTCGTAAGAAACATGAACGTGTTCCCGTTCACTCTCTCTGTACCTTTGGTGCACTTCAATATGAAACGGAAACCAGTTTTACTTGAATATCGGGTGTAGCTTTGTTTGTGTCAATTGTATAAAGTTTATAAACACACTTCAAATGTTTACGGAGCAATAATTCCATGAGAAATTTGTTATCATAGTATTTGAATAATTTATAAATATATCAATGAATGGAATACTTGAATGGTTTCATATACACACCAAACATATACATAGATGAACATGTACATAGATGAACATATACATAGATGAACATGTACATAGATGAACATATACATAGATGAACATGTACATAGATGAACATATACATAGATGAACATGTACATAGATGAACATATACATAGATGAACATGTACATAGATGAACATGTACATAGATGAACATATACATAGATGAACATATACATAGATGAACATATACATAGATGAACATGTACATAGATGAACATATACATAGATGAACATATACATAGATGAACATGTACATAGATGAACATGTACATAGATGAACATGTACATAGATGAACATGTACATAGATGAACATGTACATAGATGAACATGTACATAGATGAACATGTACATAGATGAACATGTACATAGATGAACATGTACATAGATGAACATATACATAGATGAACATATACATAGATGAACATATACATAGATGAACATATACATAGATGAACATGTACATAGATGAACATGTACATAGATGAACATGTACATAGATGAACATGTACATAGATGAACATGTACATAGATGAACATGTACATAGATGAACATGTACATAGATGAACATGTACATAGATGAACATGTATATAGATGAACATATACATAGATGAATATGTACATAGATGAACATGTACATAGATGAACATGTATATAGATGAACATATACATAGATGAATATGTACATAGATGACGAGCATAAGCTCAATATTCTTGTTGACATTAAAATCAATGAATTATAATTCGTCCGTTCCGTTCAATAAATGAGTGATATATTCCATATGATGTAAACATTCACTTTAACACTTTATTTTAGTATTTATATGTAAAAATAATATGTGATATTAGCCTAGATGACCAAGTATTGTAGACAAACCAATACATACTGTCAAATATCTATTAAATAGTAAGGCAACCATAGAGTCTGAGAACGAAAATGCCGATTTGCAAGACAAGAAATAGATATAAGACAATTCCGTAAGACACCGACAAAATAATCTATATTTATAATTTGATGACCGTATCTTTTCATGTATCAAAAAACATTATTTCTATACAATAGTAAGCAGATTTCTGTGATTACCCGTACCATCTGTAATATAAACAAGTAGCAATATATTACTAAATTGAGTTCGAATTTCATGATGACATTAGTTTTCGCGTCTCTTCCTTTACTACAAAAGATTCACAACGGAGTTATCTGGTGGTATTAAAATATCATATCCATGCGTCATTACATTTTACTGAGTCATAAATTGGGATTTTATGCATAAGATATTTTTTTATCAAGCAAGGACGGAACAAATTATATCACGCAAGAAGAGCTCATTATTTGGAAGAGTAACACCAGTTTTCAGGACTAATTGCATACGCAAGATCATGTTACAAAATAATGAGAAAGTGCGAAAAATGATATGTCAGTATGCTGTTCATTAATGGTTATGTTGCGTTTTGGGACAGTTATTTTATTGTAAATTGGGATATAACGGGCAATGCACTACCACTTTTATCACAAAACAATATCTACTGAAATTGTTTTATATACAAGTAGTTTCATAACATACAGAGGTAAGTCACACATTTAATTTTTTGTCCTGATGGATGCTGAAGTTGCTATGAATAAATTATCACATCATATACCGAGAACATTATTATAATGATAGTCATAAGATTTATTACAACAACGTGTATTATCAAATGTCGCTTTATAATATCAGACATTATCCTTTAGATGTTACGCACGACAACCTTAATATCAATGCATGGCACGTATGTGCATCCATAGTCCACAGTCGTACTCACTGGAAAAAAGGAGATGGCCCGACAAGGACACCATATTAGTCGATACAACAATGTCATGCGATTTTCAGGTTGCTACAAAATGCATTTTCAAGTATTTACAAATAAAAAAGTTCCCATTTAGGAAAAGATGTTTAGAATTGTAAAGTGCATTTTACGGTAATAAATTTTCTAGATTTTTATCTGTTTGTTCAAACTGATTTTGTCCAATCAGTGATTGTCTTATAAAGTTGCATTTATCATGCAGATACTAGTACTGCATACACCACACGTCCGTTAAAATACAATATAATCAATGTTGCGCAATGTTAAAATAAAATAAGTCCTTTTCGCATTGTGTTCATGCTCGAGGTATACACGAACGTGCTGACTGAAATTAACCATGTTTTCTTGTAACGTAACACGCATTCCTCGTGCACAGACTAACAATAAAATATCGTATTATGACGAATTTTGTCGTCTTCTCAACTGTCGGCTAAATCTGTATCAAAGGGACGATTGTGTAAAAACATTTTTGTCGAGACAGAAAAGGCAAAAGGTCACTAAAAGATACAACATAAAACTTATAAAACATTTAGGCTAGCATCAAATGATGACAGAAACTAACTTAAGGAAAAAACATGGTCTGCCCAAAATTAAGGATAACGGACTCTATGAACAAAAGTTAGAGTAACCTTATCCTTATAAATTGTTTATATCATAAAGGGAGGTAATACTACTCATATTTTAATGATAATATAGCATTTTTAAATCCATGTTTACAAATTCCAAAATTACACAATTCAGAAAAAGCTTGTGGTTAATGATTTATGAATGATTCTTTCTACATATTCAATGAAAATATACGTGAGTTTATTGGTTAGAAATGAACGCTTGCATTAGGGTCTGCATAAAGTTAATATAAATTTGACTAGATCGACACTAGATTAACACAATTGTTCTGAACTTTCAAGTGTACATGATAACGGTTTACCTTATTCACCTAATACTTTAACAATTTAAAAAGACAATATCTGCAAACTGAATGGTAAACTCGATTGATATACATAATTCTACAATGATAAATGTAAATTGCAGAAAAAAACATGTCTTTCGTTTATAAAGTATTTGACAATGCCTTTGTATCGAAAATGTCTTTCAAATAACATTCATCATAATTAATTAGACAATTATTACATACAATATTATAAACAAAAAATATAATGAACCATCAATCATTGTTATAGTATGATATATGCATACTTTTATCTCGCTCGAGTTGTTTAGGTTGTCGAATTAGGCCAGGCTAAATTGTATCTACATGGTTTGGGTCACCACTGTTTCTTAAAATCTTCAGTGGGTAAAAGAATTCTAAATGACTATCTATATTCTTGCATTATTTATAACACCAAACCAATGAGAAATTAATATTCATTCAGTCAGGCCTAAAAGTGTTTGTTTCTGGTAACCTGTTCATTAGAAATAGGGTACCAGATAGGTTGGAGCCTTTTTTGGCTCTTGAAAGCGTGTGGAAAGATATAAAAAAACTGAGACAATGTATTTTCAGTTCTAGGGGCTTAACAAAAGTCAAGGGTCACGTGGTAACCAGAAACAAATAAGTTCAGGTTTTACAAGCAAGATATCATTCAAACAAATCATAAGTTACATTTGACCCTTGTTTTATCTAGATCGGTGTCTGTTATTTTCAAATGTACAAGGTTAGACACATAACTACACTGTAGATTATTTCAAACCCAGCCTCACATGAACGCCACATGGAGTATGCCCTATGTAAGTTTATAGAATAATTATCTTAGACAACTGCAAGCTGTGGAAACTGTAGCCTAACAGAGACAATCTGACTTCTGTGCTTTCTACGAATAATTATGTATATTGTTATATCTCCATGTATATGTGCATAATTAAGACATAAGCCTTCAGACACCTATAATCTAAAACAACCCAAGTTCTTAATCTTCATTATTATACATGTACCTCACCCCGTCTCCAATGTTAAGTCGATTGTATACCTGAGCGGGCATTAATTTTTAATAACACACAGTAATAACATATGCGCAGAAATAATGCGTGTACAATTCAAACAGATTTTCGGTTATTATACTAGTACCATTTTCTATTTATATGACGAGTTGTTTCTCTGTCGTTTGTACATTCTACTTGAAACAATTTAGACCAAACTTTCGTTTACTGAGTTTGAGGCGCTAGTAAAAGCTGGATAGTCTATGCTATAATGTCACTGCTTATTAAAATGTTGTGACATCATATTTTTATTTTTCTATGAAATATTCGGTATAATAAAATAAAAATCACATTTGTGAGAGGGCGCTATTAAAACTCGACAGCCCTCGAAAAAGTAATGTTGACAATTTTTAATAACGCCCTCTCAGAAATCAAAACATTTTCAATTCACGTTAATTCGGGTATCCACAATAATCAAACTGATTGTTTATATTCTTCCAGAATTTTTAAAACAAAATACTTTTTTGTAGCTGTTAACAATCGAACACAATGTGAGCAAGCACGTTAAGTAATATAATTACATGTACCTTCAAAACGATATGACATCCAGAAAATCACACTTTGAAACCTCTGCACCATTTAAATCAAATCCTCAAATATTTTAGTTTTACAAGACTTTTACAGGCCAGTACATCTACACCGACTCAAAACACTAACCAGTATCCATGAACTAACTTTCACACAGTATCTTAGTAAAACAAATCATACAAAAAATACATGTAGACTACTGTAAGCCATGATCATGGTTAAAATATTCATGCATGTTTGTGTACTATCTAGTATACTTTATAATCGTCAGATAAACACTTAAAGATGTCACAACCTTGTCAACGGAACGATGGTTTAATGGTATTTCATTGAATTTTTGTAGACATTGCTGACAAAAAGCCCATAAAATAACTGTTTGTCTTAAAACAAGATATTTTATAAAATTTATATAAGTAAGACGTAAAGTACTTTGTGACACTACGGTGGGGTGATATTTTTTCTATAGCACGCAGCCATGTATCCATGCTGGATTTATGATAAAGTGTATCATTGTTCCATTAAACATCTACAGAGAGACGTTAATGTCATCTTTGAAATCATGCGGGATACCAGTTGCAAATGCAGGGCAGTTTTCTTTGAATTTGAATAAGCGCATGCGCATGAAATTTAAATCATACACGCCATTAAAATTGCTATCTGATATATGAAACGCATCCTACGAATAGATCGGAAATTTTAGAAAAAGCAAAAATAGTTATTTTACGACAGTTTACTGTATAAATTAGTTTGTAAAATCTTAATTTCGGGAGACAGGAAGCAATCGTTCAGTGACCTATATGCTCTACGACTCGCATTCCGACTCAATGCGTGACTCGGGGACATTGTAAAATTTGACTACACCTATAAACCACATTTGTGAATGTATTATGTTATTAACTTATACAAACTATAATTTAATTTATTCATAATTTTATTCAATGTATTGATATAAGAAGTCACGCAAAGGGCAAATTATCGATGTTATCAGACATCACCAAACAAGAAATACATTACTATATCAATAACATACAAACACAATGGACACTATCTATTAATAAACACTTAATTGATAAACAATATTAGACATATATTTATAAGTGAGCTCATAAATGATAACGAGTATATAAAGGGCAATAAATCTTTTTATTATATGATCTATAAATAAACACATTTTGATTGGTTTAAAGCCTGATCCATCATCTACCATAAATGTCATATTTAACGGTGGAACTTGATATTCGGAATTTCCAATTCTAAAAATAGAACCAGGTCAATATTCATCAAACAAAAGATAGACGCATTGCGTGTTTTGTTGTATTGTCCCTACATGTCGAGGGATGAAAACAACCCGGGCAGTTTTTGTCCCCACCCCATTTTCCTGACCCCCGGGCATTTTCCCCAACCCCTGGGCAGTTTTGTCCCAAAGTTTTCACAAATCCCCTGGCATTTCCCCCTAACCCCCGGGCAAATTTTGTCCCGGTCCTTCGAACAAATTTTATCCAGACCCCCGGGCATTCTTCCCGACCCCGGGCATTTTCCCCGACCCCAGGCAATTTTTGTCCCGATCTTTCGAACAATTTTATCAAGACCCCCGGGCATTTTTCCCGACCCCCGGGCAATTTTTATCCCAACCCCCGGGAAATTTCTGAATTTCCAATTCTAAAAATATAACCATGACAATATTCATCTACCAGAATGATATTTTATCGTTATTTGTGATGTATTCATCTTTCTTTATAATTGATATGATATACATTTCTGTTTATCAAGTAATGCATTAAATTTCGAAATGAATCAGAATATTATCCTCGATGTTTTCAAATCAACTTTTCATATAATAAAACAATATGGTATTCTGCCGGTGAATATCACATCATATTTAATGGCTCACTAGTCAATAACTGTATTATAACTCATACGTAAATTACGTTTGAAGAATGATATTATCCAGTTTGAAAAGGATGCAAGAAACTAATATAAATTTGTTTGTAGTTATCCAGACTCGCATATTTGTATAAGAACCAAATTATTAATATATTACCAATCTCGGCCCTTATCAAATTAACGCCACTGGAGTAGGTCATCACCACCTCCAAAATTCAGGGAAGGCTTACATTCTGTTTATATTTTGATTAACTCCAATAAGCTGCTACAGCCATTGATGTTATATGTGTCTCAACAATTTCAACATTAAACCGAGAGTTAGCCAAACAACGGAATTACGGCACGTCAGAGGAAATGATAAAATCCGTCAAACTGAGCTTTATCTACAACTCGTACTTCCGGTGATTCGTACAACATATTCGTTCTTTTTTGTTCCTTTTATTGCAGACTAATTGTTTGCTTGTGTATGACACGTTTTCGTTAAGTAATTTATTGTAGTTTCTGCATGTGATTACGTCGTTGTTTGCACATTTATTTTTTTTTCTTTTGAAGCAAAGAAAGAGATAAGGTAACCATTGACATAAACTGGTTCCCGTTCCATGTTGCAGTGTAATAAAGGCTTTGTACAGACAGTGTCAACGGGAACCAGTTTAACATTGACGGTCGTGCTAAAGTCCACATCCCACACAGTACTTTTGAGTCTGAATCACGCAATTTGTCACACGTGGAATTGCATTCCTTTGATTATATACGTACTGAAGTTTAAAGAATTTGGCTTGATTTAATTTTACCCACAATTCCTGTGAAAATTTAAACCGCGTAAATGCTTGTATATGACAACCTCTTTGGGATAGAGTGAAGCACCTTAAATGTGGCTGAAGTCGAGGACATAAGTTATGTAAAATGTAAGAATGTTTACACTGACCTACTCTTAGCACGTTTTATGTCTACAATATTGATGTTTGATCACTAACATCGTAACTCGGAGTCGTATATTGATTGTTACACGTTTTATGACCATTCAAGTAACGGTATGTTTTATTGATTCTGGCACATGCTTACTCACACCAAATGCTCAGTTTCCAATTTATATTTGCTTATATTTTAAGACACGCAATAGTAGCTCATTCTGTTTAGCTAAATACAACAAATAATTGAATTATTCAGAGAACACGGTTAGGTTAGGTAAGGTTAGCTATAATCATTTCTCTAAATGCAACTGACAATTTAGTATAGATTATGTAAACATTTTGTTGTGTATGTAAAATAATCGAAATAATAAAATTAATTTTGCTTTATTTTATCAAATTAACTTACCTCTAAAAGTGACTCTTTAGTAAGATATTCGGACATAATTAATGTATGTAAATAATACCAATCACATCAACACTCTGGCACTGTTTTATTTACATTTATTATTAGTAACACAAGTTACGTAATATATCCATATACATGTCTGTTTAACGTTTATAACCTCTACTCTACCTTGTTATTTTATGTGTTTACTATTAAGCAACGATATCATCACGTATCATTACTATATCTTATTTTGTGGGTCTATCTCGATACATTTAGTTTCGTTTTCGCTACCCAATAAGGAAATGTCTGTACTTAATATTTACCTTTGATAACACAACGTATGCTTCTCGGATAAAATATTCCTAGAAATATGTCAGAGGAAGTAAATAATACTGTATATGATAAAAAAACCTACCCTTATTCAGTGTTTAAGTCACTGATTATGTTAGAATTGACTTAAAGTTCAAAGAAGAAATGTTATATATGTGTGTGATACTATTCATGGGGTACCTGTTTAATATCAGCTGGTCGTTAAAACGTTCGCTATACCTCGAGCCACGGTAAGCATTATATTCACCTGACCACCATACAGACAACTAAATGGAGTCAATAAATTATCAACTTATTATAGACAATTCAGCTTAATGCCTTTAAAAACTATGTAACACATGATTTATTATCCTAATGTTGAGTAACCTTAGGTGTGATTATTATCTCATACTTGTCAGTAAACTATGTGCACATGAAAACACATTAAAAAGCACAATACGTTGTGCGTTAAAATTAATTACCCGTGAAATTAAGACACTGCGCCATCATATTAAAAATAGGAAGTTAACCAGGGTGAGTAAGATTCAAATAACATAAAATGTTCACTATACTGCCATGAGTAATAAACAGAAAATACGTAGTTCCAGAGTCTACTCTCATTGATTCCCATTTGTAATTGTTATAATTGTTTTATCTTGGTGTTCACAAAAAAGTCCATGTATGTTTTTAAAACTATTACAGTTTAAAGCGACACAGGTTACGTTTTTACCCATACTATTTGTATGACAATGCTCATATCAGCAAGAACATAATTATTTATGTGTGCAATGTTTTTTCTCTGCAACGTAAGGAACTTAGATGAAGTTCAATGTATAATTATAATATATACAAACATAGCCCTTCCACCTTTCAAATTATCATTTAACACTTGCTCTGAGTGGAAACTTGCTTATTTAAATCCTGTATTAGCTGTTTACCGTTCATCAAAGAGCAATTATGATAAAAAACAATATGGTTCAGGAAACAATACCTTGTGTCACTATTGGTTTTATCCACAACGAAATATATCCAGTCACCCAGACCTCGGAGTAACACTCTCACCAAAAGATCCACGAGAGTCCTTTAAAACCCTTAACACTCGACCCCTAAATGTATCCGTCCTTCCAATGAGTTCATTCAACACAAGTCGTCTGCACCAGATGTATTACAACCTTAAACTCATAACCTGATCATCACGTCTGCTTCTCAACGACCAATTAATCAATATTAAACCCTCACATGCATTTGTTACGCAGTGATATGGAAAACCCGGTTAAGAAATAACTTATTTTTTCTATAAATCTTCTCATTTAGTTTACCTCAGTTGAACTATAAAGACCTACACGCAATATCCGCTCAGAGTGAAAACTGGAGGTTGTCAGATAACGATAATATTCTGTAACCGCAAATATCTTTACTTGACTTTGTTTGTAAAGCATTAATATAGGAAATCTTGTATTGAGTGCAAATTTATATAAGGTCGCCTGACGTCCTCGACAGTTTTTTCACATAGACAGTCTTGTTCACATGTTTATAATAAGCACATGATGTATCGTGGTTCAAAAAATGAATTCATTATATTTTATTTTCATTGAAGAAATAGTCATACACTTGAAATATATTCAAAGTTTACATGTATTCCACAGTCATGTATGTGTGACGTGTTTTAGAGGATTTGTATCTCCAGATTTAAAGAGTCACCTGTAGCATAGTACCGGCCGTTTACACAACCAGTGTTTTCATTGAACAAATCCATGAACAAAGACAGAGGAGAGGAATTCTTGGTTAGGTCTACCAAAGTAAAAGCGGCACTTTAGACAAGAAATAAGGAAGCAACATTTCCTTTATAAGAATGTCAACACATGTACATATCCCGGAGAGAAGTTAAAGGTCGAGAAGAATTCCAAACAAAGAGGCCCAACCAAAGAACAAGACTTTTAGTGAAGCATTACACAACGGAAGCCAGCATATCAAAGTTGTATCACTGTCACTTGTAAGAACAATTACACTGGTATGCTACTAAACATAGAATTCGAATGCCCATACCCTCCTATGTAAATTTGACAAAACATGTAGAATTTTCAGGAACACTGGTATATAACTGTAATGTAGTCCAGGAACACTGGTTTACAACTGAGGTATAGTTGAAAAATGGCGTTAAATCCAATGAAAAGAACTAGGTAAAGAAAGGACCATAAATCAACCAATAGTTTAACACCCGGTGCTCAGGGTTCGAACAAACCCCGATGTACGTTTGCGCAACGCATGCAATTTTAATTAAGTGGGCGTGTCACGTCTGCGCGTGATCAGTGTACGATTACACGTACATGCACTATGACCAGGAATAAAACATAACCATGTCATTCTGATAACGTCCAAGAAACATAATCGTAAATTGCTTATTGCTTAAGATAACTGCAATATTACATCTTGGGGTTATAAGTCACCAATTAAAAATCTCAATAATGACCAAATTCTGGCACATGACTTCCGGCCCTTTACTGCATTAACATCCGGTTTCCTAATTAATGTACGAAGAATGCAGACGTCCCATTATGAATATAATACATAACAATCAATCATTTAAATATGTGCTTCAACTGTAAAATTGTAAAATTTGTGTTTAAACTGGTTTCTAGCTAACAATTAAAACATTAGATAATAAACTGGCAAAACTGTTATGATAAATTAATGAGAAAACCATAATGCGCAATAAAACCTTTCATTTTTGTCTACTGTCTTTGTTTGTGATGATGAATTAGGATCCTTTATGCATTAATTACATACGTAATCAATTTTAATAATAACTAAATTATTAACAATTGCGAATTTATTCAGTAAAATTTGCCTTTGTAAACAACACGCCCTAAAATTCATTTCTCCGGTACTCTAATTCTTTGAAAATTTCCATCATAAGCATACAATGTATTATGAAATTTATTAACGTATTATCCTACAAAAAAACATGGATGCTCTAATTCTTGCTAATTCGAACTGCTCTCCAGCCTTTTCCAACCAACCGATGAAATGTGGGAGCATTGTACGTAACTTGTTCTTTGATATCACAAATATGTGCTTTCAGCGTTTCCTTCGGCGTAAGCAACTACTTCTTGATTCTATAGTCTATGAAATATCACGAGTGTTAGTTGAGAACTATAATTACGTATGGACAACAAAAGGGATGGTATACATGTTACACATGATGCTTGTATAGTAACGACCACGTGATGAATTATACGTGTAAAATATTATGACATCACATCTCTGACGTCAAGATGAAACAAAGGATTTGAAGAAACCAACCATTAAAGAATACTTTTTATACTACACATAAATATGGACGTATCAGACGGCATGTAATACTTAGCTCTGTGATTATCAGATGTGTTGCTTGATACCTATGCACAGTGTTTTAATTCAGCTGTTTTGTTGGCACAAGTTTTTGATTCAAAAGAAATACATAGATTTATATTCGGATACTTTCAAGCACGTATCAATATTGTTCTTTTTATTCGTTTTAGAGTACCGTAATCATCAACGACTTTACATGAACCAAGACCAGTTTGCGTGGGCATTCAGACAAATGTTATTAGTGTTATAAATACGTATACTAGTAACATGAGTAACATGAAACATGTTGTTGTATTGTAAAAGTATGTTATACATATAGTTACATGTATATAAAACGTATGTATACGATTACGCATTATATCAATTGTGAACATTAATTTTGTGATTTAGTACACAAAACAGGCTACAACGCTAAGGAAGCATTGAAAATGTATGGATAGCGAATCTAGAAATAGCGCAGTCACACAGGATCGTGCAGATGAATACACTACTCATATTTTATAATCAGTCAACATGGTCTATACAGTTAGCCGAAAAGTTATCAAATAAAATAATAAATGTAGTAAATAATTTAATGGTGTATTATGTTCACAAAATATTCAATAATTAAGGTGACCGAGTTAAGAACATGTGTGGAAAGAAGAGAAAATGATAGGTAAAATAGAAATTTAAAAAATGAATAATATACATGTATGCAAAACAATAAAAGTTACATTTACATTGTACTTAGTTGATTTGACTGTGAATAGAACTTGAAAGGTACTTAAGAGCAGGCATGAAATAAGTGACTTCTTTAATATTGCAGTGCCTATTGAAAGATGAAATCAGATCTCTGTGTGTTTTGACATGACGATAATTGATGTTCAATCATTTTTATAAAGTTATTTGATTATTACCTTGTCACTATCTTCCCTGTCCAGATCTTGTCGACAAAATCCAATCAAGCAATAAAAAATCCCACAATGCATTGTTCTTAAGATTTCCCACAATGCATTGCCTTTGCACGAGAAGCATGTCAACATACCACCACAACTAGTGTTCTAGTAAAGTGACGTAACTTAACTTGATTTACTGGAGGAAACTTTTCCAATAACATGTCGTAGAAATATTCCCTAACACGGTTTAACTTTGCAATGAATACAATGTCAGTTTAAATTTCGAACATAGTCGTAATAAGGAAGCATGTCACTGAACGGTGCAAAGTTATTGCAAATAAGTTTCAGACAGTTATCAATGAACACTTACAGCTTCGTTTCTATTGGTTATGCAAATTTTATTTTTATAAGTTAACCGCTACAAACCCTCGTCCTCGTTCCCTATTGGTAAAATAACAAGATGTTCAATAAACGGGAAGTATCGCTGAAGCAGTTTACATCCGGATTAGTGGATAGAGTAATAGAAAAAATAATAATGTTTTAAACTTTTAATAATTATATTAAGTCGGTCGTAAGAATCACTCTTTGTGTACGTTTATGTTCCCTTTATGTTTAAAACAAATAATTGATTATAGAAAATAAAATCGTGTAACGTTTCCATAGCAACCTATAAAAGATAGGATGTCACAGATGGTTGTGAGAAGAACCTAACGTCACATGATATTATACAAATGTATTTAAAAAAAGCGATGCAGAAAGTAATCCGCTAAATACCTAATGAGAAGGTTTTTAATAAGTTTCCGTGTTTCTTTTAATACACCAAACTTGAATGAAGCCTTTATCGGAACAGCAGACAGAGAATGTGGCCAAAATAACCTCATGGTTTGTATTATCAATTTAGAGCACATCAAAATACAGTTTAAAGTACGTCATTTCCATTGCAAATTGGCTATTAAACAAGCATGAATTAAGGCCGAAATGAAATCAAGTAATTTTAAAATATTCTTTATCTATCACTCATTTCTTTAACACCAAAACTATCAAAAAAAGTCCAGATGACCTTAGCTGTTGGTAATACGTTAAATTCCAGCAAAAAAAATCATAGAAAAAATGAATAAATTTAAGCAAGTGTAAATAAGCAGTGAAGCATAAACCACAATTAGACCATTCCATGCATATGTTCAGTTTCTATTTTGTTAAAATATACATCAGTTTCTTCATCATTTTTCATATCTGTTGATTTGAAATAATGTACCGTGTACCTCAGTACGTACAACCCGTACAGTGTACCAAATACGTCATTAACGTTACGTTATTAATCTCTTTATTGTTAACTGAAGCGTCATTTTTTGTCCACCGAGGGCTAAATTTATGGTCGAACTAATTTATAATCTACGGTAATGATCGTATACGGGAAGCTATTAGTACTGTACGGTAATTATCATCAAACACGCCGCTGTTTAATTACGTTCCAGCGTTCATAAAACAATGCAGAATTTTAATTAAAACATTGAGTAATAATTAGAAATTGCAGTTTGTAAGATATGACAAATATTACCTTAATATGCAGACTCTGTGACTGGGAAATGATTCCAACATCAACATTAGAACAAGCAGCCGTATTGTTGTCACATCCGTTACCACAAATGGTACATGCTACCTATTGTCTTATATAGTGTGTCCAATGACAGATTTATTCATTCTATGATAAATTATCATTAAATCTATGATATAAGAGACATTAAAATGATGTAAGCGATGCCGTTATTTGTACAGGAAACATATGGCAATGACCTGTTCATTCAATATTTTATATGTTTGTATTAAAACTAATGGTTCACGTGACCAGAGAGGCATGGATTGTAGTAACGTTTCGATTACAAATTCTGACTACAAGCTTAGAACAATAGACAGAGACTATCATCTCTATGATCATTGTAGAATCGATCATATTTGTTTAATATCCCAGTGAGTTTTTATCAGTTTATCTCTCATCTGGATTTGCCGCGAGCAATGACAAATAGAACTAGAGTCGAATTGAATTCACAAATCCCATCTCGATTTTTCTTCAGACGCAAATGTTAATTACGGTTATTGTTTCTGAATTTCCGAAGTCTTTGTAACCTGAAGAGAGTTCGCTTTATTCAATACAATGCAGAATTATAAATGACAAAAACGTATCACAACTATGCTAAACATGCAGCATCCGTATCTCGTATTTCTATCACACAATAATTCATTAATTTATATTTCACTGTGTACTTTTTTCAACTCTATTCGTTTGTGGGATTACTTGATGTATAAATAATAACCATGCAAATACAGAAAATAATTATGACGACACTTCCACGTAAAATGTTTGTGTTCAAAATATGAAACTTAAAGCTCGGGAAATGATTTAAGCAACGATGCGCAAATTTGAAACGAACACAAGTTAAAAATAACTCACCGTATGGACTGGCTTATCAGCACGGTGTGACTCGTGCCCGTATGTTGGACCTTCTACACGATCCACATTGTGTTCAGTAAATAACATAGCTAGCTGCTTTTTTGCTTACATAAACAAAAAATTCCTCATTAAGATGAATCAAGTAATCCCGTTTGTATTGTTTAAAATCACAGTGTAACAATGTTCTAGTCTAAGATCCGTATTGAGTTTAGATTTTTATCATTAGATTAAGTAATTCTAAATTTCAACTGAAACCGATAAATTAAAACATTATGACGGATTTAAATGCTTAACTTTGGGATAAGATTAGGTGCACATTAAATCCATTAGTTTATACACAAAAGGTTAATCAAACATTAATCGTTCAATATGCAAATTTGCTATTTACCGACACCGTTTTTTTTTCATTCATTATCAGTATTAAGCCATTTTATTCTAAACATTGCGAGTATTATAATCAATTATAGGATAATAAATCATATTTATTATTTTATTTCCGTTATCAGACAGATCTATCGGTTGGTGTTAAGATTATAGGCATTTAAATAAAACGATTGTTTCGTCTATCAATGCAAAACTGAGTTGTGTTTGATTTTTAATCAAATATACGAGTAATTTCGATATCAACCAGAATATTACAATAAATATACTCAGTTCCCTGGACCGTGGACCTGTATATCGGACCCTACATGAACATCGGAATATTGAAAGATAAACGTGCATTGATTCTTTAAACATTATGTGTTGTTCTAATAATTACAGATTCTTATTCAAGCATTTATTTCTAACATTAAAGTCTTGTTTATTTTCATTGAATCGTTGATAATTCATTAACCATATTAAAGGGGCATGTCCTGGAAATGAAGCGTCTAAAATTGGTATCATTTTAATGCCTAAATCAATTAATGAAAGCCATGTAAAATATTTACAAAATATCCCGCTAGTTTACTCAAAATACACATTTCAAGATTTACCAAACCTGCCGATTTCAGCCTCAGAAATTATTCGTCATTTTCACAACTCGACCCTTTCAGGATCTGTCAAAACTGAAAGCATCAAAAATGTCAACAAACTAAAATGGTAAGTATTGCTCATGTTCACTTGAAAGGCAGCGCACATGCTCAGTTTTAACTCTCAGACGTATCGGAAATATCGTTGTCGTCAATAAAAGGCTTACAGCCTTTTATTCAAACCGACATACAAATACCGACTCGTGCGTTATAGGGTCATTTTTGAACGCACATTCTTCTTTGACTTTTCGGTAATAATTGATTTTACAAGTGACAAACGCATTTTTGGTGTACGAAAAAAAAAGACACAGAAGTTCCTGGGCATGCCCCTTTAATTTTGGAATTTGTAATCATCGTAGAATTACAAATGCTATATAAGCATAGAAAAGGGAGAGTACTAGTTAGTAATATTACCTCCTTTACGACATAAAATCGGATACAACTGACCCAAATCCAGCATTTCAAAATTTTCTACGGTTGAAAGTAACTGTTGACATTTAATCAATTTTGTTTGAATGTCACTACTTAAAAGGATAAGGTACCACTAACTTTAGTTCATAGTCATCAAAATATTGTATTAGGGTCTGTTATACTTAAATCAATCCGTGATGTTTGTAACTTTACGTAATATGTGGCTGAAGCTAAATGATTTTTCAAAACATTACCCGGATATACACATCCCAATGGTTCCGTGTTAAATACTCATTTTGTGACTTCAAATAAAAGTATGTTAAATTCTGCACACAAATCCAAATATTTTTTCATTACATACCCGTGCATATAATATGTAAATGAGCCGATTCACATGAATTTATTCCTACGCTGTATGTCAACAAGATTTATAACTTCACAGGCGTAATGTTGAATTGGTTCTAACAATTTGACTAAGCAAAGACACTGTTTATATCGATAGATATGTTCACAAATGTATTATTTATGATGTTTCATAATGGAACTATATATGTTCGCGCCCTCGGAAACAAGTCTTGAATTCATGAACGGTACGATGAGAGAGGGTGATCGTTGGTCGAGTGATAATGTGCTGGACTACTAAACGAAAAATCCTAGGTTCAGTTCTCGACCCTGCCTTTCGAATTTCTCAGGTACTCCCAACAACCAAGCTAGAAGATCACAGGAAAAGGGACGATGCATGTATTGATGCTTTTCATCGGACACAATAAAGAACCAGAAAAAAAATCGGAAAAGGTCGGGATATAAATGTTCGGTTCTCTTGTATATTATCTCCCTCTCTCTGGGGCGGCTCTGTAATGACCATAACTGTTGAATGGACCGTTAGGTAACTGAGAAGTCAGTATAATGATAACTTGTCGTATCCTGTAACACAAGAGTTTTTAATTTTATAAACAACTACTATCACGACTTCGTGAGAAACTAATTCTAGATCACCAGCTGGCTCGGACCCATAGCGTGCACAACATTCCCGTACAGAGTTACTCTTATAGAGAAAATCAAGCACTAAGTACCTCGTGCAAACATGATCATTAATTCAAGAATATTGACATATTTGAACTAGAAGCAGAAAGCTACATAGATTAAACGAGAGTATAAACATTTAAGGACATTGCTGTATAATACAAAATCCATTTACAAAATCAATTGGTTATTTTTTATGGATAATTGACTCAAACAGAGACTTGTTTCTGTCACTATTGTATAAAGCAGACACCGGGAAGTTATCTGATCCAGATATTAGATACAGCTCATTCTTGACATATAAACATGGTTTGGTAAATATTAAAAACACATTCCAATCCAAATTTCACACTAAGAACCAGTGTTTTAGCTTTAATATTATCTTTATTGTACATATTATGTGCGATCATAGTAGTGTTTGGTCACAAAGCTAGCGAATAAAATTATGTTAGGGTTTCAAAACGAGCGCTTAAAATCTTAAATGTTACTAAAAAAGCGATTACATGTGTGTATATAGAAATTTATCAACTTATATTTATAAATGTTTTGAGAAAAGAAAACAATACAGATTATTTTAATTAACTTATTTTCCTCTCACACAAGAGAATATTTGTTAATTTCCATGACCTTCAAATTTAATTAATATATACAACAAATACTTTTGATAAATATTATATGTATGAATTATATGGAACTCGTTTATTGTGTATAATTCAATAATTATGTTATTACCTTTATATTATATGTTGATAAATCAGTGATTTGATATAGGCCCTGTTATTTGTCAGAGGGCAGTCGTATTGGCCCAAGGCCGAGGGCCAAATACGACTGTCCCGAGGACAAATAAACAGGGCCTATATCAAATCACTGATTTATTGACAGTTTTATTAAATAACTTTATTATCTGAATCAGTTTCATTTTAAATGTTTTGAAACCACATAAATAGCAAATTACTTATACAAGATGGCCACCATTTCAGCTAAAATCTATATCACTTTTTGGCCCTGCTCTAGCAGCCAATCAAATTGCTTAAAATGCGGGTCAATATCTATATCACTTTTCGGTCCCGGGTCGGAAAGTGATATAGATATTGGCCCGCTTATTGGAAATACCACTGCATTATTACGCCAGGCAGTAAACAAGTTACAGGACTGATAATAAATAGTTATTTAATAATCAATTATACCATTGGCAATGTATATATATAATTATATATGTGTACAAATGTAAAAATTGTAGAATTGTATAAAAAATCATTTTCTTAAACAAAACTATGTTTTTAACAATGGGGAACCCCCGAGGTGTACCCCTGGGTAGAACCATGAGCTTGTCATAGCTAGATGGACAGCTTCCTCATTTATATAATGTTATGGTCCAGGTGGGATTTGTACTAAGCGAGGTTAGAGGATATAGTTAATGTTATTCTGACTGACCATAACCACTCTACCATGAAATCTCTCTAGAACAATACTTGTATGGTTGGTATTACTAGTTAGACTTCTATAATAGCAAGCATCGTACAACGATATATCTCACCCCCCCCCCCTCTCTCTCTCTCTCTCTCTCCATATCTCTCCCCCCCCTCTCTCTCCCTCTCTCTTCCTTTCTCTCCGCCCTCTCTTGTGAACATTCGACACGAGAAATGTTCGTTTCCAGACAATGTACATGAAGACACGGAGGCGCGAAGAGAATATTTTGTGGTACTTTATATTCAAAACATATTCAACAACTGAACAACTTACCAATCTTTAATGACGACATCCTCAAACGCCCTGAAATGAGAAATAATAACTATGATAAATAAAAAACCTGCGCTTTATAAAAAGAAACAGGTTATTGTTAGCCTGGTAACGCCTCGGTCGACATTACTTGTCTCAGGTGAATATTACGTTCTATCACCCTCTGTGGAATATGATAGTTTATATAGTATTTGTGTCACCTTTTCATAAACAAATGTGATCTTGCATATATGCAACAACATGGCTGGAGAATACAGCATGTTGGCAAACAAACTAGAATGCTTCAATAAACATTGGTTTATGGCGAGGGAAGATTATCATCTGAGTCAACAACAACAATTGCGCGACATCAACAACAACTACAGTAGCATGACTTTCTAGACATCTGATAAACTAGGATTATTAATTGTTCGATAGAATGATGTTAATGTTAAGCATCAAAGCTTAATATTTTGTTATGTTCACGTGCTAAATAATTTACTTCTCAGTGACTGGAGTTTAAAGTGGCAACGATTGCCAGATCTGCAGAGTCTTTTGGTGACTTACTTAACTTGCGGACTATAAATTCCTATATTGACTGGTGAAGAATAAGTAAAATTATGAAATTTACGCTGCAACTTATAACCAATTCGCGAAACACAAAATGTTGTTGTATATAGAACTAACATGTGCATGTAAGTACATGTAATACCTGCTTAAATTGATGACTCGAAGTCCACATGTCAAATTTGAACAAAGAAAACACATTTACACAATACGTGTTACAAATTCCTTTAGTATGTCCAGCAGTAAAAACACGAGGATACACTGTACACACTGTGTTTGTTCCTTATATTGTGGTGAAAAGATGTACTTATAATAAGGTCGAGTATTTAAACAATCATAAAGTAATACATTGAAACACGCTGACATGAAACTAGGGGTCACAAAAGACGCAGCCACTGAGCAGAACGCAATTATGTCCCATTATGGATACCCATTTATTACCGGTTAACAATAGGTAGGAAATATTAGCTTTTAAGTCATTGAAATCTAAATGATAATCTTCTAAGTGACTGTATGCATGCATTCATACGACATGTTGGATAAGGAGATTATAGTTTTAACAAGACGGGCTGATATGGATTTTTTTATGATTTCGGCGGATTTTGAAATTCTCTAAGTTAACAATGATTAGAACGATTTAATCGTACGTGATGTGGAGTACGATTATATACTTATACAGATTATCTTTGTCTATCACTGATTGGGGCGATGGTTTCGTCTGATCATATCCTCGGCTTATTTCTACAAACCCGTATGTCATTTCTTCCCATTTTGAGAAAATTTTGAAGTTCTGAAGTTTGGCGAGTTACGGATTTGTGGAATTTAGATTAACCACGAAAAGGCTAAATCTAGAAGCAGGGAAAAATGTTCATTATAAACAGCTCATCGAGATGAAAAAATTATATCAAAATATCGCCAAAAAATGAGTTTACGGGGTTGTAGAAATTAAATCAAATTTAACAAATCCCTAATGCCAAGAAAAATGTGTTTGTTTCTGGTTACAAGTTCATTAAATATTTAAGGTAGGTCGGGGAGCTTTTGTCCTTGAAAGCGTGGGGAAAGGTTAAATAGGAGGAGGTGGATTTCCGTTGCCCGGGCTATATAAAGTCTAGGGTCGGGATGAACAAAGTTTGGATAGGTCGGGTAACCAACAACAATCAAGTTTGTTTTCATCTTAAAAAAGATAAGCACTTATTTGTAATGGGGAAGCCCTAAATAGCAATAGTTCCCTTGTCGATACTATACGTTCTATTCCCATAGAACGAGGGGCGAGTTAAATAAATGAGAACATCGAGATCATTTATTTCAAGGAAGACAACTCCGTATATCCTAAATGTGTCCCTATGGTTGATAGAGTTGTTTAACTTAAAACTCAATATTTTAACAATATAGTTCATTTAGATTGGCCTCCGTTGCGATTTACTAAAAGTATAATTTGTTCGTTGCTGGTTGCGACAATGGTCAAAGCTATTGTGAAATCTGAACTGGCAATCTTGGTGCACTATAAATCCAACCCCGTCCCCTTTAGCTGATGTATTCTATTTGAATAGAAATGACCCCTGTAAACCTTGTAGAAATGTTAAAGATCATTCATAGAAGACAATAATTATGTGTGATGGATGAATTAACCTCGATTAGTTCGTCTTGCTATTTTTATTGCGATGCACAGAGTAAAATGAAAATTGTATTTTTTCGGGTTATAACAGTGGTAACATTATAGTATAATCTTTATTCACTAAAAGTAGTTAGTTGAAATTTTTACGCAAATATTTTTACATAAATAAAATATTATCATTTATTTATGTAATGATCCTGTAAAAATCGTTAACAGTTCATCGACTCGCAGGCTGTACGTGCGAAATCGTGTTTCTCACTAAATCTTGCCAATGGATTACATGACCGGGTACCGGACGGCAGAAATGGGGGGACTAGTTAGATATCCAATACTAATATTTTGTCTCTTCCAGGCAATTTGGTCAGTACGTATATATTGCACCCACATTACACCTATTAGTAATTAGAATACACCTCGCTACTAGTACTCTTGTTGTATATCTCGCTATAAACAGAGACGTATAGTACAATATTATACGTCTCTGCTATAAGTACTTATATAATATTCTTTCATTTCATGCCCAGTTCATTCTCGAAAAATATACACCAGTCACAAATAAAGATTCTCACTTATCATTTCATCGTCAACGACTAAACAAAATACAAACTCTTTGCTCAAATTCGACGTGAATGTATACGATAAAGTAAGCTAACATTACCGTCATGTACTCTTAAAAAGCACCATTAAATACTTAAAAACTAACCTGTTTCGCCTTTAAATTTGCCCCAAAATAAAATCCCACATACACATGTATAGTCTATACATCGTAAACACACGTGACAATTGAAGTTTCAAATCTTGTACATAATCGGGATTTCTAAAGAATATTTGCACAAACAGTGTACTCTATTTGTTGAGGTCATAGATTTATACCACGTATCCATACACCTTATGATGTCCTAACATATAGGGGTAAGTGTCCCGTGTCCTTATCTATTATTCGAACCCTTTATAGGGGCCGGCGTTATCATGGCTTTTTAAATCGCATTAAAAAGATGGACTATCTATAAATTACAAGAACGTCTATTTAAAGATCCTGAACATAAAGCTTGATAAAATTATTTAAAAAACTTACCTTTAACACGGCCAAGTGTGTAACATTATCCAAAAAACAACATCTGTTCTACTATGTATATGTGAAATATTGTCCGTTTTTGCGTATTGTCTTCGTCTACATACAAGCATCTAATTTGATCTGAGACTCTATTCTATACATGTACAGCATAATTATGTCTTTGTTTGATTTATATTTAAACATGCACTTGCTGTAACTGATGTAAAATTAATATCCCAACTAAATCCTTAGTATAACTTTGAACTCAGTATTGTTAATTCATCAGAAAATGATTTCAATTATGTGATAATTCTGTAATACGCAAAAATGTCGCACAATTAATTTGTTTTATACATTTGTCACCTAAACAAATAAACCAGTATTGAAATAAACTTTATTGTGTTACAACCAGTAGACATTTCTTACCCTCTAATTATTTGATTAAGTAATTTACCTACCATTGTTGTTATTAAGAAAAGAATTTATCACCTTAAAGGAGACGCAATACGTCCCTAATCTCAACCAGTTAGCTCCTACTGTTCGTAATCTGGACGTGGGATATTAAAAAAAGAATGACATGAGCTGCTAATTCTTTATTTGCTTTAATGCATATATACTGTGTATCCTAATGTTTTGTCCAAATGTTTAAGGGATTAGACTCCAGACCTTCATGTAATCAAAGACTTATATACATACATGTATGTATATAAGTCCTTGATATAATTAAAGCAGAAATTCCTGTCAATCAATACTTTTTTGATAAATCAATTTAAAAATGTGCTAATGTGTTCAATAACAACGTAGCAGTTATAGGTTATAAAATGACGACTGTAAACAATAATGCTCAATTTAACAATTGGGCCCTTACTCGAGGCTTCTTATCAACTATATGACTGTGTACATTTCACCAGCAACCTTTACCATGTCGGTAATGATTTATACCCACGTGCATTTCGTACACTCTTACATTTCTTTCATCAGTATTTCATTTGAAGCTCAGATAAAATATTTAGAAAGAACGTATTTAAAAGTCAAGTCAGGAAGTTGGTCAATTCATATGATCATCTTTTCATGTCCGACCTATATTGATACTATTGAATCGATCTTGATTTCACTTTGGAAATTCGCCTGTCACAATTAAAATAAAGTGACCGCTAGTATATCAAAATATTATTTCTGATGAGTCGATCAGAATCCGAGTGTGGTTCCCATTCAACGGGAATACGTAACTACATTATATATATTATGAATAAGCAATTATGAGAGATGGATATAGTTTCGAAGATAATTGTATCCACACACGGTTAATGGAACACTGGCAATTAATAGTATCCTGCCTCAGTAATAACAGGTATAAATCTATACATGTGTCATGAGCTGACACTTGAACGCTTTTTTCAATTTGTTTGACGGCAAATATCGATGCCGGAGCTTACAGAAGAGGTAAGAAGGATAAGGCGTGTATATCACTGAGGAAGTTTGTAATTTTAGAACAGGACCTGGAAGGAACTTACCAAGCAGTAAGATAAGCGCGTACAAAATCGCAACATGCTGTATACGAAAATCGTGATACTTTGCATGGTCGCAAACATGTGTCATGCGAATAAATCTGTTTTATTCGAAAGCAACCCAACAAAAGACGGGTACACGTGCGCTACTAGCGGTGTCGTTTTTACAGAAACTAGCGAAAGTTTATCGAAATGTGCCCTGGAGTGCCAGTCAGACCCAGATTGTCAGAGATTTTACTATCAACCTGTAAGCGAGGTTTGTACAGGTTGTACGTCAGCCCCGGAACAAGAAGCTGGATTCCATGGGTCTAAATGTTACGGTTAGTAGAAAAACACATTATTTCACTGCTTTTATGACAGTTAATGAACATCTCATCATCATATGGTCGGGAATTAACTGCATGTATCATTTAATAATACGATAGAAACATATCTCTATTTAATCTGTGGTGGCTCCACGAGCGTAATTTATGTAATTAAATACATCAGAGACGTACATATCTGAATACATTTACTTATCTCATGTATTTTAAATGTTATCATAATGGCAACATTGAGGGAATACATAATCCTATCATAGTATTCAAATTAGGGCTGTGGCGAGTATCCGAGTACTCGGATATTCACGAATCATATTGAAAGATCGAGTATGAATAATCGTCATTACTAAGATTCGTGGTTTGCGATCTTGTTTTTTAACAAATTAAAAGTGTATTGTTTGTTCTTAAAAATCCCTTTTCTATGAATAAATATTGTCTCATCATGGACTACTTCGTTTGTCAAGATGTCCAGTCGGTTCTTTAAATAATGACGCTGGTAAATCAATTAGCTGGAAGGGGGTATGTATACCTTTAAGCCATAGACTAATTTATACTGACTTACTTCATTATTCCAAAAAAATAAACAAACAATTAACTGTCTTCATGACTGCAATGTTTAAGTTTAAGATGGATTAATGATAACAAAAGATTCGTGATTCGATTTGTGGATCGTGAGTGTTGAATCGTGGATTGGATCGGATCGCCACTAACCCAACGATCCACAGCCCTAATTCAAATATGTTGTTCTAGGTTGAATGCAATATAGAATGTCGAAGCTCCCCTCTCATACGTCATGAACTATTCAGTAAGTACGAAAGTACGAAAAAACATGATTTCATTCGAGAAGGGGATGAACGAAGACCGGCAGATGTAAAACTATAATACTAATAACGACTTTTAGGGCTGTGGATCGTTGGGTTAGTGGCGATCCGATCCAATCCACGATTCAACACTCACGATCCACAAATCGAATCACGAATCTTTTGTTATCATTAATCCATCTTAAACTTAAACATTGCAGTCATGAAGACAGTTAATTGTTTGTTTATTTTTTTGGAATAATGAAGTAAGTCAGTATAAATTAGTCTATGGCTTAAAGGTATACATACCCCCTTCCAGCTAATTGATTTACCAGCGTCATTATTTAAAGAACCGACTGGACATCTTGACAAACGAAGTAGTCCATGATGAGACAATATTTATTCATAGAAAAGGGATTTTTAAGAACAAACAATACACTTTTAATTTGTTAAAAAACAAGATCGCAAACCACGAATCTTAGTAATGACGATTATTCATACTCGATCTTTCAATATGATTCGTGAATATCCGAGTACTCGGATACTCGCCACAGCCCTAACGACTTTATTTATTGTGGATAACACATTTGGTACATGACCAATTTTCAATACGGTCCACATGGACATGAAATATAAACATGTGTACACAAAATACCTAGTTATACGCTAGTAATAGGAAACAACATAAAAAAATTAAAGACATTAATTTTGAACATCTTACATAAAAGATTACACCAGACCGACTTGCGTCAAGCGAAACATGAATTTAATACTTACATTGAACTAGTATACCTCCCACCAGAGTGCCACCATGATGGGTAGGAAGATTTAAATATGTTAAAACTTTCTGATGTTCTTGCACTAAGAGGAATTTGATTGCACAGTTTTGGTCTTGAGTAGGCCAAAGATTTTCTACAAAACTCAAGTCTATGTTTAGGAATGTTCAGCATTTGCTCTCTGTGTAATCTTAGATTATTATTAGCTGTTTCTTTGAAGAGATCGTGAATTTCCACCCACTTAAGTTCGCATAAGTTCTTCACTCGGTGTGCCTAAAATAATTCTAGCAGCTCTTTTCTGAAAGTTATGAATTTTGTTCAAAGGGGAGCCTGTACAATTTCCCCAAATCGTACAACAATAATCAAAACGAATATAGGCATTATAAAAGACTTCTCGCATATGAATATTAAGACAAAATTCGATTATAAGAAAAAGGTAAAGTGATGAGTTACATTTTTTCAGTACTTGTTCAACTTGACATTTCCAATCAACCTGAAAACCGAGCAATTTTTCAGTTTCTGTGAACTATAATAATTGTTTGAGTTTGCAAAGAAAGGAGCAAAGGCAAACCATTATTGTAAAGTACAAAGAAAATAGGCCCGGCACAAAGCACTGGGGCATACCTGCTGCTATGTTCAGAGTTGTTGACAGTTTACCTGATATTGACACGTTTTTTGTGTGCTTTTTTTAATATGATCTAAACCATTGTAGAGCCTGATTTTGAATATTGTATTCAGCCATTTCCTTTTTTTAAAAAGTGAGTGATTGATTTCAAGGTTGTTTTTATTAATGGCATAAATCCATCTATAAACAATCGCTGTTAGAGCTGTCTTGTTCCGAGTCTACTGACTGGAATTTGATAATTATTTAGAGAATGTTTATCAAGGTATGTCTTCAGTCGATTACTAACATGCCGTGCTAGGATTTTTGACAATTCTGGTTATACAGATATATAGGCTGGCAATTATTAGTATCAGATTTTGAACCTCTATTGTGTAGTGAATTCAAATTCAGGGGCTGATAACTCAAAAACAAGTTCGTCAACTCCTAATTCTTTTCCGCATATAATAGTTCTGTTATCGGCCCTATATCGCTCACGTGACAATCATTGTTTACTCATTTAAACATTGTTTTGAACCTATGACCTAGTTGTTTCAAAATCATGACAACTAAAACATAGACAATGTTTTCTTAAGATTTGACCTCGTGACATAGTTTTTGACCCCAGATGACCCATGTTTGACTTTGCCCCACATATTATTGAGGCAAACATTCTGGCAAGGTTTGGTGAAGATCCAATCATAACATGTTTTTTTCATAAGATTTGACCTAGTGGCCTAGTTTTTGATCCCAGATAACCCATGTTCAAACACGTGCAGGATATTATAAAGAAAAACAGTCTGACCAGTTTCATGATGATCCAATCAAAACAGTAAATTCTAGAGTGTTCACAAGGTTTTCCAGCATTTTGCCCTAGTAACCTAGTTTTTTGACTGCAGATTACCCATTATCAAATTGACCTATATATATCACTAAAATAAACATTCTGACAAATTTTCATGAAGATCCAATCAAAACAGTGATTTCTAGAGTGTTCACAAGGTTCTCCCTTATTTGGCCCTGGTGACCCAATTATTGACCCCAAATGGCCCATTATCGAACTCATCCGAGATTTTGTCGATATTAACATTCTGACCAAGTTTCTGACCTAGTGTGTTCACAAGGTAAAATTTTGACAACGCACGACGCCCCGGCCCGGACGAAGACTGATCACAAAAGTGCTCATGTGAGCTAAAAATCACGAGAGTTTTCATTGTCCCTATATGTATATATGAGAAAAAGAAACTGGAAACTGTAGCCTGAACGTCTTTAACAAGATTTTTTATTAAACTTGATATTACAGAGAGGAAAATAGCCTACTTGGGATGTTATCAAGATGACGGAGAAAATCGGGTAATGACTGATGGATTTACAATGTCAGATTTGATGACAAACCAGTTGTGTTTTCAACATTGTATTGTTACACTTGGACGTCGTTATGCCGGTACTCAGGTAAATCCAAATCTTTGAATAGTGTTTTTACTTCCATTTATATATGGTGATAATGCTGTTATATGGTAATATATCAGTATAACCTGTATATACGTGTCATCAATCAGTGCAAACCCCCTCCCAAGATTCCAGAAGTAAATGCCAACTTTTCAAGTTCCACTTGGTGTATTAAGAGGGAGATAAATGCAATAGTAGTACACTATGTCATTGCGCACTTGTCTCTTCTAAAATGAAATGTGTTAATTTTTATTATAAGAACTCATAAAAGTAAAGGAAAATAACATAGCGTACAAAGGAATGCTTGGCTATTGTAACTAAAGAAAATTGTTAAAAACATTCCATGATGTTATTTTCTCATATAAGCGTGCAAACAGGATAATTTTCTGAATGGTCCCATCCGGGCGTTTGCCACAAAAATGGAAAAAAATTGATCCCGTTTTCAGACCTTTATCAATTCTAACTACTATTACTTTCTTCACAACATCATCGCATACCGTTGTAAATCCTTGGTGCACTAGTACATTATTTTAAATTACTTAAATGATTTCATACAAAAATAAGACAATTTACCTGTGAGTCGAGAGATGTTTACATGTAATATGTCCGGGGAGATAAAATTATGACATGGTGTACTATTTTCATCTAAATTGCCTAATGCAAAGTACCTTCTTGCGCTAATCTGGTTGACTTTGGTAAATTACTGAGATATAAAATGTACTACACACTGACACATCATTATTCCATTATATCAAATGTGTTTACAAACAAGAGGACCAAGATGGCCCTATATCGCTCACATGTAAATCACTGCTCACTCATTAAAACATTGTTTTGAACCGGTGACCTAGTTTTTGACCCCAGATGACTTGTCCAACATATGAATAAGACAAACATTCTGACAAAATTTGGTGACAATCCAATCAAAATCATGAAAACTACAGCAAAGACAAGGTTTTCCTAAGATTTGACCTCACGACTGGTTTTTGACCCCAGATGACATATGTTCGAATTTGTCTGACATATCACTAAGAAAAACAATCTGACAAGGTTTGGCCAAGATCCAATTAAAACCATGACATTTAGAGCTTTTACAAGATTTTACCTAAGATTTTATCTGATGACCCAGTTTTTGACCCCGGCTGACCCATGTTCATCTTGACCCACATATTACTGAGGCAAACATTCTGACAAGGTTTGGTGAAGATCCAATCAAAACTGACATCTACAGTGTTAACAAAGTTTACCCAAGATTAGACCCGGTGACCTAGTTATAGACCCCAGATGACCCATATTTGTACTTGACCGTTATAACATTTAAACAAACAATTTGACAAAGTTTGGTGAAGATCCAATTATAACTGTGAAATCTATAGTGTTAACGTGGTTTTTCATAAGATTGGACCTAGCGACCTAGTTTTTAACCCAAGATGACCCATGTTCGATCTCGTCCAAGATATTATGAAGACAAATATTCTGACAAGGTTTCATGATGATCCAATCAAAACAGTGACTTCTTGAGTGTTCACAAGGTTTTCCAGCAATTTGCCCTAGTGACCTAGTTTTACTACGGAAATGACCCATTATCAAACTTGACCTACGTATTATTGAAATAAATATTCTGACAAATTTTCATGAAGATCCAATCAAAACAGTGATTTCTAAAGTGTTCATATGGTTTTCCCTTATTTGACCCTGGTGACCTAGTTTTTGACCCCAAATGGCCCAATATCGAAGTCGTCCGAGATTTCGTCGATATTTCTGATTTCTGACCCAGTTTTGCTAAAATTGGGCTAAAAATGTGGCCCCTAGTGTGTTCACAACATAAAGTTTGACAACGCCGGACGGAGACTGATCTTAAAAGTTCACCCTGTCACTTAGTGACATGTGAGCTAAAAACCAATCGCTCTGATACATTGCCACAATGATATAAACACTGTATTATATTTTTCTCTATGAAATTTTAGCAACCAGGTCTTTGTTTCTGTGGAGACAGCTACGAACCATCTGGTTTGTTACCAGACAGCCATTGCAGCCATGTCTGTGGTGGAGACAGTGAACAATTCTGTGGTGGTGGCTTCAAGAATTCCATATATACAGTACCTAGTTATTCATTCAATATAAACTATGTGGAATAATCCAAAAAGTATCAGAGAAACCTTTAGGAAATCTGTACATTGGTGAGATGTATACCCCCCACCACCTATTTGGTGGCATTTTGCTGAAATTCTATCAGGTTTATGTTCAATGAAATTTTATAGAATAATTTTACTCATTATCTTGATTCAATGTATTCTCTCAAAGTTGTGTAGCAGAAATACATGCTCATGCAGACAATTATAAATATCATATTACATGTATTAAAAATATTGCAAGTTCTTTTGGAAGCTTATATGAAATTTATGCTGATGTGAAATTCAGGACTGCATTTGGAATAAGGTAAATCTTACATACCACAAAGTCAACTTTTACAAGCAAGTCAGAATGAAATTTAAGAAAACATGAAGTTTTCTTGAACTATAGTTGTGAATAGTTCATGAAGCATGTGTAACTACATGATGAGAACGGTCAACATTTTACAACCATCTGATAAACCAGCAGGAGCAAGAGCAGGGAAAGGAACATAAAAAACAACATGAACAACAAGAGTTAAGCAAATCTTTAGAGAAGTCAGTTACATGTAATCAATTAACAATAAGATCAGTAACAGTAACAGTATAAAATCCATGCATAACTATTTCATTAAACTTAAATTTTAATTGTCAGATTGCTGCTATGTTAACACAAGTCTAATAAGTATTCCAAACCATGAAATATTAACACATAAGATAATATAAAGATAACTAGATAGATATACTGGTATCATACAAAAAATTAAGGATCCATAGAAAAACTTAATAAATACAAACAAGTGTAAATGAAGAATTAAATGTCAATTACTTCAACTATATGTCCATTCTTGGTGAATATTACTGGTATTTTGTGATACCAAGATGACATGTAACGTTGTATAAAACATAAGAGATCCAGATCCCCAGAATAAATGAGCAAACATTTGAGTAGCATTTCAAATCAAACCAAAAAAACATACTGACATACAAATGTACAATTTCTATAAATTAGTTAAACTGAAATACCCGGTAAAACGGCCATTACTGTTAACAGTCCAGGTCATCCTACAACCTCCAGCTTTAATGTGGGAATAAGACCCAAGGCTTACACCTGAACAGGTTCACTGACTTTCTGTAAGCAAGCTGAACATCTTTATACGCGATTACTATTCATACACCATACATGACCACTTGAGGTACATACTTTGTTCAATTCTTTGTATTCAAAATGTCAGTTAAATTTATAATGTGGATGTTTTAATTGAAGCACTTTTATGTGTTTATTTGCCATCAAACAAGTGTTCAACATTTACACTAACAGAGAGTATTGACAGAATGAACAGTAAAACATAATGTAAAATGTTTGTAACAGAAAGAGTAACAGAAATATAAAATGAATCATGAAGTACACTAACAACATATAAATACAGCAAGCATGCATTACAAATATTAAATACAAAAAGAAATTGGTTTCAAACTCTTGTACAATAAACATATATGATACAGATCACTAGATCCCAGGTTTTAATGATATAGCTAGTGATGTTTGTAATTACATTCCTACACATAATCTACTAGTTTTTGACTTGTATTGAAAGGAGAACATTTCAAACATAAATATTCACTGCTTTGACCTCTAATGAAAGGATATGAATAAAATAATCAATATTTTCAAATCATTATTCCAAAATAGATATCTAAATACTATGATAATAAAGATCAGTAACTGTTGTAGTCAATGGATGGATAATGGAGCTTTCATTTATTGAATAAAATGAACAAAAGTTCATTCAGAGTACCATTGATTGATGTTGTTTTGAAATGTTTCACAAAAAAATAGACAAATACACCCAAATGAAATTACGAAGTCAACAATGGTTGACAGCGCAACATTAAATAACAAAGTTATGACATCATACAGAAACAATGACGACACATTTACATTAATAAATGATGCTATTCAAATACATGTTGAATGTTCCTTACACCATATCACTTTGTTAAATAATAATTTACACAGATGTTAAAAGAAATACAAAGTCAGAATCATCAAATATTCATTTTAATTTCTTTCAGTTTCAGAGTTAATGGATGATATTGTGTATTTTATTGTCAACAAAATATTCCAGGTATTATTATAATGACCATACTGATACCTTTCAATAATGTCTTGTGATCCAGGGGTTAAGTACCATAAGATGATTCTTTCCCTCTCTTTCATGCACAATAATAAAACTGCTTGAAAATTCCTACTCAAAGCAAAACATGTTAAGCTGGAATACACAGAGAAGAATTACTAATTACCCATATGTTATTTCTTCTTATAGTATTGGAAGAAAATATCATTAAACACACTTAGTTAATTACCAGGTGGAATTTTAATATATTCAATCAAACATTGTCTTTGAATGCTCAATGTGTAGATTGATTGTATAAGTATAGTAAAACCTAAGAATTCATTTGGGTTCCTCCAGAAATTGACCTCAGTGTATACTGGTATTATTGACATTGAAGTCACACCATGACAAACATACAATGTACCATTGTTTCTTTACATTATTGTCATATCTTATCATTTTCATATCTATGTGATGTTCCGGGATACCTACAGAATCTCAAAAATAAGACATTTTTTAATGTAATCGAACATTTTTTGATTGATAAAAATACTTCAAAAATGTTATGCTCTAATGTAAAGTATCAAATGTTTTATGTGACTATATAATTATTCTTGTCACTGAAAGTTATAGGCAGCAATCAAATGGTAAGACATACACATGTAGCTGTGCAAAGCTAACATCTATAATATTTTAAGGTTTGAAACAAACAGATAAGCCTTTTTGAAATTAAATATAAAATTTGATCACATAAAAAAATGTGTATAAATTTCCTAAATGCTACATATCTATTATTCATGAGACATTTTTTCCGAAGGCAGCTTTTAATTCATGTTACTCAATATCACTATTTTCAGTAACATTATCAAACCTATTTGCATTATCTAGATTAATTCATAGTGTTTGATTACTGTAACAAGTGTCAGCCAATTAATACATGTATGCATATCCCATAATTAAGCAGAATGAACAAAGGAGATAACAATTAACAGTACTAAGGACATACAGAGAGTAGAGATATAATAGTATTGATATAAACTGCACAAATATTGCTATTATAATACATGTATTTACACAATGTTCCCATGCCATAATTAAAATGGTTGTTTTTATTGAATTCTTTAATCAATAAACCAAGAGGGCAAGTCTCTCGATCAGTGCAAATTTAATGTATATCAATAGACGTAATTTATTGTACATGTACATATTCAACACGGAAATATCACAATAAATTTAGATATGAAAAAGATCCCAGAAAAACGCATTAAAAACATTCCACATACCCTAAAAGACATGTACCGGTATTACTCTCCCGAATCACCTAACCCAAACTCCATCAAACATATATAGAAATGGAGGACAAAACAATCTCATGAAGGGAGCCATCTTGGAACATTATGAACAATAGTGTCAAACAGACAAAGAAAAATTACATCATGTAAAATTAAGCACTATACAGAACTAGTGTTGTGAAAATGGGTACAGTGTAATATTATATTAACTAAATACTATCTCTAACTATGTATACAGACAAACCTGTGAACAAGGCTTTTATTGACAGGTAGCCTTTATTCAGAGTTTATTTTGTTCTAAATAATCAATGGTATTTTCTTTAAAGAATGGCCTTTATTCACAGGAGGTGGATTCTGACACACAGGTTTGACTGTGTATCATGGCAGAAAGTTAATATGAATCAATAAGAAAATAATACAAACAAATAACTAAGGATATGTTTTATCTAAAAAATGTGACAACTATCAACATTAACACTTGATCAACTGAAAATCCCAATGTTTAGTAAATGTTTATATCAAAACAGTAAGTATTATAAAATAAATATACTTAAAGTCATACTTTCGAAGCATATAGAGCTACAAAGCAATTTCAAGCACAGGTAAATTTAAAATGTTAGTTACAAATATCTGTAAGGAAGTGACAAGAAATCAATACTTTCTTTCACGGTGATGTTTTCAATGTATTCAGTGAACATGCTAAACATTGAGGCACAATATTAAATATCAATTATTCATGTTAAAAATCCCAATCCAAAAAGGTAGAATGATACAAAACAATACAAGTACATTGTTACAACAATATTGTCATAGCAACAAGAAAAATCCTCAGAATTCAGCTGACTTAGGGTTTAAGTAATGCATGAAATCTTCACTATTGTGTAGCATTGTCATCTTGAAGATCTACAGTGTGACACAAAGCTTACAAATAATGAGAATTTCCTGTAATCCTGTAATGGATGACATTGACACTGGTTGACCTTGACCCTAAGCTTGACCTTGAGCTTGAACTTGGTTCGGTTGCATTCCTCTCATTGTGTAGTATTTGGTAACTTGTTGGGGAATTTCCATCAGTACATGTTTCGCTAATTCTGCGGCAGACAACTGTAAATTATAAAGTAAAACATTTCCTGTAAGAATATATTTTTTCAACAAGACACAAAATATATTATAATCATTTATTAAATAAAATGGCCAAGTAAGTGATAAATTGTTCTGTGTTTATGAAATAAATAGACTTAAAACTAGTGTTGCATTCAGTATCAAAACATTATCAAAATAAATAGAAATAGAATTGTGTCAACATATTAATTAATGCAGATAAATCTTTGTGGACCTGAAACAGAACATACACTGAAAAATATAGAATGTGTGCACATAAAAAAATGAGACATTCCTCTTTGATGAACAATTAAGTGTAAATAAGTGACATGGTTATGATACAAAAAGAATTTATTTATTAAAAGTTTTCAAGATTTTAACTGTAATCAGCATCATATTAAATGGTAAAATGTCAGTGTATCACCTCAATTCAGTTTCAGTTTATGTATGGTAGTTTTCTTATACTAAGTATAAAAATAACTTATTGATAATTGCTTGTGGAAAATTAGATTCTTTGGACCAAACTGTTTAAATTTACAATAACTATTGTTAATGTCAAGCCAGTATAAACCTGACTTAATTTAAGCACAATGTAATATTGAATCAAAACAAAGTCTTTGAATTTTCACTTAAAGCACATTTTGGGTTAAAATCACAGTTTTTCTTTTTCATATGTATACATGTATATGGTACATCTTCTATTGCTGTATAAAATTTAATTCAGGAGAAGTAAAACACTTGGAATAAAAATACTGGTAAACAAGTACACTCGTATAGGTACATTTTTTGTATATTAATAGTCTACATGACAGAGGGGTGCATGTTCACATAACAACAAGGGCTTACACACAATCTAGTAGATGACTCAATGCTCAAGTGAACAATAATAAAAATCAGACAGTGAAAGAAAGTGTTTATCATACTCATGTATTCAAGAAGTCATCAGTGATTTGAGTTGAACAAAGGAATAAATAAATAAAACAAAAGTATTCCCAAACATGTCTCCCTCATTAAGTACATGTAATTGAAAAAGGGGGACTTTATTTTAGATAAATAGACTTAGTTATACAATAAAACCTGTATCAGCGTTCAGCTATAAACAAAGGCCATCCTGTGAGTAGAGGCCATTAACTTAAAATCTGTCATTGATTATTTAGAACAAAATGACCTCTGCCTGTCAATAAAGGTCACATTATGTCTTTCCCAAAGGGTGGCCATTGTACATAGATTTAACTGTAAACCATCATTTCTTTCAATTATGGGCATGACATACAACAGTTGTTTTCCAGGAAGTGGTTTTACTTCTAACAAGTTAGATCATTGTTAATCTCAACTTTAACTGGTTAATATAATCATAAACAAATATGAATATGAAGCGAACCAACAAACATGCTAGAAGTAAACGGAGCCAATTAAAGCAATTTTTACTAATTCAAGGCAAACTCAGGTGAAGCAAATTGATAAAATTAAAAAAGAAAACAACTTTAAATGATTCAGTAAGATAACAGTAAATAAATAGAATCAAGAAATGTGTGAACTTTAAGCCATGCAGAAATGGTGCATCTTGATAATGCCATGTTTACTGTAAAGAAAACTATATGATTAGTATTTGATTACTGTATCAATTTACCAGAAAAATGATTTATTTCAAGTCAAAATATTTGTTGATTGAAGAACTTAATAGTCTTCAAAAGTTTTTTTAGTTCAAATTTGATATAATAAAATCATACTAGACAATGCTTTTAAATCTTTTGTTTAAATCTATACTATAAAAAATAATTTTACTTAGAGTTTAATTATTTGAATTTTTTTTTGATCAATGCAATGTTAATTGGCAATCTTTTGTTATTGTCATTATAAGTACATCTGATACTTCAAAACTTGTACCAGAACAAAAGGGAGAAAGGAGAGGATCAATAAGTAAACATGCACACTTACAGCAGGGTCACTTACTCTCTTGAAGTCTCGGAAAGGCACAAACTGTACAATATCTCTTTGTACAGGTTGACCGTTAGGTGCTTTTAAAACACCATCATCACCATCCAACAACTCCATGGCAGTAAAATCAGCATTACCAACACCAACTATGATAATAGACATTGGTAGACCAGAAGCATTGACGATGGCACTTCTTGTGTCATCAAAATCTGTGATGGCACCATCTGTCAACACTAACAGTACAAAATAAGCCTGAAATCAAATAAATAACATTAATCTACTGATACTAAATCTATATGTTAGGTTGAGGTGGATTTTATGCAACAATATAAAATGTTTCAGAACTGTTTGGAGGTTAGGTAATTTAAACTTTGAACCTGGAAACATACTAAATGCTCCTGGGCAAATACCTAACACATCATCTTGAAAACACAATTCAATGACCCCTTGACCTGCTGACCTGAAAGTACCCAGGTCCTGTAGGGGTTGTCATGAGGAACCTACATAATTATGAAGTTTGATGAATGTAGGTGCAAGCGTTTTGATTTTATAGGCAAGGTTAAATTTTGGTACAAACAGAGAGACCAAAAACAAAATGCCCCCGATCTATCGATACAGGGGCATTAAAAATAAATAGTAAGGGAAACAACTCTAACATAAACCATGTGATTGATGGTTAGAATGTGAAGTGATGTCCCTTTATATGTGATACTAAAACACAAAAACTTGCACTTAATGCTCATCAGCCCGTAAAATGATATCGGAATAACGCAACAGATGTAAGACAAACAATATTTTTCTCCTGCATGTTATTTTATTGTTATGGATACAGTGAAATGTAGAGATAATGAAGTATTTTGGATCCCCAGGGTCCGTATTCACAAAGCATCTTAAGATTTTCTTTAACTTAAGTCGAAATTTTTACTTATGTGTAAATTTTTTTCATGGTAAAAGTTTGTAAACCAGTCATCAAAAGTGTGAAAATAAATTATCATTTTCATAATTGGCATCCTTAGAACAAAGATAAAATCATATTATTGTCATTTCCTACTATTATATTAGTACAGAAGAGTCGGATTTAAGGAAAAATATAACTTAAGTTAAACAAGAGGGCCAAGATGGCCCTATATCGCTCACATGACAATCACTGTTCACTCATTAAAACATTGTTTTGAACCGGTGACCTAGTTTTTTACCCCAGACGACCTATGTTCGAATTTGTCTTACATATCATTAAGACAAACAGTCTGACTAGGTTTGGTGAAGATACAATCAAAATTTGACATCTACAGTGTTAATAAGGTTTTCCTAAGATTTGACCTTGTGACCTGGTTTTTGACCCTAGGTGACCCATATTTGAACTTGTCCTTAATATCATTAAGACAAACAATCGGACAAAGTTTGGCCAAGATCCAATAAAACCATGACATTTAGAGCTTTTACAAGATTTTTACCTAAGATTTGACCTTGTGACCCAGTTTTTGAACCCGGCTGACCCATGTTCATCCTTGACCCACATATCATTGAGGCAAACATTTTGACAAGGTTTGGTGAAGATCCTATAAAAACTGTGACATCTACAGTGTTAACAAAGTTTTCCTAAGATTTGACCTGGTGACCTAGTTATTGACCCCAGATGACCCATATTTATACTTGACCGTAATATCATAAAAACAAACGATTTGACAAAGTTTGGTGAAGATCCAATAATAAATGTGAAATCTACAGTGTTTACATGGTTTTTCATAAGATTTGACCTAGCGACCTAGTTTTTTACCCAAGATGACCCATGTTCGAACTTGTCCAAGATATTATGAAGACAAACATTCTGACAAGGTTTCATGATCATCTAATCAAAACAGTGACTTCTAGAGTGTTCACAAGGTTTTCCAGCAATTTGCCCTAGTGACCTAATTTTACTACAGAAATTACCCATTTTCAAACTTGACCTACATAATTATTATTAAAATAAACATTCTGACAAAGTTTCATGAAGATAAATTCAAAACAGTGATTTCTAAAGTGTTCACAAGGTTTTCCCTTATTTGGCCCTGGTGACCTAGTTTTTGACCCCAAATGGCCCAATATCGAACTCGTCCGAGATTTTGTTGATATTAACGTTCTGACCCAGTTTTGCTAAAATAGAGCCAAAAATGTGGCCCCTAGTGTGGTCACAACAAAAAGTTTGACGATGCACGATGCACACCGCACGACACCGGACGGAGAGTGATCCTAATAGCTCACTTTGTCACTTTGTGACATATGAGCTAAAAATGACTTAAGATGCTTTGTGAATACGGACCAAGGAGTTCATTATCATTTAGTTTTACTGTATACATACATGGGCTCCTTTGGTTTGTTCCTCTTTTTGGGCAGCAGCAGCAAATCTAGCCACATGGTAGATAATAGGGGACACATTAGTGGGACCCCATAATTGAATTTGGGGAACACAGTTCTGGTAGGCCTGAATTACTCCTTGTATGCCTGAAATAATGTATGATTGTATGTTACAGAACAAAATGATAATCTGGAGACATTCCCACATAAATCAAATTAGGGCAACAATCTGACAGTCCCTCAGATCAAAGGCTAAATATCAGTCTCTCCAAACCTGTTAATCATTTGTGTATAACTATAAAACAGTAAGTACTTCTATGCATGTTAAAACAATACAAGAGGGCCATGATGGCCCTATATCCCTCACCAGATAAAAAGACTCTTAGAAAACTATCGTAAGCCTTTGTAAAATTGAGTGACCCTGGGGCGGGGCCAATTTTGCACCTACGGCAATGAATAATTTAAACAAACTTGGTAAATGTCCACAAGCCAATTCTACATACAAAATATGTAAGCTCTAGGCTTTGAGGTTTTGGACAAGAACATTTTCTTGTTTTCCTATATAAGCCTATATAAATCATGTGAACCCGGGGTGGGGCTAATTAATACTCTGGGGCCATACTTTTAATAGACTTGGTAGAGGTCCACTAGACAATGCTACATACCAAATATTTTAGCTCTAGGTCTTGTGGTTTCGGCCAAGTAGATTTTTTGAATTTTCCTTTATATAAGCCCATATGAATCAAGTGACCCCTAAGCCGTGGCCAATTTTGACCATAAGTCTATAATTTTAACAAACTTGGTAGAGGTCCACTAGACAATTCTACACACAAATTATCTAAACTCTAGGCATTGTAGTTTCTGACAAGAAGATTTTTAAAATTTCCCTATATAAGTCTATTTAAAATCAAGCGACCCCTAGGGCGGGGCCAATTTTGACCCTAGGGAAATAATTTAAACAAACTTGGTAGAAGTTCACTAGTCAATAATACACACCAAATATCTAAGCTCTAAGCCCTGTGGTTTTGGACAAGAAGATTTTTTAAAAGTTTTTCCTATTTGTTACCATGGCAACCAGAGTTTTAAATGAAATTTAATTTTTTTAACAAATTTGGTATGCACAGACGGACGACGGACGTCACACGATCACAATAGATCACACTTTGTGCTCTGGTGAGGTAAAATGCAACAACATATTATGAAGAACATTTACATATATCTGAATCAATTCTTTCGCAGATTGTTTCATTTGAGTCCAAACTGCAGTGTTTCTTTTTTTCACTGGGGTTTAAAGTCCCATTAGCTTTTTGCTATAAAAAATAAATGCAAAAAAAAACAATTGCTGATACTATCCCAACATAATTATTACTGAAGAAACAAGCACTTTTTCTCATTTCGCTGTGTATTTTGCTTTTGTAAACTTGAAATATATAGAGCGCGTGACGTCACTTCATGCCGTGTGCATAATATGACGTGGAAAAAAAAAGGGGAAACATACAGGAAAACATGTACAGCTGTGCTATAAATAGTTTTTTTATGATATTGAAAAAAATATGATAGTGGTTTTGGAAATATTTTTCTTGCTATAAAGAAAGCATGGGAGGAAAACACACCGGATTCCTTTGTTATAGAACAAACAGAAACTATTACGACCAATAAATTTATAATTATGCTTATGGGACTTAAATAATGTTGTACCAACATCAAGGGACATTTAATTGACAACCCCAGGCATACACTGTCACATGTGTAAAACCACCACCTTTTAGCTAACTGGACATTTTCTTCACATGTTAAATTTGTATGGTCCCAAGTTGGATTCACTCACATAGGTGAGTGGCTTATGAATACTGGTGGGAGCATTGGGGGCTGAGGCCATAACCTCTTAAGAAAAAATGTTTCTACACACTTACCAGCACAATATGGGTTTTGAGGATTGAAGTTCATGGCAAACTCATGAGAAACATCTTGATTTGGAGGGATCTTGGCCCCAAATCCTAGAGCTGGGAACATTTTATCACTGAAATAAAACCCAGAAAATGTGATTCAATATAAACACAATATCGAGGATTCAACGCAACAGAGTCGTAACTCATATTGAAATGAGAACAAGTTACTATAATGTTGCACTGAGCCCTCGCTATACCAGTTTGTGTGTAACAGGCAATACCATATTAAAAGCAAATGAAAACATTTTTCAATTTACAGTTTTTAACCATATAATGCAGTGGCTGATTCATCTAACAAAATTTCCAGAAAGGTATTCTAACCAGTAATAACTTACCCTTGCACAAGGAACTGGCAACTTCTGCGTATGTGGAGAAAAATCGACATTATTGTCAAATATGACCTGCCGCAACTGGGAATCGAACCTGTATTGCCCTGTAACAAATCCAGCACCCTAACCACTGGACCAGGGCTGCCACCTTGTAGTGTGATAAGTTTCAATCGTCAATCATCCCTGCTTGATCACACGAGCCAGATCAGTGCAAGAAGGTCATTTTAAAATTGTTGTAAGAAGAACTTAAAACTTACGAATCATAATCCTGACAGACAGCCCCTACAGCTTGTATTGCTTGCATGTAATCATTAGGTTGATATGGGTTGATATAATGTAATGAATTTGGGGATTTAGGGTCACCATTTGAACCAGTGAAGTCTACCCCAACCTAAAACAAAATAAGATGTGCACATATCAAACAACAAACAGGCTTTTAGAATAAATACGGTCCTTAGGATGACTAGAAGAAAAGTCAGTACATTTTGTTAAAGATATTGTAACAGTTACACAACAATTATAAAGCATTGGCTTAACAATATAGTTATCAGAGATGATGGATGTTAATGCTGAAGTTGATGTTAGTTGTGATGATAATGATGGTGATGATGACAATGGAGGTAAAGGCAAGGGTGAAGATAAATGTGGTTGGGATGATAATGATGGTAAGAATGATGGTGCAATTGATGTTGATAGTGATGATGATGATGACAATAGAGGTGATCATGATTGTGCAGATGACATTGTTGGTGATGTTTAAGGTGTTTGTGATGATATTGGAGATGATAATAGCAATAATGGTGAAAACAACGATGTTAACCGTGGCATGTCAATGGTGACAGTTTAGTTGATGTTGGTAGTGATGATGAAGGTGGTTGCAATCATAGTTGCAATGATAATAATGAAGAAAGTGACGATGTTAATTGTTGTATGTTAATGGTGGTGATAGTGGTGATGATTACATGAAAGATGTTATTTACATTGATGAACTACATGTAATAACTTACTGTAAAGTTTATCTGCATTCCACCATAAATATACTCGAGGAAGCTAGCAACTTTCTTCACCTGAAATATTACAAAACAAAAGAACAGTAAATAAGTCAACACAATCACTTAATATCACTTAAACAACAGAAATAGTAGACTAAAACACAAAGTGTCAACCATAAATGATCATGCTTAGGTTTAACTCATGAAATTCAAGATATATAAATTAATGCTCTATACGCTATGTTGATCTCAGTAAGTTGGCCTTTCAAACAAACAGGCTCTGTATGAGTTCTCAATACTACCACAAGGTCTTGGTACATAAGAACAAAACTCACTGAAACCATCAGATTAACTAGAATCTTTATCTCTTAATAATCCTGGATTGAATAACAAATTACACAGGTGAAAGTTAAAAATTTAAAAAGGATGGATATCTTATCAGTGCAGCAGAAACAATAAAAACCAATACTGGCTGTGGGTCTGGACATGCAAAAAATGGAAATGCATGCATATTCCAGAAAACCTTTACCACTGACATAGAGGCGCCCTGGGCATAAAGGCAATGTTTCATACATACACCATACACAGATCTTGATCAACAGGTGTTACAGTACAATATGAGACAGACTAACTCACCTGGATTGATTCACATATAATAAATCCAGAGTTTTCATACTTCTTCTTCTTGGCTTTCTTGTGTTCATTCACGCATGGAAACTGTAATCATTAGAGTCATATATGATGATACATCAATATATGTATATGTTTCATTGGTGAACAAAATGTCATTAAGAATAATATAGTAAAGAGTATTTCGTAACAGTCCATTGACAAAGTAATCGTTAGAATATTTTCTCAACCCAGGTGTGGGTGTCTCTCTAGTTAGTGATACTTTAAGTTACTGAATAATTTTTTTTAACTGACTGACAGTGAAGGGCACAAGTACATGTAAACTGAAAATGACTGAATTTCAACGACCCATTGACACTGAAGGCAACTTCTTTCACAACATATCTAAACATTAGGTAAGTAAGTATCGTAATGTGTATACTGTGTAACAACATGGTTTTATCCCGCAAATAAAATCATATATATACATACATACATAATTATATACATGACTATATTAATTAAAAATACTACAGAATTTTATTGCCAAACATGACTTTAAGCCAACAAATAATGGCAGATAATTATTTGATTCAACTAACTGACCCTGCATACAAATTGGACACACTTCATAATGACAACATATATTTATAGGCACGAAACAGGTAATGAGACAGAGATTGAATTTAAATTACTTATAAGCCATATCAGCAAGTATACAAGTCTGGATAAACAATGCAATTGAGCTGTATATATATATAGAGAGAGATATGAATAAATCAGTCTTGGTATAAAATTCCTGCTCAGGATTCATGTACAGGGTGACCATATAATTACTTTTTTTCTGAATCTAACAATTTGCACAAATAGCCTAGCTGATCCCAGTCAAATAGTTTTGCTTAGTTCATGATCTATTCATATACAGATCAAGAAAAATTCATGTTTTCATCAATTCCATTCGAAGGGTGTCGGAAGGACTTTCCCTGCTTTAAAAGTGACTAAAGACCACAGTTGTACACCTTATAATATATAATTAAGAGAACCTACCAATGACATTCAATAAACTAACTGGTCAACTTCCTCACATGTGAAATTTGGTCAAAGATGGAATTCAAAAACACAGTGATGAGGGACAAGTGATAGCTGAGAGCTACTAACAATTTGACCACGGAGGCTCCTTGCCAATTATTTGATCAGATGAAAGCTATAATTTTTTATCATATCCATATAATTTATATTACTAGCATACAGTAAGATCAATGCTAAATAAACATCATAATTATCTATGCAAAATATATCTTGCAGTATCATTAACAAATTGTATTCTATTATTCTTACTATTGCCATAATCACATAATTTATCTATATCCATGTATGTTATATTGTATATATACATTTGTAGATCAACATGGGCTATCTAAGCTTACAGAATCTAAATAAAATCAACTTTATAAAAGTCCAACTATTTTGTAAGCACTTTTTATCCTAGGCTGTGAATGCAGTACTCATAAATGGATTATCTTGCTCATAAAAGCCTAACATGTTCATTTGATAATTGCATTAAATTGTATTATATTTGAATACCTAACAAAGTTAGACAGGTATAGGGAGTAATAAAGTGTGATAAAATGTTTAATTGTTAGTTGGATAAATAAACTATATAATTATTAAATGGTAGTTAAACATACAGCAAATTTGATCATATGGATCATAAAATATGAATAATGACCAACCAATTTACTAAATACAATAATATTACAATATCAATAAGACAGTGAATAATGTTACCATGTTAATTCAGGGATACTCATTATAAGTTCAGAATATAGAGATACACACAAACTACTATAATTGAAAAACATCACAGATTCTACAAAACATCAGCATACATTTCTCATCATTATACAAACACTTGACAAGCAGTGAAGTAATATTGTTCTACATTTCCAGCCAAAACAACATTATTACATAACAACATTGGTAATTATCATGTTTTTTTGCTAAAGAATTATGCTGACTGCTGTAACTAGAATGTTAATGAAACCCAACATATGCAACAGTAAATGTTTATCTATAAACCTTTACTAAATTAATACAGCAACAACACTAATAAAAATTATTATGTAACACTTTGATAGAAGCAAAAAAAAAAACAGTGAAATAATAGTTTTTGTTTTTATTATTCAACAATATTTCAGTGATAATAAAACACTGGCTGGTTCACCTAACTAGTTGTCCAGACTCACAGTATTCAAACCTGAGAGCTAAACTGACCCTCAACAAGGAGCAAGAGGTGTTTATGAAACATAGATGCTCCCAAAACACGGTACACACCTGGCTAGTAAGACTTTGACCTTTGATCAACTGACTTTAAAATCAATAGGGGTCATCTTCATGCAGGTGATGACTAACCTCCCAAACAGTTTGAGGACATTAGGCCAAATCGTTCCCCAGTTAGTGGTCTGACAAGGTTTGGTTACAGAAAGACCGATCAACTGATGGGCTGACATGTGCAAAGCAATATTCCTCAACTTCTTCGAAGAGGGGACATGATAAACAGATTAATTCTTACTGAAAAATCTTCAGTGTAGAAGATATAACAACTTATATATTATTAAAACTTGTAACTACTGAGTCAAATGATGAGTTGGTATCCTTAAAAAGTATCAAAGAAGTAAAAACTATAAAATCAATATCAATGGAGATGTGATAGGACTGCACCAAGACAAACAATAAATAATTCATGTACATTTAATCACAGAAAGATATTCAAACTTACTGCTGTACAAGACAAAGAGGAAATCTTTAAGAGAGCATCCTCAATGAAATGTGAAGACACATCGAGATCACATTAAATTAGCATGCGATCACTTCAACTTTTGAACTTTTTAAGCCCAACAGCTACCATTCTAGTGTACAGCACAGCACAGTACAGGCTCTGTATCATCATTGATGGAAAATGAAAGATATTTGTCATTTTTTAGGTCCTTTATTGCCTTTTTTCGGTATGTGAGTAGATTCTGCTAATGCCGCTGTCCGTAACACTTTTCAATTCATGTACTACAATATTAGTCACAGATTATAGTGCAAATATCCTTATATCCCAGTCAATGTTGTCATACTTTGTCAAAATCATAGAACTTAGTTGCTTTGCTTGTTTGTTTTTGGATAAGATTAAATTCAGTTTATCTACAACATATTGGTTACCTATTTATGATGCTTAAGAATTTGGCTGACTTAAGTAAGTTACATCTTAATATCTTTGTTTTTTGTGTAACATGTTATCAATTACTGAATTTTGATCAATTTCAAGAAGAATTTGCCTTTCTTACTTGTGATGCACAGTCTGAAATACGATGATACATTGAGATTTGGATCTTTTTCAAACACTTAAAGTAGCAATCATGGTACGTATACAGGTAGTACAAATTTAACGATTCCCGATACTAAGACACAGTCTCAGTATGTGTTACCGGTGGGTCTCCAACCCTATTTAGAACAAAATGACCTCCAATTATAAGTCACTTGTCAATAAAGGTCATATTATGTTTTTCCTAAGGTTGGCCTTTCACAGATTTGACTGTATCACAATGGACTTGGACACACATTATTTCTATCTTCCCAGCCTTACAATCTAATGAATCTCACACACAATTTCTATTTCCCCCGGCCTTACAATCAGATCAATCTCACACCATTATAAAGAACAGTCTGTTCCTAGGTTACAGATGTAAACATACCATAGTAAACAAACCAGTGAGTAAAATACTGGTACAATCAATAAAGCTAATTTCAGACTATTAACAGAAATAAAATGATGCTGATCTTTTTTTTCTGATAACATGTGTGACAAGTATAACACTGCCAAGTGATTTCAACCAACATCTGACTTATAATATACTGGTAGACCTGTATGTCATACTGGATTTTATACACAGGCTCACAGGTAATAATTTTTAACTTAATTGATTTTTTTCCTATGTGTAAGTATTATGTAACTTACAAATCTTTGATGTATATGCAATGTATTGTTCAGTTCATATCAACTTTAAAAAAATATGAAAGATAATGATATTACTGAACTTCCAAAAAACAACAGGTCATTTTTGTTGTTCTGTATCAGCACATTAACGTTAAGACCATTTCTCAACAGTCAATCAGGAATATTTTCCTACATACTGAAGGCTTCCATTAAGCTTCTGCCTACGAAAATAGTTCAATTTTGTCAATTTTAATTTAGTAGCATAAATACAAATTCAAATATTATGTGCATTCAAGTCAAAATCAGATGGCTATAATAATGCAAAATCATAAATGAGCAATACAGATCAGTTGAAAAAATTCTAATCAATCCTCTACCTCGGAATACTACAATATTTACCTTTCACTCTGATTATAACATACATGCATTAATTGGAATTTTTTAAATCAAAACTTGTTACATTTAAAGATTCTTTTAATTGACAAGCATGTGAACAGTGAAGCGCACTCACAGTCAACGGAAATTTAAGCTGGTAAAAAAGAGGACATCTTAATTATCTATAAATATCATGCACTTCAATTTCAGTGAAATATTAAAATTCATCAGTATTTATCAGGATAAAAGTCATAAGATTCTTAAATGGCATTTCTTGTGAGCAAGAAGGGAGGTCAAGAACATAATGTTACAGTTATGGTTAATTTGTTTGATCCTTTCTTTATGGGAGCTCATCTGGGGTGAACTTATAATTCCTTATGTAAGGCTATAATTGTTTTAAAAAATTATTCCCTATGGAATGATGAGTTATAGAAGATATTTTTTTCAAAATGCCTACAGACTAACCATGGTCAATTAACATTATAGACCATTGTCTAAGTAACCATGGTCAACCATATTTTTTCATGGTCGTTCATGGTGTTTATTGACCATGGTTAGTAGGACATGAAAAACCATGGTGCCATTTAACAAAACATGGTCTATCATGATGAACTACCATGGTAGTTCATGGAAAACGACCATCATTTTCACTCGGGAAGGAATGATGATGTCATAATTCACAATGCTAATTGCTGAACTACTTTTGGTGATCAGATGGGGAAACATAAATCAAAGTACTGAAAGCACATGGAACAGGAACAACTTTAACAATTGCATGGCGGGTGTAGAAAAGCATGGAACTTTGGCCCGCATCAAAATTCATGCACACCAAGCGAGTGAAGGCTATGGAAAGCTGAACTATCATTCGGTTTCCTCACTCTACAACTTTTGAGTGCTTTGCAGTTCCAAACAACATCAGAACCTTCAGAGCTTTGATTTTCTCAGGTATTACTTTTCACCAACAGCAAGGGCATTTAGTGACTTTTCCAGCTGATAATGAAGGGAGACCACAGGCATATGCCTAAGTGCATTACAATCATCAACCATTCATAAAAGCTGGCCCCCTACCAAATACTACCAAATAGTCATTCATACTTCATGACATATTCATTAAGTATGCAAGAATAGTTCAAGAAAAATTCATGTTTTCATGAGTTCCATTTAAATGGTAAATTCCGAGAAAGCTTCCGTAGATTTTTTTCTTGCTCTGGGTGAAATTTTAACTCACAGTTACTTTTTGTAGTGCGGGTTAAGTGACTACAAGTCATAATAGACCAGAACCATTTTAGTGAGCAGGCCAAAATTTTTAATTTAATTATGAATATTAAACCCGCCTCCATGACTTTAAATCACTGTAACCTAGCTATCACTGATAGACGGTCATGGGTTCGAGCCTAGCTACCGACCATGTCTCTTTATGTGAGAAAGTAGACAGTTGCTTACGGAGGATGGGAGTCTAGTACTGGTTCTTCACAGGAACGATGGTTAGGTGAACTGTTCACCTCATAATTATGACTCCAACTGTTGAAAAGGGCGTAAAACTGGAGCAAACAAACAAAATATGAACATTAAGAGATAACATGTCCATATGGGTACAAGATATATCATGTAGCTATGTACCCACCCACATAACCAGCACACAGACAACACTCTTCAAATATGTACAAACTGATATGGCCTTTTTCATTCATTCCTAATTGATTTTACATAGAAACAGTTTGAAGTATTTGACAGGTCACACATCAGATAAAATGAACTTCTGACATAAGCCTTTGTTAAACAACAAAACATACATTGAACTGTCATTATTTGTAATCAGGATATTTAACAATTACAATCACACATTTAAAACAATCTTCATGACATGTATTGAAATCATAAAACTAATCATAAATTTAGGTCAATGTTCAATGTATGATATAAGGTTAACTATATGGTGTGACAGATATCTAAAACTGTTAAATATACATTGTATTGATTTATCCGTGTGTGTGTGTGTCAGGGTCATACTGAACGTGTTAGCGTCATGATAAATATCGGAACATGAGTATTCCACCTAGCAACATCAAGTTTTTGTATATTCACACTTAATGACATACTATTTCAGTACAAATGACTTAAACTATCAGTAAACATTGCACTTTTAGCTGTCTTGTTTCTGTGTTCATAAATGACTTAAACTTAACATTGCACTTTTAGTAGATTTTTTTTTGTTTTCACAATTGTAATTAAATCTTGTTGGCTATTATAAAACATCCATACTGTATTGAATACAACTTAGGCATAATATTTGTTAATTACCAAAGTAATTTGACCATATATATAACATTAAACACAGAATGGTAGGAGAATGTCATATTGAAGTCTGTAAAGGAATATACAGGTGTGTCCAGAAACAACTCTGAATTCTTGCAACCCTTTAGAATATAAGAGGGCTAAGATGGCCCCCATATCACTCACATGACACTCATTGTTTACTCATTGAAACATTGTTTTGAACCTGTCACCTACTTTTTGACCCCAGATGACCCATGTTTAATAGAACTTATCCTACATATAAATAAGACAAACATTCTGACAAGTTTGCTGAAGATCCAATCAAAACCATGACAACTACAGCATAGACAAGGCTTTCTTAAGTTTTGACCTTGTGACCTAGTTTTTGTCCCCATGGCAGATGACCCATGTTCAAAGCTGTCTTACATAGCATTTAGACCAACTTTCTGAGAGGTTTGGTGAAGATTCAATAAAAAATTTACATCTTCAGTGTTAATAACCCAGCCACAAAAGAAGCACAACTGAAGCATATTTATTACTAAATGAAGCTTCCGCCTGGAGTATCAAAGAAGTACTTTTAAAGTCTCCTGCTGCAAGAGAACTTCACAGATACAGATACAATTACATGCATGAAAGTAATGGAAAAGCGTATTTGAAGTCCCTACCACTTATGTTCATTTAATAGCGCTTCAGATGTGCTTCAGTATGCAAATTAGGTTGAAGCGCATTTGAAGTCCCTAAGTTAGAAGCGCCTTTGAAGTACAAACAGAAGTGCATCTGAAGCACCTCAAAGAAGCATCATTGAAGTGCTTACTTTTTTAAAGTCCCTGTTTGAAATTATGTCCAGACCATGCATCATGAAATGCCTGATATGCAAATAATTGTCTGCATCATCAAACAGTATTTATATTCAGAAAAAGTATTCAGATATAATTCAGACATTTCTGAGACAATACTCAAAAATAATATTCAGATGTTGTACATTGAGTTCACTCAGACTATATTCAGAGACATATTCAGAAGTTTTTCAGAGTCATGCAGAGCCAGTCTTTCCTTAAATAATTTAATAATACTTGAAAAACTTAACTTGTAACAATAATAGCAGTTTGATCACATTATAAGATGGGGATTAATTATGTATGTACCTAACTAAACCACAGGCAAACTGCAGCCTCTCAAGTGTTTCATCACACCCCACCCACTTGGTTTTATCATAATAGTACTAGTCTCTTAATAAATATGAAACTGTCATGTTAGGTTTTCTGCAGGTGTAAAACATTTATCTATACAAGAACTTAATAACCAGTACACTTACCAGTGTACGTATTAACATCATAGTTTTAGTAGTTTTTCCAAATTTCATTATTGGCGCACTTTTTCTGATTATAACAGTCAGCCATTTTTTGAATTTTCACCATGTGACCGGTAATGTCATCAAACATCATCATTCCTTTAAACATACTGAAGCGCTTATGAAGCCCCTGCTTATAAGAAATAGATAAAATCAGTCCATCCCAAAGTCTATGAAGTACTTCTGAAGTCCCTGTGCACTTTGGTAGAGCTGTGGACTTCATCTGAAGCATGATCAAGAAGTATGAAAGAAGTCCCCTGGACTTTAGATGAAGCGGTTCTTTAAATTTTGCACTGATGGAGTACTTCTGAAGTACGATTGAAGCAGAAGCTTTTACCAAAGTCTCTGCTTCTTTTGTCGCGGCAAGGTTTGCTTAAGATTTGACCTCATGACCTAGTTTCTTACCCTAGGTGACCCATATTTAAACTTGTCCTTAATAGTATTAAGATGAACAATTTCACAAGGTTTTGTGAAGATCCAATTAAAACTGTGACATCTAGAGCTATAACAATGTTTTTACCTAAGATTTGACCTGGTGGCCTAGTTTTTTACCCCAGCTGGGTCTTGACTTTGACTTCGACCCACATGTCATTAAGGCAAACATTCTGACAAGGTTCGGTGAAGATCCAATCAGAACTGTGACATCTACAGTGTTAACAAACTTTTCCTAAGATTTATCCTAGTGACATAGTTTTTGACCCCATATGACCCATGTTCGAACTTGTCCAAGATATTATAAGCAATTCCAGCCCTAGAGACCTAGTTCCTGACCGCAGATGGCCCACTATCAAACATGACCTACATATCATTAAAATAAACATCCTTCCAAAGTTTCATGAAGATCAAACCAAAACGGTGATTTCTAGTATTCACAAGGTTTTCCCTTATTTGGCCCTGGTGACCTAGTTTTTTTACCCAAAATGGCCCATTATCAAGCTCATACGAGATTTTGTCAATATTAACATTCTGACCCATTTTTGCGAAAACTGAGGCCTAGTTTGTTCACAAGGTAAAAGTTTGATGACGCACAACGCACAGATGCACACCAGATGAAGACTGATCACAAAAGCTCACCCTGCTAGAGCACAAGTGCTCATGTGAGCTAAAAACAAGTGTTGTTTGGCATGATAAATATCGCGAGAATAGTCTACCTAGAGGGATGCGATTACTAGAAATGAAATGATGATGATAAACAATTATATGATTTTGTTTGGCCTGAAAAACAAATATAATTATATTTCATCTGATTAACAAATATATTATTGTAAATGACCTGATTAACAAAATTAATATATCATGTAATTTATTTTATTTGGCCTCAGAAACAAATATGATAATGTGACAAATATGATTATGTTACAGTGGCCTGATAAACAAATATATGATTATATTTGGCCCAACAATGAACTGAACACTGGGCCGTGAATACTCATAAATACATATCATACCTGTGTTGATGGTAGTGGATGAAGGAGAGATCATATTGTATTTACTCCTGATAAACAATATTCAAGTTTTAACTCAAGGTGTATACCGATATAGTTAACTTCAACCAACTCTTCATAAGTTGTAATAAAGTAAGACTAGTTTACAGGAAATTACTAAGATTTAATATCCTTTATTTACAACAGTTGGGACTTAAAGTGCAAGTGTGGAAATATTTAACAAGAGAAGTAAGTATTTACTATTATAATGCTGTTATATTATTGTATACTGAGCAGAATTAATTGTTTCTTATTGTCATTTCTGAAGGTATACTTGTAACAACATTATGAATTTATTTGAATCACTTCAATTTATTTCATCAGCAGCTCATAGCAACCATACTTTGAGATTGCAAGTCTGTAACTATCACGTATTTATCAATGTTAATGTTAATGTAACGTTTGGTACAAACAGATTTTGAAGTAAATAATTATACCACATTTTGATAATAATTCACAATAAAAAGATAAATCAAGCTATTAAAAGTCAATTTATTAAATCAGTGAAGACAATTAAATTTCCTGACATATTTTGCTAATTGACGTAAATTTAAATGATTAGTTTTGATTTTCTTCAAAATACATACACATATCCACTAAAATTCAAGTAACAGGTGGTTGAATTTTTTTTTCTCAGTGGATGTTAAAGAAACAAAACAGTAAATTTCACAAAACTCCAAGCTATAATATGGTCAAAATCATCTCATTTCATTGACATTTTTATGCATTTTTCTTTTGACATGTACAACATATAGTATTTAATACATGTATATACATTGCACTACGCCTAATGAGCATTAATTGACCGTCATTAAAGGGGCATGCCCAGGAACTGCTGTGTCTTTTTTTTGTGCACCAAAAATGCGTTTGTCACTTGTAAAACCCATTATTACCGAAAAGTTAAAGAAGAATGTCCGCTCAAAAATGACCCTATAACGCGCGCGTCAGTATTTGTATGTCGGTTTGAATAAAAGGCTTACAGCCTTTTATTGACGACAACGATATTTCCGATACGTCTGAGAGTTTAACTGAGCATGTGCGCTGCCTTTCAAAAGAACATAACATGAGAAATACTTACCATTTCAGTTTGTTGAGTTGTGAAAATGACAAATAATTTCTGAGGCCGAAATCGGCAGGTTTGGTAAATCTTGAAATGTGTATTTTGAGTAAACTTAAGCGGGATGTTTTGTAAATATTTTACAGGGCTTTCATTAATTGATGTAGGCATTAAAATGATACCAATTTGATTGCTATTTTGATGCTTCAGTTCCAGGGCATGCCCCTTTAACAAATACTGCATGATAGTATAGAGTAAACAGTCAGACGCATAGTTGACATTATAAGTCTGTTATAAGAAAGATATTCAGTTTTCACAGGGGTTAAACATCCCACCAACAGCCTGTGTCATTTAATGGTAACTCTTCCAGCTGTAATGGTATATAAGATTTCAGGCATACTGACCTGGACTCACAGCAGTGAACTGATCAGAAACAATAACCTAACAACAAAGGAGGGCCCATTTAATGTTGTATCTAATTTTCATACAATAAATATACTGGAAATTGTACAGTAACATATTTATAGTTCTCCTAATAGACACATATTTTCCATTAACATACCAGACCAGCTGTTACCATAGGAAGTAACAATCAACAACACTTTACTGACAACAAGGTTATATGATAGCCTACATGACTGTACTATAATGTGGAGTTTAGTATTTCAAGCCATTTAATAATCCTGCCCCCACCCCCCCTGTTCAGAGTGAGTACACTAGCTATCATCATAAATACAACATCCAGATTCATTTCATGACTTAAACTTTGTCACAAACTTACCCTGAACTTATGAGAAGAGCATTAATTTAATGTTATATGTATAAGTAATATTGGATATTACTGACAGTAAGTAAATAAAAGCTATGAGTGGTGAGCTTTATAATATTTTCCGTAAAGTTATAATTTAAATCTATGATTGAGGGCTAAATCCTGCAACATTATAATGTTTAAACCAGTTATAGGACCCCAGTCAATCAACCCTGAATAACAACCCTTATCTGCATCCCTCAGGTTACAATTTATTCATCAATACAATCTTTTCTTCAAAGCAGGTATTTTGAATTGAGCTCTAGATTCAATGGTAACACACAGGAAATTTCTCACCCAACTGTAACGAAGTTACAGCTAAATTTGTTAACATTTTTCTATACAAAGCTATTTTCTTCAGTACACACCCAATATAAATGATTGATGGTAAAACTTTATAGCAAATCGAAAAAGTTTAAAGCAGAACTCTTACAAACCAATAAAATGCAGAGAACCATAGAGCTATCAAGGACTCATAAACATAAGTGAGTACTCTACATAATGAGTGATACAATGATTCTACCTGTAATATAACAATGTTTGGATGTGTCAGATACAATATACATATAATTTATGTTCACAATTCTGTACATACCAGTTTATAATATGAGAAACACTGAATGTAAGATAGTTCAAATACTTATGCATAATTCATGAACTTTTTACAGACTATTCTGAATTATTTGTGAATAGTTCAAGAACAATTCATGTTTTCATGAATTTCAATCGAAGAGGAAATCTTACAAAATTGGGTGGCTGTAAAGCACCGATACACACCTCACCCCTTTTCCTGATTTTCTTAACACAGTACTTGGCTCGGTAGTTGTGATGGAGACACTGAAAAAACGTCACTGAAAAATTTGAAAGGCGGTACTGAGAATTGAACCCACAACATTTCGTTTGGTAGTCCAGCATGTTACCACTAGACCCAATCACTCTTTGGATAACTTTTAAAGAATAACTTTAGTAATCAGTGTTGTAACAACAGTCATTCTCTGGAGAATAAAATTCTGACATACAGTTAGACATAAATGGAGGAATGTAATAAATAATTAGTGAATTAATGAAAGAATAAAACATCATTCATAAGCAAGATGACAACATTATTTTGATTCATTGAATCTGTACTTTAACAAGCCAGACAAATATAACCATTTAGATATAAAAGTTTGTCAAGTACTCAACCAGAAATCAATGATCAATGTTCAACAATGGACATTTTCTCCATTTCAAAATCTATCGATCATTTAGACATTTAAATAGAACTATGAAAGTATGACTGGATTTAATTAAAATCTATTCACAGTTCGCATTCATAGACACATAACAACCAATCTTTAATGAATAACATGGCAATAACAGTACGAGATTTGTTTATACATCACTCCAACATGCTCCTAAAACATAAGTACACTTATTGATCTACATGATTTGTGTTTCATATTATGAACACATTGACAATATTGTACATATTTAAAGTTTAACATTAAGCAAGTATCATGATAACAGAGACAAGATACTTTCAATAATTCTTTTATCTACTGGTAAAATGACACAAATCTATAAATACAATCATTAATATAACAGACCCCCTGTCAAAGAGCTATTCACACTTCATAGACTTAATTCATGAAGTATGTAAGAATAGTTCAAGAAAAATTCCAGTTTCATGAATTCCATTTGATGGAGATTACTTGTACGGTAAGTACTTTTCTTATCCCCCCCCCCCCCCCCCCAACCAAACGACTAAAAATAATTCCCTATCATCAAAGTCTCAATGGGCATAAAAATCTCTTTATGAATAACTTCAACAATATGTACCCATTATGGCATACATACTATTATATACAGTAAAACTGTGTCAGCAACCACCTCCGAATAAAGGCCCCCTTGTGTATAAAGGCCATTCTTTAAAAACTGTCACATATTATTTCCGCCCTCTGAGTTATGGCCACCTATCAAAAACAGCCACATTATATTCCTAATGAAGGCCTTTGTTCACATGTTTGACTGTACATCACACATAAAATATATGACCCAAAGTCAGACTACAAAACGAACACTTCAAAGTTTCCATAGAAATACAAACATACACTATTAAAACTTATGTGAGAATATATATAGGTCAAGAGGCCTTAATAAGTATAGTATTAGAAAATCAGCTCAAGATCAATATTTGTGAAAGGTCAGAACAAACATCGGCAACTTTAAAAGAAATAATATATTGAACTTGTCATTCTCATAGTCTCGTAAAAGTTTGTTTAGCAAGGGCGTTGGAATAACAGTTAACTATTAGGTACATACATGTTCTGACATTGAGTTTTTTTTAAACGAATATTTAAGTACTTTTATAATGAATCATGTATACATTTAATGGTATACATGACACAATTATGGTTTATCTAAATGTACATTGAAAACTCAACCAATTTAATGTATGGAAAACATTTAATATCAAGCATCTTCACAAAAGATATGGAAGGTTAGACTTCGATGAAACCAAAGTGAGCAGGAAAAATACATGTATGTTCAAATGTAAAAATATTCAGTTTAGTACCAAGTGACTTGAGACAGACTAAAGATGGTTAAAATGATGTTGAAAACAAGTTTAAATCAAAGTACTGAAAGTATACTCATGGAAACTAAACTCATATAGACTTGCACTGCAACATGGAACAGGAACCATTTAAACAATAATTGTAGAAAAATGTAGTATAATGTACTTAGGTTTGCGTCAAAATTCTTGCATGCTGAGCAACTGACGGCTTAACAGAAAGCTGAACTATCATTCTGTTTCAAAAATTAGAATTAAGTTGAAGTTGATAGACTGCAAGAAAGGTTGAAGTATATATTTTGACCTGACTTAGACTTCAACTTTTTGATATATTTACTGTAAGACTTTATCTATGTACAATCAAATGAATGCATGCTTTTGTTTTGAGAATTGTCAAACTATGTATGAATAATATTCTAATGTTTACTATTTCAGACCCATCATCTGATGCAAAGTTAAACAAATACAACAAAGTCATCATCTCACCTTCAGAACAGTTTTAGACCATACCTTAAGAACTATTGCATTATGGGAAGTGGTGAAGGTCAAGGAGAAGGCAAAGGTCAAGGTGGTGGACTGTGTCCAGGAATACTGTGGGGAATTCTATGGTTTATAATTCTAATCTTTCTAGGATGGCCAATCGCTTTCTTTGTAGCATGGTGGTATATTTTCTTGCTGCCATTTAGCGTATGCATTGAACCCTTAAAAGGAGTCTGCGAGGCTCTTCTTAAGGTAGTAAATTTGCCACAGACATGTGCCGAAAATATGATAGAAATGAAGCCATTATGTGGATAATCAACATATAAACTCTTTAGTGCATAGAAATATACATGTTTTATAATGTATGTGTGTATATAGAGCATGACATTCAATATTCAGTGACTTCATTTATGAATTTACAAAAGAAAAGCAATGAAAGTAAAACTGTCAATTAACCTTTTCACATCCCTGTGCAGAATACAACCAACGTGTACTAAATCCATGAAATGTACTTTATAAGTTATTAAAATGAGGACTATATTAAAGTTTTATGTCCTACTGGAATCTCTATCGCTGTATATCATATTAGTATTCATTTGTAAGTTTTATTATGTATAATGTTAAGTCTTGAATAAACTTTTACATAAAATGAAGTGAATCTATCATTCTGAATTGAGATTGTACGCAAGAATACTGAACTGATCAGATTTTAAATTCCATCATAAAGATTATCAAAATCATATATTGGCCAATATTGCAACACATTGTTTCTCAAAATTCATAATTTAAACAGCAACACAACCATAATCTACAATGAATCAGATAAAGCACAAGTTCCAGGAATCATGATAAAGTTGCCATCATAGTAATGTCAACTCCTTAAAATCATGCTACAGGGTACCAGTAATTAATAAATGTGCAAACTGGCTGCTTTTCCAACAACTACTAAGTCTTGGACTTCCTGCAAACAGACACTACAAATGGTTATCTGTCACAATCAATTCAGACCAATATTTACCCCTGTCAAATAGTTATTCATACTCATGAACTATTCATGAAGTATGCAAGAACAGTTCAAGAAAAATCCTGATTTCAATATTTCCTTTCACTATATGGAACTAAGTGACAAACATGTTCATGATCTACAGACATTTCTCAGTACAATGAAAAACACAACATTAAAGGAGATGAATTCATTATTGATCTGTCAAACATGGATACAAGCCATACTTAATTGATTTGATGAAAAGGTCGATATCAAACAAACTAATAATATATGAAACAAAATGAAACATGTGATGATCTGTGAAGCATGCATTTATGTTAAAACACAATAATACTTAAATCACATACGTGATTATATAAATTAAGGTCGAGAACATTAATAAACAAAATGGTGAGATTTGGAGCATTGACGCTGCGACCCTTCAGTACAGGCTGTATATATTATATGTATACAATCTAACAGCTCACAAGGTGTTACCATGACAATTTACCTATCATATAAGTTCATTCAAACAGCTAAATACACATTATAATCATTGGATAAATAAGATATCAACTTGGTTATATATAATAGTAAAATGAGAACAAAAACGTATCATTTATAGTCATCCTGACTCTGAGGGCATTGATTATTATCACTGGGACAGTAGATCAAATTATGTAATCTATTCACAAAATAAATCAGAAATCAGTTTGTGATATTCAATGTGGTAAACAAATATTAGATTTACATAAACCTATCTCAACATTCCATCACTGCTATGAATACATTACCCCAGTAAGTTAGAATATATTTATTCAAAGCAAAAAGTCAACAATACAACTAATCAAAATAAAGATTATACAATAAAAGTGTACAATTATTCAGATATGTACCTGACAATAAAAGCTAGGAGTCTATCATGAAGAACAGTAAATAAACAAATTATGGTTATATTGACCAAGCTTTTAAAGACATGCACATGTACAGTACACAGACTTTTTATTGTTTTACTGGGGTTGAATATCAAACCAATATAATCATACTTCTTTTTTTCTGTTTGAAACTTAAGTTTTTCGCACTGTAAAATTGTGTTTGTCAGGCAATGAACTGTAAATACAACTTTTTTTCTCTGGCCTTATCAAAATGCTGGCATATACAATGTATTACAAATTCTTCTCTCAAAAATACATTAATAATGAATAAAAAAAGACCTTATTGTAGGACACTGACACATGACCTCCATTTGTGTCATCAGACTGAACATCAGATTTTACATTTATCACAGATATATCAGAATTCAAACTATTTACCCACAGAGTACATATCTTACACAAATAAGCATACTTTTACAGCTTATTTATAACAGAAAACACCACATCATAATGTAACAATCAAATTAATGGTCCATAGAAGAACATAAAACAAACAATCAGAACTGACCTACTATGATACTATGGTTACAAAGATTTGTAGAAGGTCGGTCTCTTTTGTTTTTTCTCTACCATTAAATGTTGCACCAACAGCCAGGGTCAGCCAGGATCCAGCTTTAATGGTGGAAGAAAACCCAAGACCTACACCTGGCTTTAACAATTGATCATACATTGGCTGGCTGGATAGCTTCCTCACCTGTGGAATTTGGCTGGCCTGGTTGGATTTTGAATTCACAGAAGCGAGGGGCTTATGATTAACAATCAGAGACCATATCCACTCCACCACAAAGCCCCAAAAGCTGTGTTTTAATATATAAGCAAAAACTTAAAACAAACTTACTGCATGTCAATTAAATTACATTACAGTTCAAATAATGTGATATAATAAATGTGTGGTTTGTAAAAATCACATAACTTAAACAAAACTTTGACACAAGCATATCTAAGGAATGCAAACCATCTCGTTCCTTAGATGATCTTTATTAATCATAATAATGTGACTTGTGAAATTTATTTCATTATGACCAATAAACTTATAATATGTTTATATAGTCATAAAGATTAAGTGGTTTCCATAACAACCACAAAAAGGCAGTCTCCATGGTCAAGGGGATATAGCCTCATACAAGTAAATACTAGTCCCTCACTGCTGTGAGTTTGAATCACACCTGCAACTAAACTTCCCATCAGAGGAAGCTGTCCAGCTAAATTACAGAAAGTAAGTTTATCCAGTTTGAAGTTGTACACCTGAAGTCTTCCTCTACAGCTAAAAACTGGACAAGAGGCCGAATGACTATAGCCGTTGGTGTGAAAACATTCTAGAACCTTTAGCCTGTGATTGGTGGGTCCTTATTTAGCACAGTATAGATATTAACTAATAATAAGGCAGCACACTTGGACTGAACAGAAAAATTTCATAATTTTATGACTTTAGTCAAGGGGCATATTCTTATTAAACTAGAAATGTGTACGGAGGACACAAATGCCCCTGCTGAGAGCTAAGTCAACAAGGGTTAACCAAAACCAAACTTAATCTGTATTTTAACATTATACACCTTCATGCAAAATATGAAACCAATCCTTGAAATATTTCTTGACTTATTGCTCTGAAACCAAAATTTGAACGGATACCACAGACATAGGTAACATATTATGCCCTTTATTTTGATAAAAATACAATTATTATGTCTACTACAGTCATGTAAATAATTGTGATTTATAATCCTGAGTCAATAAAACTAATTTTGATACAAAATTGGTTGCTGCCATAACCAGATTGATATATTCATACTTAAATACACAAGTGGCATACAACAGCCAGTATTTGAGTGTATACATTATACAGTATAAAAATCAAATCAATGAAAGTGTATGGTTACAGCTTTGTTATCATATCAATACACAAACAAAGTACTTTGTCACTATAATCACTCTGATAAAATTATGAAGTGTCAAAATGAAAAGTGATTTATTTGTCACTACAATAAAATACAGTAAAACCTTCATTATCCGAACACCGATTATCCGAATACCCGGTATTATCCGAATAAAATCTACGGTCCCGATTACGTCTCTATATATTTCAAGTACAATGAACCCCGGTTATATGAATGCGCGTATTTTCACACCTATTATTTGAAATCATCAATTGATAACAATGGCCGATTGAGAATCAAATGTTGTGTGACAAACAATGTGTAACATCAATTCATACACGAAGCGTGTCAACAGTTTAATTATCGTTAAGTTGACCGTATTGTTTATTACGATTTTATACTAAACGCGACGAATATTTCACTGTGATCTCGGTTATAATAAGTTAATATGCGTACGTACCTGGTGATCTGTATGAAATCATTTGCATTTCAGCGTCATTCAAAATTTAAAAACTGATTCGAACACAATTAAACAAAACTAACTAGAATAATATTATGATGATTTAGTAAAAAAATGTACCAAACATAAAAACATTACGTCTTTGATTCTTCAATTGTTTTAGAATGTGACGATAGCAATGCCTAGTCGATCGTTAGTAAGTGAAGTGAGAATGACATATTATTGTATCCGATTGTGTTCTTCATAATCCATAAATGAGCGGGTATTTATTTAACAAGAATTATTGTTTCATTTGTTAACTCATATACATTCATAAAACAAGGATAAATAATAAGTGTTTGTTATACATTTTATTTTATTCTTATTATCACTCAAGTAACGTCATGGTTGCATACGAGAGTTAACTCCCTTGCAATATACTGACAGTATGGAATTTATCGTTTTCCAACCAGTACATCATACTGAAATGGATTATTCGAAACCATGGATTATCCGAATGATTTTTCAGGGCCCAACTACATTCGAATAATCGGGGTTTTACTGTAGTTTGATATTTGACCAATTCACCATTTCTTTCTATAAACTTAAGCCTATTTTTCATTATACACTTAATGTATAAAATGTAGTATATATTGAACAAGAACACATTTTGTGTATTGGTAGATTGTTTGTTATCAATAACCAACTTTTTGAAGTATATTTTTATTGCATAATAAATAAGAGCTCGTCTAACTTTCTTATCCAATCAATGATAAGGCTTTCTTATCATTAATAGAATATAAAATGATTTTTTCGAAGAACAACTTAATTAGTACACAGGGCACTAAGATGGTTAGAATGAATATTTTGGTCACTCACAGTTCTTCATAATAAGAAAGCTAAAAGGTGTTCTCTAACCTAACACAAAGACAGAACAAAGATTTTCTATTTTAGTATTAATGAGAAATAATCAGAAGTGCTAATACTAAAGGGAAGTGTTTGCACCAAAAACATATCCCTTCAATTATCTTCTGACTTTAGAAAACCAATGAGAAACCTATGCATTAAAGGGCATTAGTTCTGAACAATAGCAGAATTTTAAACCTAAAATACCTTAATTTTTTGCAAAAAGCGCTTCAACATTAAAGGGAGTTAACTCCAACCAAAATCAAGTTCATAACATTTGCATTGTCTCCCTTATTTGAAAATGATTGATGAATGAATACACTCCGTAATAAATTGATAACAAAATGCATGACGCCAAAAATGAAGAAGATTTGCTTCAATAAAAAATCATACCAACAGAAAAATGTCTAATTTGCATGCAGACATTTTCAGAGGAGGTTCAGTAAATTCATATTTTTTACAACTACATGTACCAGTACCGATACATCAATCTGTCAAATCATAACCAAATTAGTGCTAAGTGTTGGTGATAATGATTCTAAAGAGTGAGTCTTACGAAGCCCTAATCTGTTGGAAGGGGTCAACAAAACATCACTTGATGTTAGTATAACTCATATCTGCATATTGCATCATACAGGCCATTCATGGAAGACTATAATGATTCAGTAGGATTGCAGGTTCACAAATACACATGTTTTACAATTCTGATTACATATTTCCTCTTTGAGTCATCCAATAGAATAAATCCATCAGCTTGAACTAACATGAAGAATGTCAATGATCTGTCAATCTATACAATAATTTAATATAAGATAGTTCTTATATTAACATCTTAATAATAAACAACCAACTTGGCACAATTTTACCAACTTATCAATAAAACCAGCTTCAGCACTGAGTAAATCCATCTTTAATTTTGTGGTAGAACATAGAAAAGTACAACTGTTTAATAATTTAATACATGGATTAAATGATTAAAGTTATTCTAAAATGTATGTATACTAGTTATATCTGTATGCAGGGCTATAGGAACAGATGCAGGGATGGGTAGATGACCGGGAAAGGGGGCAATAGCCGCATAGCTTCCACTATAATTTTGACTGCAATGAAAATTAAACAAGAGGGCCAAGATGGCCCTATATCGCTCACATGACAATCACTGTTCACTCATTAAAACATTGTTTTGAACTGGTGACCTAGTTTTTGAACCCAGATGACCCATGTTAGAACTTGTCCTACATATGAATAAGACAAACATTCTGACAAAATTTGGTGAAGATCCAATCAAAACCATGAAAACTACCATAGACAAGGTTTTCCTAAGATTTGACCTCATGACCTAGTTTTTGACCCCAGATGACCTATGTTCGAATTTGTCTTACATATCATTAAGGCAAACATTCTGACAAGGTTTGGTGAAGATACAAACAAAATTTGACATCTACAGCGTTAATAAGGTTTTCCTAAGATTTGACCTTGTGACCTAGTTTTTGACCCTATGTGACCCATGTTCAACCTTGACCCACATATCATTGACCCATATTTAAACTTGTCCTTAATATCATTAAGACGAACAATCTGACAAGGTTTGGCCAAGATCCAATTAAAACCATGACAATTAGAGCTTTTACATGATTTTTACTCAATATTTGACCTGTGGACCCAGTTTTGCTAAAATTGGGCAAAATATGTGGCCCGTAGTGTGTTCACAACATAAAGTTTGACGACGCACTACGCCGGACGGAGACTGATCCTAAAAGCTCACCCTGTCACTTTGTGACATGTGAGCTAAAAAGGCTGTAAATGAGTCAGAATCTAAAAAAATATCCTCCCCAATCTGAAATAAATAACTTCTGACAGGCCTATTATTTTATAATTGTAACATAATTAACACAAGACATACATCGTACAGGTAAGTTGTTGCAGGCATTGTTTATGTTCTCACCTGATGCTGATGTCAGGAATACAGATCTACATAATTATTGGATATGACTTGTCTGATTTGAACAAAAATGGCAAAACTTTGAAAGGAAGATAATTTTTTTGACTTTTTTTTGTAAAGATCATTTGTACTTTTTAATGAGTCTATACAAAATGCAATTCATAAACCATCAGATTGCTAGGAGGCTGAAGGACTAACAAAGGGTGGTAATAATTTGTTTGTCACAGCCATTTCCCCTGAATCAGGTAGGTTTTTCCAAAGGAACAAATGTTTAAGAACATTCAAATATATGACAATGTATTAATCTGATAGTCAGATAAACAGCAGATTCTTCATCCTTATTCATTGACAAATTTCGAGTGCTTTGTATCTGTATTTATCAGACATCAAGTGAAACCAGTCACAGTGTTATACTACATTTGGTTTAATAAAGCAACATATAGTGCCTACAACATATAGATGCAGAGTAATACACGGTCACCAGGATGAGTATTAGTTTCATACCTCTTTGCCTGGCGATGACTCAAGTTCAGCCAACGATGTCGTTGAGCCCCCAATGAGGTCATGTTCCCCTTCTTTGTCCCAGTCATAAATATCCAACTGAAATATTGGAACCTTTATATTTACGGTATGCCAAGAGACAAGTAATAAAGAAAGCCTACCTCTTTTCCACGAGAACCCTGTAACTCTGTCATTGTAACGGTAAACCCACCTATGAAATCATGTGATCCATCGCTGTCCCAGTCATATACATCGAACTGAAATACCGTAGTTGGTAAACTATGCTACGCAGTAAATAATGGATGCTTACATGTCATATTCCCAAAGTATCAATCAATTTTATTTGAAATTTGATTCAAATTAAAAAATTTATATATATAAACATACAGTGTATTTGTACCTGAATACTAAGGCATGAAATAAAATACAATAAAACCTTGTCATCTATAGGGGTCATTGTACCAGACTACATGCTCAAGATAAACCTGGTGCTCATTATAACCATTGATGAATGAAAAATCTATGTGTATCATGCATAATATGCCTGTTTATTGAGTATATACATGTACAGTAATAACACGAAATTGCTTAATGTAAAATGTACTTTATATGTATTAGATTAAAATACATGTTTGTTGATTGTTTAAATATATGTTGTTTAAACAAAGTTCTTCATCCATGAATGTTTTCACTTGTGCAATACTATGTCCAAATATTGTGTTACTGACATGCGGTGAAACATAATAGTGACTCATGTGAAAGTTACTTATGTTATGGACGTCTGTAGCAAACTTTTCTACAATCAATTTCCCACAATTAAGATTTCTAACTTGACTGCAAAATAGCAACATACAAACAAATCATGTTCGATTGTCATTTTAAGTCATGACATGTGGTAAAACAAAGCACTCAATTCTTTTATTGTCCAATCTAAGTTACGTGTGAAAAGGTAAGTCCTTGATTAAGATTTGTTCTTTAGTGGTCCTATTTTAACGATTTGTAAAAAGTGCATGCAGGTGGGAACAATATCCAAAATGACACTTATTTTAAAACGCTTAAAAATAAATCAAGGGACCATGATTTGTACTTGAGATATCGAGATGGCGATGCTCGCAATAACCATGGAAATTATATACAAGAAAGGACAACAAGTGCTGGGACTTCAAGATCTCCTTGACATAAGCCTAGTGTTCATCATATAGATGCTCATAGTAATGGAAGTTTTACAGAATCTCTTTATTTTCTTAGGAAAAAATGATACCATAGTGGTAGAACTACAAGCAACATCACAGACATGCCTGGGACTTAGTAATGATCTAAATTTATGCTGAAATGTTGTTGGTAGAAAACAATGCCTCAATTATTGCTACACTATGTTAAATCAGACTTCATAGTAATTCTCATGGCACCAAGGCAAATTCTATCCTAGTAGCATCCTTGACTAAACCAGTCACAATTCAAACTTAAAACAGTCATTTATGAATCATGTCATCCTTACCTCTTACAGAGCACCCATTCATGTTTGGCAAAATAAAAACATGTATTTTGTATATAAATAAAACATACAACTCAACTAGCAGGGGCAGATAATTATACAGCCAGCACAGGTAACAAGTTTTGGCTAAGATTGATCAACTAAAAGAAATTTCACTTCATTGACAGACTTGGTAAAAGAACAGCGTAACATTAAATAGTTCATAAGAAAATAATATTTACACACTGATATTTGTTACAAGTTACAAAACAAGAGGGCCAAGATGGCCCTATATCGCTCACATGACAATCACTGTTCACTCATTAAAACATTGTTTTGAACCGGTGACCTAGTTTTTGACCCCAGATGACCTATGTTCGAATTTGTCTTACATATCATTAAGACAAACAGCCTGACTAGGTTTGGTGAAGATACGATCAAAATTTGACATCTACAGTGTTAATAAGGTTTTCCTAAGATTTGACCTTGTGACCTGGTTTTTTTACCCTAGGTGACCCATATTTGAACTTGTCCTTAATATCATTAAGACAAACAATCTGACAAGGTTTGGCCAAGATCCAATCAAAACCATGACATTTAGAGCTTTTACAAGATTTTTACCTAAGATTTGACCTTGTGACCCAGTTTTTGAAACCGGCTGACCCATGTTCATCCTTGACCCACATATCATTGAGGCAAACCTTTTGACAAGGTTTGGTGAAGATCCAATTAAAACTGTGACATCTACAGTGTTAACAAAGTTTTCCTAAGATTTGACCTGGTGACCTAGTTATTGACCCCAGATGACCCATATTTATACTTGACCGTTATATCATTAAAACAAACGATTTGACAAAGTTTGGTGAAGATCCAATAATAACTGTGAAATCTACAGTGTTAACATGGTTTTTCATAAGATTTGACCTAGCGACCTAGTTTTTGACCCAAGATGACCCATGTTCGAACTCGTCCAAGATATTATGAAGACAAACATTCTGACAAGGTTTCATGATCATCCAATCAAAACAGTGACTTCTAGAGTGTTCACAAGGTTTTCCAGCAATTTGCCCTAGTGACCTAATTTTACTACAGAAATTACCCATTATCAAACTTGACCTACATATTATTAAAATAAACATTCTGACTAAGTTTCATGAAGATAAATGCAAAACGGTGATTTCTAAAGTGTTCACAAGGTTTTCCCTTATTTGGCCCTGGTGACCTAGTTTTTGACCCCAAATGGCCCAATATCGAACTCGTCCGAGATTTTGTTGATATTAACGTTTTGACCCAGTTTTGCTAAAATTGAGCCAAAAATGTGGCCCCTAGTGTGGTCACAACAAAAAGTTTGAAGACGCACGACGCACAACGCACGACGCCGGACGCCGGACGGAGAGTGATCCTAATAGCTCACTTTGTCACTTTGTGACATGTGAGCTAAAAAAGTAGAAGAGTTACCTACCTTGATTGGTTTAGATTTATCTCCACTACACAATGTGTGCACAGGAATAGAAAATGGTCTCCAATGTGGATTCAGATTATTCTTCACAACCTGGTAAATAATAAACAATTCCAAGTATATTTGGGTTTAATGCCGTTTTTTCATAAAAATAAAAGAATTAGGTGGCCGATTCACCTAACAAGTTTCACTATACTGTATTCTAACCAGTACTAACTTACCCTTCCACATGGAACTGGAAACTTCTCCACATGTGGAGGAAAATCAACATTGTTGTCATATTTTCATGGAAGGGTGTGACCCATCGTGACCAGGAAACAAACCAGAATTGCCAGGTTACAAATCAAGCGCACCACCCACTGGAGCACAGCTGCAGCTCTATTCCAAGTATAACAATTAGGTAGATTCATAAATTCAGGAGCAGATAGGATCAAAGAAACATTCATATATCAGACTTTTGATTCTTTGTCAGTATGCATCTTATGAAATAAGACAACAAGTATTTATTTTGAAGCCATGAAGTTGAAGAGTACAAGACACTGAAACAAGAATATATTGCATTTTATACACCAGTACTTATAAGAAGTGTTCATACTAAATGCATCAAATTTAAGAACTTTGTCATACAAGGTAAATCAAAATCTCTACTAAAGGATAAACTATGCATTAAGATAACTTATAACATTCTCTCACCTCTGTTCTATGAACCACCTGCCAGCTACCATCAGGCAAACCTCGTAATATCTCCAAGTAGGGGTCAGACTTTCCTAGGAAATCCTGAATAAAAAAAGAATCAGAAAATCTTTTGTCATCATTTATGACCAAAAAGGTATGAATTTGTACAGTGGCAATCCAAAGGTCATGTGTTCAAATCTTGGTTTTAGCTTCCAATAAATCAGGGACACTTATACATCCCCGTCATGAGCACAGTACTGTGTCTAGAATTTCACAGAAAATGACCATGACTGTTGAATGGGCCGCTAAACAACAGATAACCATTAAAAACAGGTGGATGGTCAAACTTATCCATTCACAGAACGTAATGAAATGAACATAAAACTGTTCATAAGTTTGAGGTAAATTAAAGTGTTTGTATGTTAATTCTGTGTACTCTTATCAAGACTTCTAATAATTCATATGCTTACTTCCTAGTCATTTTTACGTAATCATATAAACTCAAACAAATTAGATAACCTAGTAAATAATAAAATTATCGAGAGTGTGTGTTACACTTATTGTACATGTATAAACAAACCATGTACATCCACAAGCAATTTCTAATCACAGTGCAACCTCTCCAAAGCAACACCCTTTGGGAGTAGCAAAATTAAGTCATTGTTGTTGAGAGTTTGTTGCTCTAGAGAGGTTGAATTAATAGTTAAATCATAGTTGGGACAAATCATGCTGTTGTTGAAGGCAGGTTGTTGCTCAAGAGAGGGCTGCTCTGGAGAGGTTGCACTGTATTCAATATGGTCACTACCATGGAGCAGCATATCTTTAGAACATACCTTATTGTCAAGTTTTCTGGCTTTGAAAGTCAACATTGCAATCTCACCACCTTCCTTGACTTCTTCAGATCGAATCTAAAATATAACACAACCAATAGTTGTCATACACAGCGAGGCCTTGTTACATTGAATTATAAACAGTTTAACAATATTGACTACATTAATCACTGAGAAATCCATGTTAATCACACCCACATACAGCAAACACTAATTGATTTCTACAGTATAAATTTGTTCTAAAATTTTATCTTAAGCGTCAATATGATGACTAATCTTTAGGAGGTTTTAAAGTCCTGTCAGTTATTGTTCATAGTTATATATCAACGATCAACAAACATTTTGTATTCCTCTCTGAATACTGATATCATATCATATCAATACTAACGTCAAATATTACATGACGTCACGTCCGTTGTTTGTTATTATGTATTATTCTGACGAAGGCTCAATGCCAAAACATTAAGAAACATAAAGAAATTTTTAACACGTGTCGTAGTTGTTTTAACCGTATTGTTCTCTGAATTCATAGAGTACATTTTTTACGCATTTCGTATAAATACTGTAAATTCGCTCATAAAAGCTCACATTATACAACTTTTTCAACCAAACAAGAACCTCATTAATACAAGCACTGTCAGTTTCAATGACTTCCTAGATACTCAAAATGTATCATAGAAATCTATACAAATGAGAACAAACTGTTCATTTACAAAAATTTCATTCAAGAAGAAAAATCCATGGAAATTATTTGCTAGTACTTACAATAATCTTGCCTTCACCAGCAGTTTTCCCATTTTTCAGCTTCAGGGGCTGCATAAAGGGTCTGGCAGCTACAATCTGTAATCAATTATATTCAATTTACTGAGGGTATGGTGATCCTGAGCCCCCAGTTTAAGTATTTACAAATATAGAATAAAATTTATTCATGTCAGAACAAAAGTACTTTTGTATAGTATGGTAATTGATTAAATACTAAACTCAGCATCAAACAGCATTAGCTTTGATCCTGTTCAAATGTTCTTTTATAATCACCATTGCTTCTATGTTCCTTTTAAATTTTCACCACAATTTATTTTCTATGCAAAAATGTATATCAATCAGGGATGGGCATTGTGGGAAATTTCGCATCGCGATATTTTGCGATACGCAACACTGTATTGCAATACGTAATGTGATATATTGGGACTTAAAAACTCTTGATCTATTAGGTATCCAGGCTTGGATTCTAATGAAAATATGTAGTTTCATTAATCGTTTGCATGATGGTATCTTTATTTAAACTATCACAAAGAAATTTATGAAAATATCTGTGACTAGAAAGAATGAGCCTTCACAGTACTGTATAGTATACAACAACTGTACAAAATAATAATTATAAATATCCTTGAGAAAGGCAACACATACAGTCCTAATACAGTTACACAAATACAATATTTCTAACTATTTTCCAGATGAATTAGGCTACATCTGATGTAATACAAGGTGAAGTAGTCAATATAACTTTACTTTAAAAATATTGCATTTGGAACGTACTGCAATATACCGGTATTATCAAACATTACTAAAATTAATGATTCGCAATGACAGAGTATCAAGCTATTACACACCTGTCCTAGTGTACATTCAATTTGTCCAAGAAAATCATCATCACCAAGTTCTGGTGTATTATTGTCAAGGTCAAACACAGCAACCTTGACCTTCTGAACTTCTTCAAACATGTAGTCAATAGAGAAACATTTAGCAAAGTCAGGGTCTAAACTGTTGACAACATTTTCAGTTCTTCCATGCTGAAATGTAATAGTATACACACAACTATATAACTTTAATTCGATTACATTAACACATGTAAAACACATACAGTCATTACTGTCAATCCTGTGAACAAATGCCAACATTAGGAAAAACATAATGTGTTTTTTATTGACAGGTGGCCGTTATTCGGAGGTCTGTTTGTTGTAACTACTGGTAATCAATGATGCTTTACAATGAAAGGCCTTTATTCAAAAAGAGCCTTTATTTGGAGGTGGCTGCTAACACAGGTCTGACTGTACTCATGAAATCAAACCTTTTGAACATTCATAATTGTTCTCAGCACAAAAATGCACAGTACAAGCACATGTCTCACTATTTGACACACGATTACCTAAAGGACATTATCTACTGTTTTCACATATACATATAAGCAGAATGATAACTGATGAACAGAAATTGTTTAAACTTTGCATTCATGAATAAATAATATAATTGTAACACAGAAACAAACATTTCGTCAAGGCTTTGCACCCACTAACTGCTAATCAACAATTCAATCTCTAGAAACACACTAGACAGTCTACTTTTCTATAATCTTAAGAGAAAAATCACAATTAGGGGCCTGTACTGGTCAATTATCAAATAAATGATGCAACGAATTAAATAAACAAGAGGGCCAAGATGGCCCTAGATCGCTCACCTGAGAACAAAAAAAGACACTAAAATTAATGACCAGGTAATATAGTTTTTATCACATATAACCCGTTTTTACATAGATATTGATCAAATCCAACTCTAAAGACCTTTAGGTTATACACATTTACTGTAAATATATTTAGGATTGGAGAAGAATTGAAGGTGCTAGACTGTTAACAAGCTGAAATATAGTAAATTTTCTACGCCAAGGGCCCATAACTCTTGAAGTCAAGGTCTAGTTTCACCTATAACTAAACTTGTCCAAGACCTTAAGATCATACACATTCACTGTAAATATGATTACAATTGGTGAATAAATGAAGATGCTAGTGTGTAAACAAGCTAAAATATAGCAAATTTTCTAAGTCAAGAGCCCATAACTCTTGAAGTCCTATTTCGATTTCGCCCATAATCGGACTTGTCCATGACCTTTAAGTCACACACATTTACTGAAAATATCATTAGGATTGGTGAAGAAATGAAGGTGCTATAGTGCAAACAAGCCCAAATATAGCAATTTTTTAAAGTCAAGGGCCCATAACTCTTAAAGTTCTGGTCCGATTCTGCCCATAATGAAATTTGTCCAAGATCTTTACATATATTTACTTAAAATATGATAAGGATTGGTGAATAAATGAATGCGCTAGAGGGTAAACAAGCTAAACAAAGCATATTTTCTCTTGAAGTCCTTGTCCGATTTTGCCCATAATCGGTCTTAGCTGAGACATTGAGGCCATATACATTGTGATTACGATTGTTAGATTGCTAGAGTGTAAACAAACTGATTGTAGACGTACGACGTACGGCGGATGCCGGACACCGGACATTCATCGATCCTAATTGATCAGGTGAGCTAAAAACAATAACAATAATCTACACTCACCTCAATCCATTGTCCTCCAGTATTTACAAACAAGACTGCGCAAGGATCGGACTTGGATGTTATATCTTTATTGATAAGTTTCCTGCATGACAGTCGAAGTTCAACCTTTGACATAGGTCGACTAGCTGTACCAGGAAGAGCCATTTCTGCATAAAACATAATTAACACGAAAAATTAGAGAAACAACACAGACAAACATTTTGTAATATAAATACAGTTGTGCATTGTTAACCTAATGTTTCATGACAAAAATTTGAACAAATAATAGAAATTTGAGGGACCAAAGAGCATACAGGAAACCCCAAGAAGATTCACCAAACTAGCGGCCCACAGAGGGAACCTGCTGAAGCTTATGTGGAGTTGTCCATGGACAATTCCGACAAAGGGGACATGCATGTAAGGTATGCAGTGTCTCTAAACAAGATGAGACTTTAACCTGCTTGGGTTTGGATTTTAATTCAGTGCACAGAGCACAGGAGGCAGATCCAAATCTTAGAATAATCTCGGACTGGTTGCACAAGTTAATCAGTCCGAGTGAGTCCCAATTCTTATGGCAGGTCCAGGTGCCAAAGCATACTGGGATAACAAAGAACTGTTCATTCCAGTAGGTGAACTTCAGTTTCACAGGAGACAGAATGATGAGATGGATATGGTGATGCCAAATAGCCTTACAAACGAGGCTATAAGGTTGAACCATGGTTTACCGTCTGCTGGTCACTCACCTGGGGCTGGCCAGGACTAAGGCTAGAGTGAAGGGAAGGTTCTTTTGGAGAGGGATGGGTGACAATGTTGCAAATTATGTCGCCACCTTTGCCAAAAGTAATAAGAGAAGAGACCTGAGAGGAGGTCCTGGGAAATTAGGGCAAAATTGCCTGAAGGTTCTACAGGTTACCCTCATTTGAAGAAGATATCTTCGCATGGTTGTCACCTGCAGCTGGTTGGCAACCCCTTGTATCATTTGGAACCCATTGGAGACCCCTCCAATTTATAAAGTCGGGGGAGTGTAGTGAATTTGCATAAGCGTCCGATTCGCTCCGGAAGTCGATGCGTGATCTGGGTCGATCTGGTAACTAGAGACGCTTTACGAGATCAGCTATGGCGCGAAGTCATTCAGTAGCCTGACGAGCGAGAGACAAGACGTACTTGTAGTCTTAGTTATGTACACTTAAGAGTAACGATTACCACCACTGAAGACCCAGGTAATTATACCCACCCTAAGGTCCATAGTAAGCCTGACTGAAATATTGACAATTACTTTAGTCTTGTGAGCACACTGGATTCAAACCAAGATAAGTACACTAACCACTGCAGTTTGTTCAGTTACAAGTAACAAATTGAATAAAACTGGAAAGGTAGCTTAAATTGTTAAATAGCCTAAGATAAATACAATACAAATAATAGTTTTAAGCAAGAGAATAATACATGGTTATCTAACTTATTTAAAATTATTTATGTCAGTTATAAAAAACATAAGAATAAAACCAGAATGTTCAAATGATAACCCTAAAATACCGACGCAATTTGTCACAAAAAAATATTTAACCGAATAGTTTTACCCGAAAACTAAGTCATTTCCCAATTAGTATTTAAATTGGCGATGACATTTAATACATTTAGTCAGCAAAGTGACTCAAGGTGAAAAGTGATATTTACAATGCCGTACAAACATTATTAAAGAAAATGCCTTACCGAAGATAGAATGATGCGTTTAATTTGCTATCACTTCCTGCAATTTAACAAAGTTACTTCCCTTGAAAATCAGGAACGGACGAGTCTAAGTAGAAGTACAAGCGGGTATTCATACATACATGTATATTAGTCCTTGGAAGTATCGATCTGAGAATGCTTTTGTGAAATGGTATTGAATAATAAATGTGCGCGTAAACGCGCTATAAATAATAATTTTCGAACATTTGGATTATTTTTACAGTAGGCGTAATGGTTGAATCGTTTAAAGTTGATAGTGTCAGGGCGACATAGACTCGGTCAGGTAGATGATTACAAACAGTGATAATACATCCTAGTGATTTCTCTGACCGCATATATCCATTTATTTTAGATCATACACACAGGCAATAATTAAATGTACGCCCAGCAACCTGTAACTGAGAAGCATATAGCAAAGAGCTGCTGAAGATTGCCAATACATGGGGTGGCCAACTTGATATAAATATATATAGCATCTTCAGGAGTGATTCTTCTTTTCGTATCTGTATTAATTAAACATTTGGAAAGCGCACGGAAAACACATTTCAGTTAAGTCTAAATATATTTAAACGAGTTTGACTCGAACTGGCGCTCAGCTTGACTATATATAGCTTTTAAATGAAAATTAATGGGTTCGAATCTCGATCGGCTCCGCCTTTCGGTATTTCATGGATGCTTTTTCAGTGTCCCCATCCCAACTACCGAGCTACATGTACGGGACGAATCTGAATTACCATAGCTGTAGAACAGGGAGTTAAATAACAGATACATTCAGAAATCAGCATTCATAACGATGCATTGCGATTGTGTCATATTTTTTAAAGTAATGCAACGTTAAGAATGCTGATTTTTTGTGAGTATCTGTTATTTAATCGCGAAATAATGTTAGTGCAAAATGTATACGTGTACAATTCTCTTTTCATTCCATCGGAGATTTTCTTTGAGGACGGTGTCGATCCCTCAAGTAGAAGATCTCATTAAGAACCATTATTTACTAACTGAATAAAAATCAATAACATACTACATGTAGTACACTATAACTTAATGGTCAATTAAATATGTAGATTTATAAAACAGTTAAATTTATCCGTACAAGTGTTAATAAAAAATATTTAACGTCAAATAAATTGCCGTAAGGCTGGGGGAATATATAATACTTAAAATGGAAACTTGACATATACAATACAAATACATGTTCAGTCCAAAGTCGACATGGTACATCATCCATTGCTACAATCTACAAGGCGTTTACAATGTTTAAAATGAGTTATTGAGTTTGTTTACCCTTGCCACTGGGATAATACCGTTTGAACGGGCACTTGAACAATGCTTCACTTTGTCCGCTCTTTAACTTGTATTAGGGGGAATAATTCTTGTAGCAATTCGATATATTTTATTTTATACATAGGCTGATCTCCCTTTGATACTTGAACAGTGACGCTTTGAAACAGAGTAATAATTAAGTGATCATTTAAATTGTGATTCACAAATGAGCCATCGAAAGTACCATTTAGTTGAGTATTATCTCATGACCAAAAACATTGCTATATCTGTTTGGTTATATGAACTAGCAAAATATTAACTTCACCAGGATAATGTTTGAACAGTTTCCAAGCCGATAAAACTGTAAAAACGTTTGCAGCATTCGCTATTAGTTGGTGGTTACCATCAGCCATACGTCTATCCGGTGCAAGAAGGTACAAGTGTGGATGTGGTCTGTAAAGGATCGAACACATTACAAGGCGCTTTATTTTACTTCCAGATAGAAAAACATTCCAGGGAAGCCTTAAGAAAATTCGCCAAGTAGGGGGACGCGAAGTTAAAACAAACACACTTCAGTTGTCTATATTTAATCTATACCTGATGTGACGTATCGATAACAATAATGACGAGACTCGATGTCTCATAAACTTGTTTGTTTTCTTTGATTTTTGTCAGTTTTATTATTTCCGCTTCCAGACCAATCGTTTCTACTCAAGTAGATAAATGAGAGGTCTGCTGAGCAAACAACGTCGATCGTCTTGTTTTACAAGCACTCATAGAACCAGGCATTCAGACGAATCTGGATAATCTAGAGTTTCCGGGTTAATCCTTGTACTATACAAGTATGCTAGGTGCTAAAAAAATCCATGCAACAATCCAATGAATTGAAATAGTCGCGATGATGTTTCATACGTTGTAGATACGTGATCATAATTATAGTAAATTCATTTCCGGAATACTAGTTTACTACTGGATATGTAGTTCAGAATAAAATTTACGTTGTATTTGCTGCCCAGTTAGACGCTAATTTAGCCTCGCTCCAACTGAGCCAATGTCGATCGAGTAGTCAGTATGTATATAAGTCCTTGGCAGGAACAAGCTCTCAAGATTGAAAAGTCCAACATGTGCTGGATTATTAAACAGAATGTATTTGATTGATCCTAGTATAAGTAAAACATGCCCGACCATCACAGTATTCCGCTTCGTCACACAGGGGAATATAAAATAAACACAACTAACATATATAAGTCCTTGTTCCTGCACACATGTCTGCAAACAGTATTTCAGTTCTACACAGACAGACAGATAACAAATCTTGTGTTTCATAATTCTGTACCATATCTAACCCTGTCCTCCGTACATAACCACCAACTACATAAAGTCATAACAATTATTTATACTATTATAATGTGTCTTTTTATTCTCTCAAGGACTTATATAATTATACAAGCATGTATGTAAATAAGTCCTTGATACGTTATAATTTTTGATTTTCTCGAAAATTACTTTTGATAAATTTGTATTATTTCAATTTTATCAAACTAGATTATATCACCTACATGTACATGCGGTCATGTAAGTACGTACATGGTTATATTGCGTAGTAAATTGTAAATATGCGTTGACTTTGTGTCACGTGAAGTTTTTGGTTTGACCAAATTAGGCTAATTGTACTACCAATTAAATGTTATATTTAAGTTTGTCGGTCATAAATCTTCAGAATGACACAGTAATTATTTTTGTTTCTACTGAAGAATTTTGTAAACAAAACAGCTACTTAACATAACTATGCCATACGTGTAGATCTACAATACAATCCTAGCTTATGTATACCAACTGACCGATATTTTGAACAATGTCATGTCATTTTAATTAAAATGATTTGTTTATTTTCTTGCAATAGAACTGGTATAAATAGTTGCAAAATTCCATACATTAATTCATGGCTTCAGAACGTATCACGCTCGTGATAAATCTGTGTTTGTATATTAATTAGTTGATTAGTGATTATCTTATCTCTAAACTGACCACATGTGGCGGATTAGTTGATGTATGTTTATTGGGCATTAAGCTTTTTTATCTTTATGTGCCATTTTGTCGGTTGTCAAGTTGACACTTGTGGTCAAACAGGATGAAGTACCGTTAATAACCTAATTGAGGCATACATACATACATACATGCATACATGCATACATGCATACATACATACAGTCTCTATCAGTGAGAGGTTACAGTGATTTGAACCCCCCCCCCCCGTCGGCTGGTGCAATAACAATATCTAACAATATCTCAATTTCATATGCAACGAATCGATGGATCAACATACATGACACATACAATATATAGACGTGATCATACAAAGCACACGGTATACGAAAGATTAGTATGATATGCACATTCAACAAGTATTAACAGAGCATATATAGCCATTCTTGATTTAAATTTCGTCATATATTAATTTGTATTAGCGAAGTTTACAGAGGGTGTGACAACTGTTATATATGTTATTTCCGAAGTAGATACGAAACGGTTTTTAAATGTGTCGATTAAAGGACTAGCACAAATATGAATCTAAAGATAAATATGGATTCCCTTGAAAGGACCCCTTGTAACAAAATCCAACTTCCACACTCAGAATTTTAGTTGTAAATTTACAATTTAGTATAAGTAAACCCAAAATATTGAAAAACATGGTACAAACCATTGTGACAAACATCGTGTTGCTAATATTTGGCACTTATAGTTTCTTTCATCAAACCGGACTGGACGACTGGCAACTTTTATATAGATCTTGTATTAATAGCTAAAGATAATCATTAGATATTTTTATATCTATAAATGTTAGTTTTAGAGCTAAATTATAATAATTTGGTATTCTTCTGTACGATTTTTAATACATGTTAAAACATATCAAAACGTTTTTAACTGCAAACATGCGTTTATAATACTATACGTGAAGGGTTTAATGATGAAAACATTTGTAAATTATTTTCAACATTTGAATCTAATAATTGTATATACTGTATATTTATTTTCTTTTTGTGTACATACTTTATACCGTTTACGGTAAATCAGTCTTCCATTCATTGATTTTAATAAACAATTAAAACACATGCGCGCGCATCAAGCGCACAGAGAAAGGACACCGTTAATTGGCTCAACATGTGTTTACTTCGTTCATACTGGCTTTTATCCTCACCCAGAACAGACACTAGAGAAAAGCATCATTTTACTCAGAGATAAGCTGGCGATCGCAAATTAACTCGAAGTGTGATATAGAATAAAGATTATTGATAAATAAAAACATTAACACAGTTTTAACAAGTTAGATCGCATAAAAGGACGGAAACCGCGGATTGTTTATTTTGAAATTTTCATATCAATAGAACATTTAATCGGACGATAAAATAAATTAATTTGAGTGCTGCATAGGCTTCTGTTTCATTGTGTATCGCATCTGGTAACCGTTCATTTAATTAATTCATAAGATTATACGTGCGACTACCGATTAACTGTGTGAACGGAAACAAACTGCAATAATGGAATTTAACATTTACCTTTTTGCTATATTCTTGGATATCTTAATTTTTTCGTGCGGCATTAATGCGTCATGTGATATGGAAAATTGCAATGCCAGTAACGGGACAATGTGCAATAATCAGGGGGACTGTGACTGCGGGGTCTGCACGTGTTATGAAGGCTATTCAGGTCCCACGTGCGAAGATTGTACCACGTGTCCGTCTCCATGTGATTTGTTCAGGGCATGTGTTGGTTGCAAAATTTTCGGAACCGGACCAAAAAGTATAATGGATTGTCTGAACGAATGTGATGACTTAGCTAATTATCTACCAGAGTACGGAAGATACGAAGAACCCAACGTCCCGGATGAGAAAATAACATGTCACACAATTCGAAAAATGAGCAGAAATAAGTATTGTAGAGAGTCCTTTCTTATCGGGGGTATGTCAGATGGTTATAGGAATTTGTTTGTTTACACCGAAGTGGATTGCTCAATAGAATATAAGCCCACCGAAAGGCCAGTGGTTGAAGTGACATTAGATCTAATAGAGGAACATGAAATGACCACAACAACTAAAACAAAGCCAGAAGGGAATGATAATAATAAAACGCAAGGTGAAGAAGATGAAAATGAAGTTGACGCTGGAACACAGAAACGTCCGGTGGTCAATGCTGCGCCTGTGGCAGGGTCCAGTAAGGGAAATTCATACAGTAAGAATAGTGGGGACACTGCAAGGTTTTCTATATACAGTATGCTGTTAATCACTTTGTCTTTCATTTTCTCGTGATCGATTTATGAAGTATTCTCAGGGAGTTTCTGTCTGTTTGTCTGTCGGTCTGTCTGTCCGTATGTGTGTAGAAATAATTGAGGATATTGGAACGATAAAGAATTAAATTCGAACCTGGCGTCTTTGGATGACGAAGTGTTAACAAATGGATATGTTTAGAGATTATTGACTATCGTGAACTACTCAAAGTGTTTATTTGATGAAACTGGACTTACCATGTTTTGGAATCCATCAAGTTTTGTAATTGTCTTAACATTGCTACTGTTTCTGTTGATATCATTACATTTTCCTACTTCTGGTTTTTGCTAGACCAGTTTAAATACATTATTGTTTGAAACACTTTTCTCGGGGGTTTCAGAGTCTAATATGAATTTTATTGATGGATGTACATACTGTTGTCATCTATCTCTTGGATATGCAGTAAACTAATATAATTTAAGAATCAAAACAAGAATTTTCAACCAAACTACACATAGAAATCAATACAGCATGTGAGTGATATACTGATATGCCTGGGTTTCATTTCTCTTTAATTACCTGTTCTGTTTTATCCAATTGTAAACACAGGACTTATTATGTCGTCTCACAAATATCCAACATTCTTTATCTTCTAGGGAGCAATTAATAATCATAATATGTAAAGAAAAATATTTTCTGTTGTTTATGTCGTTGTTATAGGCGTTTGTCGGTTTTCCCATAGACTCTGACAGAATTAGCATATCTGGAAGACATTTGTCTTCATGTGCTATGTTGTGTTGAAAATTTGAAGCCACCGTTGATCAAAAACAAATGAACTCATATGATCCAATTAATTTAATCGATGGTTTTCTGTAAAAGATAACTTCCATCTACACAATGTATAAGCAACAGTTAAACAGATTTCTGCATGGGACAAGTCATGAAGCTACGACGCTTTCTTCCATGTATAAAGATGACTTACTGTGAAATCATTAATTTTCGTTGGGATTTAATTTCGTGGATCAAATACCAACGAATTTAAATGCACAGATAAAGGATTTTTTTTCAAAAATCAAAATCCACGAATTCATGTCTCCACGAAATAGTCATTTTAGTAAAAACTACGAAAAAATTGAGCCCAACGAAAATAAATGAAAATACAGTATATGGACCTGATTGACAATGTTCATTTACAAAATATGATTATTATTTCTGTACTGTATAAATGTATAGATATTACATTTTATTTCATATGGTTTCACAATATACTACACATAAGCACCTGTACATTTATCACGAATGTAACATATATATGTAATCATGTATCATATAGATTATGTTTATACATGTACATTTCCCTGGTGTAGCACTGTGTTCATATTAGGCCATAAGAAATATTTATTTCTGGTTACATGCTCTTTCATTTAAAAATAAGTTTTTTTTATATCTACATTGGCTCTTGAAAAGTACGTGGAAAGGTAAAACAATGAGAAGGTAGATGTGCCGCTCCTCAGATCTAATTAAAAGATAAAGGTTACCAGGAAAAATAGGCTAGAGCAGGTAACCGGAAACATACATTTGTTTGCACTATGCCTCATTTACCAGTTTATTTTGGGTGATAGAGCGAAAGTTGTTTTCGTTTGTTATGTATTATGCTTAAATATCAGTGTGATGTTGTTTGTCCTATAATTAAATCTGAAACTGGAATGCACGTGGATTCTGTGAATTCACGATAATATTGATATTGCTCTCCACATTTATGTGTATTTGTTATTTATGTATAATATACCTGGACAGTGGAGATATTTGCTGATGAGCAAATAACGAGAATTATCTTAAATGTTTAGCTGGCATGTTAACAAGTTGTTGGAGAGGTATTATTCTGGTGATATAACACTGTATGTGTCTGAACTATTCACGGTACGGTCCGCTTTGGGTTTTAGCATTAACTTAATTCAGCGTTCATTCCAGACACCTCGTTTTTCTAATTTCTGTGGATATTCGCCGACATGGTCCGGTTGTAATTATCCAATGTCATAAAATTTGTATTTGAATTTTGAATGACTTTTCCATCGTTTCGGCGAATGCTTATATATGTATGTATGTAGTTTGTACGAAACGTTTGTATATATGGAATATTTGATAAAAAATAGATTTATAGAAAAATTAATGCTTTTTGTTCGTTCCTGTATGTTTTGTGCATATACGTAATACCATAGGGGGCTATCATGTTGAAGGGATAGCGTATAATGGTTACTAAGGTTCAAAATGATAAAACGGACCAAAAACACATTTATCATATATATATAATTATGAATGGCCCGTGTGACCATTTTAGGCCTTAGTAACCATTATTCACTAACCTTTCAACGTGCTAGCCTCATAGGCTTAATACTTATGGATAGTGAAACAAACTACGCCAGCTTCTCTGGTTTTATTAAACACAAATAGGAAGTAAGACTTACTCATGAATGCATTACGAAAATTACACGGTGCAACTCACTCAGCACAAAAAAGCGCATCGCATAATGAGTCAGGTACATGCATGAAACTTGTTTTACAATGAGAAATTACGATGAACACCATTGAATGGTAATGAAAGTTTGATAAATAATCTGTTTTATACGTGTATTATAATTCGATGCTCTGGTATATAACTAATAGTGAAAAGGAGTTGTGTGAAAAGTCCAGAAGCTTCTTATGCCATAGAGCAATATCTACAAAATGGAGCTTATCTTTTGTTTAACGACCCATTCAACAGTAATGGAGGGGTGGGGGCAAAGAGGAGATAAAGGGGAACCAGGCATTTTTATTCCTACCTTTTTTTTCTTTATCGTGCATAGCACCGAACAAGTTACACGCCTCGCCCGTTTCCAGTGATTTTCTTAACACAGTACATGACTCGGTCGTTGGGAAGGGACATTGAAAAAGAATAGTTTAAGTCAGTGATTATTGATATACATGTCATCTTGACCGTCGATCCTCGGATGAAACTATAAGAATTATCTCGTCAAAACACACATCTTTTTCTTTATGTGATTAACAGACATACAACAAATTCTAATTAACGAACTCATGGTGTTTGGTAGCACACTAAAATTGGTTACCCGCTCTCGATGCAGGAATACCGAAGGGTCTGTGAAATAGCTCAGAAAACAAATATCAATTATATCATCGTTTACTACTTAAAAGGGTTTTATTGAAATAGACCTCAATAAATCAATATGGGGTTAATAACTTATTGCCATGATAGTGCAGTCATGCATCATGACAGCCTAACTTTCACAAAATACAAGTTTCATGTTACCAAAGTCAAAGTCAAAATCCCTTCATTCACTCCTATCATGCACTTTCATGACAAAATTCATAGACATAGTTTGAGAGTTAGTCAGTTAGAAGCTTTTTCTTATTGCGTTTATTCTTTTAACTGATCGACAAATCAGAAAATGCCTAACTGCTTGTATATTTTCCGATACAGCTAAATAAGCTAGGTCATATTATATTTACATGTTTTATTGTTTTATCATATCCGGACATCTTAATCGGATTAAATCAAAAATGTGTCTTGTCACCATTGTTTATTTAGCAATAAGTAATGTAAATATATTATATATGCATGGCATTTATGACGCGTGTCAATCTTCGGCACCCCTCGGACTTCGTATATTCGTTTTGTCAAATTACGGAAATCAACGGAAAATGTCGACTGGCATGCCATACCCGACTCCTACGGTTATCTTGACATCTTTATAACTTTCAGACAAGATACAATCTATAATGCTAAATACTTTCAGACATCATATAAGTCTCTCTACGATTATCCGAATCTGATAAAGGGACCGAAATCTCATTAAATCATGTTTCAACTATAAATCTTTCTTAGCAACACAGATTGATAACTAAGAACTGATGGCTTCATCTTTTGATATCAAAGTTGTTGGTTACCCCCCTAGAACACCCCTCGTTACAGTTTTTTTTGTAATAATTCACAGCGTATAATGACCAGAACAGTAACTTTATTTCATCTTATATATATAATTATAGTACATCGTAAACACGTAAACATATACACACAAACAACACGTGATAAACAAGGTGGATAAATTTCAAATACAAATACACACGGTAACAATAGGAGGATGAACATATTACCTTTCTTCTGTAATAAGTGCATTTCTAATTCACAAAACTCCGATCTTTAACAAATTAGGACAAGTTAATATTTTCATTTCTATTGCAATAATGTAATAATTGGGTATATTTGTAAACTGACGAATTATTGTAGTAATACATTATACTTGTTTACATATTATTTTTATTTTGACTTCATAACATGGACATAATTGTGCAAGTAAAAGGAAATTCATCTTCTATATCTAATGCATTACAACATAAACACTATCTGAGTTCTCTTGGTCCATTACTTCTGGTGCATCTACCAGTTTGTGACAACTTAATCTGAGTCTATAGAAATCATGTAAAATCTAAAGCTTCAGGTTGGAGATGTCTAAATACTGTTCATATTAAATTTAAATTTGTTTTAACATATGTATAAATATTTAGTACCTAGCTATTATTAATGATTGTATCAACCTCATCCATATATAATTAATTTTATGTGTGGGCTTCATGAAAACGTCTTCGTTCTATCAAGTATAATTATAATACATCGAAAATAACCTTGTTATCGCGTGTAATTTTATACACTTACATGGTGTGAGTTAATTTTACTCCAATTTCACATAAACTTGATGATGTTGACAGGTATATGTGAGTGCGTTCAATATATTTCACCATTTAACATCTTTATAACGAAAAATGAAACTTTTTTATCATTTAATCTACATTCTTTTGTATTCAGAAAGTTCAAAGCATCATTTCACCCCTGAACCGACGCCTTAGAATGAAACCTAAATACGAAATAGCGTTATAAATGAGCGGCAATTATTAACCTGAGACATAGTATAGATTGTTTGAAGATTTCACACTGGGTCCCTTTTTGGAGCGAGCCTTCTCTGGTTCGGATATCACTTCCCCAGGCTATGTCTGTTTATTCTCACTGAGTGTTTTTCTTTCCAACCAATTACATCTTTTTTTGTTCAGTGCCGGAGCCGAAATTGTTGATCGAATGGGTAATAAAATGATGTCAATTAACGAAATTTCATCTACAATAGATCTAAATTCGAACTGTTTTTTGATGAATCACGTGTAACGTATTTGTTCAAAGTTCAAAGTTCTCCGATCAGCTGCCATGCTCAAAATTTGTACATTAGTTGCATTTAAAGATTATGGTATGAACCAAATGTCCGCATGAATCATGTCACGGGACTGTGACTATATGTTTATAAGTGTTTTAACGCCAATAAGTTTAAAGGATAACAGATAACAAGCTCTTAATCTTCAAGTATAGAACTCTTGACATAATGACTTTGTTCCATGGATTATACATCAAAGTCAAATAATACATCTTAAAACAAATCACATTTACTCGGTTACATGTGGACACGCATTGTCATTGTTGACTGTCTTTTGTGATATTTCATCTTTAATGAGTCATCAGTATCAGCTTTCGCGAATAATCTGTGATTTGGCAAACAAAAGTCGAAGAAGCAACACATATTCATACATGTACAAGAACCGGAAACATCCGAGTTGTGACTTGTATAATTATATTTTTTTTCATCAATAAAAGAATCTTAAGATGTTAGCTTTATTGCCATTACTCATAAAACAGGCATTTTCACACAGCAACAAATGTCTTCCTTTATAATGTTCATGCTTCAATTATCTCGAACCACTGACTGTATTGTACAACATTAATTTATTTGTAATTTTGTATTGAAGATATTTTGTGTGTATTTTTCTATACTTCTGTCATGTTTGTATTGCTTTTGTACTGTAATGTGTACCATAGGCAAGTATATTTGGCGATCTGTAAATTAAGTTCACATATTATCAGTTAGGACAGGTGCTGTCATTAAGTTTATTTTTGTTTAATTTCACATGGAATTACTGATCTGAAGTATACAACGCTGCCTGCATGGTTGGCTTAATGTACGAAATTAATTGAATTGTATTGAAAGCAAGATTAAATGTACTATAAATTGATCACCTACTGCGTACAATGTCCTATGTTTTCCCTGGTCCAGTTCACAGGTGTTTAATAATATATACTAGTATGTACTCCAAACACTTTCGATTTAGCTCAACATTAAACATTTTCACGGAACATAGATTAGTTCGCATCGAAAATATTAAACGAACAAAGATAAATGTGTCATGAAAAATCAAACATTTCTATAGTTGACATTCAGCGACTATAGTTAAAACAACATGTAACATCAAACTGTTTTATTAGCATCGCGATCATGATTAAGTTTGTCAGTGTATAGAATCAAAAATAAAACACCGATCAATAATCAGACTGACATTTTTCAAGTATTATACCAATGTACCTAACCTTTTTATGTAGCTTAATTAATTACCAAGGCTGGCAGTATTGTGGAACACGTGTGTCACGCATTCTAACAAGATACCGGCGTTTTATCATAAAACAAACAGTATATTTTTAGTAATACAAAGTAATTATTTAACAATTAATAAATAATTGACGTTCATTACTATGGACCATTAAACTATAAAATAAGAACATCATTTTTCCAATTTTTGTTTTTCGCCTTTTCATATATCCAGACACATGACTTAATCAAATGGCATAACGCAATGATATTATCGCAGTGTGAATGCATAGATACATTATCAAACATCTGTTGCCCTCAGACATTTGTGATTGCAAGCGACTATATTTACTTCGCAACGCTGCATTGTAAGCACCAACCACGGTCCGAGTTGATAAAACTTTAGATCGGTCTCCAAGCTCAAATCCCATAATCTTATCTAAATTAATTACGATCAGATAAAATGTGATATTATTGATACATTGGTCAGTCAGCATAATTGATCTAAACACGCATTCAGTCATAAATGTTATGGTTGAGCTTGTTTTTAAGTTTTATAATCTCGCTACCAGGAGTCTTTAACTTATGGCTTGTATGTATGTTAGCTGAGTGAACAATATTGTAAGGAGAAATAATTACTCAAAAATAATTTAATTATACAAGAACATAGGTAACGCACGTAAACTACGATAAAAACAAAACATGTTTGTCTGTCTGGGGTGAGTCATTGTGTATTATTATTTCACGCCGTTCAATCATTGTTGCCCTCGTAAACAATCTACTACGTACTTCCAGAGGGGAACTAAATGCCCTCGGAAGGTTCATGTGAATTATACACTCCCGGAAACAACTCGCTGATAAAACAAAACTTCTTAAATCTGAGACACATAGAGTGAAAAAAAATAAAGCAAGGCGTCGTCAAATTCAACTGTAAGCAGATCGTATTTCGCCTGTTTCCACTTAAATCATCAACAACTTTTTTTTATTTCGGTGCATTAACTAGGCGATCACCTGATAAAGCTGGATGTGTTTTTGTGAGGAAAAATATGCTCGATTCTAGTAGATAAAGTCACCATGTCATGAAGTAACAAATTATCGCGATTAATGCTTCTTAAAAGGTCGTATCTGTCTAAGATAGATTAAGTGCGGAGATTAAAAAATCTTTCATTCGGCCATGATAATTGAGTCTGCATTTACCCCCTGCAAGCTGTAAGCCATCGTTCTCTTTGTACATGAAGTGTCTTGTTTTAAAGGCTCTGGTACCACGCCTTTAAACTATCGGATAATTTGATCCCGATATCCACACGATACTCACCGGGGAACCAATCTGGGGATACGGTAACAAACCAGGATATGTTTTTGCTGTTTTCGCTACAAAGGTATAAACATGCTGATTTCTGCTGAGAGCCTACTACCAGATATAATGATTTTATGGATGCAAGCTCAACTTCCAGGCTCTAGTGATATTTTCCAGGCATTACAGCATTGACACAAAAAGTGCATTTCCATTGCAAACACAATGTCATATAATCATGCGCCTCTGAGACCCTGAGTTACTCATCCCAAGGCTGTCATTTGGCCTTGAAAATGGTATTTTGACTCTTGAAATTAGTAAAATAAGGCTTCGGATTCTTGAGAATTTGTATCCATGGTTACATTAGTAAGTCATTTTGCTGATTTCAAATAATAATCAGACATTAAGGTTATATTTGACCCCAACCTTTGACGTCACCCTGCATTTGAACATGTTTCTAACTGTTGATTTCCTGACAGAGAATTGTTCAAGGCCGTTCATGAACTTGAATACTAAGTCAGCATTGGGTGATGACTTATCAAGATTATATCCCTGAATCCGCACAGCGCTTACCGTCATAATATTGAATGTTTATTAATAAGACATCACAAAAGAAGCGGGTATTTCGGTGCACATTTACTGCAGACACGAAGCTTCTCATATATCTTGCCAATGCATTATTTTCGCAGTGTAATTTTACGATAAACTAATAGAATTTCATCAAGATTTGACGTTACCAGCATTCAATTGATTAAGTCAATTTTAAAAGAAAACACAAAAAAAATTGTTTTCACAAAAAGAGCACCCGCCTTTTTCTAGTCTTATCAACTGATCAAAGAACCAGAAATGTTGGTGAGTGTTGTGTTTCTGTTGTTTTGAGTACAGTAGAACTCGGATATAATTAAACATGGTTACAGTAGTGAACCCGGTGATAGTGAAGATTCGGATACAGTAAAACATTGTTACAGTAGTGAACTCTGTGATAGTGAAGATTCGGATACAGTAACTCGGTGATAGTGAAGATTCGGATACAGTAACTCGGTGATAGTGAAGATTCGGATGCAATAAAACATGGTAACAGTTAGTGAACCCGGTGATAGTGAAGATTCGGATGCAATAAAACATGGTAACAGTTAGTGAACCCGGTGATAGTGAAGATTCGGATATAATAATACATGGTTACAGTAGTGAATCCGATGATAATGAAGATCCGGATACAATAAAACATGGTTACAGTAGTGAACCCGGTGATAGTGAAGATTCGGATGCAATAAAACATGGTAACAGTTAGGGAATCCGGTGATAATGAAGATCTGGATACAATAAAACATGGTAACAGTAGTGAACCCGGTGATAGTGAAGATTCGGATACATTAACTCGGTGATAGTGAAGATTCGGATGCAATAAAACATGGTAACAGTTAGTGAACCCGGTGATAGTGAAGATTCGGATGCAATTAAACATGGTTACAGTAGTGAACCCGGTGATAGTGAAGATTCGGATACAATAAAACATGGTTACAGTATTGAATCCGGTGATAATGAAGATCCGGACACAATAAAACATGGTAACAGTAGTGAAACCGGTGATAGTGAAGATTCGGATACAATAAAACATGGTTACAGTAGTGAATCCGGTGATAATGAAGATTCGGATGCAATAAAACATGGTTACAGTAGTGAACCCGGTGATAGTGAAGATTCGGATACAATAAAACATGGTTACAGTAGTGAACCCGGTGATAGTGAAGATTCGGATACAATAAAACATGGTTACAGTAGTGAACCCGGTGATAGTGAAGATTCGGATACAATAAAACATGGTTACAGTAGTGAACCCGGTGATAGTGAAGATTCGGATACAGTAACTCGGTGATAGTGAAGATTCGGATGAAATAAAACATGGTGACAGTTAGTGAATCCGGTGAGATACAATAAAACATGATTACAGTAGTGAACCCGGTGATAGTGAAGATTCGGATACAGTAACTCGGTGATAGTGAAGATTCGGATGCAATAAAACATGGTAACAGTTAGTGAACCCGGTGATAGTGAAGATTCGGATGCAATAAAACATGGTAACAGTTAGTGAACCCGGTGATAGTGACGATTCGGATACAATAAAACATGGTTACAGTAGTGAATCCGGTGATAATGAAGATCCGGATACAACAAAACATGGTTACAGTAGTGAATCCGGTGATAATGAAGATCCAGATACAATAAAACATGGTTACAGTATTGAATCCGATAATAATGAAGATCCGGATACAATAAAACATGGTTACAGTAGTGAAACCGGTGATAGTGAAGATTCAGATAAAGTAACTCGGTGATAGTGAAGATTCGGATGCAATAAAACATGGTTACAATAGTGAATCCGGTGATAATGAAGATCCGGATACAATAAAACATGGTTACAGTAGTGAACCCGGTGATAGTGAAGATTCGGATACAATAAAACATGGTTACAGTAGTGAACCCGGTGATAGTGAAGATTCGGATACAGTAACTCGGTGATAGTGAAGATTCGGATGCAATAAAACATGGTAACAGTAGTGAACCCGGTGATAGTAAAGATTCGGATACAGTAACTCGGTGATAGTGAAGATTCGGATACAGTAACTCGGTGATAGTGAAGATTCGGATACAGTAACTCGGTGATAGTGAAGATTCGGATACAGTAACTCGGTGATAGTGAAGATTCGGATGCAATAAAACATGGTAACAGTTAGTGAACCCGGTGATAGTGAAGATTCGGATATAATAAAACATGGTTACAGTAGTGAACCCGGTGATAGTAAAGATTCGGATGCAATAAAACATGGTTACAGTAGTGAACCCGGTGATAGTAAAGATTCGGATACAGTAACTCGGTGATAGTGAAGATTCGGATGCAATAAAACATGGTTAAAGTAGTGAACCCGGTGATAGTAAAGATTCGGATACAGTAACTCGGTGATAGTGAAGATTCGGATACAATAAAACATGGTTACAGTAGTGAACCCGGTGATAGTAAAGATTCGGATGCAATAAAACATGGTTACAGTAGTGAACCCGGTAATAGTGAAGATTCGGATACAGTAACTCGGTGATAGTGAAGATCCGGATATAATAAAACATGGTTACAGTAGTGAACCCGGTGATAGTAAAGATTCGGATACAGTAACTCGGTGATAGTGAAGATCCGGATATAATAAAACATGGTTACAGTAGTGAACCCGGTGATAGTGAAGATTCGGATACAGTAACTCGGTGATAGTGAAGATTCGGATACAATAAAACATGGTTACAGTAGTGAACCCGGTGATAGTGAAGATTCGGATACAGTAACTCGGTGATAGTGAAGATTCGGATGCAATAAAACATGGTTACAGTAGTGAACCCGGTGATAGTGAAGATTCGGATATAATAAAACATGGTTACAGTAGTGAACCCGGTGATAGTAAAGATTCGGATGCAATAAAACATGGTTACAGTAGTGAACCCGGTGATAGTGAAGATTCGGATACAATAAAACATGGTTACAGTAGTGAACCCGGTGATAGTGAAGATTCGGATACAATAAAACATGGTTACAGTAGTGAATTCGGTGATAGTAAAGATCCGGATACAATAAAACATGGTTACAGTAGTGAACCCGGTGATAGTAAAGATTCGGATACAATAAAACATGGTTACAGTAGAGAATTCGGTGATAGTAAAGATCCGGATACAATAAAACATGGTTACAGTAGTGAACCTGGTGATAGTAAAGATTCGGATACAATAAAACATGGTTACAGTAGTGAACCCGGTGATAGTGAAGATTCGGATACAATAAAACATGGTTACAGTAGTGAACCCGGTGATAGTAAAGATTCGGATACAATAAAACATGGTTACAGTAGTGAACCCGGTGATAGTGAAGATTCGGATACAATAAAACATGGTTACAGTAGTGAATTCGGTGATAGTAAAGATTCGGATACATTAACTCGGTGATAGTGAAGATTCGGATGCAATAAAACATGGTAACAGTTAGTGAACCCGGTGATAGTGAAGATTCGGATGCAATTAAACATGGTTACAGTAGTGAACCCGGTGATAGTGAAGATTCGGATACAATAAAACATGGTTACAGTAGTGAATCCGGTGATAATGAAGATCCGGATACAACAAAACATGGTTACAGTAGTGAATCCGGTGATAATGAAGATCCAGATACAATAAAACATGGTTACAGTAGTGAATCCGATAATAATGAAGATCCGGATACAATAAAACATGGTTACAGTAGTGAAACCGGTGATAGTGAAGATTCGGATAAAGTAACTCGGTGATAGTGAAGATTCGGATGCAATAAAACATGGTTACAATAGTGAATCCGGTGATAATGAAGATCCGGATACAATAGAACATGGTTACAGTAGTGAACCCGGTGATAGTGAAGATTCGGATACAATAAAACATGGTTACAGTAGTGAACCCGGTGATAGTGAAGATTCGGATACAGTAACTCGGTGATAGTGAAGATTCGGATGCAATAAAACATGGTAAAAGTAGTGAACCCGGTGATAGTAAAGATTCGGATACAGTAACTCGGTGATAGTGAAGATTCGGATACAGTAACTCGGTGATAGTGAAGATTCGGATACAGTAACTCGGTGATAGTGAAGATTCGGATACAGTAACTCGGTGATAGTGAAGATTCGGATGCAATAAAACATGGTAACAGTTAGTGAACCCGGTGATAGTGAAGATTCGGATATAATAAAACATGGTTACAGTAGTGAACCCGGTGATAGTAAAGATTCGGATGCAATAAAACATGGTTACAGTAGTGAACCCGGTGATAGTAAAGATTCGGATACAGTAACTCGGTGATAGTGAAGATTCGGATGCAATAAAACATGGTTAAAGTAGTGAACCCGGTGATAGTAAAGATTCGGATACAGTAACTCGGTGATAGTGAAGATTCGGATACAATAAAACATGGTTACAGTAGTGAACCCGGTGATAGTAAAGATTCGGATACAGTAACTCGGTGATAGTGAAGATTCGGATACAATAAAACATGGTTACAGTAGTGAACCCGGTGATAGTAAAGATTCGGATGCAATAAAACATGGTTACAGTAGTGAACCCGGTAATAGTGAAGATTCGGATACAGTAACTCGGTGATAGTGAAGATCCGGATATAATAAAACATGGTTACAGTAGTGAACCCGGTGATAGTAAAGATTCGGATACAGTAACTCGGTGATAGTGAAGATCCGGATATAATAAAACATGGTTACAGTAGTGAACCCGGTGATAGTGAAGATTCGGATACAGTAACTCGGTGATAGTGAAGATTCGGATACAATAAAACATGGTTACAGTAGTGAACCCGGTGATAGTGAAGATTCGGATACAGTAACTCGGTGATAGTGAAGATTCGGATGCAATAAAACATGGTTACAGTAGTGAACCCGGTGATAGTGAAGATTCGGATATAATAAAACATGGTTACAGTAGTGAACCCGGTGATAGTAAAGATTCGGATGCAATAAAACATGGTTACAGTAGTGAACCCGGTGATAGTGAAGATTCGGATACAATAAAACATGGTTACAGTAGTGAACCCGGTGATAGTGAAGATTCGGATACAATAAAACATGGTTACAGTAGTGAATTCGGTGATAGTAAAGATCCGGATACAATAAAACATGGTTACAGTAGTGAACCCGGTGATAGTAAAGATTCGGATACAATAAAACATGGTTACAGTAGAGAATTCGGTGATAGTAAAGATCCGGATACAATAAAACATGGTTACAGTAGTGAACCTGGTGATAGTAAAGATTCGGATACAATAAAACATGGTTACAGTAGTGAACCCGGTGATAGTGAAGATTCGGATACAATAAAACATGGTTACAGTAGTGAACCCGGTGATAGTAAAGATTCGGATACAATAAAACATGGTTACAGTAGTGAACCCGGTGATAGTGAAGATTCGGATACAATAAAACATGGTTACAGTAGTGAATTCGGTGATAGTAAAGATTCGGATACATTAACTCGGTGATAGTGAAGATTCGGATGCAATAAAACATGGTAACAGTTAGTGAACCCGGTGATAGTGAAGATTCGGATGCAATTAAACATGGTTACAGTAGTGAACCCGGTGATAGTGAAGATTCGGATACAATAAAACATGGTTACAGTATTGAATCCGGTGATAATGAAGATCCGGACACAATAAAACATGGTAACAGTAGTGAAACCGGTGATAGTGAAGATTCGGATACAATAAAACATGGTTACAGTAGTGAATCCGGTGATAATGAAGATTCGGATGCAATAAAACATGGTTACAGTAGTGAACCCGGTGATAGTGAAGATTCGGATACAATAAAACATGGTTACAGTAGTGAACCCGGTGATAGTGAAGATTCGGATACAATAAAACATGGTTACAGTAGTGAACCCGGTGATAGTGAAGATTCGGATACAATAAAACATGGTTACAGTAGTGAACCCGGTGATAGTGAAGATTCGGATACAGTAACTCGGTGATAGTGAAGATTCGGATGAAATAAAACATGGTGACAGTTAGTGAATCCGGTGAGATACAATAAAACATGATTACAGTAGTGAACCCGGTGATAGTGAAGATTCGGATACAGTAACTCGGTGATAGTGAAGATTCGGATGCAATAAAACATGGTAACAGTTAGTGAACCCGGTGATAGTGAAGATTCGGATGCAATAAAACATGGTAACAGTTAGTGAACCCGGTGATAGTGACGATTCGGATACAATAAAACATGGTTACAGTAGTGAATCCGGTGATAATGAAGATCCGGATACAACAAAACATGGTTACAGTAGTGAATCCGGTGATAATGAAGATCCAGATACAATAAAACATGGTTACAGTAGTGAATCCGATAATAATGAAGATCCGGATACAATAAAACATGGTTACAGTAGTGAAACCGGTGATAGTGAAGATTCGGATAAAGTAACTCGGTGATAGTGAAGATTCGGATGCAATAAAACATGGTTACAATAGTGAATCCGGTGATAATGAAGATCCGGATACAATAAAACATGGTTACAGTAGTGAACCCGGTGATAGTGAAGATTCGGATACAATAAAACATGGTTACAGTAGTGAACCCGGTGATAGTGAAGATTCGGATACAGTAACTCGGTGATAGTGAAGATTCGGATGCAATAAAACATGGTAACAGTAGTGAACCCGGTGATAGTAAAGATTCGGATACAGTAACTCGGTGATAGTGAAGATTCGGATACAGTAACTCGGTGATAGTGAAGATTCGGATACAGTAACTCGGTGATAGTGAAGATTCGGATACAGTAACTCGGTGATAGTAAAGATTCGGATACAGTAACTCGGTGATAGTGAAGATTCGGATGCAATAAAACATGGTAACAGTTAGTGAACCCGGTGATAGTGAAGATTCGGATATAATAAAACATGGTTACAGTAGTGAACCCGGTGATAGTAAAGATTCGGATGCAATAAAACATGGTTACAGTAGTGAACCCGGTGATAGTAAAGATTCGGATACAGTAACTCGGTGATAGTGAAGATTCGGATGCAATAAAACATGGTTAAAGTAGTGAACCCGGTGATAGTAAAGATTCGGATACAGTAACTCGGTGATAGTGAAGATTCGGATACAATAAAACATGGTTACAGTAGTGAACCCGGTGATAGTAAAGATTCGGATACAGTAACTCGGTGATAGTGAAGATTCGGATACAATAAAACATGGTTACAGTAGTGAACCCGGTGATAGTAAAGATTCGGATGCAATAAAACATGGTTACAGTAGTGAACCCGGTAATAGTGAAGATTCGGATACAGTAACTCGGTGATAGTGAAGATCCGGATATAATAAAACATGGTTACAGTAGTGAACCCGGTGATAGTAAAGATTCGGATACAGTAACTCGGTGATAGTGAAGATCCGGATATAATAAAACATGGTTACAGTAGTGAACCCGGTGATAGTGAAGATTCGGATACAGTAACTCGGTGATAGTGAAGATTCGGATACAATAAAACATGGTTACAGTAGTGAACCCGGTGATAGTGAAGATTCGGATACAGTAACTCGGTGATAGTGAAGATTCGGATGCAATAAAACATGGTTACAGTAGTGAACCCGGTGATAGTGAAGATTCGGATATAATAAAACATGGTTACAGTAGTGAACCCGGTGATAGTAAAGATTCGGATGCAATAAAACATGGTTACAGTAGTGAACCCGGTGATAGTGAAGATTCGGATACAATAAAACATGGTTACAGTAGTGAACCCGGTGATAGTGAAGATTCGGATACAATAAAACATGGTTACAGTAGTGAATTCGGTGATAGTAAAGATCCGGATACAATAAAACATGGTTACAGTAGTGAACCCGGTGATAGTAAAGATTCGGATACAATAAAACATGGTTACAGTAGAGAATTCGGTGATAGTAAAGATCCGGATACAATAAAACATGGTTACAGTAGTGAACCCGGTGATAGTAAAGATTCGGATGCAATAAAACATGGTTACAGTAGTGAACCCGGTAATAGTGAAGATTCGGATACAGTAACTCGGTGATAGTGAAGATCCGGATATAATAAAACATGGTTACAGTAGTGAACCCGGTGATAGTAAAGATTCGGATACAGTAACTCGGTGATAGTGAAGATCCGGATATAATAAAACATGGTTACAGTAGTGAACCCGGTGATAGTGAAGATTCGGATACAGTAACTCGGTGATAGTGAAGATTCGGATACAATAAAACATGGTTACAGTAGTGAACCCGGTGATAGTGAAGATTCGGATACAGTAACTCGGTGATAGTGAAGATTCGGATGCAATAAAACATGGTTACAGTAGTGAACCCGGTGATAGTGAAGATTCGGATATAATAAAACATGGTTACAGTAGTGAACCCGGTGATAGTAAAGATTCGGATGCAATAAAACATGGTTACAGTAGTGAACCCGGTGATAGTGAAGATTCGGATACAATAAAACATGGTTACAGTAGTGAACCCGGTGATAGTGAAGATTCGGATACAATAAAACATGGTTACAGTAGTGAATTCGGTGATAGTAAAGATCCGGATACAATAAAACATGGTTACAGTAGTGAACCCGGTGATAGTAAAGATTCGGATACAATAAAACATGGTTACAGTAGAGAATTCGGTGATAGTAAAGATCCGGATACAATAAAACATGGTTACAGTAGTGAACCTGGTGATAGTAAAGATTCGGATACAATAAAACATGGTTACAGTAGTGAACCCGGTGATAGTGAAGATTCGGATACAATAAAACATGGTTACAGTAGTGAACCCGGTGATAGTAAAGATTCGGATACAATAAAACATGGTTACAGTAGTGAACCCGGTGATAGTGAAGATTCGGATACAATAAAACATGGTTACAGTAGTGAATTCGGTGATAGTAAAGATTCGGATACATTAACTCGGTGATAGTGAAGATTCGGATGCAATAAAACATGGTAACAGTTAGTGAACCCGGTGATAGTGAAGATTCGGATGCAATTAAACATGGTTACAGTAGTGAACCCGGTGATAGTGAAGATTCGGATACAATAAAACATGGTTACAGTAGTGAATCCGGTGATAATGAAGATCCGGATACAACAAAACATGGTTACAGTAGTGAATCCGGTGATAATGAAGATCCAGATACAATAAAACATGGTTACAGTAGTGAATCCGATAATAATGAAGATCCGGATACAATAAAACATGGTTACAGTAGTGAAACCGGTGATAGTGAAGATTCGGATAAAGTAACTCGGTGATAGTGAAGATTCGGATGCAATAAAACATGGTTACAATAGTGAATCCGGTGATAATGAAGATCCGGATACAATAGAACATGGTTACAGTAGTGAACCCGGTGATAGTGAAGATTCGGATACAATAAAACATGGTTACAGTAGTGAACCCGGTGATAGTGAAGATTCGGATACAGTAACTCGGTGATAGTGAAGATTCGGATGCAATAAAACATGGTAAAAGTAGTGAACCCGGTGATAGTAAAGATTCGGATACAGTAACTCGGTGATAGTGAAGATTCGGATACAGTAACTCGGTGATAGTGAAGATTCGGATACAGTAACTCGGTGATAGTGAAGATTCGGATACAGTAACTCGGTGATAGTGAAGATTCGGATGCAATAAAACATGGTAACAGTTAGTGAACCCGGTGATAGTGAAGATTCGGATATAATAAAACATGGTTACAGTAGTGAACCCGGTGATAGTAAAGATTCGGATGCAATAAAACATGGTTACAGTAGTGAACCCGGTGATAGTAAAGATTCGGATACAGTAACTCGGTGATAGTGAAGATTCGGATGCAATAAAACATGGTTAAAGTAGTGAACCCGGTGATAGTAAAGATTCGGATACAGTAACTCGGTGATAGTGAAGATTCGGATACAATAAAACATGGTTACAGTAGTGAACCCGGTGATAGTAAAGATTCGGATACAGTAACTCGGTGATAGTGAAGATTCGGATACAATAAAACATGGTTACAGTAGTGAACCCGGTGATAGTAAAGATTCGGATGCAATAAAACATGGTTACAGTAGTGAACCCGGTAATAGTGAAGATTCGGATACAGTAACTCGGTGATAGTGAAGATCCGGATATAATAAAACATGGTTACAGTAGTGAACCCGGTGATAGTAAAGATTCGGATACAGTAACTCGGTGATAGTGAAGATCCGGATATAATAAAACATGGTTACAGTAGTGAACCCGGTGATAGTGAAGATTCGGATACAGTAACTCGGTGATAGTGAAGATTCGGATACAATAAAACATGGTTACAGTAGTGAACCCGGTGATAGTGAAGATTCGGATACAGTAACTCGGTGATAGTGAAGATTCGGATGCAATAAAACATGGTTACAGTAGTGAACCCGGTGATAGTGAAGATTCGGATATAATAAAACATGGTTACAGTAGTGAACCCGGTGATAGTAAAGATTCGGATGCAATAAAACATGGTTACAGTAGTGAACCCGGTGATAGTGAAGATTCGGATACAATAAAACATGGTTACAGTAGTGAACCCGGTGATAGTGAAGATTCGGATACAATAAAACATGGTTACAGTAGTGAATTCGGTGATAGTAAAGATCCGGATACAATAAAACATGGTTACAGTAGTGAACCCGGTGATAGTAAAGATTCGGATACAATAAAACATGGTTACAGTAGAGAATTCGGTGATAGTAAAGATCCGGATACAATAAAACATGGTTACAGTAGTGAACCTGGTGATAGTAAAGATTCGGATACAATAAAACATGGTTACAGTAGTGAACCCGGTGATAGTGAAGATTCGGATACAATAAAACATGGTTACAGTAGTGAACCCGGTGATAGTAAAGATTCGGATACAATAAAACATGGTTACAGTAGTGAACCCGGTGATAGTGAAGATTCGGATACAATAAAACATGGTTACAGTAGTGAATTCGGTGATAGTAAAGATTCGGATACATTAACTCGGTGATAGTGAAGATTCGGATGCAATAAAACATGGTAACAGTTAGTGAACCCGGTGATAGTGAAGATTCGGATGCAATTAAACATGGTTACAGTAGTGAACCCGGTGATAGTGAAGATTCGGATACAATAAAACATGGTTACAGTATTGAATCCGGTGATAATGAAGATCCGGACACAATAAAACATGGTAACAGTAGTGAAACCGGTGATAGTGAAGATTCGGATACAATAAAACATGGTTACAGTAGTGAATCCGGTGATAATGAAGATTCGGATGCAATAAAACATGGTTACAGTAGTGAACCCGGTGATAGTGAAGATTCGGATACAATAAAACATGGTTACAGTAGTGAACCCGGTGATAGTGAAGATTCGGATACAATAAAACATGGTTACAGTAGTGAACCCGGTGATAGTGAAGATTCGGATACAATAAAACATGGTTACAGTAGTGAACCCGGTGATAGTGAAGATTCGGATACAGTAACTCGGTGATAGTGAAGATTCGGATGAAATAAAACATGGTGACAGTTAGTGAATCCGGTGAGATACAATAAAACATGATTACAGTAGTGAACCCGGTGATAGTGAAGATTCGGATACAGTAACTCGGTGATAGTGAAGATTCGGATGCAATAAAACATGGTAACAGTTAGTGAACCCGGTGATAGTGAAGATTCGGATGCAATAAAACATGGTAACAGTTAGTGAACCCGGTGATAGTGACGATTCGGATACAATAAAACATGGTTACAGTAGTGAATCCGGTGATAATGAAGATCCGGATACAACAAAACATGGTTACAGTAGTGAATCCGGTGATAATGAAGATCCAGATACAATAAAACATGGTTACAGTAGTGAATCCGATAATAATGAAGATCCGGATACAATAAAACATGGTTACAGTAGTGAAACCGGTGATAGTGAAGATTCGGATAAAGTAACTCGGTGATAGTGAAGATTCGGATGCAATAAAACATGGTTACAATAGTGAATCCGGTGATAATGAAGATCCGGATACAATAAAACATGGTTACAGTAGTGAACCCGGTGATAGTGAAGATTCGGATACAATAAAACATGGTTACAGTAGTGAACCCGGTGATAGTGAAGATTCGGATACAGTAACTCGGTGATAGTGAAGATTCGGATGCAATAAAACATGGTAACAGTAGTGAACCCGGTGATAGTAAAGATTCGGATACAGTAACTCGGTGATAGTGAAGATTCGGATACAGTAACTCGGTGATAGTGAAGATTCGGATACAGTAACTCGGTGATAGTGAAGATTCGGATACAGTAACTCGGTGATAGTAAAGATTCGGATACAGTAACTCGGTGATAGTGAAGATTCGGATGCAATAAAACATGGTAACAGTTAGTGAACCCGGTGATAGTGAAGATTCGGATATAATAAAACATGGTTACAGTAGTGAACCCGGTGATAGTAAAGATTCGGATGCAATAAAACATGGTTACAGTAGTGAACCCGGTGATAGTAAAGATTCGGATACAGTAACTCGGTGATAGTGAAGATTCGGATGCAATAAAACATGGTTAAAGTAGTGAACCCGGTGATAGTAAAGATTCGGATACAGTAACTCGGTGATAGTGAAGATTCGGATACAATAAAACATGGTTACAGTAGTGAACCCGGTGATAGTAAAGATTCGGATACAGTAACTCGGTGATAGTGAAGATTCGGATACAATAAAACATGGTTACAGTAGTGAACCCGGTGATAGTAAAGATTCGGATGCAATAAAACATGGTTACAGTAGTGAACCCGGTAATAGTGAAGATTCGGATACAGTAACTCGGTGATAGTGAAGATCCGGATATAATAAAACATGGTTACAGTAGTGAACCCGGTGATAGTAAAGATTCGGATACAGTAACTCGGTGATAGTGAAGATCCGGATATAATAAAACATGGTTACAGTAGTGAACCCGGTGATAGTGAAGATTCGGATACAGTAACTCGGTGATAGTGAAGATTCGGATACAATAAAACATGGTTACAGTAGTGAACCCGGTGATAGTGAAGATTCGGATACAGTAACTCGGTGATAGTGAAGATTCGGATGCAATAAAACATGGTTACAGTAGTGAACCCGGTGATAGTGAAGATTCGGATATAATAAAACATGGTTACAGTAGTGAACCCGGTGATAGTAAAGATTCGGATGCAATAAAACATGGTTACAGTAGTGAACCCGGTGATAGTGAAGATTCGGATACAATAAAACATGGTTACAGTAGTGAACCCGGTGATAGTGAAGATTCGGATACAATAAAACATGGTTACAGTAGTGAATTCGGTGATAGTAAAGATCCGGATACAATAAAACATGGTTACAGTAGTGAACCCGGTGATAGTAAAGATTCGGATACAATAAAACATGGTTACAGTAGAGAATTCGGTGATAGTAAAGATCCGGATACAATAAAACATGGTTACAGTAGTGAACCTGGTGATAGTAAAGATTCGGATACAATAAAACATGGTTACAGTAGTGAACCCGGTGATAGTGAAGATTCGGATACAATAAAACATGGTTACAGTAGTGAACCCGGTGATAGTAAAGATTCGGATACAATAAAACATGGTTACAGTAGTGAACCCGGTGATAGTGAAGATTCGGATACAATAAAACATGGTTACAGTAGTGAATTCGGTGATAGTAAAGATCCGGATACAATAAAACATGGTTACAGTAGTGAACCCGGTGATAGTAAAGATTCGGATACAATAAAACATGGTTACAGTAGTGAATTCGGTGATAGTAAAGATTCGGATACAATAAAACATGGTTACAGTAGTGAACCCGGTGATAGTAAAGAATCGGATACAGTAACTCGGTGATAGTGAAGATTCGGATACAATAAAACATGGTTACAGTAGTGAATCCGGTGATAGTAAAGATTCGGATACAGTAACTCGGTGATAGTAAAGATTCGGATATAATAAAACATGGTTACAGTAGTGAACCCGGTGATAGTAAAGATTCGGATACAGTAACTCGGTGATAGTGAAGATTCGGATACAGTAACTCGGTGATAGTAAAGATTCGGATACAATAAAACATGGTTACAGTAGTGAACCCGGTGATAGTGAAGATTCGGATACAATAAAACATGGTTACAGTAGTGAATTCGGTGATAGTAAAGATTCGGATACATTAACTCGGTGATAGTGAAGATTCGGATGCAATAAAACATGGTAACAGTTAGTGAACCCGGTGATAGTGAAGATTCGGATGCAATTAAACATGGTTACAGTAGTGAACCCGGTGATAGTGAAGATTCGGATACAATAAAACATGGTTACAGTATTGAATCCGGTGATAATGAAGATCCGGACACAATAAAACATGGTAACAGTAGTGAAACCGGTGATAGTGAAGATTCGGATACAATAAAACATGGTTACAGTAGTGAATCCGGTGATAATGAAGATTCGGATGCAATAAAACATGGTTACAGTAGTGAACCCGGTGATAGTGAAGATTCGGATACAATAAAACATGGTTACAGTAGTGAACCCGGTGATAGTGAAGATTCGGATACAATAAAACATGGTTACAGTAGTGAACCCGGTGATAGTGAAGATTCGGATACAATAAAACATGGTTACAGTAGTGAACCCGGTGATAGTGAAGATTCGGATACAGTAACTCGGTGATAGTGAAGATTCGGATGAAATAAAACATGGTGACAGTTAGTGAATCCGGTGAGATACAATAAAACATGATTACAGTAGTGAACCCGGTGATAGTGAAGATTCGGATACAGTAACTCGGTGATAGTGAAGATTCGGATGCAATAAAACATGGTAACAGTTAGTGAACCCGGTGATAGTGAAGATTCGGATGCAATAAAACATGGTAACAGTTAGTGAACCCGGTGATAGTGACGATTCGGATACAATAAAACATGGTTACAGTAGTGAATCCGGTGATAATGAAGATCCGGATACAACAAAACATGGTTACAGTAGTGAATCCGGTGATAATGAAGATCCAGATACAATAAAACATGGTTACAGTAGTGAATCCGATAATAATGAAGATCCGGATACAATAAAACATGGTTACAGTAGTGAAACCGGTGATAGTGAAGATTCGGATAAAGTAACTCGGTGATAGTGAAGATTCGGATGCAATAAAACATGGTTACAATAGTGAATCCGGTGATAATGAAGATCCGGATACAATAAAACATGGTTACAGTAGTGAACCCGGTGATAGTGAAGATTCGGATACAATAAAACATGGTTACAGTAGTGAACCCGGTGATAGTGAAGATTCGGATACAGTAACTCGGTGATAGTGAAGATTCGGATGCAATAAAACATGGTAACAGTAGTGAACCCGGTGATAGTAAAGATTCGGATACAGTAACTCGGTGATAGTGAAGATTCGGATACAGTAACTCGGTGATAGTGAAGATTCGGATACAGTAACTCGGTGATAGTGAAGATTCGGATACAGTAACTCGGTGATAGTAAAGATTCGGATACAGTAACTCGGTGATAGTGAAGATTCGGATGCAATAAAACATGGTAACAGTTAGTGAACCCGGTGATAGTGAAGATTCGGATATAATAAAACATGGTTACAGTAGTGAACCCGGTGATAGTAAAGATTCGGATGCAATAAAACATGGTTACAGTAGTGAACCCGGTGATAGTAAAGATTCGGATACAGTAACTCGGTGATAGTGAAGATTCGGATGCAATAAAACATGGTTAAAGTAGTGAACCCGGTGATAGTAAAGATTCGGATACAGTAACTCGGTGATAGTGAAGATTCGGATACAATAAAACATGGTTACAGTAGTGAACCCGGTGATAGTAAAGATTCGGATACAGTAACTCGGTGATAGTGAAGATTCGGATACAATAAAACATGGTTACAGTAGTGAACCCGGTGATAGTAAAGATTCGGATGCAATAAAACATGGTTACAGTAGTGAACCCGGTAATAGTGAAGATTCGGATACAGTAACTCGGTGATAGTGAAGATCCGGATATAATAAAACATGGTTACAGTAGTGAACCCGGTGATAGTAAAGATTCGGATACAGTAACTCGGTGATAGTGAAGATCCGGATATAATAAAACATGGTTACAGTAGTGAACCCGGTGATAGTGAAGATTCGGATACAGTAACTCGGTGATAGTGAAGATTCGGATACAATAAAACATGGTTACAGTAGTGAACCCGGTGATAGTGAAGATTCGGATACAGTAACTCGGTGATAGTGAAGATTCGGATGCAATAAAACATGGTTACAGTAGTGAACCCGGTGATAGTGAAGATTCGGATATAATAAAACATGGTTACAGTAGTGAACCCGGTGATAGTAAAGATTCGGATGCAATAAAACATGGTTACAGTAGTGAACCCGGTGATAGTGAAGATTCGGATACAATAAAACATGGTTACAGTAGTGAACCCGGTGATAGTGAAGATTCGGATACAATAAAACATGGTTACAGTAGTGAATTCGGTGATAGTAAAGATCCGGATACAATAAAACATGGTTACAGTAGTGAACCCGGTGATAGTAAAGATTCGGATACAATAAAACATGGTTACAGTAGAGAATTCGGTGATAGTAAAGATCCGGATACAATAAAACATGGTTACAGTAGTGAACCTGGTGATAGTAAAGATTCGGATACAATAAAACATGGTTACAGTAGTGAACCCGGTGATAGTGAAGATTCGGATACAATAAAACATGGTTACAGTAGTGAACCCGGTGATAGTAAAGATTCGGATACAATAAAACATGGTTACAGTAGTGAACCCTGTGATAGTGAAGATTCGGATACAATAAAACATGGTTACAGTAGTGAATTCGATGATAGTAAAGATCCGGATACAATAAAACATGGTTACAGTAGTGAACCCGGTGATAGTAAAGATTCGGATACAATAAAACATGGTTACAGTAGTGAATTCGGTGATAGTAAAGATTCGGATACAATAAAACATGGTTACAGTAGTGAACCCGGTGATAGTAAAGAATCGGATACAGTAACTCGGTGATAGTGAAGATTCGGATACAATAAAACATGGTTACAGTAGTGAATCCGGTGATAGTAAAGATTCGGATACAGTAACTCGGTGATAGTAAAGATTCGGATATAATAAAACATGGTTACAGTAGTGAACCCGGTGATAGTAAAGATTCGGATACAGTAACTCGGTGATAGTGAAGATTCGGATACAGTAACTCGGTGATAGTAAAGATTCGGATATAATAAAACATGGTTACAGTAGTGAACCCGGTGATAGTAAAGATTCGGATACAGTAACTCGGTGATAGAAAAGATTCGGATATAATAAAACATGGTTACAGTAGTGAATTCGGTGATAGTAAAGATCCGGATACAATAAAACATGGTTACAGCTATTGAACTCGGTGATAGTGAAGATTCGGATACAGTAACTCGGTGATAGTGACTCTGACTATTGAAAAGGGACGTAAAACTCGATATAAACAAACAAACAAACAAATGAAATTAGATGGTGAAAACGGGCGCCCAGTCTGTAAAGCCAGTAATGTAATAAAATATCCACAAACACTTGAGTTAAGATCAGCAGTTTAAGTATAGACTACTTTCTAGGCTTTAGAGATGATGATAGTTCATTAAGTATACGCGTCTGATCTTGGTCCTCGTTCAATTGGTTTTATCATGAACTTTGTGAAGTTTCAATTAGACCGCTACTTTGATAGAATATATGATACGATTTCTAGCTAGCGCGTGCATTATATGACTCACAAACCAAGTGATAGTTGAACAAAGTTTACTGCCATGAATAAGTTCAGAGAAATATAAAGAATTATTAGATCATCTTGATCAAAACTCATGTTGATGCGTAAATCATATTTCTTTGTACATGTATTTATGTATGCAGGATAACTCGTCTACAAAGGCCGCCGGGAATAAAGAAAATGACTGTCATAGGCAGTTAACCTTTATTCAAAGGATTACTTGAACTATTTCATAACCATAAACGTCAAATATATCTTAATTGGTAAGTTCGAAGATTTTATAGTTCATATGAAAAATTACATGTATATCGGCGAGAAAAAATAGACCTTGGCAGGCAAGCTTTGGGTTGGCTGAAAACTGTGTTCGTCGGATTTGTTACAGGTTGTTGTCAAGTCGGGGTTTATTTCAAACGACACCCGTTGTTTGAAGGTGACTTATGGTGGCTGATTAACGCCATGTCGTATTTTCGCTTTTTCGCCACAACAAAGCGAAAATACGCGAAAATGACCTTGTCGCGTCTTCGTGTTTTCGCATTTTCGTGGCGGAAAAACGAAAATACGACATGGCGTAAATCAGCCACCATAGTGACCTCTGACTGAGCCGACGTACCATATCAAACAAATATTAAACAGATATAGGGTTCGCTCTGAAATCTTAAAGTTCAGTGTTGATGAGGTTTGGAATCATGAGAATAATCAAGTTTTTCTCAAGGGTTTCGACAAGTTTCTCGTCAATCTTTGATTCGTTGTTGTCTGTGAGGGAAAATATGTACTTACACCTTTGATGTTATCATAACCTCCAAGTAGTTGATGTACATTTGCCAGTCCTTGAACTGTTCACCGCTTTATCAATTGTAGTTTAAAGTAGGCTTATAATATAGTATTGATATTAATATCTATATAAACATAAAAAACAGCATAGGTCTAAAATGTGTATCTTTATTATATCTAATTGCCAGGAAAAACAAATGGAGACGATTCACTTTGTACACAATAAGTTCATCTAAAGTCAATTGAATTGAGCATATAGGGGGGGGGGGGGGGGGTAGCACTTTGAATAGATGGTAAACGGGAAAATGAAATCTCAGAACCATACAAAAATGTACCTTTTATATTAGTTTAAAAAAAAATACGTTTGTATTGACTGTAACACGTACGACATCGGTGTTCAATGGACTAGAAACACAGATGACCTGAGAATAGTCTCTGATCTCAAATCTCCATTCTCAAAGTATCATGGTTGAAAAATATAGAGCTGTGGAGCTGATTAATGTTTAAATGCATGCTCAGATAAATTATGCTTTTCAGAATTAATGTTTCAATAATATTATTATTGTCTGGTCATAATTAACTTAGAAACATTAAAATACAAGGTATGAGATTTGTACTTGAGACAGATCCCTCGGGCACAGATGTCCAGATAACTTAATCATCTGTACATAACAAACTCGTATGTGTACAATGTATGTGTTAAATGTCTAAGAATAAACTACATGTATTAACTTTTTTATTTTTATTTTATGTTTTTGTTTTCTATTGCTAATTATCATTGTTTAGTTACCATTGCATTAAAACCCATTTGTTTTGTGTCTGATAGATAGCATATAGCAATCCCGAACATTACATGATTGTTGTTTTTTCCGCAAACCATGCATCAAACAGCTGTACAATGTATAGATTGTGAATTCATCTTCCGTATACTGCTATTCCATTGTTTGCAGCGGAAGCTGGTTTCGGGAGAGAAATGATAATTTATTGAATTGAAAGGAAGCCGATGATTGCATGTACGGAAATGCCAATGTGAGCTATAGTTTCTGGATTAACTCAAAGACTACGGTCATTGAACGCAACTAGACATCTTTCAAATTGATTCCAGACCTCAAACTTTCTTGACTCAATTAACGGGGCAGTAAAACTATCAGTTGGTGAACGAATTTAACTATACTAGGTACATGCTTTGGTTCGCTTGTTAAGCTAATACCACACGCTGTACATAGTTAATTTGCACTGTAGGTGGTCAAAACATTTGAAACTCTCCTCTCCGGGGATAATCTGGTTCCCGTTTCATTTATACCGGGGATTAAGGTCGCACTGATTGACAGCCGGGGTATTGGGCGACTTTCCAGCTTTAAGGATAGAGGACGACCGCAAGTGTGCTCCTGAATAAAACCACGTACTGACCTATCATATGTTAGCTGGATAGCTTTCTCTTATGTGAATTTTGTCTGGTTAAGAGTTATATATCCCGGAAATGATGCACAAAACATTCAAATCGACAAGAAATTTAATATCTTATATTTGAAATATGAATCTCATAACATTTTTGTTTGGTTCGTAAGTCGCGTGGTTTTATGAACTAAAACCAAAGTACTGAAAGTACCTATCATGGAAATTGAACATGGAACGGGAACTAATTTAACATTTGCATGGAGTATGTGGAAACAATTAGTATTTTGGTCAGCATAAAAATCCATACGCAGCGAGCGTCGAGTGACGGCTATGAATATTGCAGTTATCTATGCATCCATTGATAGGTTAACGACGATGATAACTAATGATAAATACAGAGCCGGAAAACATATCATTGTGTCAGAAAGCAGCATGCTTATCAGCTAAAATTGACCCCATGTTTCACGATTTCTACCATTTAAATTAACTAGTTACTCGCACGTGATTAATCAGCTAAATCAATCATCACGTGCAGTTTGATCACATGACGGACATATGGTAATTATCACACCTGCTTTTCACGTGCTATCCGCGGCATTTTTATGAATCTGGACAAATGATTGACAATGGTTAAATTGCTGTTAACATACGAAAGCAATGATTTGACGTTTTTATCTTTTTAACGAAAGTTCATATTGTTTTAATAGACGCTACAGCAACCGGTCATTCTGGGTACGTAGTATTCACGGGATTCTGATCATGTTTGAATTATGGAGGCACTGAGTTAAGAGTCAATGGGAAAAATCTCTATACTTGTAGGAAAGTTCGGAAATGAAATGATGTATTAGTATGTGCTTAAACCATTAAATTGATATTGAAATCATGACTCATTGTAGTCATGATACACACATTAATTAGTATTTCTTGGGTGTTGAACAATGCACCAATAACAAGGACCATTTAGTAATCTTTCCTGCTTTAAGGTCGAAGGAAGACCCTAAGGCTTACTCTTTGTATAGAACCAATACCGACGGTAAGCTAGGTAGACAACTTGTCTTCCTCACGTATGAAGTATGACCAGCCCCGGGTGAGATACGATCTTACAGTGATGAGCGTGTAGTGGTTCCTAGCAGAGAAACTAGCCACTTGACTAAGGAAGCCCTTGATCCATATACATGTAAGAGAAATTCGAATGCAATTAAATGTCGAACATATTTAACTGTCTTTATTAAAAACTCATTCTTAAGGGAAAATATAATAGAAAAATGCATGTTTTCCCGCACATCCATCCAAGATTTAGGGACGATAACTTGGCAGAATCCTTCAAATATATCTTATTCAAATAAATACATGTATATCGGCGATAAAAAAAACCGAGACAGAAAAGCCTGTGGATGGCAAAAGCCGGGAATTCTTTTACAAGTACATGTATGTACTTCTTTGTTGCAAACTTGATATGAATATTTGGAATTATATGTATTATTGGTTGATCCGGTAGGGAAGAGATACTTACGACTCAGACATTCATTATAACCGTCTGATAATTTTCATTCGTTTTTTGTAAGAACTAATTTGATACTTCATGTAAAACAAAGGAGCTCAGTTTTTGTTTCGAAAATTTCTGACATACGCCCTCTTTGTAATTATATTTCATGCTTAGACAAGCGTTGCCGTTGCAAAGAATAAATCATCCATGTAAGTAGACGCTCTTGTGTTTTGTTGTTACAATATACAGAAGAAAATTCGAGTCATATATATAAAAAACTGATTGGTGATTGTTCCCAGATGTTCGACCAGTCGTGCTCCAGTGGATACGTGCGCTTGATTTGTAATCTGGTAATTCGGGTTCGAATCCCGGTCGCGACACGACATGGCCCTTCTATGAAAAACTGACAAAATGTCGATTTTCTTCCACATATGTGGAAAAGTTGTCGCCTGCTTGTAGCATGTTAAGAAAGAACTAGTTGAAATGCAGTCAATGTGAGCCGATCACCACGTACATGTCACATGATAACTGAAGCTTTGTATAAAAAGACATAAACACTACTGAACCTGACCAAGAATGAGATTATGAAATACTCTACATGGCCGGAACATTTCTAGTTAATCAATATACAATGTCAATGTACGCCGTGATTTTAATCGGAAAAGTTTATATGCAATCATCCGTTAATTTAAACGACAAATTGTTGCCATATAGATAACCGAATTGAAAATATTGCACATTCGGCTGGAATATAATTATAAAATATTCCGCTTAGACTCCAATTGAAAGATACTAGTATACATGTACATGCATACAATACACTATAATATACTAGTATACATGTTCATGCATACAATACACTATAATATACTAGTATACATGTTCATGCATACAATACACTATAATATACTAGTATACATGTTCATGCATACAATACACTATAATATACTAGTATACATGTTCATGCATACAATACACTATAATATACTAGTATACATGTTCATGCATACAATACACTATAATATACTAGTATACATGTACATGCATACAATACACTATAATATACTAGTATACATGAACATGCATACAATACACTATAATATACTAGTATACATGTTCATGCATACAATACACTATAATATACTAGTATACATGTACATGCATACAATACACTATAATATACTAGTATACATGTACATGCATACAATACACTATAATATACTAGTATACATGTTCATGCATACAATACACTATAATATACTAGTATACATGAACATGCATACAATACACTATAATATACTAGTATACATGTACATGCATACAATACACTATAATATACTAGTATACATGTACATGCATACAATACACTATAATATACTAGTATAGGTGTTCATGCATACAATACACTATAATATACTAGTATACATGTACATGCATACAATACTCTATAATATACTAGTATACATGTTCATGCATACAATACACTATAATATACTAGTATACATGTACATGCATACATAACACTATAATATACTTGTATACATGAACATGCATACAATACACTATAATATACTAGTATACATGTTCATGCATACAATACACTATAATATACTAGTATACATGTTCATGCATACAATACACTATAATATACTAGTATACATGTTCATGCATACAATACACTATAATATACTAGTATACATGTTCATGCATACAATACACTATAATATACTAGTATACATGTACATGCATACAATACACTATAATATACTAGTATACATGTACATGCATACAATACTCTATAATATACTAGTACACATGTACATGCATACAATACACTATAATATACTAGTATACATGTACATGCATACAATACTCTATAATATACTAGTATACATGTACATGCATACAATACTCTATAATATACTAGTATACATGTACATGCATACAATACTCTATAATATACTAGTATACATGTACATGCATACAATACACTATAATATACTAGTATACATGTTCATGCATACAATACACTATAATATACTAGTATACATGTTCATGCATACAATACACTATAATATACTAGCATACATGTACATGCATACAATACACTATAATATACTAGTACACATGTACATGCATACAATACACTATAATATACTAGTATACATGTACATGCATACAATACACTATAATATACTAGTATACATGTTCATGCATACAATACACTATAATATACTAGTACACATGTACATGCATACAATACTCTATAATATACTAGTATACATGTACATGCATACAATACTCTATAATACTTATACTAGTATACATGTACATGCATACAATACACTATAATATACTAGTATACATGTACATGCATACAATACACTATAATATACTAGTATACATGTACATGCATACAATACTCTATAATATACTAGTACACATGTACATGCATACAATACTCTATAATATACTAGTATACATGCATACAATACACTATAATATACTAGTATACATGTACATGCATACAATACTCTATAATATACTAGTATACATGTACATGCATACAATACACTATAATATACTAGTATACATGTACATGCATACAATACTCTATAATATACTAGTATACATGTACATGCATACAATACACTATAATATACTAGTATACATGTACATGCATACAATACACTATAATATACTAGTATACATGTACATGCATACAATACACTATAATATACTAGTATACATGTACATGCATACAATACTCTATAATATACTAGTATACATGTACATGCATACAATACACTATAATATACTAGTATACATGTACATGCATACAATACACTATAATATACTAGTATACATGTACATGCATACAATACTCTATAATATACTAGTATACATGTACATGCATACACTACACTATAATATACTAGTATACATGTACATGCATACAATACTCTATAATATACTAATACACATGTACATGCATACAATACTCTATAATACTTATACTAGTATACATGTACATGCATACAATACACTATAATATACTAGTATACATGTACATGCATACACTACACTATAATATACTAGTATACATGTTTGTAGTACAATGTCATGTACATTGTATTTGGACGTCCCACATAATATACATGCGTACTTGTAAGTGTACATTTTGTATATTGTTATTTTGACGGTTTGTATCCCTTATTCCAACTTGCATCTGTAATTAACTTCGAGCAGTATATATAACACCACCATTGTTTATGCCGTTAGTAATGTAAGTTTTGATACTCCTCATCCTATTTCCACATCCTACTCCTTGATGTTGTAACTTAAGTAAATCGAGCAAAAACAATCAGATACTTTCAAATGTTGTATATAAAGTTCAATAGGCTAGACATAAGCTATGGCCTCTGGTAGACACTTTATATTAATATACGATGATACGGTGGTATGTTTAGATGTTTTCTGGTTATACAATTATGAAACCATACTCCCAGTTAATTCATAATAGCCTGACTGAACCTTTCACCAAAATCTCAAAATATACCAGAATGTTAATCTGTAAGACCATTTTGTGAATTTTATGTTGTAACAGAACAATACAAATTAGACAATTAATATCCTATAAGTAGTAGGCGTTATTATTACAGTATACGTTTATTGTCAACATCATGCATGTACATGACATTTGAGGCAAAGGAAGTCATGGTTCAAGGAACCGCCAGTTATCTATGTCGACGATTGCTCCTAAGTTCCTGTCCGTCAACTGTTTCCCAGGAGAGTTTAGCTGAGAGCTGGGTGCAATCCTCAGAGTATGGGTACCAGTTGTGTTTTTCCTGTTCCTGATTGGTTACTTTCAGTATCGGTTTAAAAAAACAATCAATGACAAGGCCGCATTCAGAGACTGGTTCCATGATTGATATGATAATTCTGTACGTAATTATGGTCCATAAGACTTTGTTGAGCTTATCAAAATTATTATTATGCGAACTAATTTATTTTATTCTATAGAAAATAAAACTAGGTGATTGTAATCTATCATTTATGTATGTATAATATGTTTACATTAAGATTGTACATGTAGGCAATATACGAATGAACGAGTCACTGTTAAATAGGGATCTGCATCTCTGCCTTTCAAGTAGAAAAGGGAGTCAACATGTTCAAGGTCTGTTGAAATATGTTTTAATAATTATACGAGTGGAAAAACAATTTTCTCTGATCCCGTTTCCTTGTACAAAAAAAACTTTTTTGAGCTTTCATTTAGATAAACAGCTGTAGTTAAAAGGTTTCACACAGCCGGATGATATTTGATTCCAAACTAATTGATGCAGTCTTTGGTTAAGTCATTAAGTTTTCAAGAATTTCATTGCATTGGCTTATATTTTGTCAGTCTGTCAATTCATTTTACAAATGAAGAATTTTATTTTGTGTCATTACATGGCTAGTAAGAATCGGAGTTGCTAATTGTAGTTTCCTGTTTACTCTATACATAATTATATTTCTCACAAGTCCTCAGCTCAGTGGTAGAGATGACGTGGATCTCTGACTGCTTCACACACCAATGGTCTATATTTGTATGCGAAAGATCATTGTTATATACAATAGATCAATGAAAACTTTAAGATGTGATTTGCAAATACAATGTATACTTTTTAACTACATGGGGGGGGGGGGGGGTTGTCGAGTAGTTGTTGTCCGTGACTAGTAAGCACTTGCCTCATCACTGTGACTGTGAGTCCGAATACCACCTAGGCACCTAGGACCAGACACAATTCAAATATATGGAAGCATCTAGCTAGTTTATGGAAGATCGAATGTTCTACACAAGTGTACACCTGGGGTCATCTTCCCCGCTAACATCAGATGTCCCTGGATGTTAGTAAGATGTTAACCCCACCCCAAAAGGGGATATATATATCTTATAACACAATCTTAATATGTATGCAAATAATGGACAACTGGTACTCTTTGAAATTTTGAAATTGATGCAAATTATGTTTCAAAGAACGGCTTTTACTAACGTTGGTATTACATGTACATCTTGATAGAAGTTTTTACATTTAGAATATCCTTAGATTGTCTAAGTCTTTTCGATAAAAATAATTCATACAAGCTTAAAGTAATCTTATAATGAATGAAAATTACACATGGAGTTTGATACTTGTAGATTTTTGACGCCATATTTCACAAGATGAGGTTTACACCCTGAAGGGACCATGTCGGATGACGGGACACAATTATCATTAGTTTATGAAAGGAAAATGTGATAAGTGCACGACATTTAAAACATTATCACTCCTTTGACGTCTTTCATCTTGTTGGTAATTATCTTTAAGCTTTTTTATGAAAAGACTAAGACCATAGACTCATTAGCTATTAATATCATTACAAAACAGTTGTTACATGCAATAAAATAACTACTTTTTCTTACAGTTTACATGGTTTTAACGAGGTTAAAGGTGCCACATATAAATTCATATGCAAATAGGTTAAGGCCGTATTGTATATTTGTTTGATGTGCAAAATAAAAATTCCGATATTTGTTGTAAGATTATAACACTCGATTACACATATCTTTCTATCATTTAGTCAACGAGTCACAAATGACTAGAGATTTTGTTTTCTATCCAAAAGTGTGGGAATTTACACAGCAGAATACTCACACATGGTCTCTATATTTTATAGTGATACTCCGTTAAATTGTTCCGACCCGTTCAGTTCACTTCTGTTCATTTGTTGTTGTTCTCAAATCCTTGTTGTTTCCTATGTTAATGTCCATATTGTTTTCCTTAATGTTTCCCAGTTTTTTTTCTGTTGGTTTTCCATGTTTTCCCGTGTTGTTTCCCTGTTGTTGTTTTTCGGTTGCTTTCCTTAATGTTTTCCCTTTTATTTTCCGTGTTGTGTTGTTTTCCTTGTTTTCTGGTGGGTTTCCTTGTTTTCCGTGTTGTTTTCTTTGGTAATTTCCTAACTGCTTCCCTGGAGTTTCCTTTTTGGATTCTTTGTTGTTTCCCTTGCTATTTTCTTTGTTGATATTTTACCTGTCGGTTTCTTTGTTGTTTCTATGTTGTTTCCCATGTTAATTTCCTGCTATTTTCCATGTTGCTTTCTTTGCTGGTTTACCTGATGCTTAACTGCTATGTTCCCAGTTGTTTACCTGATGTTTTATTGCTATGTTCCCAGTTGTTTACCTGATGTTTTACTGCTATGTTCCCAGTTGTTTACCTGATGTTTTACTGCTATGTTCCCAGTTGTTTACCTGATGTTTTACTGCTATGTTCCCAGTTGTTTACCTGATGTATTACTGCTATGTTCCCAGTTGTTTACCTGATGTTTTACCTGATGTTTTACTGCTATGTTCCCAGTTGTTTACCTGATGTTTTACTGCTATGTTCCCAGTTGTTTACCTGATGTTTTATTGCTATGTTCCCAGTTGTTTACCTGATGTTTTACTGCTATGTTCCCAGTTGTTTACCTGATGTTTTACTGCTATGTTCCCAGTTGTTTACCTGATGTTTTACTGCTATGTTCCCAGTTGTTTACCTGATGTTTTATTGCTATGTTCCCAGTTGTTTACCTGATGTTTTATTGCTATGTTCCCAGTTGTTTACCTGATGTTTTACTGCTATGTTCCCAGTTGTTTACCTGATGTTCTACTGCTATGTTCCCAGTTGTTTACCTGATGTTTTACTGCTATGTTCCCAGTTGTTTACCTGATGTATTACTGCTATGTTCCCAGTTGTTTACCTGATGTTTTACTGCTATGTTCCCAGTTGTTTACCTGATGTTTTACTGCTATGTTCCCAGTTGTTTACCTGATGTTTTACTGCTATGTTCCCAGTTGTTTACCTGATGTTTTGCTGCTATGTTCCCAGTTGTTTACCTGATGTTTTACTGCTATGTTCGTAGTTGTTTACCTGATGTATTACTGCTATGTTCCCAGTTGTTTACCTGATATTTTACTGCTATGTTCCCAGTTGTTTACCTGATGTTTTACTGCTATGTTCCCAGTTGTTTACCTGATGTTTTACTGCTATGTTCCCAGTTGTTTACCTGATGTTTTACTGATATGTTCCCAGTTGTTTACCTGATGTTTTACTGATATGTTCCCAGTTGTTTACCTGATGTTTTACTGCTATGTTCCCAGTTGTTTACCTGATATTTTACTGCTATGTTCCCAGTTGTTTACCTGATGCTTAACTGCTATGTTCCCAGTTGTTTACCTGATGTTTTACTGCTATGTTCCCAGTTGTTTACCTGATGTTTTACTGCTATGTTCCCAGTTGTTTACCTGATGTTTTACTGCTATGTTCCCAGTTGTTTACCTGATGTTTTACTGCTATGTTCCCAGTTGTTTACCTGATGTTTTACTGCTATGTACCCAGTTGTTTACATGATGTTTTACTGCTATGTTCCCAGTTGTTTACCTGATGTATTACTGCTATGTTCCCAGTTGTTTACCTGATGTATTACTGCTATGTTCCCAGTTGTTTACCTGATGTTTTACTGCTATGTTCCCAGTTGTTTACCTGATGTTTTACTGATATGTTCCCAGTTGTTTACCTGATGTTTTACTGCTATGTTCCCAGTTGTTTACCTGATGTTTTACTGATATGTTCCCAGTTGTTTACCTGATGTTTTACTGCTATGTTCCCAGTTGTTTACCTGATGTTTTACTGCTATGTTCCCAGTTGTTTACCTGATGTTTTACCTGATGTTTTACTGCTATGTTCCCAGTTGTTTACCTGATGTTTTACCTGATGTTTTACTGATATGTTCCCAGTTGTTTACCTGATGTTTTACTGATATGTTCCCAGTTGTTTACCTGATGTTTTACTGATATGTTCCCAGTTGTTTACCTGATGTTTTACTGATATGTTCCCAGTTGTTTACCTGATGTTTTACTGCTATGTTCCCAGTTGTTTACCTGATGTTTTACTGCTATGTTCCCAGTTGTTTACCTGATGTATTACTGATATGTTCCCAGTTGTTTACCTGATGTATTACTGCTATGTTCCCAGTTGTTTACCTGATGTTTTACTGATATGTTCCCAGTTGTTTACCTGATGTTTTACTGCTATGTTCCCAGTTGTTTACCTGATGTATTACTGCTATGTTCCCAGTTGTTTACCTGATGTTTTACTGCTATGTACCCAGTTGTTTACATGATGTTGTATTGCTATGTTCCCAGTTGTTTACCTGATGTTTTACTGCTTTGTTCCCAGTTGTTTACCTGATGTTTTACTGCTATGTTCCCAGTTGTTTACCTGATGTTTTACTGCTATGTTCCCAGTTGTTTACCTGATGTTTTACTGCTATGTACCCAGTTGTTTACATGATGTTTTACTGCTATATTCCCAGTTGTTTACCTGATGTATTACTGCTATGTTCCCAGTTGTTTACCTGATGTATTACTGCTATGTTCCCAGTTGTTTACCTGATGTTTTACTGCTATGTTCCCAGTTGTTTACCTGATGTTTTACTGATATGTTCCCAGTTGTTTACCTGATGTTTTGCTGCTATGTTCCCAGTTGTTTACCTGATGTTTTACTGCTATGTTCGTAGTTGTTTACCTGATGTTTTACTGCTATGTTCCCAGTTGTTTACCTGATATTTTACTGCTATGTTCCCCGTTGTTTACCTGATATTTTATTGCTATGTTCCCAGTTGTTTACCTGATGTTTTACCTGATGTTTTACTGATATGTTCCCAGTTGTTTACCTGATGTTTTACCTGATGTTTTACTGATATGTTCCCAGTTGTTTACCTGATGTTTTACTGCTATGTTCCCAGTTGTTTACCTGATATTTTATTGCTATGTTCCCAGTTGTTTACCTGATGTTTTACCTGATGTTTTACTGCTATGTTCCCAGTTGTTTACCTGATGTTTTACCTGATGTTTTACTGCTATGTTCCCAGTTGTTTACCTGATGTTTTACCTGATGTTTTACTGCTATGTTCCCGGTTGTTTACCTGATGTTTTACTGCTATGTTCCCAGTTGTTTACCTGATATTTTACTTTGTTTACCCGATGTTTTACTGCTATGTTCCCAGCTGTTTACCTGATGTTCTGCTGCTATGTTCCCAGTTGTTTACCTGACGTTCTACTGCTATGTTCCCTGCCGTTCTCTCGTTAATTCTTCTTCCTGTTCTACCTTCTGAATTTGTATTTTACAACTGGCACTGTTTAAAAGAAATGATTGATTTGTGTCCGCCGCTAGGAAATATTTTTTTGAGATTCAATCGGCGAATGTTGTTTATATACAAAGAAGATGTATTGTGAATTTGGGCGTATAATGTAATACTATTATTCATTTCAAATAATTAATGAACTCAAATCATGTTTTGAAATTAATATTTATATTCGTTATTATCAGATGTTGGTACAATAGCATACACAATATAGTAAAACCTCGACATTAACAAAGGAAACAAGAAAAAAAACTTAATATTGAATATTGGTCTCGTAATCAAGCAGCAATAAAAAGGTGATACTACATGTATTGATACTGTATAGTTACAGTCAGATGATCGGTGTGCTAATATACAGTCAAACATGTGTTAGCGGCCATCCTGTCAATAAAAGTCGTTTTTTGAAAAATCGTAATTGATTGTTTTAGGACAAAATGATCACCGCATAAAGGCCGTCTGTCAAAGATGGCCTCGTTTGTATTTCCCAAGGATGGCTTTTGTTAACCGGTTTGACTGTATGTCGCAATGGTAGTTTATTTTCAATATTTGTCCGTTTCCACATGTTGCCTTATTTACATTCCATCAACCAAACCGTTATAAACACGCCGTTTCTTGCTAATAAAGAAAAGCAACAACTAATTGACTCTTGATAAATACAGCTCACGTACCTAATGGAAAACTAAGAATAAAAAGCCCGTTGGAACGAAAGGAAGGTAAACATTTGTTTATATACCTCACTCATATCATCAAACTATGTTAAAATGTCAGATGAATACTTTCATTGTTTGCCTCATTGTTCCCAGTAATGTTCTATGATGAACAATACATCTGTTAGACACATTGTAACCTTTCCTTTGAACCATGAACAAATCTAATATATTTGACTGATAGGTTAAAGAACGCTAGATTTACGGGATTTTAATGTGTGACTTTTACAACCTAAAAAGTAATAAACAAACAATAACATTGTAACGTCATCAAGCGACTAAAATTAATGTGTTTGGAATTGATTAAACTTTTACCATCCGTTAGAATTAAAATACAATTAAAGCCTCAACTGTAGTTACTTGTACCGTAACTTTCTGTAAGCCGCACTGTGAGGATAATCAAATAAAATATACGATCGATCTTGTACAATGAAATCCCGAAAGAAATACATGTGCAAAAATATTGTTGAAGAAATACCAGGCATTAGTTCAGTGCTTAAGTTTAATGTTTTGTTTTGTAAACAAAATACAGTTAGCGCATTCAAATCATTCTTAAATAGATATAATAATTTATGCATTACTTTTAATTTATGATTATTTTGTTCAGTATAAAAAATTATGACGGTCTGTTTTCGTATCAACTCACTCTTTTATTTGTATTTTAGATACATTTATGTAATAAATAACAATAATAGTCTTAGTTAACCACATGTGCAGTTTAAGCACTTGTATCGGCTCAGTGCTATACTTTCTTGGTAATTAAACATTTCAGTGCACTTAAACCGACACTATCAGAAGTTATCATTTTTTGCGACTTTATTGATAACACGTGCCATTTGTATTCATAAACATTTGAAATAATGAATTTTGTCTGAAACAAAAACACGCCTTGCCTAGCGGCAGTGTCTATTTTATCTAGGAAATAAATGTTTTATGACGCTATTTTTGTCGGAGAATATCGTCAGTTTGGTAACATTAGGACAAACCCAGGCAGATACGATCATCAGACAGAATCGTCTGGAACAAGGAAGCAACAGCGGTGGAGGCAGCCGCAGCAACAACATAAATAAATAACAACAACAGCTGAAAAAAAACAGCAAAAACCCAGCATACTATTATGAGTTTATTCTGAATTAACATCGAAGTAAGAAAAATATGTACATTAATATCGCACATTGAACACAACCTTGTTACAAAACTCCTATAATATTATACCAGGGTATACATTTGGTTTATCTATCGCCATTTTATCATACGGTCAAATATATCTTCAGCCGACCATAATGAAAGACATGCACTTTCTATAAATAAATAATTCATCAAACTTTTCAAGGGATGTACGTAACATGTGGATTTATGAAGTCGTCTGTAATTCAACTTCAAGTTTGATATGAACAGTGTGCACGTATATATGTCGTACACGTGACTGTATAAGCCTAGAACATGGCATATCGCACACAAACAGTCATCATATGGTCCCATGCAGTCACTTACAATAAGCTCGTTTGTTACGATAATTATAAATAAACATCAGAAACAATTATCTGTATGAGAAATAAATTCTGAAGTCAATTGAAGTGGAGTAAATATTAAACTGTATTCTATTTATGAAATACAATACATAAAACATAAGTTATCACTATTTTGATAAATTATCACCTAAGATCAAATAAGCTTATCTCATAACTTTCTGCCTGTTTTAATTAGGCTAAGCTCCTAACGCCCAGATCCTGCTGAGATTTATGTTTTAAATTTACTTCTAAATCTAAAATAAAATTTTAATCAAACAACCATACAACTACTTCATAAGTGTAATGGACAGATAAATTCACCACGTGCAAAAACGATGGTGTTGAAAATTAATTAGAATAATTATAACTGTTATAGAGTCATTAAAGCCCAACATGAGTATAAAAGGGAGGTAATGGTTGGTGGGTGGTTTCCCTTGCTTTTTAAACTGTGAGAAAAAAATTTAAACGATGTTTTTAATCACTGAACAAAATTCTGAATAAAGCAATGCACATGATTCTTTTATCAGTCCAGATAAGAAACTTCAAAATGTATGAAGATTTAGGTTCTTATATTGTCAAAACAATTTATAAAAGAAAATCAAATTTGAATTAGAGGGAGGAGTTTATATGGTTTAAAGACGCATCGTCTTCTTCAGCTATTTATAGTTTCAGTACTCACTGTATGTCTATCACTGATAAAACAATGAAGAGAGAGAGTTCATTTGATAAAACAATGTTGAGAGAGAGTTCATTTGCATCCGATAGTCTGATCAGATGTTGCGTCTTTAAGACGAAATCATTGTAAATTGAATTTCTCATAATTATCTAAATTGTTGTCGTATTTAGCTCTTCTAATATATAACTAGTTTATCATGTACCTGGTTTATCACGTACCTGGTTTATCCCGTACCTGGTTTATCGTGTATCTGTACTATCATGTACCTGCTTTATCATGTATCTGGTTTATCATGTACCTGATTTATCACGTACCTGATTTATCGTGTATCTATACTATCATATACCTGGTTCATCATATACCTGGTTGATCATGTACCTGGTTTATCCCGTACATAGTTTATCATATACCAGGTTTATCATGTACCTGGTTTATCGTGTATCTGTTCTATCATGTATCTGGTTCATTATGTACTTGGTTTATCATGTATTTCTACTATCATGGACCTGGTTTATCACGTACCTGGTTAATCATGTGCCTGGTTTATCACGTACCTGGTTTATCATGTAGTGTACTATCATGTACCTGTACTATCATATACTGTACCTGGTTTATCACGTACCTAGTTTATCATGTACCTGGTTCATTATTTACCTGTACTACCATTAAACCTGGTTCATCACGTACCTGGTTTATTATGTAGTGTACTATGGTGTACCTGTACTATCATATACCTGGTTTATCACGTACCTAGTTTATCATGTACCTGGTTCATTATTTACCTGTACTGGCATATACCTGGTTCATCACGTACCTGGTTTATCATGTAGTGTACTATCGTGTACCTGTACTATCATATACCTGGTTCATCAGGTACCTAGTTTATCATGTATCTGGTTCATTATTTATTTGTACTACTATATACCTGGTTCGTCATGTACCTAGTTTATCATGTACCTGGTTTATCCCGTACATGGTTAATCATGTATTTGTACTATCATGCACATGGTTTATCACGTACCTGGTTTATCGTGTATTTGTATTATCATGTACCTGCTTTATCACGCCCCTGGTTTATCACGTACCTGGCTTATAAGCATGTGTTTGTATTATCACGTACCTGTATTATCACATACCTGGTTTATCATGTACCTGGTTTATCGTGTATCTGTTCTATCATGTTTCTGGTTTATTTATGTACCAGCTTTCTCATGCACCTGCTTTATCATATAACTGTTCTATCATGCACCTGCTTTATCATATAAATGTTCTATCATGCACCTGCTTTATCATATAACTGTTCTATCATGCACCTGCTTTATCATATAACTGTTCTATCATGCACCTGCTTTATCATATAAATGTTCTATCATGCACCTGCTTCATCATATAACTGTTCTATCATGCACCTGCTTTATCATATAAATGTTCTATCATGCACCTGCTTTATCATATAACTGTTGTATCATGCACCTGCTTTATCATATAACTGTTCTATCATGCACTTGCTTTATCATATAAATGTTCTATCATGCACCTGCTTTATCATATAACTGTTCTATCATGCACCTGCTTTATCATATAACTGTTCTATCATGCACCTGCATTATCATATAACTGTTCTATCATGCACCTGCTTTATCATATAAATGTTCTATCATGCACCTGCTTTATCATATAACTGTTCTATCATGCACTTGCTTTATCATATAAATGTTCTATCATGCACCTGCTTTATCATATAACTGTTCTATCATGCACCTGCTTTATCATATAAATGTTCTATCATGCACCTGCTTTATCATATAACTGTTCTATCATGCACCTGCTTTATCATATAACTGTTCTATCATGCACCTGCTTTATCATATAACTGTTCTATCATGCACCTGCTTTATCATATAACTGTTCTATCATGCACTTGGTTTATCATATAACTGTTCTATCATGCACCTGCTTTATCATATAACTGTTCTATCATGCACCTGCTTTATCATATAAATGTTCTATCATGCACCTGCTTTATCATATAAATGTTCTATCATGCACCTGCTTTATCATATAAATGTTCTATCATGCACCTGCTTTATCATATAAATGTTCTATCATGCACCTGCTTTATCATATAACTGTTCTATCATGCACCTGCTTTATCATATAACTGTTCTATCATGCACCAGCTTTATCATATAACTGTTCTATCATGCACCTGCTTTATCATATAACTGTTCTATCATGCACCTGCTTTATCATATAAATGTTCTATCATGCACCTGCTTTATCATATAACTGTTCTATCATGCACCTGCTTTATCATATAACTGTTCTATCATGCACCTGCTTTATCATATAACTGTTCTATCATGCACCTGCTTTATCATATAAATGTTCTATCATGCACCTGCTTTATCATATAAATGTTCTATCATGCACCTGCTTTATCATATAAATGTTCTATCATGCACCTGGATTATCATATAACTGTTCTATCATGCACCTGCTTTATCATATAAATGTTCTATCATGCACCTGCTTTATCATATAAATGTTCTATCATGCACTTGGTTTATCATATAACTGTTCTATCATGCACCTGCTTTATCATATAACTGTTCTATCATGCACCTGCTTTATCATATAAATGTTCTATCATGCACCTGCTTTATCATATAACTGTTCTATCATGCACCTGCTTTATCATATAAATGTTCTATCATGCACCTGCTTTATCATATAAATGTTCTATCATGCACCTGCTTTATCATATAAATGTTCTATCATGCACCTGCTTTATCATATAAATGTTCTATCATGCACTTGGTTTATCATATAACTGTTCTATCATGCACCTGCTTTATCATATAACTGTTCTATCATGCACCTGCTTTATCATATAAATGTTCTATCATGCACTTGGTTTATCATATAACTGTTCTATCATGCACCTGCTTTATCATATAACTGTTCTATCATGCACCTGCTTTATCATATAAATGTTCTATCATGCACCTGCTTTATCATATAACTGTTCTATCATGCACCTGCTTTATCATATAACTGTTCTATCATGCACTTGGTTTATCATATAACTGTTCTATCATGCACCTGCTTTATCATATAACTGTTCTATCATGCACTTGGTTTATCATATAACTGTTCTATCATGCACCTGCTTTATCATATAACTGTTCCATCATGCACTTGGTTTATCATATAACTGTTCTATCATGCACCTGGATTATCATATAACTGTTCTATCATGCACCTGCTTTATCATATAACTGTTCTATCATGCACCTGCTTTATCATATAACTGTTCTATCATGCACCTGCTTTATCATATAACTGTTCCATCATGCACCTGCTTTATCATATAACTGTTCTATCATGCACCTGGATTATCATATAACTGTTCTATCATGCACCTGCTTTATCATATAACTGTTCTATCATGCACCTGGATTATCATATAACTGTTCTATCATGCACCTGCTTTATCATATAAATGTTCCATCATGCACTTGGTTTATCATATAACTGTTCTATCATGCACCAGGATTATCATATAACTGTTCTATCATGCACCTGCTTTATCATATAAATGTTCTATCATGCACTTGGTTTATCATATAACTGTTCTATCATGCACCTGCTTTATCATATAACTGTTCTATCATGCACTTGGTTTATCATATAACTGTTCTATCATGCACTTGGTTTATCATATAACTGTTCTATCATGCACTTGGTTTATCATATAACTGTTCTATCATGCACTTGGTTTATCATATAACTGTTCTATCATGCACTTGCTTTATCATATAACTGTTCTATCATGCACTTGGTTTATCATATAACTGTTCTATCATGCACTTGCTTTATCATATAACTGTTCTATCATGCACTTGGTTTATCATATAAATGTTCTATCATGCACCTGCTTTATCATATAAATGTTCTATCATGCACTTGGTTTATCATATAACTGTTCTATCATGCACCTGCTTTATCATATAAATGTTCTATCATGCACCTGCTTTATCATATAAATGTTCTATCATGCACCTGCTTTATCATATAAATGTTCTATCATGCACCTGGATTATCATATAACTGTTCTATCATGCACCTGCTTTATCATATAAATGTTCTATCATGCACCTGCTTTATCATATAACTGTTCTATCATGCACCTGCTTTATCATATAACTGTTCTATCATGCACCTGCTTTATCATATAACTGTTCTATCATGCACCTGCTTTATCATATAAATGTTCTATCATGCACTTGGTTTATCATATAACTGTTCTATCATGCACTTGGTTTATCATATAACTGTTCTATCATGCACTTGGTTTATCATATAACTGTTCTATCATGCACTTGGTTTATCATATAACTGTTCTATCATGCACTTGCTTTATCATATAAATGTTCTATCATGCACTTGGTTTATCATATAACTGTTCTATCATGCACTTGGTTTATCATATAACTGTTCTATCATGCACCTGCTTTATCATATAAATGTTCTATCATGCACCTGCTTTATCATATAAATGTTCTATCATGCACCTGCTTTATCATATAAATGTTCTATCATGCACCTGGATTATCATATAACTGTTCTATCATGCACCTGCTTTATCATATAAATGTTCTATCATGCACCTGCTTTATCATATAAATGTTCTATCATGCACTTGGTTTATCATATAACTGTTCTATCATGCACCTGGATTATCATATAACTGTTCTATCATGCACCTGCTTTATCATATAAATGTTCCATCATGCACTTGGTTTATCATATAACTGTTCTATCATGCACCAGGATTATCATATAACTGTTCTATCATGCACCTGCTTTATCATATAAATGTTCTATCATGCACTTGGTTTATCATATAACTGTTCTATCATGCACCTGCTTTATCATATAACTGTTCTATCATGCACTTGGTTTATCATATAACTGTTCTATCATGCACTTGGTTTATCATATAACTGTTCTATCATGCACTTGGTTTATCATATAACTGTTCTATCATGCACTTGGTTTATCATATAACTGTTCTATCATGCACTTGCTTTATCATATAACTGTTCTATCATGCACTTGGTTTATCATATAACTGTTCTATCATGCACTTGCTTTATCATATAACTGTTCTATCATGCACTTGGTTTATCATATAAATGTTCTATCATGCACCTGCTTTATCATATAACTGTTCTATCATGCACCTGCTTTATCATATAAATGTTCTATCATGCACTTGGTTTATCATATAACTGTTCTATCATGCACCTGCTTTATCATATAAATGTTCTATCATGCACCTGCTTTATCATATAAATGTTCTATCATGCACCTGCTTTATCATATAAATGTTCTATCATGCACCTGGATTATCATATAACTGTTCTATCATGCACCTGCTTTATCATATAAATGTTCTATCATGCACCTGCTTTATCATATAACTGTTCTATCATGCACCTGCTTTATCATATAACTGTTCTATCATGCACCTGCTTTATCATATAACTGTTCTATCATGCACCTGCTTTATCATATAAATGTTCTATCATGCACTTGGTTTATCATATAACTGTTCTATCATGCACTTGGTTTATCATATAACTGTTCTATCATGCACTTGGTTTATCATATAACTGTTCTATCATGCACTTGGTTTATCATATAACTGTTCTATCATGCACTTGCTTTATCATATAAATGTTCTATCATGCACTTGGTTTATCATATAACTGTTCTATCATGCACTTGGTTTATCATATAACTGTTCTATCATGCACCTGCTTTATCATATAAATGTTCTATCATGCACCTGCTTTATCATATAAATGTTCTATCATGCACCTGCTTTATCATATAAATGTTCTATCATGCACCTGGATTATCATATAACTGTTCTATCATGCACCTGCTTTATCATATAAATGTTCTATCATGCACCTGCTTTATCATATAAATGTTCTATCATGCACTTGGTTTATCATATAACTGTTCTATCATGCACCTGCTTTATCATATAACTGTTCTATCATGCACCTGCTTTATCATATAACTGTTCTATCATGCACCTGCTTTATCATATAAATGTTCTATCATGCACCTGCTTTATCATATAACTGTTCTATCATGCACCTGCTTTATCATATAAATGTTCTATCATGCACCTGCTTTATCATATAACTGTTCTATCATGCACCTGCTTTATCATATAACTGTTCTATCATGCACTTGGTTTATCATATAACTGTTCTATCATGCACCTGCTTTATCATATAACTGTTCTATCATGCACTTGGTTTATCATATAACTGTTCTATCATGCACCTGCTTTATCATATAACTGTTCCATCATGCACTTGGTTTATCATATAACTGTTCTATCATGCACCTGTATTATCATATAACTGTTCTATCATGCACCTGCTTTATCATATAACTGTTCTATCATGCACCTGCTTTATCATATAACTGTTCTATCATGCACCTGCTTTATCATATAACTGTTCCATCATGCACCTGCTTTATCATATAACTGTTCTATCATGCACCTGGATTATCATATAACTGTTCTATCATGCACCTGCTTTATCATATAACTGTTCTATCATGCACTTGGTTTATCATATAACTGTTCCATCATGCACTTGGTTTATCATATAACTGTTCCATCATGCACTTGGTTTATCATATAACTGTTCTATCATGCACCTGGATTATCATATAACTGTTCTATCATGCACCTGCTTTATCATATAAATGTTCTATCATGCACTTGGTTTATCATATAACTGTTCTATCATGCACCTGCTTTATCATATAACTGTTCTATTATGCACTTGGTTTATCATATAACTGTTCTATCATGCACTTGGTTTATCATATAACTGTTCTATCATGCACTTGGTTTATCATATAACTGTTCTATCATGCACTTGGTTTATCATATAACTGTTGTATCATGCACTTGGTTTATCATATAACTGTTCTATCATGCACTTGCTTTATCATATAACTGTTCTATCATGCACTTGGTTTATCATATAACTGTTCTATCATGCACTTGCTTTATCATATAACTGTTCTATCATGCACTTGGTTTATCATATAACTGTTCTATCATGCACTTGCTTTATCATATAACTGTTCTATCATGCACTTGGTTTATCATATAAATGTTCTATCATGCACTTGGTTTATCATATAACTGTTCTATCATGCACCTGCTTTATCATATAACTGTTCTATCATGCACCTGCTTTATCATATAACTGTTCCATCATGCACCTGCTTTATCATATAACTGTTCTATCATGCACTTGGTTTATCATATAACTGTTCTATCATGCACCTGCTTTATCATATAAATGTTCTATCATGCACCTGCTTTATCATATAACTGTTCTATCATGCACCTGCTTTATCATATAAATGTTCTATCATGCACCTGCTTTATCATATAACTGTTCTATCATGCACTTGGTTTATCATATAATTGTTCTATCATGCACCTGCTTTATCATATAACTGTTCTATCATGCACCTGCTTTATCATATAACTGTTCTATCATGCACCTGCTTTATCATATAAATGTTCTATCATGCACTTGCTTTATCATATAACTGTTCTATCATGCACCTGCTTTATCATAAAACTGTTCTATCATGCACCTGCTTTATCATATAACTGTTCTATCATGCACCTGCTTTATCATATAACTGTTCTATCATGCACCTGCTTTATCATATAAATGTTCTATCATGCACCTGCTTTATCATATAACTGTTTTATCATGCACCTGCTTTATCATATAACTGTTCCATCATGCACCTGCTTTATCATATAACTGTTCCATCATGCACTTGGTTTATCATATAACTGTTCTATCATGCACCTGCTTTATCATATAACTGTTCTATTTTGCACCTGCTTTATCATATAACTGTTCTATCATGCACCTGCTTTATCATATAACTGTTTTATCATGCACCTGCTTTATCATATAACTGTTCTATCATGCACCTGCTTTATCATATAACTGTTCTATCATGCACCTGCTTTATCATATAACTGTTCTATCATGCACCTGCTTTATCATATAACTGTTCTATCATGCACCTGCTTTATCATATAACTGTTCCATCATGCACTTGGTTTATCATATAACTGTTCTATCATGCACCTGGATTATCATATAACTATTCTATCATGCACCTGCTTTATCGTGTACTGTCATTCAATTTGGCTGGTGTATCATGTTACTATTTGATAATGTACCTGGTTTATCATGTAACTGTTCTATCATGCAACTGGTTTATCATATAACTGTTCTATCATGCACCTGCTTTATCATATAACTGTTCCATCATGCACTTGGTTTATCATATAACTGTTCTATCATGCACCTGGATTATCATATAACTGTTCTATCATGCACCTGCTTTATCGTGTACTATCATTCAATTTGGCTGGTGTATCATGTTACTATTTGATAATGTACCTGGTTTATCATGTACCAAGTTTATCGTGAGCGTTTCATTAAATTCGCTTAGATTATGATCATTTACAGTAATAAGTTTGCGGTACTATCCCAAGTAAATTTTTGTATAAGTCAAGTCATTTTGTTCTTAAATGTGGAACTGTTTGCTACACAAAATTGTTAGATTACCTTGGCGGGACTCTGCGGTCCAGTGGTTGTGATCTCTGACTTGAAATCACAGTCAAGTATCTCACCGCTCTGAGCTCGAATCACAACCAGGACCAAATATAATATACATTGTATGATGAAGCTGTCGGTCTGGTATATCGATGGTCTTCTTTGAAAATGCCGAACATGCACTTTTTACAATTTTGCCGAAATTGATTTAGTTCTGTATCCCGCGCAATTTCTGTAAATAACGAACACTATAGCCAATGGGAAAGGATTAAAATATCATGTGACAAAATGCCGTATTTCAATTCCAGAATAAGGAAGTAAAAAAGTCCAAACCTACATGCTTTGCAGCTTCGGCATTTTATTGTATTGCTTATCAAATAGAAAATTGGTGGAACACTTAGAAATTCTGTGTTTCTTTGTTTTATTATTTATACAGAAGTTACTTAAATTAATATAAGAATTATTAGAACGGGAAATACTGTTTGTTTTTCAATTTGCTTGTTCAACTTTTTTGTATGTTTGGGTTTTTTGTTTCAGACTGTTTTCTGACTGTATCTTGTTCGGCGTTTTTGGTTCTAAAAATTCCGAACATGCATTCATGTGAGAAAAAATCCCGACTATGCAGGCTTTTCGTTACTTAAAAAAATCAGCCTTACACAGAAATTTAATCCTTGTACAGAAATTGTATCCAACTTGAATATGAGAGCGGCTCTATATACGAGTAGTTTTAGAAAAAAAAACGTTCTGTAAAGGATCTTTGCTTTTTATAACATTTTTTTCTGTTCTCCTGAAAAGTTCAAATTTTGTATGTTCGGCATTTTAAAGCGAGGCTATCTGTATGGAAGGTCTGTCGTTCTACCAGATGTACGTCTGATGTATGCCTGATGTACGTCTGATGTACGTCTGAGGTCTTCCTCCACCATTAAAGCTGGAAAGATGTCAAATAAATCCAGGCAGTTGGTGTGACGTCAGTTTCGATTATAGATAACTGTATTGACCACGCATGACTAAAACATTTTACTGGTAGAAAAGTCAATTAGACGGGTAAGGATTATTGCCAGATTTCTTACATGAATCTAAAGAGTTTCTAAACTTCATTTATAAATAAGTTTAAGGATATTATAAACAATCTTATTACTTTGCAAAGTAGTTTCCAATTTTAGATTTATGAAGAATTTTCAATTTTCGAAATCCAACCATGTGCCAATTTTGTGAGAGAAGTATAAACAAAGTAACACGAGCATAAAATAGTTTAATTGCATAACTTATATACTACATGTATATCTATTAATTTAATCGTACACAGTGTAATCGATGTGCGTGTGGCCTTCACAACCATTATACAGTTTAACCTCACGTATAAATCCACTGCAGTAAGAGACAACTGACTAGTAATTCAGAACGGATTTCTAATAGTTCAACTTTTTAACGAAACCACCTAATTATCAAGTCGTTATGCTGATCATCGAGTTCTACATAACTGACCTGAGAGGTGATCATGCAGTGGTCAAGTGGTAGCGCGCTGGATCACTTAGCGAAACAGTCGTGGGATCGACTCTCGGCTCTGTCTCTAGATACGAGTATTTCTTTTTCAGTGCCAAATAATGTTTCTAGAAAATCAATGGAGAAAGGGTGAGACATGTGTCAGTGCTTTACACCGGGTACGATAGAGATCCAGGAAAAGGATTTAAATAAGAGTAGGGATACAAATATCCGGTTCTCTCTCATCATCATCATCATCTCTCTCTCCCTCTCTCTCTCTCTCTCTCTGGTCATCATCATCATCACATCATCATCATCATCTCTCTCTTTATGAATGCATATACATTTATTTTGTATATATGCGATCACAGAATGTAAGAGAAAATTATTTGAGTCATATACGGCTTATAATAAATGTTGGTCCATGTGTGTATAATTCTCATTATTCTTGCAGACTGAAATGAAATGATACCGTGATGTAACTCATCTACTAGTACATCATATGCTATACAGACTACATATTATATTCATTCTAATTATTGTTTTATTACTAATGTTGCATGGTATGACACTACCATGCGTATGATTAAAAAATAAATGTTAAAGTCTACACGTGGATTATCTCAAACTATTCTAATTCGGTGTCTAAGAGTTGGCGCATTGAGCTGAAAGTACAGTAAAACACGATAATAGTGAACACGATAGAGAACGAAGTACTTTTTCTTCCTGAACACGTCCTCCTGGTTGTATTATGCACAGTATAGATATAAAAACATTTCGATGTACTATAGCCGTGTTCTACTTAATACGTACAGTCAAAGCTGTGAACAAATGTCACCCGCGGGATAGACAACTTGAACGTGACCTTTATTGACAGGTGGTCGTTGTTTGGAGGTCAGTTTGTTCTGAATAATCAATGAAGTCGACAATTTTAAGATAATTGCCTTTATTCATAGGATGGCTGTTATTCTGAAATGGCTGCTAACACAGGTTAAACTGTATATTGTGGTAATTCTACAGTCAAATCTTGTCAGAGTTAATTGTGTCATTCTTGTATTAATGCGTCAATTTTAATACTTGTTTCTGAAAACGCTGGTCAAAATACCATATCCTCAAATTAATATTTTTCTCAGAAAATGGATAATTTTTCGAGTTCCATGATCAGAGGTTATAAAAATTTCCACCGTGACTGCATTACCAAACTCCATATTCATTTTCAACAAAAATAAATACGATTTAATAAATGTACACTTGAATATACTTCAGATCAAACATTCCAACATGTCAAAGAATGTTGATAAATGTAAAATTGTTGTTTATATGATTAATGTGGTAAACGAAATTGAAAAATAGGTATGGCTTGAATACCAACTAAAATTAATTAAAACGGTCGCATATTCAGTAATGTGAATGAGTATATAGAAGTATATCATCAGTTGTAATGTATATATGTATTATATTCACTGTATGGATGTAAAAATTATTGTCTACTATTGTCGTATTCTACTTAGTACATACAGTGAAACCTGTGAAAAAGGCCATCCTCGGGAAAGACATAATGTGGCCATTATTGACAGATGGTCTTTATTTGGGGTCATTATGTTTTGAATAATCTATGAAGTTTTTAAGAAATATCTTTATCAACAGGGTGGTCTTTATTCGGAGGTGTCCACTGTGACAGGTTAGACTCTATATGCTAAGTTTGTCTAGCAGAGAATTAAGAACAGACATATGTATCTTGACTTCTCCAAACATTCAGTCAATGTTTATCGTTGTATGATGTTTTATATACATGATGTCTGACAACATACTGTATTTACAAGGCGGATCAACCTATCAGAAGAATATAACAAACATGTTTAGATTCCTTGAACTAAGCTGTACTCGGGTATCAAAGCGAAGATTAACTTCTTGTCTATTCGTCTTTTGATATTTTTCGTTTTCACAGTATCATTTATTACTAGATAAATATGAATCTTGTTCAAGGCCAATTGACCAAAACATACTGGGGTAGGAAGTCGAACATACTTCTTTTCTATTTTTTTTCTCAATTCTTTAATGTTGTCAGAGTTCTAGGTAAGATCCATTCTCAAATACTAGTAGTTTCTTACTTATTAATTCTGCCTGATAATTTGGAAAGTTCAGGGTCGACGTCAAAAGGATAGATTTGGTCGGTTAACAGTGAACAAGATTTGATTACTGTTTAATGTTTAGTTTAATGTATAATTTGTGTAAATCTAATGCTTCATGTGTTTATTGAGATAACTATCAAATATAAAACAATCTAAAATGTAAAACAGTATGTGATATTAACCTTATATCATAACAAAATGAGTTTTGAATCACAATGTCCCATCTGTGTGACCTTGACTTTTGACCTACTGATATTCAGTTTGTTGGTACAAACAAACAGACATACAGACAAGAACAGACAGCCCCAAAGCAATATACCCCTAATCTATCGATACGGGGGCATACAAAAGATTCAAACATCAGCATTATTTATATAATAAACTTTATTCATATCGAATAAAACAACATTATTAGTACAAAGCACTGTCACACAATATATCATAAAACCTAATTTGTTCTACAAAAAGATATGAATACATTTATCAGAGAGGTTTTTTTTACTTAAAATCATTGTAAACTTTTAGTTAATTAGCGCAGTATTACATCGGCACATTTCTGGTATTAGTTATAGACTTATTGTGTCGCCGCTACATATAAATAAGATGTTAAAATTGACAACATTGTCAAAAACAACTGCGGACAAAACGACAGAGACATTGAGAAAAATTTAAACCTTAAAAAGAGTAAAAAGTTGTAATAATCAAAAAGCCACAGTATGTCTTATTTTACCATAAATAGCACTGAATTTGTATTCATTTTTTAAATACGAATACCATTCACATTTTATAAATAGTTTCTAAAATGGAATTTCAATAAGGAGTTGCATAAAATATGAACAATTATTGCTTATAAAATGAAACAGAGGTTTCGGTAAACTAAAAAGTTCATAAATAAAAAATAACATGTACATGTACAGTCATACCTGTGAACAACTGGCACCCTCTTAAAAAACATAGTCCGTATTTTTGACACATGCCCTTTGTTAGGAAGACATTCTTTTTAGATTATCAATGATTGATTTTAAAAAGAATGATCTTCATTTACAGGGTGGCCTTTATTCAGAGGTGGCCGCTAACACGGATTTGACTGTATTCACAAATAAAACATCTGTCAAAATATTATTTCTCATTATTATGAAAAATACATAAAATATACTAATGTTTAACTATAACATACAAATACAGACAGTACTGCACAACATAATTATATCAAGTTGTTGAAGGTTGAAAACAAGTCATAAATCATATGAGACCTTCATGCTGGCTTGAAACATGCACATACATTAGAAAAAAATAAATATGAAACACAGAGGGTATATTATGATTTATCCAAAATGTGGGAACAGGTTACAGACCTCAAAAGCACCATTAGCGTGAAGCAAAATCTCACAACATTCTATCATCTCTTAACAAGTCATGCTATTTTAGTTTAACGTGCTTGTTTAACAGGCTATTTTATTACAGCCAGTCTTCATTATCTCAAATGTCTAGAATTTTCTGTGAAATGGCCAGCTTGTCTTTATAATCAGGCTTGACAGTATGCTAAAAACAGTCCTAGAACTGTTTGCTCTATGCACGTTTAAGATGCAGGTACAGACAGTTTGATTGCAGGAAATAACCAACGGTAAGAAGAGTTATTGCCATTAAATGAACCATAAAAATATCATCCGGTATTTAAGGAATACAGTCAGAAATTTCTTATTAATAAGAATCTACATATCTTTACGTAATAATCTTTTTTATTATGATATATTTACAGATAGAAACTACATTTGTGAGTTATGTGCACTTGTGTACACTACATCAAGGTTGTAAAACCATAAACACATGATTGCTTTATAACTTTAGTTAAAAGCACGAACGGCAGCAACAAAAAACGAAATTTATGTAATTCATGTTTACAAATAGACGGCGATATATTCAATGTACCAGCATCAGGATTAATAGACCAAGTATAAATTATATTTTAATGACTATCGACCGGTACTGTTGCATGTGTGACATCCAGGTGAGAGTCAGACATGAATCACTAAACTTACATGGCAGACGTTTTAGGTTCAAAATATAGGGCCACAAATAAATAAAGGCGACATTACACGATTCAAATTTAATTCTTTCAAATAAATAAAATAGAGACATTACTTCGCCCGGTTTCGTGGACATGATTATCAGCTATATATCCAAAATAATAGTGAATAAAACATCTCAAATAATATGAAGTCAACAGCAATATTTTAAAGCACATTTTAAGCTATAGTTTAACACTAAAATATCTCATACGGCGTTATAAATGTTGGTTTCTGGTTAATCGACCTAGCCTATTTTTTCCGACGACTCATAGACTTTTTATTAGGCACAAGGAACGGTACATCAACTTTATCAATTTCTTAACCTATCTACACTCTTTTCAAAAGCCCAAATAAAAACAATGATAGAAATACCCGACCTACGTACATACCCTATTTTTAATGAACATGTAACCAGAAACGATCATTTTCAGACCTAACAAGTTGTTATATACATGAACTACTGTCATACTCCGCACATCACCGCTATTTAGCTTTACACAATTTACAAGGTTTCAAACACACGCGAGTCAGCACAACAAGATACCATAACAGTTCTATCACTCACAGACTCTGACACGGTCGAAGTGGAAACTAACACAGAAATCGAGAAATTGGAATTTCTTTCATTACTGTCTGTAGTACAAGGTTCTGGATAAAATTTTGTATTTGAGCATTGGGGAAACTGAGCGTCACTGTCGCGATAGGATGGGATTTGGGGAATTTCACTCAGGGATGCACTATTGGTTTCTTCATTTTGCTCAGAAAAACAAAGTGAACTCAGATGTTCAACAGCGTCTAATGATGATCTGGGCTCAGATTCCACGAACTTTCTGACGTCATACAATGATGCAGGATACGGGTAATGAGTTTCATCTGAAGACATGGACGTATATTGCTGATCATCAGAAACTGGTTCCATTTTAGGTACTGCCGCGGCTTCATTGTATGGAAATTCCTGACGTTTGTATGCGTATGTTGAAAATGGTGATTCAGTTTGAGTGACACAATCGTCAAGACGAGGGAGGGATACATTGAGTTCAATCTTGCTGTCAGTTTCTGTTCTGTTGTGATTAGACTTTGGCACCGATGTACTTAACTTGTACTTCTCCTTTGAATGCGCGTTTTTCCTCCGTTGTTTCCCTTGGTAAGCATTGTCTGGTATATGGATAGGTGGCAGATTAAAGTGTTCATGTATTGTAGCCTTAAACTGTCCAGATTCTGACACTCTGTTCTCTTGGCGTAGAAACATACCTGCTGTAAGTTTTGTCACGTCTACAGTCCAAAGATTGATCGGGTACTTCACGAAACAGGGTGTTTTAGACAAGATATTGCGTACAGAATCACGCCACCCAGTGTAAGATCCACGGAAGAAGGGAAACAACTCCATCATGGCCGTAAGAATACCGCTCAGTTTTAACGCTTTGTTCTCAGAATTATAAATCACTGTAGCGATTATACCATTGTAGGTATAGGGAGGTTTAGGCCAGCGTCTGTACTGGGTATCTGTTGGACTGTATCTTTGTTTCTTTGATTGTCTAGCCTCGTTCTCGGAGTGCTTCCGCTTCCGGTCTGTCTGGGATTCTAACATATCCTCTCTCTGGTTATAAAGTTCACAACTGGAGTTCTGACTGAACACACTTAACTGAGACGAGCTTGAGAATGTAGTGTCTGTGCTGCTACATCTGTTGTCGTCATGGTAATTTAACACAGACCCAGCATTAGACGCACTGAAATACGATACTTCGTCATCCGGGGTATTGTACATAGGACGATAACCCACGTCACTTCCGCTCCATTGGTTGCTATTTGGGATAGCTTGGTTTTGTTGGATATAACTATAACTATCCGTATTTCCAGCCCAGGAGGTAGTTGGCTCATAGTACATGTTGGTATACATAGTATTATCCTCAGTTTTAATGTATCTTTCAAATGATGCGTTCATAACTTGATCATAACTTCGTGGATTATTATCCTTGGCCATCTTCCGAACAATCTGAAATAGAGAAAATAAGAGATGTATTACATGTTCACATAAATACACCTAGCTCTCATAGCTCAAAATAGAATTTGACGGAGGCTTAAGGACGTGGGTTAGATTCCCATGGTGATCCTAAATTTAAAAAAAATGGCTTAATCGATATGCTATTACATCATGCGGAATGAGTTGTGTACATTTACGATATAGAGTCGTATGAAATAATCAGTATAATGTGAAATAACGGAAAATCCCATCTGGTTCAAGACTTTTATCGTTATGTATGAAAATAGAAGATATAACATGTGAACACATTTTGTGTCCATGCCAGGACATTACCTCATACGTCATTAACAATCTAAGTTAACAATCGAGCTACTGTGACGAAATATACGCCGATGATATTTGTTCTTTCAAGTTTATTGTTTTCACCTCAGCATAATACAATCATGAAATGAGGGTTACAACAAAATAAATACATAAATACAAATACTATAGGTGGTATATGGGCGAGAAAAAAAAACACCTTCACAGTGGCGGTAAGGAAAAAGATGTGACTGCATGGTTCGGTCAAGTGGACTTTTAACAACAAATAATATTTTAGACAAGAATTTGTGTAGTTCCTATTTTCTGTATTCATATTTTTTTGAAAACTAGCATCTTCTGACCAGAGTGATTGTCTGTTAATGTATGTGTTTTCTACTGGTGATAATTTGTGTATTAATTTTCATGATATGTATCACAATGTATGTTCGAATTATTTAACCAATAATAATTAATTTTATGAACTTAAAGTCTTATAACAAAGATTTCTTATTAAAATCCAATAATCATATAAATTTATCGGTGGTAATAGTTTCTGTTTGTTCTATAACTGTTACAGAGGAATCAGGTGTGTTTTCCTCCCGTGCGTACTTTACAGCAAGAAAAAATGTTTCCAAAACCACTGTCGTATTTTTTTCAATATCATTGAAATAAATACTATTTATAGAACAGATGTCTTTTCCAGCAGTCATATTATGCACACATCATGAAGTGACGTCACGCGCTCTAAAAATTTCAAGTTTACAAAACAAAATTCACAACGAAATGAGTGTTTTTAGAAGAAAAAAATCCTGGGATAATATTAGCAATTGTTTTTTTTTTTGCATATATTTTTATAGCAAAAAGCTAATGGGGCTTTAAGTACGATGCTCAGCATACTTTCAAATTATTATCTCAGTAGAGAATGTATCTTAAATTAGTTCTCTTGCTTTATTCTTATAATGACTTATAATGTTTCTATATATAATATTTCTGCTTATTCAATGAATTGTCAAGTAAATGTTGTAAATATATCTTATGTAATATAAATATATACGTGTATTTTTAAGCCCACGTGGAAAAATTCCGGATTTTATCCAAATATTTAGCTTCTTGAAATACAGTTTTATAATTATTATATTATTGTTGTTTTAATAATGTACAATGTATATATATTTTATGATTTTTATCATTAGACGTTTATGTTAATTTATATGCCAGTTTTGACGCCCATTGCTCACCTTTTTTGGTGAAAAATATGCGCACACATAATGCATCCAAAACTATCACTATACTATATAGTCATCTATAATGTTATAACCAAGTATTGGTCATTATTTTCTTCTAGTTCAGAAGTAGTTAAGAATTAGGGAGTCAAACACTTGGAAGAGGAACCGTTGCGCATCCCCTCAATTAAAGCGAGAAATTATTTATTTTTAGCTGAAGCTAGCCCCGGATTTAATAAAGTTACAATAATGTTGAAAACAACAATGCTGAAAATTGATACAGAATTCAAAGAGTGTAGACAAATAACTTTCATGTGGTGTCATGACTGTCATCCACTGAACCACCCTCCAAAATAAGGCAATCCTCAAATAAGGCAAATGCCAATCTTTTAAAAACCATCATTAATTATTAAATAAAAATGACCTCCAAATAAAGTATATCTGTCAATAATTTGTCTTTATTGATGATCTTCGTTCACAGTTTTGAATTTAGCGAATTGTATATGTATTTATAAATAGTTTCTAGCCTAAGCAAACATAATCATATCTTTTAAAATCAGCAATCTTCGGATCGAGTCAGATCTAATCATCGAACGTCCTGATTAATCAACATTTTAATGTACGGCTTTTCTAAATATTTTTATCCATCGTTCTTTTTTGTACAGAGACAAACATGAGTGAAAATTACATTAATCGTCAGTTGTATAATTATGCTAAATTTTACAAATTAGCGTAAGATTTTCGAAATCTATCAGCTCATTTCATTTGATATAATCAAATATATTCAAGTCAAAATCCAATTACATGTATGTACATTATTTCACGTACCTTATGACAAAATGAGGAGAGAAACATGAATATTGTAGAAAATACGATGGTTTTCATACAAAATAAAACCGGAAAGAAAAATATACAAACGTTCTGTCACAATGCAAAATTAAAGGTATGTAAAGAGTCAGATATCTCGACCTGATGATAAGCATCATTTGTAGTACATTTCTATATAAATAAATTCAAATCAAGATATGGGTTACCTTTGGCAAATTTGTACAAATGTCAATGATACATTGAAGTAAATTTAAGTACATTTATATTTGTGTTAGTGGCCACATTCAAATAAAAGTCATCCTGTGACTAAAGGTCATTCTTTTAAAAAGGTTCATTGAATATTAAAAGCAGAATGTTCTCCGAATAAAGACCACCTGTCAATATATGATAAAGACCCCATTTTTTATTTCCCAAAGGTTGGACTGTATTTTGTAACTACATGCAATAAAACAGTAAAAATGTTTGATTGACTTCTGTATCATTTCTAACACTTGCTGTCAAAACATGTGCTTTAGTACTTTTTTATTATGTGTTTTCTATTGGACTTACATTTTATAACCAGAGGTTCATTAAGGTATGTAAGAAACTGTGGTCATGACTCATGCTGGGGTTTTCTTTATGTTCTGGGGAAGGTGCCCTAATCCTTATTATGGGAATGAAATAGCGGGTTGAAGCCTTTTTTGGGGGGGGGGGGGAATTCTTGCCTGAAATCAATTTGGGGAATAAAATTTCAAGTCCTGAATAAATTGAAAATTTGGAGAAAATTGTATGAATTCAAAGAAATCTTCAGAACGAAAAGGGGGCCTTTTAGGCTGCAACTATGTGATAAATAAAACCCCTGTCATGTGTTTTAAAGTCTTTATATCATATATATGTTGATGTTAGTATCTTTTTATTCTTTTGAAGCTATTCATAAGGTATATAAATTATTACTGTAAGTGATTGCCTTCTTTGGTGGTTGTTGATGTATGCTGATTTACTGAATATAGTAAAAACTCATAGTCATATATAATATAATCATTAAATCAAACTGATACATTTTGAATTGACTGGTATTGATAGGTTTTAATCAGTAATGACTCCAACAGCCTGGTCAATATGAAAATTGTCCATCTTTTTGTCAACTCTGTGTACTATTACATTTTAAATACCGGTAGTGAAAGCTTAGCTGCTTTGAAGCTTAATGTCATTTAAAGCTTAAAGCAGCCAAGAATTTTAAACTGAAGTAAAAACAGTGTACAGGGTACTCAGTACTTTGACTATCTTTTAGCTGGTACATGTACCTAGTTAAAACTATTTCAGATAGATATATCTAATAATCTTAAAGCCATTCCAAGAATAGTGTTATTTATTTTAAAATTGAAGTATACATTACAGGATACTATTGACTTCCTAAAATATTTCATTTTGATTATTTTTGTTATTGTCACAGTCTTGATTCATGATTGACTTGACTATATTATATATATTGTGACACTGTTCTCTTTACTTACAATAATTATTATAATTTCAGCATTTTAATTATCCATTGTCTCTTACAATGGCACATCTAGTAACAAAATTCATGGTGGCTGGTGTAGTACGTAAGTTGATGGAATGTAGAACTGGTGAACGTAGGATTATGCTCACTTGGAAGGATTATTATAAACGTATTGGACCTCCAGGTAAAATACATTGCTACATACAGTCTCCACAGAATATTATTACTGTTATATCATCTTCCATCTGACCCATTTTCATTGAAACTTAATTCATTTAATTTGTAATTTTGTAAGGAAATATTCATAGGTATTATTTTGTAATAGCATAACTATGTGAACAAACATTGCTAACTTCACTTTTTATGCCTTTCCCATTCAAATTGGCCACCATTCAAAATGGCCACCATTCAAAATGGTGAGGAAGGCATAAAACATTACCCCTGTCCGTCCATTCTTCCTTCCTTCCATCCATCCATCAAATTTTGGTTTCCGAGTGATATCTCAAGAAATGTTTGTCGATTGGTTTCCTATTTTTAATTTTACATGAATAATAATAATAATATGATTCAGGTCAAGTTCGGTATCCATAAAAATCCGAACATTTTGACAGGAGTTATGGCCCCTTTTTGTCGAGCCTGCCTGCGGTGAGCTCGACATAGTCGCCACAATGGCGGTTACGTGTCTGTACATTAGTTAGTTAGTTAGTTAGTGAGTGAGTGAGTGAGTGAGTGAGTGAGTGAGTGAGTGAGTGAGTGAGTGAGTGAGTGAGTGAGTGAGTGAGTCCGTCCGGATCCTTGTCCGGGTTGTATCTCCATTATGCATTGACACTTTTTAGAATAACTTGGCATAATTGTTAAACACCACGAGACGGTGTGCAGTGCGCAAAATCCAGGTCTCTAGCTCAAAGGTCAAGGTCACACTTAGAGGTCAAACGTCAAAAATAAAAATGAGCATTATAGACCTTGTCCGGGCTGTATCTCCCTTATTCATAGAAACTTATTAAGATAACTTGGCATTATTGTTAAACACCATGAGACGGTGTGCAGTGCGCAAAATCCAGGTCTCTAGCTCAAAGGTCAAGGTCACACTTAGAGGTCAAACATCAAAAATGAGCATTATAGACCTTGTCCGGGCTGTATCTCCCTTACGCATAAAAGGTTTTTAAGATAACTTGGCTAATTGTTAAACACCATGAGGCGGTGTGCAGTGCGCAAAATCCAGGTCTCTAGCTCTAAGGTCAAGGTCACACATAGAGGTCAAACGTCAAAAACCAGCATTATAGACCTTGTCCGGGCTGTATCTCCCTTATGCATAGAAACTTTTTAAGATAACTTGGCTAATTGTAAAACACCATGAGGCGGTGTGCAGTGCGTAAGATCAAGGTCTCTAGCTCAAAGGTCAAGGTCACACTTAGAGGTCAAACATAACAAATAATCATCATACACCTTATCAGGGCTGTGTCTCCCTTATGCATTGAATTATTTAAAAATGACTTGCGATAATACAATGCGACCATATGTCTTGGGCAACACCCAGACTTTTATAGGTCAAAGGTCAAGATTACACATTCCGTCAAATATATTTTCCTTGTCTGGGCTGTAACTTCTGTTTGCATTCAAGGATTTTTAAATAAATTGGTATAAAAGTTTACTTCAATGAAATGATGTGTCATGAATATCACCCATACTTGTAGTTCAAAGGTCAAGATCACAAGCTGGCTAAACAGGGGCTCGACATGTTGCCCTTGGGCTTCTAGTTGACTTAGCTCTCATCGGGGGCATTTGTATTTGTTCATTTGTATGTTAATTAAGAGAACAAAATGTAACACTTTTTCCTTACTTATATTGTGCAATTTTATTGAACTGTCAACACTGCATAATATCACGGTCAATGCTTGCATTTATTTTTAACATCTGTGAGATTCAATTAATTTCATATGATATATAAATTTTTGTTATACCTGTTGTCGAATGTATATGTATTTAACAATGTGCTACATAATATTATATAAACATTTAGAATGGGACATTCCCTATTAACAGTGAACTAAAACTACAGACTGTGGTATGAAGCTGAAATTAATTGCATTCTGTGACTGTGTAATTATTCAGCTCTGACAGTTTGATAAAATCGCACTGTAACATATAACCCACTGTGTGAACAGACTTGTATTATTATTTCTTGTTTCATTATTATGATTATCATTATCTAAATAAATCATCCGCCTCTGTGGTCAAGTGACTTCAAATCACCATAAACTCTCACTGCTAAGAGGGTTGTGAGTTCGAGCCCCGCAAATGACTATGTCTGTATATTTGAGAAAGTAGGCAGTTGCTTTAATACGGTGGATGGGAGTCTAGTACTGTTTTTTCCCGGGTATGATGGTTAGTTGAACTGTCCGTCTCATATGACTCTGACTGTTGAAAAGGGGCATAAAATCTAAAATCTAAATTAATCATAAATTATTTGACAAGATTTATGTAAGGTATTTTCTTTTATTCTTCAGGTATAGCCAGTGTTTTTGATATTGGTTTATCAAACTGGAGTTTTGAATTTATCACTGTATCTTTGTAAGTACAAGTACATTCTTATTGTGGTATCATTTAATTCTCAAGCATCAATTATGGCATCAAACCTAAAAAAACGTTTTTGCACTGTCTTGTATTTGCACTTTCTTAATCTTTTTCAAACAGCTTAAAGTCCCATAATCATATGAATTTATCGGTCATAATAGTTTCTGTTTGTTCTATAACAGAGGAATCTGGTGTGTTTTCCTCCCGTGCGTACTTTATAGCTAGAAAAAGGTTTCCAAAACCACTATCGTATTTTTTTCAATACCATTGAAAACAAGAAATGTCTTTAAAAAGACAGTCGCGAAGTGTCTTTGATGTTATGATGTTTGAATTTTATTTAATTCCTAAATTGCTGTTATAGTTCTGTGTGAACACCACTTATCACCTAGCCGTCCAATTAGGTCACGCATTAAAATGTTGATATTAGGTCAGCTAAATAAATTACACATTTACTCATATCTACTGTATATTAATTCAAATAAATGTAAAATGTTTGTCAAGAACGGTTTATAACTATTTCGACCGCAGAAAAACACATTTTCGTAAATTTTTACTTTACGAATTTTACAACCACAAAAAGTACACATTAAACAATGCAGACTCACTATAAGTTGGCGTGGTCTTAATTTTACTGCGCTTGTAGATTTCACCCAATGGAAGGAAGGGTTTCCTCTGAATCATCCAATAGAATGAGGAATTTCTTCTGAATAATTAATACGTCATGCCAAGGAATATAGATCAAAAGTGAGCTTAGACACATTCGCGAAAAAACTATAAATAGAAAAAAAATATTTATAGAACAGCTGTGGTTTCCAGCAGTCATATTATGCACGCAGCATGAAGTGACATCAAGCGCTCTATATATTTCAAGCTTACAAAAGCAAAATCACAGTGATTTGAGTGTTTTTGGAAGAAAAAGGGTTTGTTTAGTGGGTAATAATTATCTTGGGATAATATCAGCAATTGTTTGTCTTTTGCATATGTTTTTTATTACAAAAAGCTAATGGGACTTTAAACAGTCAAACCTGTGAACAAAGGCTACACTTTGGAAATGCGATATGTGGCCTTTATTGACAGGTGACTTTTTTTGAGGTTGTTTTGTTCCAAATAATCAAAGACTGTTATTAAAAGAATGGAATTAACTGACTGGGTGGCCTTTATTGAGATGTGGTCGTTTACACAGGTTAGACTGTATTTAATGAGAACCAGAGAATGTTAGCATTGATGTAAACTTGCTGATTGATCTTAGTGTTAAAATTCAAAATCTGTCACAAAATGTCACTTTTATTAGCTCAGCTGTTCTTGAAGAAAAAGTCCGTTTTGAAGAAAAAGTCAAGCTATTGTGATCTCTGCGTCGTCTTGCAAAAACTATATTGTAGATCATGCCTCTGGAACTATAAGAGATAGCAACATGAAACTTAATGGATGGAATAATCTCACTGTGGCGGTGAACAGACAAGCATTGGAACTGCTTATGGCGCTCTTGATAAAGCTTTGTACTCAATTTATAGTCAAAATTTCTACTGATAATTGCTATTAAGATTAAAGACTGACATTTTCTATTTTCAGATATACCATGACCAAATCATCGGCTGTGATATTTATCTTGTTTTTTGCATTGGTGCTTCGATTAGAAAAATTTGTAAGGAATTTTGTTACTTATCTAGCTTGTAAAGTTGTTAAAACACATGTGTTTATTCCGATCCTCATTGTTATTAACTTATCAAATTGCGAATATAAATCTCAAAGCTCTCCATCATGTCCAATGGGATAATTAATGTCTTTATTACTGCTGATAGTTTCTTTATAAGTAAAAATTATTAAATAAAAGTATCTACAACTTGATGGTAAAAGAAATGCTACAGGGCTTATAGACACTATGATTGTTGAATAGAAGTTATTTTCATTGTAATTATTTTTCATATATAGATACTGCTTTTCAAAAATATATGAATCATACCTAAGTTACCAAGTAATGTTGATACTATAAACTCTCATCCAAAAAGGCCATAAGCCACTCTTATGATAGTTAGCAATCTTAGATGATACTAGTAATTATCCAGTGTCTTTGATACTTCTTACTATATATTGTAGAGATGGTCGTTGGTTCTAGTAGTGTTATTTATAGCCACAGGATTGTTCATGTTTACCTACCATTCCACACAGTTTAGCACAGAGGGTTTTCTGATGTGTTTGACTGCCTCATTACTGTCGGGAATAAGATGGACTCTTGTACAAATTGTCACACAGAAAAATGAAATTGGTTTGTTTTCATCACAGTTTTGTTGGCATTTGTGTGTAGTTTTTATACTCATTAATTACAAAAACATTTGCAAAGGGTTAGTCTAAATTTGATGTTAATAAAATGTGCTGAATTCCAAACCAATCATAATTATCAGTTATGCCTATAGGAACCTGATACCATTTGCATACTAGGGCTGTTTGGAAATACTGGTATTTCAGTACATTGTGGTACACTGTTAAACCCTGTGGTACACTGTTATACACTGTGGTACACTGTTATACACTGTGGTACACTGTGGTACACTGTGGTACACTGTTATACACTGTTATACACTGTGGTACACTGTTATACACTGTGGTACACTGTTATACACTGTGGTACACTGTTATACACTGTGGTGCACTGTTATACACTGTTATACACTGTGGTACACTGTTATACACTGTTATACACTGTGGTACACTGTTATACACTGTTATACACTGTGGTACACTGTTATACACTGTGGTACACTGTGGTACACTGTTATACACTGTGGTACACTGTGGTACACTGTTATACACTGTGGTACACTGTTATACACTGTGGTACACTGTTATACACTGTGGTACACTGTTATACACTGTGGTACACTGTTATACACTGTGGTACACTGTTATACACTGTTATACACTGTGGTACACTGTTATACACTGTGGTACACTGTTATACACTGTGGTACACTGTTATACACTGTGGTACACTGTTATACACTGTGGTACACTGTTATACACTGTGGTACACTGTTATACACTGTTAAACCCTGTGGTACACTGTTATACACTGTGGTACACTGTTATACACTGTTATACACTGTGGTACACTGTTATACTGTTTACATATATGTGCACTGTATCAAGAGGGTTTGTATTGCTTGTATCAGCAGGTTTTATTTTACATAAATTTCAAGAAAAAAGCAAATAAAAAAACCTACATAAAATACCAACAACCAGAGAATGATTTGACCTATGACCCTTAGATAGGGAATGAAGCTTACTCATCACATGTAGATGAGCAATATTGAGTTAAATATTGAGGTAAAAAGGTCAAGGTCACAATGACCTTCACCACAAAACCCTCATCCATCCAATAACTAGAGGATCTTTTGGTCTGCAGGCATCAAACCAAGTAAAGAGATACATCCTCACATGTAAATGGTCCCTAATTTAAAATCAGGTCAAAGACGTAGCGTTTCGGGGGGGTGGAGGGATTTAGAATTGTTCAATAAGAGTTTTTGCTGTGATAAGAAAGTATTATGAATTGTTTTCTCTCTAAAGGTTTAAATTTTCATAATAGATAGAACATCAAATTTAGTGTAGAAAGTGTAATCATTTCTGAAAATTGTTTCATGTAACTATAAAAGCGACCCTTGAGTACTGGTTGCAAATAGATATTCAGTATATATTGATATGTGATCACGTGTCATTGTTTCAGGTATGAGTAATCCTGTAGATATGATGTTTCATATTCAACCCTGGATGATTATTGGTTTATTTCCATTGTCTATAGCATTTGAAGGTAAATTAAAGCTCTATTTTATGTCATAGAAGCCCAAAAGCTGTCCAATATATTAATTTTAGTACAACCTCTCCAGAGTGGCCCTCTCTTGAGCAACACCATCCTTTCAACAACAGCTTGATTGTTTCCAATTTCCTTGATTTAACTATTAATCTTACCTCCCTTGAGCAACATCCTCTCAAAACAACATAAGTTTGCTACTCCCATAGGGTGTTGCTTTGGAGAGGTTGCACTGTATTGGGTATTATGAGGGTGTAGCACTCAGGAGAATTCAAACATTTTACATTTTGGATACCAGTAGTTAGAGGATTATATCTTAAACTTTGATAACTGCTTTTGGTTTTTAAGTTGATTTTGATTATTCAAGTTTTGCAAAACAATTAATTGGCATTCTTGAAAAATGCTTATTTGTTGTAACCCTACCTAGAAAGTTTTCAGTGGGTAGGTAGGTAGATTTTTTAAAAATTTATTTTTTGACGGGCATATTTTGTGACCTGGTACTCTTGTTTTCTATTAATTAATTATTTTTCTTAATCTGAAAATTTGATGCGGTATGCCATGATTAATGTATTCTTTTACGCTATTGTAGGCATTCCTTTGGCGACTACAGATCAGTTTTTCCGGTTTTACGACTACGAAATATTGTTTAGAAATCTGGGACTGGTAATGCTTGGAGCTTGTCTTGCCTTCATGTTGGAATTTAGTGAATTTCTGTTATTATCTCAAACATCAAGTCTAACCTTGTCTATATCAGGAATATTCAAGGTAATGTTTTCTTTTCAGGAGTTTATTTCACAATCAATTCTTTGCAATGATAACTATTTTTATAATCTCAATGTTCTGTTCTATTATTTGCATCAGAATTTATTGCCTGGCCTAAAGATAAAATGGCTTAATTGAATGTTTTTACAATACATTTAGGTTTAAATAATGTTCAAAAGCTTAGATAAGGTACTCATTTGAAATGCATGTCTTTTAAGTGACCCTTAGGGTGTGAAGTCACTAATAGTTCTCAAATATTGGAGCTGAAATATTATGGCTGTGATGTGTTTTTTCAGCCTGGTTGTAATGATTTAAGCTTTAGTAATGACTTACCTAAATGAATTCTACATAATACAGTAAAACCTTTGTTAGCAGCCACCTCAGAATGAAGGCTACCATTCAATAAAGAATAAAATTGTCATTATCATTCATTATTTAGAACAACATGAACCACAAACAATTTTTTAAGGATGGCATAGTCCAAATGTCTCAGGGTGTACTTAAAAGTTAGTACTAATCCAAATATTTGGATGTATCTTGACTATATCATAACCAGGCAAACTGGTTTTTAATGGAAAGCATACATAAAATTATGTAAGTTATGACACTGATCAATGTTAATGACTGTGATATTTACTCATTAATAGTTAACATATTTCTTGTCAAAAAGTGACAAACCTATGTTCAAATGTACAACACAATTCAACAAATATAAATACATGTACATTTGACATGTCCTTAATCTAATATTGATTTTTCTTGTATATTTTCAGGAGTTATGTACCTTGATTTTGGCTCATATATTCAACCATGACCAGATGAACTCTGTTAATGGTATTGGTTTAATTGTCTGCTTAGCTGGAATAATCTTACATGTCATACTTAAGGCAGTGCATAGTGAGTTAATTATTTGAGTTTTTAGCTCACATGTCACAAAGTGACAAAGTGAGCTATTAGGATCACTCTCCGTCCGGCGTCGTGCGTCGTCAAACTTTATGTTGTGACCACACTAGGGGCCACATTTTTAGCTCAATTTTAGCAAAACTGGGTCATAACGTTAATATCAACAAAATCTCGGACGAGTTCGATATTGGGCCATTTGGGGTCAAAAACTAGGTCACCAGGGCCAAATAAGGGAAAACCTTGTGAACACTTTAGAAATCACTGTTTTGACTGGATCTTCATGAAACTTTGTCAGAATGTTTATTTTAATAATATGTAGGTCAAGTTTGATTATGGGTCATTTCTGTAGTAAAATTAGGTCACTAGGGCAAATTGCTGGAAAACCTTGTGAACACTCTAGAAGTCACTGTTTTGATTGGATGATCATGAAACCTTGTCAGAATGTTTGTCTTCATAATATCTAACGATAGTTCAGTAAAAGCAATATTATAAAAAATAAGATTGCAAACATTAAAGGTGCATATGTTTATTGTTAATATATTGCTTTCATCAGATTAACTAAACTGATTATACTACAATAAAATTCTATTACAGAATTAAGTTGCGTATTTTTGGACATACTCAATTTCGAATATATAAACTCAGTATTTATTCGCGACATTATGAATTCGCAAGGTATTCGATTCGCGAATATTAGAAAAAATAAAACTAACGCGAATAAAACCAGTTCTACAGTACTGACTACAAATTTTTATATTGTTTTGTTTGTGATATAAAACCCTGCAGAACGGATGTAATCAAGACATGGTAAACAGTCTGATTTTTTAGCCCTGGGCTGTGTCCTATCAACTTGAGTTTCTACCATGCTTATATGAGCTACTTAAGAAATTCTACATGTATGTGATGTTTATTTCAGAGCGTGAAGAGTCTAAATACAAAGTTGAACACATAGAAGAAGTTGGAATGTTAAGTATGGATGGTACTGCTAATGTTAGCGATGATAACGATGATGAGGAAATATTTAATGTTAGGCACAGATAGCATTATTTGTTTATTGATTGTTTCATAATTTTATAACATGTCACAGTTCTGTATAGGTAAAGTACTGGAATACTGTCTTTTTATGAAATCTATGTAGTTTTTTATTTTACTGTGGATGTTTTTTTCATTTTGTCAAGCCCGCTTTCAGTGAGCATAACATAGTCGCCATAATGGCAGTTTGTTTGGTGTATGTACATCTGTCTGGATTACACCTGCCCGGACTGTTACTCTATCATTAGATGCGGAATTTTGAAATAACTTGGCACAAATGTACACCATGTTGAGGCAGTATATCACCCTTTAGATCCATGCATATTGGTCAAAGGTCAATATCACATATTAAGGCTGAAATTTGATCTAAAACCGTAATAAAACAACTTCTTCTTCTCTTAATAAAAGTTGCCTTGACATTTTGCTCTGGGCTCCTGGTTATGAAATCTTACTTAATTGTTATTTATTATCGTCATATTATCAATTATTTACATGTAATTATTAACTACTGTATTTAAAATGAAACTATGTATTATGAAAATGAATGCTTTATTTGTTGTTAATTGAGTTATATATTGAAATACTTCTCTAATTGGTCAGTTTGTTTATTACTGTATAGTTTAAAAAGGAAAACTTTATGATGTATAGGTTGACATTTTTATGCCCCCACCATGAAATGGCAGATGGCATATAGTGTTTACCCTGTCCGTTTGATGTGTGTGTGTTTGTTTGTTTGTTTGTGTGTTACGTAATTTTCGTGCCCGGCTAACAATTTCGTCATGCATGATTGGATTTTGAAATAATTTGGCACAAATGTTCAGCATAACAAGACGATGTGTCATGCGCAATAATTGTGCGCTTGCTCTAAGGTCAAGGTCACAGTGGACACTTAAATCATTATATGTATATGTTCGTGTCAGGCTTATAATTCTGTCATGCACAATTGGATTTTGAAATAAAATGGCACAAATGTTCATCTAGACGATGTGTCATGCACAACAACTTTGTCGCTTGCTCAGAGGTCAAGCTCACAGTTGACACTTAAAGCATTATATATGTTCTTGTTCAGCTATAACTCTGTCATGCATGATTGGATTTTGAAATAAACTGGCCCAAATGTCCATTATATCAAGACAACATGTCATGCGCATCAACTGTGTCACTTGCTCAAAGGTCAAGGTCACAGTGGACGTTCAAAGTTTGTGCATATTATTATGGATATAGTGAAAGTGTATGTTCGTGTCCAGCTAATAACTTTGTTATGCATGATTGGATTCTTAAATAAATTGGCACAAATATTCATCATATTGAGATGACGTGTCATGCGCAAAAACTGTGTCACTTACTCAAAGGTCAAGGTCACAATGGACACTTAAATATTTACAAGGGCTGTCCCGATACAGATCTCAGCAGATACGATACATATAGCGATTCTATACTAGCAATATGCGATATCAACGATACAATATAAAAATATTTCAAAGTAATGAAAAACGTTGTAATAATAGTGTTTTTTGGGAACTCTGCACACATGTTTGATGCTAGAAAGTCCTAACTAACTGTTAAAACTGTTACAAAGGTGTAAAATTAAAGTTGGCTTGTACTTATTTGATTCATATAATGTTAGTTGATTTTGTGTAAATTAAATAATTATGAGAAATATTATTATAACAGAAGCAAGTTTTAATCTCTGTCCCATAAATGACCTTATATCAAGAATAGAACCTAACCATATCAAATTGTTTAAAGAATCAGGGTTATGATTGTCAAATTGTACAAAAACTCTAAATTAAATAAATTAACTTCTGAAACCTTCAACTTGGACGTTATGATGACGAGACATAAATTATGTGTACTAAGGTTGCTAGTCCCGCCACTATATTTGACATCGCGTTGAAATTTCTTACAGACAACTGCGTGCTTCTTTGTTTCATTAGTCGGCAAACCAAAAATGCTGCCATATTTTTTTGTAAAATTACAATCATGGTGGCGTAATACAATTTATAAGTCAATTTCTACTTGGCAAAATCTGAATATTTGAATCAAATTCGTTGTCTAGCTTTATCTCACGCTGCTAATGTCTATAAATATGTATGGCATCTTGGATATTTGTTGAGTTAGCATTGTCGACGATGCTATGAGAGTAAATTCGCAAATCTAGTTCAGTTGTTCAACATTCTAAGAGGTTTTTTTCTAAGATAAAATAAAAAAAACACGATACGGCCGATACGGGACCTTCGGATACGATACGCATATCGTTCAGCACTGTTCCGGTATGCAGCCATATCGGGACAGCCCTAATATTTACATTCATTCCTTATATTGAAATAGTGAAAGTACATGACTAAAGTTGTGTGTATCTTTACCTCCCACTATATGCAGCATTCCCAAGCAACCTGCTCTATGTTGTGTTAAAATATTTGCCTCACAACATTCATTTATGTGTCCAGTGTGAAATGGCGGGGGCATCCGTGTCCTACGGACACATTTCTAGTTTCATTTTGGTTGAAAGTCTCATTAAAAGCCAGGATCATTTGGTGAGTTCTATATTTTACAGCGGAGGAAGACCCCAGTCATATACACCCTGTAATAGTTACCTTCTGTAAGCTAGCAGGGCAGCTTCCTTGGATGTGGAAGTTGCCTGGTCCAGGGTGATATTTGAACTTATAGTGGTGAGGGACAAGTGATTACTGGCCAGACACCATAACCACTTGAATTCAGAGGTCCCAAGTATCCAATCATCAGTTGTCCTACACATGAGAGGTTTATATGATCCAATCATCAGTTGTCCTACACATGAGAGGTTTATATGATCCAATAATCAGTTGTCCTACACATGAGAGGTTTATATGATCCAATCATCAGTTGTCCTACACATGAGAGGTTTATATGATCCAATCATCAGTTGTCTTACACACGAGAGGTTTATATGATCCAATCATCAGTTGTCCTACACACGAGAGGTTTATATGATCCAATCATCAGTTGTCCTACACACGAGAGGTTTATATGATCCAATCATCAGTTGTCCTACACACGAGAGGTTTATATGATCCAATCATCAGTTGTCCTACACACGAGAGGTTTATATGATCCAATCATCAGTTGTCCTACACACGAGAGGTTTATATGATCCAATCATCAGTTGTCCTACACACGAGAGGTTTATATGATCCAATCATCAGTTGTCCTACACACGAGAGGTTTATATGATCCAATCATCAGTTGTCCTACACATGAGAGGATCTGGTCAAATGTTTGCTCAGGGTTTGTTAGCATTTAGTGTTGATTGTAGACTAGAGGGCTGTCCTTGAGTTTATAAAGATCAAATCTAAACTACATTTTCAAAGTACAGGTATTCTGGTTGAAAAGATAGAGTGGATAAATATGGAAGTACATGTTCAGATAAATTATTGTGTCAGATTAATGATTAATAATTATTATCATTGTCTGATCACTCCAGACCTATTAACTCAGGGACATTGAAAGACAAGAAATGAGATTTGAACTCAGAGACAGATCACAAGTTTTTTATTTTTATAACATCAGGGCCTGAGTAGTTCAATTCTTTATTAATTCATAACATACATCAAACCTGTGAACAAATGCCATATTTGGGAAAGACATAAACAGGTGACCTTTATTTTCAGATCATTTTGATATAAATAAACAATAATGGGTTTTAAAAGAATGGCCTTAATAGATGGCCATTAACAGGTTTGTCTGTATACAGTATGTACAATAAAGGTCTCATTTTATCTTTCCTGAATGTGGCCTTTGGTTAACAGGCATGACAGTGCATGCAGTTTCAAAATTTTGATTTGTAGGAAATAATCATGTGTAATATGGCCCATTAGGAAAGTATTTCAGTGTGAATTGTTTTATGGAATTGGGATCAAAACATTTTTGTATGAGGTATGTCTTTGTATTTAAACTCTATTCGAAAAATACATTTTCATAAGGAATAATGTGTTTCTTATTCTCATATATATATATATATGTATATAATCGGAGAACAGCAATTAAATGTTGTCCTGGTGCATGAAAAAGTATATAATAAATGAGATTAAATTTTAATGCCTTTTTAGAATTGGTGTTTAATACTTAAATAATGTATGCATGTTTTGCCTGGCCACTTTTCAGGGCATCAACAAAATAATGATGTTGTTCTTGATTATTACGTCATAATATTTTAGACTTCATTTGAAATTTTTAGGATCGACGAATGTCCGGCGTCCGTCCACAATTAGTTTGTTTACACTCTAGCCTCCACAGCTCTTAACAAATCGTGATCAAACTTGCTCACAATGTATATGGGCAGAAAATTTGCTATATTTTAGCTTGTTTACACTCTAGCGTGTTCATTTATTCACCGGTCCTAATCATATTTACAATGAATGTGTATGACCTTACGGTCTTGGACAAGTTCAGTTATGGGTGAGATCGGAGCACAACTTCAAGAGTTATGGGCCCTTGGATTAGAAAATTTGCTACGTTTTAGCTTGTTCAACAGTACTATACCTTCATTGCTGGTTTTGATCTCAAACTCTACGTAAAAATGGGTTATACGAGATGGAAACTATATTATCTGGTCATTAATTATAGTGCCTTTGTTCTCAGGTGAGTGATCAAGGGCCATCTTGGCCCTCTTGTTTTCTGACCTTACTAATAAGAAACGTTTACAGAATGGAAACCTGAAAAATTTATCAACAATTTTAAACTTTAGGCATTATGGTATAATTTTCAATTTTCATATCCATGTGTAATTACCGGTATGTATTTTATTGTATAAACTGTAACATCATTTACCTGTGAGCTGTGAATTAATTGCTAATACATGTACTAAAAGTAATAAGTATCATTACATGATTTATATAAAGTAGTTAAATTTATATGATAGAATTGAGTAGTTTAATGGCAGATCGGATATTTTGAAGGTCTTAAGATTTTAGGCATAGATTTTCTCAACTTAGAAGTAAACATGAAATCCAATATTTGCTATATAAAATCACAATATCGAAATGTAACTTTTGAATAATTTTGTATAAGCCAATTTTATTATTTCAAATTCATGCAAATTTTTGTGCAGAAAATTACCGCCTTATAACTTAATTTTTCACACGAAACAGATGCTCGATGTGACGTCCAGTTTGCTCCAAAATAACGTTGAATAGGTCTGTGTTTTTAATTTTCCACTGTTTTTAGCTCACCTGGCACAGAGTGCCAAGGTGAGTTTTTAGGATCGAGCTATGTCCGTCGTCGTCCGTCCGTCGTCAACAATTTCTTTAAACAACATCTCCTCCTAAACCACTTGGTCAATCTCAACCAAACTTCACAGGTGTGTTCCTTGTGTGAAGCTCTACCAAAGTTGTTCAAAGAATTCCATTCCATGCAGAACTCTGGTTGCTATGGCAACCAGAAGGATTTTTTTTTAAAAATCTTCAAAAATCTTCTTCTAAAAAACCTGAGGACCTAGAGCTTAGATATTTAGTGTGTAGCATTGTCTAGTGGACCTCTACCAAGTTTGTTCAAATTATTGCCCTAGGATCAAAATTGGCCCCGCCCCGGGGGTCACTTGATTTATATAGGTTTATATATGAAAATTTGAAAATTCTTCTTCTCCAAAACCACAAGACCTAGAGCTAAGATATTTGGTATGTAGCATTGTCTAGTGGACCTCTACCAAGTTTGTTCAAATTATTGCCCTAGGATCAAAATTGGCCCCGCCCCGGGGGTCACTTGATTTATATAGGCTTATATAGGAAAATCTTCTTCTCCGAAACCACACGCCCTAGAGCTTAGATATTTTGTATGTAGCATTGTCTTGTAGACTTCTACCAAGTTCGTGCAAATCATGGCCCCAGGGTCAATATTGGCCCTGCCATGGGGTCAGTTGATTTCAACAACTACTTGATAGTTGAGGTAGATAACTTTTTACCATGACAAATAACTTCCCTTAATTAAATTATCCCTTAGTGTTACGATACTCAGGTGAGCGATACAGGGCCATCATGGCCCTCTTGTTTATCTGCTGTCACTAACCGATTATGTCATTTAATTCTCTTTACTAGCCTAGGCATTTGAAGCTTGGTAAATGTACAATCTGTTGAATACCCCTATTTCATTGTTCGCGCAACATTAACTTGGTTAGAAGGGTTTTCAAAGTAAAACTTAATGATATGTGCTCATTGCTTAGATGTTGCCACTTTAGAAAACAACATTCTTGGGAGAGACTTCATGACGTGAACATGACTTTAACGTTTCTCGAATTTTGACATTTAACTTTTGTGGTCTCCATACGGAATCTTAATGGTAACATATATTATTAAACACCATGTATGTATAATGTTGGACCATCATAAAATTTAATGATGTGTGAACATTTTCTGATAAATAACAAAACATCTTTGCAGCTTCTAAGATAGAAAGTTTAATAAGAAAACATAGGTAAACATATGGGTAGTATGATATTGATATAATTGATGAGTCCTAAATCTGAGAATAGTTCTAATATGAAAATATGCAATTCATGGACAAATGTTCTTGTCAATATCTTGACCACAGTTTTTGTCTGAATGTTACACATATTATATGCACTCTTACACGGTCAACTCTTCATGAACAATGATATACTAATTAGCATTTCTAAGTTCGTGATAAACCATTAACAGAGATAGGTGTTTGCATAAAAATCATAAATTATGGTATACATTATATGATACACCGCCTTAGTTTGTTACAAATACTTTCAGATTTACAGTGTGTTCATCATTTTGTCACTGAGTGGTTAAACACAGTTTGAATTATTCTGCAGTTTTATGAGTCCAGTGAATGTATGCTGTGAAAGAAATAGAAGTTAGCGAAAAAAGTGAAACAAAAGTCCTTTTTTGAGGCACATCATAGTTTAGTTCCGGTCCGTCATCATGGGATATTCTGTGTTACTCAATTCCTCTGCAAAAAACAAGAATTACATTCATAATACTAACAAGATCACTCAACAAGTTATATTATTACACCAAAATGAAAAAAAGCCATGACTACATATATACATGTATACAACATGTAGGTCAGTGAATGAATACAAACAGAAAACAATTCTAATAGATAAGTAGCAAAAAGGGATTGGGGACCTTAATCAGATGAAGATGACTGCGATCTTAACGAATCTAAGAGGGATGAAGCTCACTAATGAAAACTACCAAGAAACCAAAAGAAAGGTGACATTAGATACAAACAATGGAGACAATAAGATATAGAAATTTGGTTTGAGAAAAGAATAAACTCAATCACAAATTATTCAACACAATCAGATAATAATGAACATTAATGTAATATAGTGATTAACCTAAATATCTAATTATTATTCCAACTTGAAATGTAATGTCAGTTCTTTTTCTTGATTGATAAATACTTTCAAAGACATCTTACCTGCCCCTTACATTTAATGAATTATTCCCATGATTTTATTCTTGAGTACTCATCAACAGAGTGAATGCTGTTACAATCTTTGAGCAGGCAATCAAATTAATAGTTAAAAGAAAAACTTTTATTCATAACTGGGCAGTCTGATTTGGTCTTGATTTGTACAAAGACATAAACTTTTTAGAAGTTAATCTTGTATTATGCATTATTGATCGAGACATTTGGGCCTTACTTAAGGTAAATAGTATTTTAATCATCAGTTCTATGTAGTTGTGTATTGTTGTGTTATTGGTACTGAGTTTGTATTTGTTTCTGTACTTATATGTATGTTTTCTGTATTTTCAGTGTTGCCTAAATCATGTATACATATAGATCTACATGTTCGGAAATGATTTAACATGACTGCTATAAAATAACTTACAATCAAACCAACCCAGAGTTCCCTGTCTATAATTTGATGAACAGTTCACGAAATGTTCATGAACTTATTAATGAATTTACTCATGAACTGTGCATGAACTACACATTGAACACTTGGTTCATGACCTTTGTCCCATGAAGTTCATTAACAACTGTTCTTGAACTAATTCAGGAACCCATTCATTAATAAGTCCAGGAAGTAAAACATCTAGTAACATTCTAAGGTCAGATATAGTCTGTCAAAATACCATTAGAAACCCACCTGAATACCCGTGGAATTCTAACAAAATGCCTGTGCATAGTATTCCACTGTTTATACTATATAATTACACTCGAACTTCATAAAATTCCCGCATTACATTAATGTATATAATAAGTGATACAAAAGCAAGTATATATAAGTTTAAAAAATTATAATTATTAACAAACAAGCAAACACATTTGTACAATAAATGTTTGGGCTGATTATAAAATTGTTATAGAAATAAATTCATATTTTATTCCATTCATGAATAAGCAGTCTTTATCAAAAATGTGTTTTTCATCTTCCCTTAATTAACTTCAGTTGGTTAACAGTTCATGAACTTATGGCTCATGAACTTCATTTGCTGAACAGTTCATGAACTTATGGTTTACTCAGGATTAAGTTTGATTTCATTCCCCAGCACACAAGATCATTATGCTTTATTGTTCTATGCATTGTGTTAATTGCAGACTCTAAGACGAAACATAGTTAAGAATCTTTTCTCTGTTATTTTTTCAAGAGTTGCAAGGCATTCGTGTTTATTTGAGAAATATTGTAACAATAAATTGGCAGTCTCTTGTTTTATAAACGTCTGCACGCTCGTAATCTTAAATCTGACGAATTTATAATGCCTTACCAGTAAGTAGACAACTTAACTAACCTGCATTTTTGACAGAAGCCATTTTAGCATCCTTTTTGTGTCCTCATCATCTCCGACTGAATCATCAGCACATTCGGGTGAACTGAATTCATATGCAATGTGCTCAACCTTATCCATTTCTTCAACAATAGCTTCATGTTCCAAATGTTTTGAATTGAAGATTTCCTGGCAATACTCTGAATTTATGTTTGAAATTACAAAATCAAAAAGAAATTTAAACAGTGTACTGTACGATCCGTGAAAAAACAGTCCTATGAAATCAAACCACTAGTAGAAATCAACCTGTTAATTTCTTCTCAAATACGTAATGTTCAAGTCGATGTTTACATGTTTCTAATTGAATATAAACAAATATTTTCACAATAAAACATGACGTAAACATTACAAATATGGTCACACTGGATTAAAGACTATCTTCATAATATCAATAACTGACAATCGCTAATAGTGCTAACGATGCCAGTAAATTAAAACCAGATTTCGACATGTTTAAGCATTTTCCTATCCATGAGTCATAATGAATTGCTAACAAAAACTTACCTCCTTTTCCTTCTGAGTCAGTTATGATGCCTGAAATAAAGTAAAACTAATTTTTCTGACCATCAAAGAATTTGTCTAAATGCAATTGGCATATAAACAATTACGTTTATCTGCATTTCTTAAAGGCACACTTGCATAGGCAAGTTTTCCTGTTTCATAATACGAAATCATAGACTGTAACAGTTGTAACACGATTTCAAAAATATGTGATCAGTTTATGATTTGTAACGCTACTTACAATACATCGCGTCTTCGTATTGCCACAGCTCATCGATAATCTTATTTCTACCAATACTGTCCACACACTAAAATGACAATATTTCAATAAAGCGAACAAAAGCAACATCAGCAGTAACAACAGCAACAATATACCAACATCATTAATTTCCTAATAATATACCAACATCATTAATTTCCAAATAATATATCAACATTAATTTCCTAACAATATACCAACATCATTAATTTCCTAACAATATACCAACATCATTAATTTCCTAACAATACAGTGCACAGTCTAGATCAAATAACAGTTATTCGTTTTCATTAATGTCGCAGATATAAGTCGTAAATAAATTTTGATATTAATTTAACCATTTTTCTGTCATGTGTATATTGCTTATTGTCTATGTACATTATACACTGTATTGCCACATTTTTAACCAGTTCCCAAACGGGTAAGTAAGTCATAAAGACAAATATGCGGAGATTGGTAAAGACGGGTATATCTTGTCCTGTAGACAAATATGCGGAGATTGGTAAAGACGGGTATATCCGTCCAGTAGACAAATATGTAAAATGGTTCCCGTTCCATGTTGCAGTGCACCAAAGGAACAGGTACGGTCTAAAATATCCAGCGATCTGATTGGTCAACCCGTTTTAGCTATTTCACTGGTTGCTGTTCGTTTGAGAAACATCGGGGATATCCGTGCATCTGATAAATGTACGCGGAGATGTTAGTGCTAATGTTTGAATACTTCATGGATACCATTTATTCAAAATAAAAAAAATATAGATGCTAGAAGTTACTATGTGAATATTCGTTACAGTACAGTCCTATAACATATCTTTAAAATATAAATTAATGCCTTGATTTTTTTTTTTTAAATATATATGCAGCGTTCGATCCAGGTGGTTGTATTTATTAATACAACTACCTGTTCGGTCTAATATGTATACTTATACTTATTTTTCTTTATTTACAGTTAAAAACTTAAAATATATATCTTTTATACGAAATGTATATCAGTATATGTCAAGTAACGTTTTAAGTTCTTTTTTTAATACTTGAATTTCTTTTCGTTAATACCTATACATAACTGAATTAAATTAGGAGTATATATGCTGTATATAATCTATATTGTAAATTTAACATGGTATCAGGCATGATTGCTCAAGAGTCAAGAATATATTGCCCCCCCCCCCCCTTCGGTGAAATGATCCATAAAATATTTCTCCCTTATAAGGGTACAGGAAGTGATCGAGACGGTCGTGTTACATAATATTGCATAACAACTTCTTAATTGGCTACTTATCTTGATTTTATCAATGCATGTATTGAAATTGAGACCATGATATTTGTAGGACAAAAGCTCCCCCGGACAAAAGCTCTCCCGTTCATTTTGATAGGGGCGGACAAAAGCTCTCCCATTGTTTTACTACCCCGGACAATCGCTCTCGTTATTTTTGCACCCCGGACAAAAGCTGCCCTGGACAAGAAAATTTCTGTCGAAGTTTCAAAGCATAAAAAATGTTCTCACCAACGAAAATACAGATGGTCTTGTTAACATTTTGATTTAATAACAAGCATAACAAATATCAATCAGTATGGCGATATAATTATCATTCCTTTAACGTGTAACCAAGGACTTATATACATACATGTATAAGTCCTTGGTGTAACAAACAAAATTAATTAGAGTATAGTATAGATTCAGGTCTTAAGTAGTCCGAAATAATCTTGATACATTCATTTTATATTTATTGACTGAATAACATGATCAACGGGTGAGTTTCTGTCTGGGGGAGCTTTTGTCCGGGTGCAAAAATAACAGGAGAGCGATTGTCCGGGGTAGTAAAACAATGGGAGAGCTTTTGTCCGTCCCTATCAAAATGATCGGGGGAGCTTTTGTCCGGGGGAGCTTTTGTCCGGATTCCATACTGGTCAATTGATTATCAACTATATTGTTAGCATTAACTAATTTTAAAACATGTAGTCCAGAATCAGATTGGGCACCACTTTTAAATGTATTATTAGCATCGCATATTTATATAAATTTTATAAGAATATAAAATCAGGTTATAACACTCAAAAAGTTGCAATTGTGTACGGTGATTAATGTTATTTGAAATATCAACGAATAATAATAAAATTATAAAAATCTACATAACTGAAAAAATTTCCCCACCCCACCGTGATCGAGTACTCGATTTTAAACATATTTCTTAAATACATATATATTTTTAAGGATCAGCATTTTATTTCAAAATACATTTAAGTACTCTGTGTGTATTTAAATGCTCTTAATTAAGTGTTACAACGATCAAGATCAGAAAATAACTATCCAGTTGCCTTATCTGTCTCTATTATTTAAATTACGAGCGCAATGTGCATCGATTACGCAAGGACTCGCGAGATCCCCCGGGCAGAATACTGCCCGGATTCCAATAGAAATTGACCAATCAGCGTCCTTGAAATTTTAGACCGTACTTGTTGGCTTTGTACACACATGTCAACGGGTACAAGTCTAACAAATATGCGGAGATTGGTAAAGACGGGTATATCCGTCCTGTAGACAAATATGCGGAGATTGGTAAAGACGGGTATATCCGTCCTGTAGACAAATATGCGGAGATTGGTAAAGACGGGTATATCCGTCCTGTAGACAAATATGCGGAGATTGGTAAAGACGGGTATATCCGTCCTGTAGACAAATATGCGGAGATTGGTAAAGACGGGTATATCCGTCCTGTAGACAAATATGCGGAGATTGGTAAAGACGGGTATATCAGTCCTGTAGACAAATATGCGGAGATTGGTAAAGACGGGTATATCCGTCCTGTAGACAAATATGCGGAGATTGGTAAAGACGGGTATACCCGTCACTTGGCAATTATGCAGAGGTTTGTGCAGACGGATATATCTTATTGGCAGCATAAAGTGAAAAAAAGATGTGCGAGTCAACATTGAGTTTTTTTTTTATACAAATCAGTATATAAACTAACTGTCCGATAAGAATACCTTTGTTAGGTACACACCAGGACAAGTTCAACTAAATGCAATAAGTTCCAAATGCATTATCGTGTATTGATCAGTCATAGTTTCTGTTAGATAACAGTTACTTAAACGAAGCGCACATCATCTTATAAAGCGCTTTCGTATCTACTCAGTTTTTGAAATATGACCGATAGTTCAGCTTTCCATATCCGGCACTCACTCGGTGCGCATGTACTCGTATTTTGATGAGGACCAGCACGTTACGTTTTTCTCAGTACTACGCCACGGAATTGTTGAACTGGTTCTCTTCCATGTTGCAGTGCAAGACTTTTTAGTTCAATTTTCATGAGTGCTTTCAGTACTTTGATTATAATTATGATGGTAAGACCTTTGGTGTATATTTACCTTGAGAGCTGTATCAACTCTATTAACATGTTGACACTCGTACATGTCTTTATTTTCCTCACACTGTTCAAGTATTACCTCAACTAGAAATGACATTAACGTATTTGAAAACAACTGCAGCGTACACTTATGTACGATCCGTATTTCTCAGTTACGGTAAAGTCAGAGTAGACGCAATTGGATAAGCAGACGTATAATGTACTGGACATACGAAATACTAGCAGTAATATTGTTTAATGTACGGACAATGATTATGAAATAAGAAAAAGCTTCTCAAACATACAGATCACTCGGATTGTGTCGTTCAATAGCAGTGATGCAGCGATGTTTCTTCGATTCAAAAACATTTTAGTGTATATGTAAGGATACCTTATCAAAACGATTCTATTAATATAAAAATTAAAAATAGCAAACTACAAAACGTCATTTAAACCATGAAGTCACCAGCTGTATGCAACGATGCAATTTTCTATTCAAACATTAACTGAAAACTAGCCATATGATCGGTCTTTAATATGCAACAACAGGCATTAAATGAAAATACGTTTAAATGTTCTTCTAAAGTTAACACTTACACATGTTGAGCAGTTCACTGCTTTTATCATGACAATGTGGTTTACGATATTTATCTGCTATCTCCTCAATATTCTTCATTTCTTTTATAACAGCTGTGTATTCCAAATGCTCCCCTTTGTTCACTTCCTTGCAATGCTCTGAATTTATTTGTTAAATTACAAAATTACAGTGAAATTAAACAGTCTACTGTACGATCCGTGAACAATGAACCAACTAGTACTTGTCCATTTATTCTTAAATATGTAACAAGTCGATGTTTACATGTTTCTAATTGAATATAAACAAATATTATCACAATATAACATGACGTAAACATTACAAATATGGTCACACTTGATTAAAAACTATCTTCATAATACCAATAACTGACAATCGCTAATAGTGCTAACGATGCCAGTAAATTAAAAAAAAACAGGTTTCAACATTTTTAAGCATTTTCCTATCCATGAATCATAATGAATTGCAAAACAAAACTTACCTCCTTTTTCTTCTGGGTCAGTTAGGACGCCTGAAATGTACGAACCCACCTTTTAAATTAATGTATAAAAAGTAAAGTAAAATTGATTTTCCTGACCTTCAGAGAATCTGTGTAAATGCAACTGGTATAAAAACATATTACAATTTTCTGTATATCTAAAAGGCACAGTTCGACAGGCAAAGTTTTCTCCCTTCATTATACAAAAGCATAGATATTAACAGTTGTAACTCTATTAAAAAAATGTGATTACATAATTTATGCAAAGTTTCGAAAAATTCTGTCTGTACGTTTTTATTCTGCCTATATGTCTATGTACGACAATAACTGGAAAGTGTCAGAGAAGTCCTCAAATAGCAGCATGATAAGTCGATATAATTTATTATAAGCATCATGAAGTTGACAGCAATCGTTAAAAGACCATCTTCACAATGATCTACAAGGACGTATATATAAGTCCTTAATATTTATGTCCATAACAATCGAAAGAGGAGTGTGACAATATTGACAGCCAGATAGATAGATAGATTGCAACATTTAAATGTAAATTTATGTTTATACATCATAATAAATGACAAAACAATAATTAACCTTCTTCTTCTGGGTTATATAGGACGCCTGAAATGTACCATATATCATAATTCTATGGATCGAAATATTAGTATTTTATACTCATATAGTACTATACTTCCATTCCAATTATATTCCGCCCTTTAACGTAACGACAACTATTACATTACGTCACGTCCGTTGTTTATTATGGTGTATTATTCTGAAGGTATAATTCCGAAACGTTATGATATATCCAAAACTTTTAAACACGTGTTGCTGAAACATTATTGAAATGCACCAACTAATCTTAAGTTAATTGTGATACAGTGTATTATGGAACTTTTAAATTCATGTAAGCAACCTATAATTCAATATCAATTAATATATGTACATGTATTAATATGTAAATGACGTCACGATGAAGCATAGACATTGATTGGTACATTTTTTTCTTCAAAATTATAACTTCACAGGAGTAATGTTGAATTGAAAAAGCCTTATTACGCATGTGTCACTCTTTTGTTATTAGTAGCAATGTCAAACAGGTATGTTGGTTTTCGCCGTATTTTCAGGGTATGTGATAAAAAGAATATTAAATTCGTGTAGATTCCGTCTTGAATTCATGAAACTCGTTGAATAAATTCAATACGGAATCCACACTCATTTAAATAATATCCTCTATGTATATTTAACTGCATGCTATATGTAATGTATTATGCATTTTTTTACTCTGCCTTCTTATTATTGTCAATAATTGTATATTATGCCTCATGTAACTGCTATTTATATCTTAATTATATACATGTATCTCATAAGTTCATTATTATTATTATTCACTTTTTTTTAAGTTAATAGATGTTTTTAGATATGCTTTATTGCTTAATAGTCTGTATATTAAACAATAAACATGCATTAGTTTTTACAGCTCTTTTATAATTTGTTATTGTTGTTTACTCTACATAGTTATATATTCGAATCAAAAGCTTTCAGATGGCTTATGTTATAAGTACTGTTGTTGTCTTATGATCTTATCTTATCCCGACCTTCATGTCATCAGTCGAAATACAATACTGGTAGGCATGTACTTGTGTACAAAGTAGTTCAGCATTTTTTAAAAAGGCAGAGTTGCACAGACCACGACTTAATTATAATTTGCTTAATTATATGGAAGCATATACACGTACTTGTAATGCTATTTCAAAACCTGTGATCATGCACATATAATTTGTGAAGATACTTACAAACCATCATTTCTTTGTATTGTGAGATCACATCTAGAACCTTCACAAATCCCTCAGGGCTAATGCACTGAAAGGAAAAAGATGTTTTTGTATTACAATGGATTCATTTTTCAGAAAGCACAATTTTGTCTAGCCTGCTTGTGTTTTGAGCTCAACATAATCATTTAATGGCGGTTTCCTCAGTGTATGTGTGCATCTGTCCGGTTCGTGCTGGTGCCGAACCAATGTTCTATAATCAGATGGATGGGGGGGGGGGGTAAAATAAATTCAATTTGACACAACTATGATGAGGGAAATGAAAGAACGATTCAATCCTTCTTTTCATGTCCGGTCCCTGTATTCAGTCCGTAACGATGATATTTTTCAAAAGGTTCAAGATATTTATAAGTGTAAGGACATTTTCAAATATCTATTGTCATGTATGAATGATCTGGATTATTTTATAATTAGAGTTTAGCTAAATAAGAAATTGTAGCTTGAAATGTCACTTCATGTTGCTTTTATTATAAAGAACCTTCGATAAATTATTTACCCAGAAAGCTTCGTTAACTCTCATAACATGAGGACACTCATCCCCGACAGTTTCGCTGGCTATGGATTCATGTAAACATTTGAAATACACCGCGTAAACTGAAATGTAATAATGGACATTGGTCTCAGGCATTTTTGTTATGTAATAACTCTACACAACCAATCCTATTCTTAAAAATAGCATCTATTAATCGTCATAATTAAAATTGTGTAAATACAACCCACTATTGTCTTTCCAGACATAAACTTAAAATCGTCAATGTAAAAAAACGATATTTCACATGTTAAACACTAATTGTAATGAAATTTCATTACGTTTAAATGTAACTCTTCTAAAATGAACACTTACACGTAGAGACCAACTCGTAGTAATAATCCTCATCATATGTGCCATCATCATTGCCTCTAAGTTCATTACTCTCTGTTACCGAAAAATAAAAATATACATGTTGTAATAAAGGTTAGTATAGGAACCTGATATAAAGCCTTAATGCACTCGCCTTTATAATATATTTGCTATACGTACAAAACTCGACAATACGGGATTCATGCATTCCCATTGGTTAAAAAACTCGACAGAATGGAATTATGAAATGTGGGCTTTTCATTGGTTGTAGATGTGGACAGACAGACGGACAGACAGGCAGCTAATTTCTATATCCGCCTTTTCATACAATTACAATATATACTTAGCAGACACAGTTTTCCTTTTCGAAGTAGAAATTTAGTAGGATATGATATGACATATCAAATGTGCTTCGAGTGTCCATCCTATTGTTTATCGAACACATCTGTCTCATTTCCAATTTGTCGCAAAATGTCAGTCACACCTCGTGAGGCAAATTTGCTCCGAGACAAATGTGCTCTAACACAGCATTGTTATGAAGCAGTATAGCTCATTTTGAAAATGTTTAGTGAAAAAAGGCAGCCATTATTATTTTCTTATGCCTTCACCCTTATAATGGCGAGTTTCAACATGCATTGAGTGTTGTTTTCCACTACCACCTCCTCTGATATTAGATAGTTTTTGTTGTTCGGTACGAACAATAAAGTTATTACCGTATTTCAGAAATCGCTCAGTTTTCATTGAAAACCTGCATACCGAACAGCTTCCATTAATTTAACCTTCCGCCTACGAACATAGTTCCATTTTTTTCAGTTCAATGGCATAAATACAAATTCAAATATTACGTGCATATAAGTCAAAATCAGATGGCTATGCAATATCGTAAACGAGCAATACTAGACAGTCGTAAAAAATCTAAACAATCCTGTCCCTCGGATTACTACAATATTTACTATCAGTACACACATTTCAAGGAAGGATGACGTCATATTCCTCGTGCTTTATATGCTAATTTGTCTGGTTCCTAGCTTCTATTGTAAACGTATAGAAGTCATCATTGAATTCATGGACGATGCGATGATAACTGTGTGTCAACCAGATATTTAAAAAAAGTGGTTCATCGGGAAATTGTAATCGATTGATTTAATGCTTATAACGTGTAACTTTTTCTTCGAGTATGATTTCATGTGTGAGATATTACATTCTGCAAAAGTTGAGTATACAAAGAGGCAGGTAATGTAGACGATATGATATTATGCTATTTGCTTAACTACTGTTTGTGATGAGATGGGAATCATAAATCAAAGTACTGAAAGCACATGGAACGGGAACAGCTTTAACAACCGCATAGCGGGTGTAGAAAAGCGTTAGTAGTACTTAAGTCTGCATCCAAATTCATGTGCGAACTATCGTTCGGATTCAAAAACTCACCCTACAAAGAAATTCAACTTTTGACTGCTTTGTAGTTCCGAACAACAGCAGTACCTTCAGAGCTTTGATTTTAATAAACTATAAGCTATTATTGTTTATACATACTTGTTTAAAGCGGACCATTGCTGTAAGCTTGTTTCACAAGCTAATCTGCTGTAAGTAATTAAGATGTGACGTCCAGTCAATAAAGAGTAAAACAAGATAAGACGTCTTACACATACATTTAAGAATTTCTTTAATGTACGTGAAATTAATTGTGAAAGTAGATAAGAAAATTGAATTGAATTTAACCACAAGTTATATACAAATGTATCAACGTGCGTCCACCTTAAACGATTAAATATTAGCGTCGAAGAAAGACTATTATTGTTTGGTGAAGTATATGTATTTGATTTACCAAAACGGATGGGTGGCCGAGTGAACGAACAAACGAACGAAATAAATGCATCAATTAAACTAGAACGAAATGTTTTATTTCGTATGAATCTGTTATAGTCTAAACAACCAGCAAACTAAAACGACAGAAACAACACTCTCCAAGAATTTAAATGCAACTTAATGTTGATTCTATATGTTGATTGTGACAGCATTTAATTTCATATTTACTTATTCAGATGTTCTAATATTAGTTTAAAGCCAGCGTCATAATCAGAATTCCAAGTTAAACCTTAAGAGAAAATGGGATGCATAACACACTAGTGAAAAATAATAAAGACAAATTATAATACACAATTACAAACTGATTACTTACGTCTCAGAGCGTGCATTGCTCGTGATAACATCGCCTTATCTTGTCCCCCATAGGTTGATCTACACTCCACCAAGGCGAATGCGCAGACCAAAGCACAACACACAACGAAGGTTCTCATCTTGTTATATCTGAAGTCAAAGTGTATTTTGTTATCAACTATACTCTTATATATACCCCGAAGGTCCCGGCGAACTCAATTAAGGTGATTCAGCTACTAGTTATTGGCCCGAACGAAGAGGACCGTCTACGGGGTTATAGCCTCGTGTGTTTTCTATATACTGGAATATCATCAATGGTTTGATTTTCCTCATTCAATAAAAAACGAGACACGGTAATGTGAATGAAATTATGATCGTTTTGTTAACCGCTCAATTACAACATATACGGTTACAGATTTGCTTGAAAAGTCAATTAAGAATTTACGAGATACATATCTAGTCACTTTCGGTGACTAGTGAAATGTAATAAATGAAACATAAATTATCTCTAGAGATATTCGTTTGTTTGGGATTAATATTTGTTACCGCAAGTAGATGCATACACCTACAAATTTACCCTTCATGGTGTTCATTAATGATTGCTTCTAAAATGTTGTTCTATTACTGACATTTTTCTTCTATCGTCCGCTTCGATGTCAATTGATCTCAGTCAGTCTTCTTCGTGTGTTAGGCAGAACCTCAATGCTAAAAATATATCGTTGACCTTTTTGTTTAGGATGAATGACCTTTAGTCTACTTCGTTTGCTAAACGTATATTCGGCAACGTCACGTGACATTACTTGACGACAATTATGTTTGTTGAACACAATATCACGTTATTTTAAATGCTTTGTCAGTAGTCGGGTACATTAATTAAACTTTGTATAGGAAAGCTGTATAAAGAAATGAACTTAAAACAGTACATAGATCCGAGAGGTTCTTAAATTCGCATTGTGTATTGTTCCAATATTAACAATCTAAGAAAGGCAATTTCAAAATTAACATAATAACCATAACATTAACTCATTGTATGTGAAAAGATGTATGAAGTAAAATAACCCCCGTATTTTAGATCTGATGAATAGAAAGTATTGTCTCTTTTCAAACAATGATGTATAAAGAAGACAACTTATATGATTACTTGAATCAACGAATGCTACTAGTATTACTTCATCGGCTAAAGAGTGAAATAAAATATTAATCTATTGTCTGAATATATTCTTTTTTTCATCGACATTTTCATTTATACATTCAGGTGTTTACAATAATGTCATTCTATTTAAATAAGATTTTATTTAAAGAATTCGTGACTTTATGAAAGCTTTAGCATTAATATGATCTATTCGCTGCATTGTGACAGAATAAAATATATTAAATATTTAGTAGTGGTACGTATTTACCCCATAAAATCTTTACAAGTTTACACTTTTATGAAATTACATTTATTAGAGCGATGGAAAGGCGGGCTCCAACAAACAATATCATTTTGAAACGTTTGACAATTTTTATAAACAAAATTAAAGAATACTTTTGACTATTCTTGTCAAAATGACCAGTTTATTTATGGTTTTGAATTGACACCATTATTTCAAGGCCCCGTTTAATAGACTTATCTTAACTTTACAATATTGCTGCCCTTGTTTGCAAAGTTGTTAATCCAATTGATTGTTTTGTGGATCTATGTCCGCTGACAAGGCTAATTGTCTGAAATAAATACCATTAGTAAGATATAGTAATGACATATACTTGTTTTCTGTACCCATACAAAATATTAATACTGTTTATACAACTTTGAATTGATATTTTATTTGAAATATCCTAGCTATAGTTCATTCAGACAACAACAACAACAATATTGGGAAGAAGAACTCCTTCAACCAAGTGTATAATGGTCTACCATTAGCTCTGATTCTTCCCTTGATGGAAAACTGTCCTACCTAGATCTTGATTCTGGAAGAGTTACCCCTGCAACAAGGTAGAACACGAAGGACGTTGTTACGTTATCTTCAGGAACATACGATTCCTTGATGAGTAAACTTGAAAAAGGTCTGAGTAAGCTAGACAAACTTGATAAGCTTGTTAAAAAATAGAACGATCTGTGGGTACATTAACTTTTGAAACGGTGGTTTTTGCAAGAAGGTTGACTAAATCAGAAAAAAAAACATCAGTTAAATTTGCCAGTATGGCAGTATGGCCGTCCAGAGAATAAAGTACATCAAGGATAATGATGGGCTTCATGAAGCAATGCTGAAGTTGAGAAATCTTAATATATCTTTGAAGGAAGAATTGGTTGGTAGTAAGGCTACAAACTATGTAATGCACGAGCACTTCCCTGAAGAGATTGAATCCAAGAGAAGAGAACTCTATACCGTTATGAGACACACAGGGTTGGACAACTAGTAAAGGACCGGCTCTTCATCAATGGTGAAGAATTCAGAGCTAATCCGCGTAATCGTGTAAGTCAACCTATAAAAAGTATTCATTCTAATCATTGTGAACTTATTAATATACTTATAAAATGTTTTGATATTATCCATGTATGTAGATTCAAGTCGAAATTGATATTCCGAAATTCAAACAATTTATTTCAAATTGTGATTTTTTGGCATCAATAAAAACCCATTTGGGCAATTTGATTATTGTTGACATTGACAAATTACACTCGTGTTAGAAAAAATAGCATGCATTTTTTAAAATAGCTTGTGGTACAGCCGTTTACATTAAAATTGATATATTTAGATAGTTTAACCTCATTAGTACATAATGTGAATATGTACCTTGGTTCAAATCGTCTAAGTGTAAGTTTAATACAAATGATAGTGTAATCTTTTGTAATTTTAAACTGATTTGGTTAATTCAGGAGAGTATGTAGACACTTGAGGTGATTTTAATGCTAGAATTTCAAGCTTCAATCTTAAACCCCCAACATGGGTACAAAAGGGAGTGAATGACTGGTGTGTGATTTTAAACTGTTTTCAGCTCAGGGAGAGATTTAAAAAAGTATTTGACACTAAATGGTGTCTTTAATCACTGAAAAAATTCTGAATGAAGCAAAACGATTCTTTTATTAGTCCAAATAAAAAACAGAGAGAGAGAGAGAGAGAGAGAGAGAGAGAGAGAGAGTTAATTTACATCCGATAGTCTGATGTTGCGTCTTTAACAATTTTACCCCAATATTTTCCAAAATGTTGATGTTGATACTAATGTTGTATTTGATTAAGATAGTACCGCAGAATTAGCTCGACCATGGTTAAGATAGTGCCGCAGAATAAGCTCGACCATGGTTAAGATAGTACCGCAGAATTAGCTCGACCATGGTTAAGATAGTGCCGCAGAATAAGCTCGACCATGGTTAAGATAGTACCGCAGAATTAGCTCGACCATGGTTAAGATAGTACCACAGATTAAGCTCGACCATGGTTAAGATAGTACCGCAGAATTAGCTCGACCATGGTTAAGATAGTACCGCAGAATTAGCTCGACCATGGTTAAGATAGTACCACAGAATTAGCTCGACCATGGTTAAGATAGTACCACAGAATTAGCTCGACCATGGTTAAGATAGTACCACAGAATTAGCTCGACCATGGTTAAGATAGTACCACAGAATTAGCTCGACCATGGTTAAGATAGTACCACAGAATTAGCTCGACCATGGTTAAGATAGTACCGCAGAATTAGCTCGACCATGGTTAAGATAGTACCGCAGAATTAGCTCGACCATGGTTAAGATAGTACCACAGAATTAGCTCGACCATGGTTAAGATAGTACCACAGAATTAGCTCGACCATGGTTAAGATAGTACCGCAGAATTAGCTCGACCATGGTTAAGATAGTACCACAGAATTAGCTCGACCATGGTTAAGATAGTACCACAGAATTAGCTCGACCATGGTTAAGATAGTACCACAGAATTAGCTCGACCATGGTTAAGATAGTACCGCAGAAAAAGTTATCAATCTGATTTGGCTTAATTCAATGTGAACTTAAATAAAGAAATAATCATGATCGTATAGAATAGTTGTAGAAAAATTAACTATATCAGGAAAACCCGCAAGACTAAAGATGAACCTTTACAGACTAGCAAATAACTAATCAAAATGTTATTAAAATGTAAATACAAGCGAGTGCAAAAACAAAAGCTACGAAAGATGAGGAGTTCGTCACCTTAAGATTATTGAAACAAAATAAATGCATTGTAGTTTGAATGGAAAAACACAATAGCTTGAATGGAAAAACACACTAGCTTGAATGGAAAAACACAATAGCTTGAATGGAAAAACACAATAGCTTGAATGGAAAAGTCTAATACATGTATATTTGTAGTTGTGATGATAAAGATATGTCCATTGATTTCTACAGGGATCTTAATTCTATCAATAATAACCATGAGTATACTCCTATTATAAACTTCCCAAATGTTGAAATACTTAATCATCTAAACGATGAAATAACTGAAGCAGAAGTAAATAAAGCAGTTCGTAGGTTAAAAACCGGTAGAACAGATAGTTCAGATGGTCTAGATCAACTTACAAATGGATATATCAAAGCTAGTTATCCACGTTGATTTCCAATATTTTATAATGTTTTTAATGTAGTATTTGAGTCTGGAATTGTCCCTGGGTCTTGTTTGAATGGCTGTATTATACATACATATAACAATAAAGGTAACCCAAATGTAGCATGCAATTATGGTTCCACAATTATTTACGTCAATAATGGTGTGATAGATTTTAAACTCGCTTATAACGATTAATTGACAACGATCTGTTAAATAATAATAAGAGCGTATTTAGCGAGAACGATACGCGACAAGCGAGTTATTTGAAGGGGGCGTATCAAACTACAAATGTACTTGAATGGAAAGTGAAGTTCAATGTGAAAATACAGAAAGGTAATCAATCGTTCAAAACCAAGAAATAGTTTATGTGTATATATAATGCTAAAGAATATTGGAAACTACTAAAATCTGTCAGCCAAAGTAATATAAATAATCAAAATGATAAATGTTCTTTAAATAGATGTAAAATTGATGTTGGTCGTGTATTGGTCTGTAGACCTCGTGACTTGTGCCATCTATAGCACCAATAGCGGAAGGCATTCTAGACCAACCGTTCTGCATTTCAAGCCATGCATTCAATATGGGCCACTGCAAATAATTTTCTTATTTATCATCTAAGAAAATCATTAAACGTCTGATTTCACATTTCACAGTAGAAATACTTATGTTGAATAATGCTGCTTAACGTGTATAACAAGGGTACGATATCAGCCATATGAAATTTAACAAAAATCGGGTTTCCTTGATAACAGTGACCTATTTGGTAATTCAATCGAGTTAATGAGTTCGAGTAATGTTTCTGGTGTTTCACCTGTCACTTCGAAGTAAAGATTGTTAGACAATTCACCGAATATATCTCTGGATCGGGATATCACTTCATCTGCTGCAACCAGTCGGTTTCTGATGTCAAATAAGCGATCGGGCGGTTGAAGACAAAAGACTGTAACTTCATAGATAAGAATCTGAAGTGAAACGACAGGAGACGGTTGTGCTAGAAATGCAACAAGTGACAGAAGATGTGACGGCGTTCTAAGTCAATTTCTGCAAAATTGAAAAATATGGAATATATAAAATTAACGAATTCCTAAAACTGAATCACCTATTTAATAAAATGTCAAATGTTTTCAAAACATGTTTCATGTGCACCTTACAAATAACTCAATACTTAATATCCAATAGTAAGTTTAATGTAGCACTGGTTGACTATGGATAAATTAAAAGTCGCCTCGAAAAAACAGAAAAGTACAAAATACATGAATAAATGACCTTAGACGAGAATCTCGTGCATCAGTATTGTCCGCTTGTATCTAGATACACGTTTGTACATGAGACACAGTTAACACTTGTGTAAACGGACTAAAATGGAAAATACAAACGGTAAGTTCTGAAAATAATTATGAAGTAAGGTAAGTAGTATAAGGCGATACCCTGGTACCAATGCCTTCTGGTACCAATGCCTTCTGGTACCCATACCTCCTGGTACCATATAGAATATAGAGTAAATAGATTAAGGTCGGTACCAGAAGTTTTACAAAATTGTGACAAATGGGGACAAATTGTGACAAATGAGGACAAATTGTGACAAATTGGAAATCAAAAAAATAATTTTAGGAATGTTCTGTGTGTGTATAGACTTAGACAATGAGAGAATTTTCTTTCGAAAAGACATGGTGGCCCTGAAAAGGGCCGTTGGTGGCCCTGAAAAGGGTCGTTGGTGGTTGGTGGCCCTGAAAAGGGCCGTTGGTCATGGTTGGTAGCTGTTAGTCGGATCTTCATTTCTTTATTTCTTTACCATACTTGCCCCGAGGTTGTTTCTCAAGGTCATGTTTTCGTTTCTTCGTTTCTGTCATCTCCGGTTTCTTTTTGTCATGCTCCGGTTTCTTTTTGTCATGCTCCGGTTTCTTTTTCTCATGCTCATGCTTTCGTTTCTTTGAATCATACATAAACTGTACAGGTACAATCATTTCTTGTGGCTTAAACCGTACTTCTTGATTCTTCATGAGTCTGACCATCTCTTGCATCACTTGATTCATCTGTACCATTTCTTCCCTGATACCTTGTAGAACAGACAATCCCGTTGTAGGCTTTGCATCACCCGTTGTATTAGACTGTGTTTTCGCCATAGGGGGCTGTGTATTCGTCATAGGGGGTTGTGTATTCGTCATAGTGGGTTGTACATCTACCATAGGCTGTGTATTCGCCATAGGGGGTTGTATCGGCTGTACATCTACCATAGGCTGTACATCTACCATGGGTTGTATCGGCTGTACATCTACCATAGGCTGTACATCTACCATGGACTGTTGACTGTATTGGCTGTATAGTGGTTGACTGTATTGGCTGTACTGTGGCTGCCTATACTGTAGTTGACCGTACTTTGGCTGGTTGTACTTCGGCTGGTTGTAATGCATACCCGCATTCGGGTCTATCAACTCAGATGATTCTAGTGCTTCTCTCAATATATCGTATGGCATGTTGAAGGACTCCATGCTAGATAATGTCTGCGCCGGGGGTATTTATACTTTTTGCCTGCACGCGCCAGTGTTCTATTAGGTCAAGGTCAATTGTGAGAAGTTTTTTTTTTGTCTTTGTGTGACACTTCAAGTTTTTTTTGTTTTTTTTTTAAATAAGTGTAACACTTCAAGTTTTTTTTTGTAGCAGTGTTTGATACGTCAAGGTCAATTGTGACACTTCAAGGTTAGGTCTACTTTGTACACATCATACAATCACAGCACTTTGAATACATTTGTGGGAATACTTTGTACACATCATACTATCACAGCAATTTGAATACTGTACACATTATACTATCACAGCAATTTGCAGACTGTACATCATACTATCACAGCAATTTGAACACTGTACACTTAATATATACTATCACAGCAATTTGCAGACTGTACATCATACTATCACAGCAATTTGAATACTGTACACATTATACTATCACAGCAATTTGCAGACTGTACATCATACTATCACAGCAATTTGAACACTGTACACTTAATATATACTATCACAGCAATTTGCAGACTGTACATCATACTATCACAGCAATTTGAACACTGTACACTTAATATATACTATCACAGCAATTTGAACACAGTACACTTAATATATACTATCACAGCAATTTGAATACTGTACACTTAATATATACTATCACAGCACTTTGTAGAAAATACATCATACAATCACAGCACTTTGCATACATTTGTTGAAAATGATTGTACACATCATACTATCACAGCACTTTGTAGGAAAAAATGTTATAATGTTTATAGAAAAAATAACGTACACTTACCCCACACCGTCTACGCACCAGCATATTAAGTTTATAAATGACGTCATGATTTGACGTCATCAAATAGGAATGTAAATATAGTAGTAAATAGTAAAGTATGATAATATTGACAATATGAGAGTGATTCTTTCTGAATTGTATGGGGGGCCCTGAAAAGGGCCGTTGGTGGTCCTGAAAAGGACCGTTGGTGCTTGTATGGGGATTAATGGCGTTGACCGCATCTCCCCATACAAGCGGGACACCACTTGTCCCATTTCTGGACATCCTTGGGGTCCGGTGTGGGTTGGTAGAGGTTCGACGGAACCTCTACCAGTTCATCTTCCCAGTTCTCTGGGGTTGATTCTTGAGGGGTATCCCCCCAGTCCTCTTCCCCAGAGCAGACCTCCACCTCCTCTGCAAACTGCTTTCCCTCTCTCAGGGTCTTGACCTCCAACCGCAGCTCTTCTAACTGCATTTCTAGTTGTTCAATATACCGCCCTAAGGCAGCATATTTTCTTTTGATAATATTGACTGTACGCTGTGACATCTTGATACAGAATGAAATTAGATCAAGGTAAGGTCACTCACTGACTATGATACAAGGACTCTGATTGGTCCATTTTAACGGTATTTCATTGGTCTATTTTACTGGCATTTCATTGGTCTGTTCTAGGTCAGTGTTTTTTTCGTGTTCCATAGCTCATTTATGTTTCATGATTCAACATGGGCAACTGCTTGAAAAGTTCTTCTGATGAACCTGATGAGTTACAAGAAGATGTTTGGGTGGTCAAGATGGGTAATTTGTACCCAGACTTGTCTGAATTTCAAGATACTTGTGTTGTCAAGATGGATATCAAGATGGGTAATTTATACCCTGACCTTGCCATCTTTTATGATGAGGATTTGAGAGCCAACTATTGGCGATACCTATTTCTTGCAGAAATGCAATGAATTACCCAACGGCCCTTATTAGGGCCACCATATGTGTTAGATTCGTTTTGTTTCTCAAGCAAAGACAAAAGCATATTACATTGTCTATCATTTTATTTTTGAAAACATTCTGAGTAACAAAGTACAACAAAGTACAACACAATACAACTCACTTAGTCTCCAATTTAAGTCTATACACAATTGTCCAACACATTGTCCAACACATTGTCCAACACATTGTCTGGATTACACAAAGTCACTCACAGTTTTTGTTGGATTCTTTTTGTATTTACGTTTTTTCTTACTCTGTTCTGCGTCCTGTAGATCGACCTGTTCACCTTGTTTCTTAGGACAGTCTGCGATGAAATGTCCTTGTTCATGACAATAAAAGCATTCATTGTTGAAGGGTTCCGTACAGCTTGTAGAATAATGTCCTTTCTTTCCACAACGATAACACTTGATATGATCCCATGTTACATTTTTCTGTCCACAGAGCTGATCCGCTAAGTTGTTAAGCTCTTTAATTTTCTTCTTTAATGAATACATCAAAGTTTGATCTCGGTTCTCTTCAACTTGGTTCATTTTAGGATCGCTCATGTTGAAATGATAAAAAACGGACGGAGCGTACGTCTTTTATAGAGTGTCACGCGTTATGACCTTGAACTTGATACAAGTATAAAAAACGGCGGAGAAGTTTTAAGATCATAATCATGTCAGATACCGACAGTACTAGTGGTGAGGATGAACCTCCAACTAAACGAAGCAAGTTTGAGCCTGTGCGCGACTATTATGACATACAGTCACGCATGGAAAGAAAGTCAAGGAAATTCAAGACTCAATCTAGAGTATATGATGTGACATTTCAGCCGTATAATCAATCGTTTGAATTTACAAACAGGTTGTTTAATGATATGATGGATCAGCTCTACAAGAGATGTGAAGTGAGATCGAATGATCGAGTTCGAGTATCTATTTTACATCCTGATTTGGACTTTGGAATACATGTTCCGTTTAATAGGGCATCTCTTATTAGTGGAGATACGGTGTTGGATGAAATTGAACGTGTGGCACAAAGTAACCGTCAATTTAAAATTCATGATGGGGCGGCACAGATGGAAATTACGCATATTGCTATGCCACAGGGATCCGGAAAGAAAACGTTTAAAGCACCAAACTTATTCAGTATGCGAAAGTCAAAGACAAGTGTTGTGTGTATTGACAATAGTAAGGACTCTATGTGTTTAGCTAGATCGATTGTAGTGGGACAGTGCAAAGTGGATGAAAATCAAACCCCGCAATGGAAAAAACGATGGAATCTTATACGCCAGTCTAAGAAAAAGCTTCAAAATACGAAGCTGAAGCATTATTAAAGCAAGTGGGTATTTCATCGGATCAGTCGTGTGGTATAGAAGAATACCAAAAACTACAGGACTATCTCTATCCCAGCTATGTGATTAAAATTCATCCACAACATTATGGAAGTGAATTGTTATTCAAACCACCTGCTCTGACTGAAAAAAGTCGTGTGATTCATATCTTTCACCATGATAATCATTATGACTGTATCGTATCCATTACCGGATTTCTCGGACGGGGTTATTATTGTGAATGGTGTGATGTCGGTTATGATCACCGTGAAGGACACCAGTGTAGCCATATTTGTCAGTGTTATGCTCACACCCTGTGCCCAGCAGGACAATCTATAAGATGTCCGGATTGTCGTCGCCTATTCCAGAGTCAGGCATGTTTTGACAATCATAAAACAAAAACGGGAAAACAACGTAAAACCATTTGTGAATCCGTATGGAATTGTAAGAAATGTGGACAAAAGGTGATTGAAACGAAACGGAATCACGTTTGCCCAGGGACAAAGAAATGTAGGTGTTGTAAAGCCATAGTAGGACCAGATCATGACTGTTACATTCCAACGTATGAACCACCCAATAGAAAACAACCAGAAGTACCATTCATCTTTTTTGATTTTGAATGTCGTTTTGATTCTGGAGAACATATCCCTAATTTTTGTGTGGCTCAACGTGCTTGTGGTGACTGTATGTGTAAGTCAGTGAAAGCTCCATGTGAGTATTGTGAAGAGGTGAATGAAGCCAGACAAATGACATTCCGTGGTGAAAATACGTTACAACAATTCTGTACTTGGCTATTCCTCCCTACCCATCGAGGATCGACAGTGATAGCCCACAATGCTCAAGGCTATGACGCTCAGTTTATTCTTAGATATGTGGTCACTCAGGGGACGGCGAAACCCCAGTTGATTATGAATGGTAGTAAAATCATTCAATTGAGAGTGCATGGAATACGCATGATTGACTCCCTCAGTTTCCTGAGTATGCCTCTCTCCTATTTTCCCAATACATTTGGACTGACCGAGTTAGCCAAAGGATGGTTTCCATTCTATGCAAACACCTTGGCGTATCAAGATTATGTGGGACCTTATTTGCCGCTACACTTTTACAAACCGGATAGTATGAAACCAGAGCGACGTGAAGAGTTTTTAACCTGGTACAATGAAAGAAAAGGTGACGTATTTGATTTTCAAAAGGAAATGGAGAAATACTGTCAATCGGATGTGGACATTTTAAGACGCGGGTGTGGAGAATTTCGTCAACAATTATTGGACAGTGATCAAATAGATCCATTTACTGAAGCTACAACGTTAGCTCAAGTGTGTAACAAAGCCTGGCGCAAAAATTCCATGCCACCTCATAGTTTAGCCGTGATTTCGGATGCCGGGTATCCCAATAAAACCCGGTATTCCATGAAAGGCATACGTTGGCTACAAATGATGGCTGTCACCGAAGAGATACATATTCGGCATGCCTTGAATAACAAAGGCGAAGTCAAAATTGGACCTTATTACGTGGATGGCTATTGTCAAGAGACCAACACCGTGTATGAATTCATGGGATGTTGGTACCATGGATGCCCCACCTGTTTTCCTAACCGAAGTACCATCAATCCGTATACTTTGAGAACCATGCAACAGGCCTATCACGATACGTATAAGCGACTGGAGTCTTTGAAAGAACAGGGGTATCCTGTTGTGGTCATGTGGGAATGTGAATTTGATCAGCGTTGTCAAAAGGATCCTGCCTATAAGACAAGAGTGGAACGATTCTATCATGGTCAAGGCCCGATTCAACCCAGGGAAGCTTTGTTCGGAGGTCGTACGAATGCCGTCCGACTGTATCATGAAGTAGACAACGACCAAGAAATCAAATATGTGGATATTTGTTCTCTCTATCCGTATGTGAACAAGTACAGGGCTTATCCGATAGGTCATCCAGTGATCATGAGTCAAGAACAAATTGATCAACAGCATATTGAGAAATACAAAGGACTGATTAAATGTCGTGTTCTACCCCCGCAAGATTTATGGATGCCTGTCTTACCCATACACTGTAATAGTAAAATGGTGTTTACGCTATGCCGTACCTGTGCTGAGAAGGAGATGGATTATTGTACACATTCCCCGTATGAACGGTTCTTGTATGGCACATGGACTCATGTTGAATTGGCTAAAGCTATTGCTTTAGGCTATCAAGTATCAAAAGTGTATCATGTATGGCACTGGGATGAATGGAGTACGGACGTCTATCGGCAATACATTGATAAATACTTGAAAATGAAACAAGAGGCTAGTGGATATCCTCCAGGGGTGGATACGGAAGAGGCTCAAGATAAATTTAAACAGGATTATTTTGAAGCAGAAGGAATTCGTTTGTAACATGTGGAGAAAAATCCAGGAAAACGAGCTTTTGCCAAAACCATGCTGAATTGTCTCTGGGGTAAAAATGCTCAAACTAACCTCTTGCCTAAAACAGAGTATGTTCATCGATTGGACCAGTTCTACGGAATACTGAACGATCCTAAAAAGTCTGTGAAATATGCAGAGTGTTTTGATCATGATGAATTCATGTTAATGAATTATACTGATGAATCGGACAAAGCAGACCCTCATTCATCAGCCAATCCTGTGGGGGCTTCATTTGTGACGGCTTATGCTCGATTAGAACTGTACAAAGTGCTTGAACCTCTAGGAAAGAGAGTACTGTATTTTGACACAGACAGTTGTATGTACATTCATGACCCTGATGGCTATAATGTTCCTATTATCTCCAGTCGATTGGGAAAATGGACAGATGAGGTACCAAAGGGTCGTATTGTGAGATATGTCGCTTTAGGTCCAAAGAACTATGGCTATGAATACATTGAAAACGGTGAACTCCATCAAAAATGCAAAGTGAAAGGCATTACGTTAGACTACAATGCCACTCAACAAGTGAATTTCAATACGATGGTGGATTGTGTGAAAGACAGACATAATTATTCGACCGTAGTTGAATATGCTTCTCGGATTAAACGTCATAAGGACAGAACCGTGACCAGTGAGAAACAAGTCAAAACATTTCGTTCGGTATATACCAAACGTATTGTGGTCGAGAATCATATGACTGTGCCTTATGGTTATCTACATGACTGACCTTGACCTTTTAGGATACCTTTTGGCCTAGAACAAGTCATCTAAAATTCATTATTCATAAAGACATGGATTGGATACCCTTACTACCGATAGAGCTGAGACTTAAAATTTATCGTTATGTCATATGGGCTAACGCTAAAACATGGAAGATGGAGTTAGTGCACACATGGGCTACTCATAATGCTATACATAGCTTACAACATACAAATCATCGACGGATAGAGAGACTGTTGAAGGATGTAGGTGATCGCCAGGACTTGTCATTCAACCAAAAATTACCGATTCTACGAAAACTGAATGTGGTACAACAAAGCTTAGATCGTATGTTATCTACGACATGGGATTTTTTAATCCACGATGCTAATTTGAGCGACGTATCTGCCTTAGCTAACAATTTTCGTTCTACCCCCAATGTGATATGGTTCAGTATGGCTGAAGAGGACAATGGGAGATCTCACCCCGGATGGCGTCCGTATTCACAGTTTAAAATACGTGGTATCATGGTATTTAAGAGACAGGTACCGTTCACTCATGTTATTCATATTCTACAGTATCGTGCCGTGTTCTATAAATTAAGGCATCGCTTAAGAGAAGTCAAAGACGAGATTGAAGCCGTTCATGCGAATCGACCTAGAATAGTGATTTGTTCAGGAAATATTCAATTATGGTTAAACCATCTAGACGATTTATAAGTTTATATTACATTTTGGATTTTGAGCTGTATACGGATACGTTATACAGTATTGTACAAGATGACCTTGTCAAGGTCAAGGACATTCGCGCGTGGATTCTGAACCCTCACACGTTTGAACTATTTAGACAGATGATTCGTGATGCTATGATCAGTGCACACTTAGACTTGAAAGCTATCCATCGAGACGATTGGAATACTTATGTATGTAACGATAGAGTGATTCACACGATTCAAGAATGGAACAGTTTGATATTATGAACCATACCCTGTTGAGAAAAGCATTGGTATTTGCTTATCGTATGAAGATACCTGAAGGTCATCATTCTCTGGAATGGATTCGACAACAGTTGAGTACACCAGACATGTTTGAAGAAATGAAACATGGACTTCATGTGATGAATTCATTTTATAAACAATCAGTACCCATGGACTTGAGTGAAACGGATTGGTTCAAACAGGTGGTGAACAATGACTCTGTGTTAACATTTCTGAGTCAATTTGGACATTCAGAATGTGTGTTTGAATTTTCTGACAAACTGTTGTTACCATTACATGACATGTGTTGTTCTTGTTGTGATTATTCTTGTACTCATACATAAACTTGTTACACAAATAAATAAAATGTTTTTCTTCCAATAGTGTTAGTTGTGATTTTCACGTCATGGAGTCCAGTTTACTTTTTAAGCATCCTTGCAATATGTTTATCTCAGGCCCTAGTGGCTCTGGTAAAACACAATTTGTAAAAAAGGTGTTGGAATACAAATCAGATTTGTTTCAAGTAGTACCAGAGCGTATTGTATGGTGTTACAAAGAATGGCAAGTAGCCTATGCACAATTACAAGAACAAGAACCTAGTATTCGGTTCATACAGGGGATACCTGACGAGGATGAAGAGATAGTAGAGGATACATCCATTCCTCATTTAATTATATTTGATGACATGCTTGGTGATAAAGATGAAGAGAAAATCAAATTATGGTTTACACGAAAAGGTCACCATCGTAATGCTAGTGTGATCTACATTACACAAAACATGTTTCAACAATCGAAAGCCAGTCGTACCCTGAGTTTAAATGCACATTACATGATCTTATTTCAAAACACAAGAGATAAAGGACAAATCAAAGTGTTGGCGAATCAAATTCAATTGCCACACTTGTTACCCGCTTATCAAGATGCTATCTCTACACCTCATGGGTATTTAGTGATTGACTTTCACCCTCAAACACCAGACAGTTATCGGTTAAGAACAGATATTTTTCATCACTGGATCACTGGAGAAAAACGTGGGCCAGTTGTGTATATATAAACATCGTTTACTCATATAAGATCATTCAGTCATCATGTCAGCCACAGCCATAGCTCAATCGTTAGAACATTTGGGTCAGGAACGAGACCCTACTGTACGGGAGCAAATGCTAAGGTCTGGATTAAAAGAAATGCTCAAGTGGTTCACCTTAGCAGCAAAGGTGATTTTAAAAAAGAAAATTGTGCTACCTAAACAAACACAAAACTTTATGCAAAAACATCAGCATGAATTAGAGCAGCTGGGAGATGATCAAGTGGACATGGATACTAAACGTCAACTCATATTGAAACCAGGAGGAGGTGGATTTCTTGGTGGAGTCATGATACGAAGTTAACTCCGATGGAATGGTCAAAAGACGATTCGTAAATTTGTAAAATCTCCAGCTAAAAGAAAAGCGCCTGCTAGAAAACCTAGAAAAGCTCCAGCTAAAAAAGCTAGAAAATCGCCTGCTAGAAAACCTAGAAAAGCTCCAGCTAAAAAAGCTAGAAAATCGCCTGCCAAGATCAATGAACGTTTTATTACTCTCCGTCGTCGAAAGCAAACCACTTCAACACCCTCTATGGCTGTAACTCCAATCAGTAAGTTACAATGGTCTCCTATCAGTCCTGTGAGTAGTTTGAGCTTTAGCTCATCTAGAAATTCATCTAAAAGCTTAAGAAATTCTTCTAGAAGTGGATCAAACAGTTTTAGCACACCTAAAAGTTCATCTAGAAGTTTATCTAGAAGTGGACCAAGCAGTTCATCTAGAAGTTCAAGAAGTTCATCTAGAAGTGAACCAAACAGTTTGAGTTCTTCAAGAAGTTATTCAAGCAGTGGGCCAAGCAGTTTATCTAGAAGTTCGCCAAGCAGTTTGAGTTATTCAAGCAGTGGGCCAAGCAGTTTAAGTTATTCTAGAAGTTCACCAAGTAGTTCTTCAAGCAGTGGGCCAAGTAGTTTGAGTTCTTCAAGAAATTCATCTAGGAGTTCATCCAGTAGATCATCTCACAGTTCTAGAAGTTTGAGATCATCTCCCAGTTCAAGAAGTTCACCAGACACTCCATTGTGCCGTTTTTCACCCCTATCCTTGTCTACCTTATCAAGACAGGCTGTCTTGAAACCCCTTTTGAGACATCGTATTCACCTGATGAGACAGGGCCCTATGAATCAAGCTTCAAGACAAGCCTTTGATGCTTTAGTATAAAAGCTGTGAAGAAGTAAAAACAGGTATTATTTGACATAATGGCACCAAAGCGACCACTCCTGCATAAATACGGACATCTGGTTTTGGGTTTAACTCAAGCCCCAGATGGGTTAAGAAGAAAGATGATACATGGAGCATCTAAAGAAATGATTCAATGTGTGGCAGAATGCTGTCAGAATGTTTTAAAAGGCAATGTTGCCTTATCCCCCTCTCAAAAGCAAAGGTTGAAGTCCAAGCGTCAACATCTCCGCACTTTAGCAGATAAAAGAGTATCCATTCAAAAAAAGAAACGTGTGTTGAAACAAAAAGGAGGATTATTTCCATTACTAGCTCTTGCTCCAATCATTGCTAAAGCTGTTGCTGCAGGAGCACTCAGTGGAGGTGTTGCCACACTGGTGAAAAAGCTATGAAGAAAATGGCTATCGTCCCATTCAAAATGCTAGAAGAGATGAATCGATGGAAAACAGAACAACGACCACGTTTACCTCCTCCCCCGCAAGTCAGTCAAACATCCGATTTACAGAAACAAATGGGAGACGTATTACAAAATGAATCGTTGTCTGAATCAGAAAAAGCACAACACTATGGGCAAGTCTTGCAAAAGTTTCAACTGTCACATCAAAAAGCACGTGAACCGGCTACTCTGGCTGCACCGGTTGCACCGGCTGCACCGGTTGTTCCAGCTGCTCAAGGTGCACAAGGGGCACAAGCGGCTCCTGCTACATTGACGGATCGGATTCTTGAAAGTGTTCCTACTACCATGCGTCGAAAAACTCAGCTTTTATTACACTTTCTACAAAATCATCCCCACATGTCATGGAATGATCATGGGATGTTGGAATATCATGGAAAACCAATACAAGGATCCAACATTATTGATTTGGTCAATGATGTCATACGTCATAGAAAAGGGTCGGAGCCTGGAGGATGGGAACAGTTTTCTAGTGGACTAAGAGATGTCAATGTACCACAAGAAGTGATAGGAAATAAACGGAGATGGTCATGGATGCAAAAAGCAGACGATTCGGAGGAAGATGATGAATTTGATAGTTTTGTTGAGTCTCGTTCACCTCCACGGATGAAAGCAGAACCTATAAGTAAACCTGTCAAACAGATGAAAGCAGAACCTAAGTGGGAAGCCTACTAGACAACATGAACAAAAAGGTAGACAGTCTGTTACATCAGATTTATTATGATCCCCACCATCCGGCTGGTTTTGGTGGGGTAGAACGTCTTACTACAGCAGCTCGAACTCAACTGAAATCCATTACGCCAAGTCAAGTGCGATCCTGGTTGAAGGGGCAAAAGACCTATACCCTGCACAAACCTATCCGTAGGGTATTCTCGAGACGGAAAACGATTGTGGGTGGTATTGATCATCAATGGCAAGCTGATTTGGCAGACATGCAATCCTTGGCTCAGTACAACACCCCTTATCGATATTTGTTGTGTGTTATTGACGTGTTTTCAAAATATGCTTGGGTCGTTCCCCTCAAGGATAAAACGGGGCTCACATTGGTGGAAGCGTTTCGCTCTATTCTTAAAACGAGACAACCTAAAGCGTTGCAAACCGATAAAGGAACAGAATTCAAGAATCAAAGGTTTCAACAGTTTTTAGACAAAGTAGGGATTCATTATTTTACGACTGAAAACCCAGAAACTAAGGCTAGTATAGTGGAACGTTTTCAACGAACCTTAAAATCACGCATGTGGAAATACTTTACGCATCATAAAACACGAAGGTATATTCAGGTATTGTCTGATCTCGTGCATGCCTATAATCATCGTGTTCATCGTAGTATACAAATGGCACCCGTATCCGTAAATGAGAATAACGAATCTCAAGTGACCTTGACCTTGTATGGAAAATCAAGAAAAAAAGCGTCGACGACCCTTCATGTGGGAGATATTGTTCGTATCAATAAAACAAAACGTACATTTGATAAAGGTTATCTACCCAACTGGACCACTGAACTGTTTAAAGTGATCCAAGTCAAAAAGACCTCTCCTGCTACTGTGAAATTGACTGATTTAGACGGAGAACCCATATTAGGTTCGTTTTATTTCTCTGAAGTACAGGTTATAAAAGATGATGCTATCTATGAAATTGAATCAGTGCTCGCACATCGCCAGAGTAAGGTAGACGGAAGACGAGAAATTAAAGTACATTGGAAAGGTTATCCTTCGAAATTTGACAGTTGGATTCCCGAATCCCATCTCGTTTGAAGTTTGTTAATAAATACATCATGTCTCAAACCGATACGGCCAGTGTGGTAGTGACTGCCTCAGAGCAAACCAAATTGTGTGAACCCAAAAATAAGGTCACTTTTTTGTCACAAATTGTAGTGGTATTTATTATTATTACCGTATCGCTATTTAATTTGTGTTTTCAACGACCCGATCGGGAATTGTGGCTTCTGCTTTTAAGTAGTTCTCTAGGTTATATTCTACCGAATCCCTCCTTGAAATTCAATAAACCTAAATCAACATGAGTTCGTTTTACATAACACTCATGAGTGATAGCTCTATGGATTTATTCCAAGACAATACGCAATGTTGTTTTCGTACCAAACTGGCAAAACCCATCCATCTCAATAAACAAGATTGGGAAATTGCCTTAGTGGAAATGATTGTTCCTAGTCAGGTCATTAATGTCACTGAAGAAGAGCGACATTTCTACATTGTCACACATGATCCTGTCCTGGGTAAGGCCTTAGAAAACTTTGAGACCTATTGTACTCTCCCCAATAAAGAAGAAAAAGGTGTACGACTTTGTATTCCTATAGGAACTTATGTCACACCCCAACATTTGATCGAGACGATTGACTTTACCGTGAAAGATCAATTAGGTAAAATATTTAGACAGAAAGGCCTTCGATTTACCATGGGTTTTTCAGGACAAAGTAAACGCGCAAAACTGGACAGTTCGGATCAACTAGGCATTCAGTTTCATCCTCACATGTTTATTAAACTGGGTGGAGCCCCTGATAGTTCTTCGACCATCTTTTTTAAAGACACTCCGGAACCGTTTCCTCATGGCGTAGATATTAACATGGGTCATAATCATTTGTTTGTTTATTCCGACCTTGCGTCTTATACCTATTTGGGAAACATAGAAGCCCCCATCTTACGTGTAGCTCCATTTGATCCGAGAACGAAAGCAGGAACTAACCCTCATATTCATTTCGAGTTCTTGAATTTACACTATGTACCACTGGCTAAAGCCGACTTTGACACCATCACTATCCATATAAGGGGTGACACTGGCCAGTCTATTCAGTTTATTCATGGGAAGTCTATGGTGAAACTACACCTACGTCAAAGACAATGATACCTACTTACCAAGGTCAACCTCGACAATATGGACACGGACTTGGATCCATGTTTAAGAAAGCCATGAAAAGAATTATGCCTTTACTAAATCCATTTGTGAAATCTGGAGTTCACACCTTGAAAAAAGAAGGACTCCAGCAAGGAAAAGCCGCTATGAAAGATATCTTGACAGGATCAAACGTTAAACAAGTAATACGAAAACGTGGAGCCTCTGTATTAAAAGATGTGGGTGAATCCTTACTACGTGCCGTGGCCAGCCCTAAAAGACGTATAAAGAGCAAACCAGTCAAGAAAAGACCTCATTCGAAACTTCATCATCGCCGAGTTAAGCAGGCCAGACCTCTTGATATTTTCGATTAATCATGATGCAACACGGTTCCTGTGAATGTAGTAAGACAGAGTTGGATGTGTCTGTTGTGCCACCTACCATGACAGCCATGCAAGAAGGTCAATGGACTGAGCATTATCCCATTTCTGCCCTGGACAATAATGCTCCGATTGAATTTGTGATTCCTGCACAGACAGAAAAATGGACAGATCTGAATCAATCTTACCTGTACCTAAAACTCAAAATTATACAGTCAGATGGTACAGACCTAGCGGCCGACAGTGAAATTGCTACCGTCAACAATTTCTTTCACAGCATGTTCTCAAGCATTGATGTGTATCTGAATAATAAACTGATCACCAGCAATGCGGACACGTATGGCTATCGGGCATACATAGAAAATTTACTCTCCTTCACCTCAAGCTGTAAAGACACTCAGCTTCAGGCGCTAGAGTTATGGGCTGAAGACACCGCTGGTCATATGCTCGAAAAAGTACATGACGGGAATAACAAGGGCTATGGTAAGAGACGTGCTCGTGTCCATCAAAGTTGTGTGGTGGAACTATGTGGACGGCTTCATTTGGATCTGATGATGCAAGATAAATATTTACCCAATGGTATGGAAATACGCTTAAGACTAAACAAAGCGTCACCTCAATTCTGTCTCATGAGTACTTCACCGGCTAAAATCAAGTTTCTAGAAGCAGGATTTAATGTAAGAACAGTAGATTTACTGCCAGTGGTAGCCAATCAACTCAATCAACAGATTGCTCAACATAACATGAAAATCCCCATCCGACGAACTGAAGTAAAAACATTTACGATTCCTAACGGTCAACGATCCAAGATTGAAGATCATTTATTTCAAGGTCAATTGCCAAAACGTCTTATCATCGGTATGGTAAGAAATGGAGACATGAATGGAGACATGGCTACCAACCCCTTTGAGTTCCGTCATTTTACACTGAATCATCTAGAAGTCAGCATTGACGGAAAAAGTATTCATAACAAAGCGTTTCAACCCAATTTTGAAACGGGAGAAGTTCTAAGATCCTACATGTCACTCTATCAAGCGACAGGAGCTCTTGGTCTCAATCGTTCATTTGGATTGAGCATGAATGATTATCGGAACGGATACACACTCTGGGGGTTGGACTTGACAGCAGATCAAGGTTGCGAGGAAGGTCAACTCCATCCTATAAAAACGGGCAATCTGAGATTGGAATTTCACTTTGGAACAGCACTTGCACAAGCCATCAACGTGATTGTATTTGCGGAATACGACAATCAAATTGAAATCAATCAATTCAGAGAAGTACTTCTAGATTATTAGATTATTAAGATGGAAGACATGGATATTGAACACCTGGAAAAAGGACAAGATTACGAAATGAAGTTATTGGCGTATCCTTGTTGTACAAGTTCAAAGACAGACTTTTTACAAGAGTGCTTGAATCATCACGTCACAGAAGCACTCCAATCTTTAATTTATAATCAAGTGCATAAAGACTGTTATGGTTGTCGAGTGAATCATCCTAGTCAAGTACAACATGTACTCTGCTTATACACGAATACGGAAGAGTGGACAGAACTTTACATTCAAAAAGCGATTCAACGTTTGGACGTGTTCAAGGTCATGGAAAAGTGGTATCCTGAATTAGTGACCTTGACCGATAGTGAAAAAGGAGACGCGTGTCGATTATGGATTCAATTTAAAGAAGAACTCACTCAGAATCAGTTCATTGATCAGTGGATCAGTGTTTGGGCTGAACGTGTCAACAGAAATTGGCATTATGGAGACGAATGAACTACAATACCTATTAGATCATTCACCGTTATTAAAACCACTACGTGCACGTGTTTGTGCTAAAGATCAATTACCTTCAGAGAAACCGCATGACGTGAAAGCCTATATTGTGAATACCCATAACGGGAATCAACCTGGAGAACACTGGGTGGCTCTTTATTTAAAAGACAATAAAGCAGTGTATTTTGATTCCTACGGATTACCTCCTTTCGAAGAGATTCTATCCTTTGTGAAAAAACATGCCAACAAAACTTATCTGTGGAATGCCATGAGAATACAAGGCGATATGTTACCGGTGTGTGGTGTGTATTGTCTATTCGCTTTGGATTTTATCTCACGTGAATGTGACTTGAACCAGATACTGTTAACCCGATTCAAACCGGACATGTATGGAAAAAATGACACTTATGTGACGCATTGGTTTCAACAATATTATGGTACTTATTACATGCATGCTCAATATGTGAATAAATGTGGACAAAAGTGTTTTGCTCAACGTAACTCTAGACCAGAAGGTCACAGACGTTTGTATCATAGTATCATACATAGAAATACAACTCTTTATGGTGATCATTAAACAATGTTACTGTTTCATAAAATGTTTCATGTAGTTTCTTGTTACTTGTTACAAAAATAAAAGTTTAGAAAAACTGAAACTAGGTGTCTGTTGTCTTTTTTCTAAGTTCATAAAAATCAAGCTCCGCACATGCATCGGCGCGTGACGCCATCCAACCCTAGGGTGACGTCATCCAAGCAATATGACGTCATCCAACCACGAGAGTGGGCCATACAATACTTACAATGCCTCATTTCATTCTGAGAACTCAAACGCTCAAGATGGAGGCTTTATTCAATGAACTCAAAACAGCAAAACAACTGACTGAAAAACAGAGCAGGGTATGGCGTTCAATCAGTCGCTTAGCGGCTAGCATTGTTAGAAAAAGGGAACGTGATCTTCAAACTATTGGTGAGACTTTGAATACCATTGAAACCAATCGATTTCATCATAGAGAAGAACTGTCTCAAATGCGAGAGCAATTTCGAGATCAAGTCAGAGAAAGGCAGCGAGATGCTCGGGAACGAACGGCGAATAGACAACGGGAACAACAACAAGAAGAAGAGCATTGGCGCTCTACCGCTCAAGTTGAGTACACGGAACAACCACCAGAACAGGAATGGTCCTGTGGGGATCCAACATGCAGGCTCTGCTATCCCCCACCAGACTGCCAATGCGAACTATGTACCCAACCAGATCAGTCAGCATAGACAACTATCAACGGTCCTTTTCAGGACCACCAACGGCCCTTTTCAGGGCCACCATGTCTTTTCGAAAGAAAATTCTCTCATTGTCTAAGTCTATACACACACAGAACATTCCTAAAATTATTTTTTTGATTTCCAATTTGTCACAATTTGTCCTCATTTGTCACAATTTGTCCCCATTTGTCACAATTTTGTAAAACTTCTGGTACCGACCTTAATCTATTTACTCTATATTCTATATGGTACCAGGAGGTATGGGTACCAGAAGGCATTGGTACCAGAAGGCATTGGTACCAGGGTATCGCCTTATACTACTAAGGTAGTTATGATACAGTTTGGTGTAAGAAAAATATGTAAATAATGAAAAATTACCTGCACATAAATGAAATGGATTCGATCCACTTTCTGTCTAGTCAAACTTTATGCCAAACAAAATAACATTTGTTGTTTTTTCAATAAGTACTGAAGTAATCGTTAATATTTAATTGATAGTCCTTTGTATTTTATGAACTATCACAGATCAGCAGAATCATAGACGGAATAAATCAGTGAAAATAAGCGATGATGAAGTTATACTGAGGTTTCGGGCGTATGTACTACATCCATCACGCTGTACGGACATCACGAATGACACCAAAGCCAATCTTCATGGCCTGAGTGATGCCAAAACAGGCGTTGTATCGAAGAAGCTCGGTAAAGCAGCTTCGGGACCAAGAAAGAGAGGCGGCTCCCCCGGTGCCTGGATCGTTATCACAGAGAGAGGCGGCTCCCCTGTTGCCTGGACCGGCCCCGCGGGGAATGATGGCACCGATAGATGCTGACCCTGCGCCTGATGGCGACGTGTTCAGGGACCAATTGGCTGCCAGGTTGTCCTCTTCATCTGATCATGACCAGACTCCCAAACAACATCGGATGAGGAGGAAAACATATTTGCCTAGTCTTGTACGGGAGAACCATAAACTCTATTCAAAGTTTATGAAGAAAAAAACGCCCAATATTCTAAGAGAGTTAGGCATATCAAATACTTCTAATGGATCTGAGTGTCATGCAAAAAAATGAACTTTGACCTGAAACAAGTGTGTTTTTGGACTTGATTTTTATCAAAATCAAGTCCTTTGTAATCATTGACTTATATTTGGCGCTGGACTCCATAACAGCTTGGTTAAAAGAATGCCACATAAAGGAAATAGTGCGCAACTAAATGGTATGTTTATATAGAAGTATCTGGAATCTTTCCCCAATCAAGTGTGTCAGATCTAAATACATTTCAAATCACTCTATTGTAACTACATGGAAAGAGTCATGTATCTAAATAAGTGCTTGTCGGTAGATACATGAGATTTTCAAATGCGTAGAATTAAAACCGCGTATTCACTGTCCAATAAAATATTTTGCCGTAAAAGTAGTTCTACTTTCGGTCTTCGTTCGATAGTTCAGAAAAATCTCCACGGACGTATTCATGCATTTGCAACAATCTACCATCGATGTGTGTGTTTTGTGCCTTTCTAACATTTCTTAATATTACAAAGCGAATTCTCATTTAATCGTATTCCATGGTATTCACACCAACTAGTGTTATTTTGATGATGGAATCGCTATTTATAGACTCACTCCCCGCAGTGGCTAGTAGCAAAGCGTAACCGATGTGGGGAGTTTGATTTATCGAAGGTTGAATGTTAAAACTGCGGCTTAAGAATAATAATTCGAGTCGCTAAATACGAACGTAAATTACTGGATACGTGCTTTTAAAATTTACTGTTTAAGAGTTCCTTTTACGCCAGATTATTTAGAATCACGTCTGAAATTCATGCAACGTCGGGTTAACTATTGGTCATATAGGTCTTACTCTACTGTGTCAGGACCTTTTTGATTTGAGTGACCCTGAATGTGTTCAATGCGACGATGTTCTGTTGTGTCAAAACCAGAAGAATCAATGTTTGTATTTACTGTTACTGAAGTGTTGTTTACTAGTTTTGTACAATAAAGAGTTTTTAATGCAATTAAATTGTCCTCAATTATTGTGCTAAGCATTAAACTTTCCAATATCAGGCTTTTTCATTTTAAAATTTTAGCAAAGGGACTATAGTAAAGCCCTAGCTTATGTCATTTACCTATATGCATATGACCTGCATTACAATATGAATGAAAAATCGGTCTGTAATTTTAAATGTTAAAATATTTGTATGGGCTCGAACGATGTGGGTACACATTTCTCTGTTTTGTCTCGTATGGTAAAAATCAAGTCCGACAGTACTTTCAGTACTTTGATTATGTTTGGCCACACAAACCCACAAGCGTTTGCTCGTTAACACCGTAATATCATTGTGATAAACCCTCGAATTATATCGCTTGCCTCTTCACGTTCTCGATTACCGCTCCTCGCGTTAAATGTCGAATAATTAGAAAGCCTGTAAAAACTCACAAGTCTCATACCATTCAAACCGATCTGGGCAATAAGAAAAACCACCAGTTTTAACATAACATTGAACTGCTTGAGATAATCAACTAAGCTTGACTCATACCGACAGAAAACCAACATAAAGACCTAAGGCAATGAGAGTAAGCCATGATTTATAACTACTCGTGGGTTGGGGATTGTGGAGAAACAGTGTTACAGCTGCACCATTGTCCAGAGTTCTGCATATATGAATGTATTTTATTCACTGTACTATAGATGAATATCGAAATCGCCTCCTCATATTAGGTATTAGGTAAAGTCAGTCGACCTGACAGAAAAACGAAGATAAATTTTCTAAACCACACGATGCTCTAAAAATATCTACGTTATATAGTTATACGAGTCAATATCTATATCACTGGGTTTCAAAAGAAAGTCCATTATATTTTGTGACATTGTAGACTCTTAGACTAGATTAAGTTATTGAAAATTTGGTTCCTTTTGTACCAATTTTCCGATATTTAGTACAAATAGAACCCATTACAATTAAAGTCGAATCCTTTGTTACATCGAAAAGCAAGCATATCTTTATTTATTCCAACATTTTCAACCAATTTTAATTACCTCATTCATCGAAAATGAAAACGATTCGTTCTCACTTATTTATTGACAATACAAAACGAAAGAATGTATTGACGCTACTACTTATCTAACAATAGTTTGAATAAAGTATATACTGACAGGATAATACTGAAAGATGAAACTTGGTTCAAAATGTTTGGTAAAATATAAACATAAATCATCACAAAATTTCATACGGGGGCGATTTTTGACAGGTTAATTTGAACAAGTTGGAACGAATAATTAAGCTACTAATTTATTTCGAAATTCACAAAGTAAACAACGTGTGTCTATGACTTCGCCAAAACAAATCTTGTAGCAAAACATAAAACAAAATACTGACGTTGTTTCTGTGCATTATTCTCAGTTTTTAAAACGAAGCTTCTTAAATTTCGTAAACGTTTTTTTTTTGAGAATCATGATCCTTCATTTTCGATCTGATCCCTATCACGATTCTACATTTGCAGAACGCTGTGTATCATTATTCTTAATTGTCTGTATGATGCATACAGCAATACTTCATTTATAAATATGTGTACAGCGATTCTTTATTTTCAGGTCGATGCGTACTACGCTATTTCATTTTCAGAAATATTGGTCTTACGACACTTCATATTTAGAAAGATGCGTATGACGATATACCGTTTCAGACAATACGCCATTCGACTGTAGATAAGCGTACTACACGATTACTCATGTGAAAATACGTATATTATTCAAAAAATTACCGATACTATAAAGAATTTAAAGCGTTTTCTGTGTTCTTTCACCGCCGTTTTATCTATTTGAGTCAAGGAGCAGTGTGCATATTATGTTTTTTTCGATTCGTTTAAACATTTTGACTGTCCGATCCAAGTAATCAAATGCTATACGAAACAATGGCGCTAGTAGTATAGTTTTGGTTGCAAAGCTCTATATAATGTACATTATCAACCAAATTTACATAACATTTAACTATTGTGTAGTATTATTTATGAAATGATCACAGTTATTTTTCTGCAGCGATATCACATGGGGTTCCTCGTGTTATGACAATGATATAACGGTAATTTTGAAATCCCACGACAATACGAAGATAATCTGAAGGGTAATGATCTTGGTACAACTTTTGTAAATTTATGTCGTGTAGTTTTTAAACCGTAGGTAGGACGGTGACAAGAATGGTGAATTTATTGATACTTCAAATTATGGTGCTATAGTGTCGTTGACAATAATAGTGTTTTTTTTCAAACCTCTTGCGGTATACAGAAGAATTTAAAGCCCTAGACAGAGATGAATCAAACATTTAGATGTTAGAAAACCTAATTATTCCAGTATTGATTCTTGGTGAATGTGAAAGATTATCTCTTAGTGTCAAACATAATAGTATGACACATTAGATACTTCTGTTAATTATCAACAATTCCTCCTGAACGTTACCAAAAAAGGTTATTTAAAGCTTAAATCTATTGATATAGCGAGTCCTACTTGTTGGGCAACAAAAAATAAGAATGTAATGTACTCGTACATGTATAGTATTGGCTATATTTTGCTTCTATAAGAAGTAAGACTTCTGAACACTTTTATATCAACGTTTAAACAAAGATTTCTTTATTGTAGTATTCAAATTGGCATGAAAATAATGAAAATTTAAACCGATGTTATCATACAGTAACTTAAGATTATTCAATAATTACCTAGTATAATGGTACATGTTGTATTATATTATAAACCTCCGTAACTGAACATAAGGGAGACAATCACAACGCTAGATATTTGTAATAATTTGTGAAGTTGTCGGTCGTTATATATTCGCTTGGATTAATGATACGTATTATTACACTGATCATTAACGTATTCAGGGAAATGTAAACTATTCTCATCATGTTATCATATTTGTAATCATAAGTCGAAGCATCTAACGTCGTAATTGCGCTTTGACAGAAGAGTTCTAGAAAAGATCACAAACAACGTATTAAAACTAATTATACAATAATTCTAAATCATTGTTTGCTCCATTTCGTTAACTGATAAAGTATGTCATTTGTTTATCAGTATATGCGTACTGAGGTCAGTTCATAAGTATGTTTATATATGCACAGTGCTGACAATATGGTGTTGTTAAGTACTTTGTTCATATTGATGCCAATCGCGACACTTGTGTCTTCAGATGTGTCACAGAATGAACGGCTTAGAAAACTGGAAGATCAAGGTATTTGTTATACATTATACAGTTTCTTATTCTAAACATGACAATACGTGCTGATATATTGTTGTTTATCACTTTGGGCTACTAATATCTGTGTAACCATTTCGTCTACCTCTAAATCAACAGAACATAAAGTACTAGTCAAAGTCAATATGCGTACAATATCATTATTTACCAAGCGGCTAGAGCTAGAAAAATGTACAGGATAAAAGGATTGACTGAAATGGTCGTGCCATGATGAGACTCTCAGATAACGCCTATCGACGAAGTACGGCAGATGCACTTTGAATTTCTTTTTAAGGGTGATGTTAGCTATGTTGAACCGTACTTTTCACATATACGAATTTGTCACAGGTGTGAAAGATTCGTATGAATTCCTCACACATGTATGACAAATTCGTATGAATATGTCACACATTTGTGAAAATCTCGTTCCGTACCTTTACCCACCTAAAGCAGAAAAGTAAAAATCACATCTAAAAAACAACATAATTTAAACAAATCGTCACACATTGCAACCTATATTTATCACTGATTCACTATACCACACTGTTTTTCTCTGCTTGACAGAGCCCTCATATTTCAAAGAATAGCAAAACATTTTGAGTAGATGACCATGTAAAATTCTGGATCACAGGATCAGAAGGTCAATAAAACAGAGTTAAAAATGTCGTATATTTTAGCACCCATTCACATGATTATCTTTTGACACTGAGACTTCAGATATCACAAGATGAGTAGTTTTTTTTCAATGTATTCTAGAAGTTCGACATGGTGTTTGGGCTCACTAAAGGCTCTCTGCGCATGTACTGCCAAAATTTCAGCTCCATATTGTTAATATTGACGTCATAACTAAGCATTTACTTTAGGTCGTAAGTGTACGGGGTCTATGTGCAACCAAATACAACATCATGTTTTAGAAGGTCTTAACTGCCAGTTACGACCTTTTAATATTATGTTCTGTAAAACGGAAAGGGACTTAAGCGGCATATAATACCTTTTAGAATTTGACTTCACTAGGAAATAATATTAACAGAGTAGGTGGTACCTGTCACTTAAGACCCTATTAATTAATTGGTAGTGTATATAAGTACTCTCTGTTTCATTACTCTCAGCACTTTCTTTTGCCATTTTCACTTATCATTGTAAACAAACAAAACTCCAGAAATAATTTCACTTTTTGTTGATAAATAAATTAGACGATGTTATAAATCCTTAATTGTACTCGCACATTATTTCACATAAAAAAACAACAACATTTTACTACGAGAAAATACAATCATGTACTCTTGAAGAGTCATCAAAATAGACAATCAGTACGATAAAACCAAATGCTCGTAATAAGCCTTTGTTGAAATAAATGGGACATCAAGAACACCTCGAGATAAGACTGTGTGCTCGTGATATTGATGCTCATGATAAAAACGTTTTACTGTATTTTGTAGTACAGCACTGATCATAATGTTTTGAACAGCTTTTAGAACTCCTCATTAATTTGACTTCTATTTTTTAATAAGATATATTGCACACGGATTTTATTTTGATACCACAGTTATGGACATTTGCGAAATCAAACCATTGAAACATATTTCAGATATAAAGGAAATTATTTAAAATAAATGTAATGGTTAGAATGTAATTTTAGTTAACACAACAAATATTCATACCTATTGACAAACTTGTACATTTTCTAACAAGGGATGTTAGTGTAGTCTTTCGATTGACTAGAATTGACATACATATAATTTAATCAGTAATAAAGTCATTGTTCTTTCCCATAGATATATGACATAAATTGTTTATTGCAAATAAAATAATGTATACATGAAGCATATGAACGGTTTGTGCTATCAAATGAGAACAATATTTGTTGGATACTAACTTCTCGAATGAGCTAGATATGTTATTAATCTAGACAGAGTTTTAAATGACATAAAAGATAAACAAGATCAAAGAACTAAATATAATTGAAAGGAATACATTATTGTGCTGATACAATGAAATACAAGTTCACTTTAGAAATGGATCATTCAAGAAGCGAATATGATTCAGATGGCAATTTACCATTATATGAACTGATAAGGAAAATGCAGCGTTACATCAAGCAAATATATTTTTTTGCAATTTATGATAAAATGACAATGTTTTAACCAGGGTAAGTCGTGAAGGTGTAATCCAAAGAGACTTAAACGGGGTATTAACCAATGAAGGAATATTGCTTGCATTACAGATTGACTTGAATGAAACAACAGAGTTAGGGACAGGACTAGAATTTATTAGTTTGTAAAGTTGGCGGCCTAGCGGCATGGCGGCGTGAAGTTGGTGGCCTTGCGACCTGGCGGCCTAGCGGCCTAGAATTTTATATTATACCGACCCGGAATATTAAACACCCAATCACTCAGAAATGTATCAGAATCACATTCTACATGCATTAAAAACTATTTTGGACAGAAAAAGTCGCAAAATTTCACTTCATCATAGTTACGCCGCTAGGCCGCCAACTTCACGTTTTCAGCGGCCTAGCGGCCTAGAATTTTCTACCCCCAATCGCCCAGAAATGCATCAGAATCACGTTCTATAAGCAATAGAAACTATTTTGGAAGGCAAAAGTCGCAAAAAATCACTACATCGTAGGTACGCAATTTCTCCGAAAACTTAGTTTTTTCACCGACCCGGAATATTAAACACCCAATCACTCAGAAATGTATCAGAATCACATTCTACATGCATTAGAAACTATTTTGGACGGGAAAAGTCGCAAAATTTCACTTCATCATAGTTACGCCGCTAGGCCGCTGAAAACGTGAAGTTGGCAATTCTAGGCCGCCTAGCCGCCAACTTCACGCCGCCAGGCCGCTATGCCGCTAGGCCGCCAACTTCACGGCACCAGGCCGCCAACTTCACGCCGCCAGGCCGCTAGGCTGCTAGGCCGCCAACTTCACAAACATGAATTTATTTATGGTATATAGTTATTTACTTAGATATTTCCATAAAAAGTGAAATAGAAAATAGTTTGTTCAAGAATGATAATGAAAAAATCTTAGAATCATTGTCTGTTATGGACGAGGGTATTGAAACTGGAAAAAGGGGAAAACATCCGGACAAGAATATATACCATCTGATATAGACGTGTCTTATCATCTGAAACACATTAAGATAGATATATGCAAAAATGGGAGACACACAAAAGTAAAGGGCAAAGACAGCTAGAGGAGTAGAAAAGTGAAATACAAAAGTTAATAACATATAAAAAGGGAGCAAAACGTATCAAAAGATAAAATATTGTGATAAACACACGAAAAAACTATTCCTGGACGTCCATGAGACATGATTAGACGACACATAAAACGTTTTCAACCATAAATTCACAACACTGTAAGAACACACCAAACGAAGTTACCTTGAAAATAAACTGAGCATCAAACAAATGCACAACATCTCTATAGAAAATATACTTTTCCAAAATGAACCTAGTAAATAGAAACCGTGGCTGTATGGTCCTTGTTTTCTGCTTTTTTATTGATTTTATTGTCTGAATTCTTTACAAACAATGTTTTTGACAGACGACTGTTATTACAGAATTAACTCAGCTGCTTTATTTTCCCACAGTGTTTTTGAAGAACTATTCCTAATACAACTGTTGTAAAATCAGAGACGGGTAACTGTTAACCGGAATATAGATAATTGATGGTAATAATATAATAAGGGCTGTAACTGAAAAAATCGAATTAACTGACAACTTAAGAAAATGATTGCCAAATAATTATCACAATAAAATCATTGATTTGCTTCTAATTTGATTTGAAAATTTCATTAATATTCATCAAAAACTGTAATGGTAGTCAGTTTTTTTCGATTCCTGAAAAGTTGGGAAAATACAATTACGCCGTTATAGCACTTAGGCGTCGAATTATGCCCCCTTTCGAAAAAGAAGGGGGTATATTGCTTTGTAGTCGAACTTTGTCCGGGTAATAACCAGGGAACTATTTAGCCTAAGCTCCTCAAAATCTGGTTGGGAAGTTGGTCATAACATGTAGAATATCCCTAATGACTTTGAGGCCAGTAGGTCAAGGTCTTACTATCCAGTGTTTCACTAACACTTCTTGTTGCCTTTGGGACCATATGATTTGCTCGACTTGTTTGTGTCCAGTCAATAACATCACCATGTGTGGAGTGGTTTTCAAATATATTGACCACATCATGAAAATGTGTGGCGTGCGAGGCCCAATGTACATAACATAAATGTCCATTTAGCACAGTGCTTTTTGTTGATTTTCACTATATTAGTACAGTGATGGTGTTGTTGGTGTCTGTGGCATAACTTTGCCGTGCATACTGGACTTGCAGAATAACTTTGCAAACGTGTCGCGTGAAAGACTCACGTTCTTTATAAATCAAACATGCCGTCTTTTTTCAGACTTCTCGGTCGTGATTGAGGCCAAAGAATATAATAATGTTTAGGTTTTCACTCACCTGCCTCTGTTAAAAACAAAAATGCATGGCGTTTTATTAATAAATTATAATATTATTTAGAAAGTTACCTGAAAGTTATATATAGTATAGTAAGAGTGATAAACAATGACGAAATACTAGTATAAAAAGAAGACCACTGCTGAACTTTTCTGAAAGTCTGGAAAGTCAGTATTGTATGACAGAAGTGTAGAAAGTGGGTCAACAATCGTTCTTATTTCGACATTTCAGTTCAGGCTTTGTCCTCCTTAAATGTATCAGCGGTTCTCGTGTTTTGATAAGAATCATAACTTATCTAGCACAAAAATGATACCTTTAATATTCAGTATAATTTATCATAATCCAAGTTGGTTTCAAATTCAGTGATTGGAAAATTTGTAAAACAAGAGCTTTCATTTAATAATCATTTATTAAACGAAACAAAGGGAGATAACTCGTGTAATTCATGTACTGAACAATTGCGCAAAATTATTTTATAGTTCATCAACACATTGGAGAAAAAAGACCGGACACTAATGTGTGCATATATAGGATTTGGTTACCTTTAAGTTTAAGCCCTAAGTGTTACCTTGACATTTTAGTTAGGGACTTGGGTGTTGCCCATTGTCTTGATGTGCTCAACTTTTTCGTCTTACTTTGTGACTACCCTCTTATGAATGTCAAACATACAACCAGGACATGGAAAATGACGGATACTCGGATATTCAGACCGGCGGTCAAACCGACAGACCGAGTGATTTGTAAAGGCCAACATAAGGACCTTTACCCAGGAGCAACGCTACACTTGGTAACTGATACACCTTTAGAATTTCAGCTCGTGTTAATCAAATCCTAGTTGCACGTTAAACGAACGGAAAGCGGTCTGTGAAAATTTCCTTCGTATTAAGAGGAGGTTAAAACGAGGGCTCGAAATTTTCACTATACCTATTTGTGAGGAATTCGTACGAAATCGTATGTGTGAAATTTACTGTTCAACGTAGCTAAATATGGTACATTAGACATCCGTTATTAAAAACAGCAGAGACGTGACAGGTCATTAAAAAATACATGTAGTAATATTTTTGTAGCAATGTAATTTACTATGCTATTGTGCCAGTCAAGCACATAATTAATTCACATAATTTATTGGCCATTCGTGATATTTTAAATCCAGAGCTCTCCTTTTCAGTGGTTACCCAACAACTTTGGCTAAAAGAACTTCAAGAAACTGTAATAGTACAGCAACATACCATTACAAAACTAAACTCACAAGTTCAACAACATGCTCTGGAAACCAAACACTGCCACGCCGAAGTTACGAAGTTGAAAGATGTCCTCGCATTGCATGACGAGCGTATTTCTGAACAGAGCATGTACTCTCGCTATGGAGTGGTAAATGGAACGAATACTGCGAAGTCGACAAGTCGTCAAGGCCTTCAAAGCTTAAGATATTCAAGTACGTCTTACTTTGTTAATTGTGTTGAACTATTAGCCGTAATACGTGTGTTGTTATGATTTTAGTAAGTTGTTTTATTTCAAATGATTATAGCTTATGCATTATGTCGTATCATATCTATCAATATTCTACTTGCATGGATATTTACAGTATATTTTTATAACGATATATGACTTCTTTGCAACACTATCATTTTGTTGGTTTTCTAAATTGCTCGCCTTTACTTGTAGATGATAACAAGATTCGAAATCTACCATCTCCTCGGCTTGTAACAAATGATGAGTCTGTTGCGTTTGAGGCAGTAATGGTTGGCCAAGGTCCCACCCTAAGTGCTGATCAGAACGTTAAATGTGACACTGTTCTTTTCAACATGGGTGGCGGGTACAATATACAGAATGGAGTATTCACAGCCCCTGTTAGAGGAATATACTCATTTTCTACTACACTCACCATTAAACATCCATCCAACGTGCTTCAGGCTGACATTGAAAAGAATGGTATGGAAATAGCAGGCTGTACAGCGTTTGGAACAGGGACTTCAAACAGCCATGATCAGTGTTCAGTGACGGTGGTAGTTCTGCTGGAGATTGGTGATCGTGTTTACGTCCGTACGGAGAGACACAATTCAATCTCAGTGTATGGTGATAAACTGACCAGCTTCTCTGGTTTAGTCGTTGTGCCCTTGTGAGAAATTGCCGTCATATCTCGCTTATCCTGATTCACGGGGACCCACATTTGACACTGGAAATACCATGCTTTCTGGTGAATTATTTACAAACAGCAACAAACAATAAAAAGAAGCTTGTATTCTCACGTTTTTTTTTCGATATAAATGATACCGCTGCATTGGAATTTTATGCATTACTGAGAATTATGTGTGTCTACATGGGTAAATTAATTTAATTACGGAAATAAATGCATTGCCTTCAATTTAGAGTGATTTTTGTATAATATAATTATATTCACATCAACATAATTATCATTTCATGGATCCATTATCAGCTTTTTCTTGAAATGAATTTACCTACAAATAACATTTCATGTTAGTCGATATTTGTAAATTGCCAATAAACAGAGTGTTATTTCCATAGATTCTACTTTGCTGCTATCACCCATTCCTGACAACAAAACAACAATATTTTCGGTCGGTTAACTTTAACTACCTTAATGATGTTCAGTGTAATTTGTAAACACGTATCACCAGCATGCAGTTTTTATGTGATGTATGTTGGCGTTCTGTCTGGAGTGTGAAATGTAAACTCCTTGCTGAATTACATAAGATAGGACTGGGTTTTGTTTGGGGTGGGGCGGTCTGGTGAATATAGCACAAACATACTAGATCAATGGGCGATTTTTCTGGCTTTTAAATATGGATATAGACTCAATGCTTATGTACATGGTAATAACCGCTGACGTACAGTAAGCTCTATAGACAGCGGCCTCATATGTGATTATTTCCTGGCTCCTGGTGGGATTCGAACTCTCGTAATTTTCAAGTCAACATAGGAGAGTTTGTTAGCAATACACTCATACATTCATTTTACTGGTGGCGGTATTTTCCTCAATTTGTTTACACAGTTTTAAATCTAATATTTGGCATTACGCCAATCAATCATGATTTGCTGATATTAATGTTACTGAAAGTCCACGTGTAACAGAAAAATATCGATTGTAGGAATCTAAAATCAAGTCCCCTTTCACAAGTCTAATTCATAAATTCACAGGTTGTGTTCGACCATGACTTTCGATAGTGATAGCACACTTTATGTTGCCGAGACTCCTGGGTAGTACGCTCTAACATCTTATAAACATTAACAAGTCACATGTCGTGCAAACAACATAATAATTGGTATTATAACACGTCCAGCAGCTAAACAACAAAGCCTTACGCACCAGCAATAAAACTGAACGCACTATATATTTGATACTCTCGACTAAAGGATGGCAAAATAATTGCCAGTCAGTAGAACCGTGTTACGTGGCGGGGTTTCATTATGGTGTCGTATTAACGTTCAATGTTGACTTAATATGACGCGTGATTCAAATTTTTAAATTGGATAAAACCATTCGGCATTAGGAGGATAACAAAAAATGTATTGGACTAACTCACCGTTGGATTGCAAAATGGATGCATGTTCCATAATTATAGTGTGTGAATTAATTAAGTATTGACTCAAAACTGTTCGATGACTGTTATATATATAGAGTGAACTTTATATAGTTGAAAGTTATGAATGAAACAAAATTAGTGAACAATCTTTTTCTCATACCTGATTGAATGTACATGTGTATAGAGGTAACTCATTCCGGGAATATTTACAATAAACCTCAATCATGGGTTTAATGATTCGAGCGAAGCGGAAGAGAAGTAAGCAGCGTTAATATACTTGTTGTCTATAATGTTATTACTACAGTGTTATAATACTTGTTGTCTATAATGTTATTACTACAGTGTTATAATACTTGTTGTCTATAATGTTATTACTACAGTGTTATTATACTTGTTGTCTATAATGTTATTACTACAGTATTATTATACTTGTTGTCTATAATGTTATTACTACAGTGTTATAATACTTGTTGTCTATAATGTTATTACTACAGTATTATTATACTTGTTGTCTATAATGTTATTACTACATTATTATTATTATACGTGTTGTCTATAATGTTATTACTACAGTGTTATAATACTTGTTGTCTATAGTGTTATTACTACAGTGTTATTATACTTGTTGTCTATAATGTTATTACTACAGTATTATTATACTTGTTGTCTATAATGTTATTACTACAGTGTTATAATACTTGTTGTCTATAATGTTATTACTACAGTGTTATTATACTTGTTGTCTATAATGTTATTACTACAGTGTTATTATACTTGTTGTCTATAATGTTATTACTACAGTATTATTATACTTGTTGTCTATAATGTTATTACTACAGTGTTATAATACTTGTTGTCTATAATGTTATTACTACAGTGTTATAATACTTGTTGTCTATAATGTTATTAATACAATGTTATTATACTTGCTGTCTATAATGTTATTACTACATTATCATTATACTTGCTGTCTATAATGTTATTACTACAGTGTTATTATACTTGCTGTCTATAATGTTATTACTACAGTATTATTATACTTGTTGTCTATAATGTTATTACTACAGTGTTATTATACTTGTTGTCTATAATGTTAATACTACATTATTATTATTATACTTGTTGTCTATAATGTTATTACTACAGTGTTATTATACTTGTTGTCTATAATGTTATTACTACAGTGTTATTATACTTGTTGTCTATAATGTTATTACTACAGTGTTATAATACTTGCTGTCTATAATGTTATTACTACAATGTTATTATACTTGTTGTCTATAATGTTATTACTACAGTGTTATTATACTTGTTGTCTATAATGTTATTACTACAGTGTTATTATACTTGTTGTCTATAATGTTATTACTACAATGTTATTATACTTGTTGTATATAATGTTATTACTACAATGTTATTATACTTGTTGTCTATAATGTTATTACTACAGTGTTATTATACTTGTTGTCTATAATGTTATTACTACAGTGTTATTATACTTGTTGTCTATAATGTTATTACTACAGTGTTATTATACTTGTTGTCTATAATGTTATTACTACAGTGTTATAATACTTGTTGTCTATAATGTTATTACTACAGTGTTATAATACTTGTTGTCTATAATGTTATTACTACAGTATTATTATACTTGCTGTCTATAATGTTATTACTACAGTGTTATAATACTTGTTGTCTATAATGTTATTACTACAATGTTATTATACTTGTTGTCTATAATGTTATTACTACAGTGTTATTATACTTGCTGTCTATAATGTTATTTCAAATTAGTCTATCTTTGTGGTATGATTAAAATTGGCTTCTTAAATGAATTTCTAGAACATAATGGATGAACTAATAATGTTGGGTTTGTAGAAAATAGACCAAATTGGCAGAAGTTTTTTGTAACAATTATTTTATCAATCCAAAAAATATGGAAATACGGAGCAATCATTTTCTTTGGTAATCTGTCTAAATGTTTAAAGACTATCCGCCTGCCCGCTCCCCCCCCCCCCCCCGCCCGCCTGTCCGTCCGTCCGCCCGTCCGTCCGTCCGTTCGAACTGTATCCCCAAAATGGGTCACTGAAGTACATACGGGTGAAATATAAGTATAAATATTGCTGTAAAGCATGATTGTTTATTACTCATGTAAGTGAACTTATGTATTTTTATGTTATTATTGTGCAACCATCTCGTTTTTCAAATAGCAAAATAGACCTTTCAATGCACTGTACCACAGACCTAACTTAAAACTTCATTGTTCTATGTTAAGCCTGTCTCACACAGAACACACGGCTTATACGGTTGTCCACCCGTGTAAACCGTACATACAACCGAACCAACCGTGGCCTTATCCGAGTTACACTCGGGCCATTCGAGTGTATCCGTGAAAGCCGTGTATGATTTTTAAAACTTTAAAAAAACTGGCACGGGTGCCATGTCCGTGTATGATCGTATTAGCGATCGTATAAGACCGTGAGAGACCGTGTGAGACCGTACGAGACCGTATATACAACCGCACATGAAGTCCACTCCACGAGTGAGCTCAACCGTGTCAATATCGTATATAAATCGTATGTAATCGTGTGAAATCGTTCTAAGTCCTACATCCAACACCCGGATTAACACTCGAATGTCACACGATAACCGTACGATTCACACGAGTGTACACACGGTTTTATACGATCGCCATACGACCAATACGGTTTCGTACGATCGCCATACGACCAATACAGTTCAAGTACGAATTATACATGGTCAAGTACGACCAGACACGGTCTCTACGTCTGTCCAACCTCCAATTGGTTGTTTTCTAGGTTATTTTTGGCCCGACACGTCTAACAAACTCCTGAAACAAGTCAGCATCAACACGGAGGAAGTTCTTGTAACACCTGGGGTCCTCTCTGTTTAGTTCATGTAACAGAGTATCATATTGACCAAACATGACCCTTCAGTTGAGCCATTCTCTTGTCCAAACTTGTCTCCTTCTTCTTCTCCTTTTGTTGGCTTGCTCTTGTCTCCCCTTACGCCTTCTGGCCAAAATAATCTCAATGTCTATCAGTCTTATCATAATTGCTAACTCCCTTATTCTGTCATCTGCCATTTTTATAACTTCTCTGTTTAAAGTTCGAAAATTTATGAAGCCAAGCCATCAAAACGAGTCAATTTATCAAAACATACACGAATGTGTGATAATTCGAGCATAACTCGAACAAAAGTCGGTGGGACCGTATGTAAACCCTGTAAATGTCTAGTTAATCGAGTAAAAGTCGTGTTTAATCGTACTAGGCCGTAACAGACCGTACTAGAACGTACTTGGAACCGTACAACAATCGTATGAAAATCGTGTTCAAACCGTGACAAACCTTGCTTGACCGAGTATATCCGTGCTTTGTTCGTACATACTCGTGCTACATTCGAGTCTAAATCGTACCAACTCATCCCCAGGCACGGTTGGAGCTAAATACTCGTACCAGTCAACCCGTGTATAACCGAGTATACCGTATTGGAACCGTGTGCCCAACCGTGTTCTGTGTGAGACAGGCTTTAGAGATGTACAATATTGTGAAGCCTTATCTATATTTAACAGTACAGTTATCTATACGATAAACAGTACTTAGGTTACTTCACGTTATCTTTGAATAAACGCTGGGATATTTGTCTACAATTTAGATATACAGTATTCTATAGCACCTCTGTTTCATCAATATTAAAGTGACTGTAATCACAGCTTTGGTTAATGATACTTGAAAACAATAATTGTTTTTTAACCGAAAACAATTAATTTGTTATAAATGACAAGTACAAAACTGATAGCCTCAAGCATTACGGTATATATTAATCGTATACCTCGGTCATCCAAATCATTCCTGAACACGCCTTGTCCCGACACATCGTCACGGAAAACTCCCCAGTGAATGACTTTTTTCTCTTTAAGGGCTTCCGGTTACAAAAGTACAATACCAATATTCATTTCACGACAGAAACATGCTTATTACGCTGAAGTCAGGCATTGTATATAATTCGTATCGTCCAGTGTGTCGATACAGGCTATTACTCATATCAAATATTCATTCAGGATCTTGTATCGTTGTTATTCAGCATAATGGATTGTTCCCAGATGGATAACACACACAAATGAATAGCCCCCGTCAAAATACAAACACTAATTCATATTGTTATGATATCATCTTGCTGTAAGAGCATGGATCATGAAGTACATGTACACTATATAGTATATAATATAAATCATGTTATGTCAATATTCTTTTACATCTTTTTGCAAAGTATGTAGGCCTACCCGGGATTCTAATTTAACGTGCACCTGGAAGTACGTGTCGTAGGGTGGTAATCCACCTTTGTGTGATTTGCTTTCGTCCATGTACTATATTTTGAATGTCTGTACTTCTGTATATTTTATTATGATTATAGTAAAACTTGGTTATAACGAGCACTGGACTTATCTCGAGGAGTCCTGGCACTTTTTGTTCCTAGTTGTATATAAATGTCTATGTTTATTACGAGCATCGTCATCTCCATAACTCGAGCACATATCATGGTCCCTTGACTTATTACTTGTATACAGTAGGAACTTAATAATTAGCTAACTAAAATATGTATTCAAATTGGCTAAACACTGAAATAAAGTTTTATATAGAGTAAAAACGAAATCCACAAATTCAATGCATCTAAAATGAAAACAACAGAACCAAAGTACTGAATGAACACATGAACACTGAGCATGCATATACTTGCACTACTACATGGAACGGGAACTAGTTTAACAATTTTTGTGTGGCGGATTAAAGAAATAGTACTTTGGTCCGCATTAAAATCCACGCATGAACACTGTGACTATAATGTACATTTTCTATCATTGTATTCATGCACTAACCAACGTCCTTTTTCTGTCGGTAAATATTTTTTACACATTCTAAAGTCCAATAACAGATCTTAAACATTTTCCACCTAGAGTATCAAGATATCTTTCAAATTTGTGTTCAAGAATGGAATTAGATACATTTCTTTTTACTTTTTTCTAATTAAGATGATGGACAGTTTTGTCTATCACAGATTGATTCAACTAAACGAGCGACCATAGGCCATTGGATTAAAACCCAGAAATATAGCCAATCTACATGTAGAAAATCCCAATGCATTTATGATAACAAATAGTGTTGGTGTCGTTACATTGAACAGGAAAGAATCACTTATTTATTGATTAGATTTCATTGCTATAGATGCATTTATAGCAAGTTCAAATATTACATGACAGCTGGTTCTAATCAACCACAGTCGATTACAAACGTGACGACGAAAGAATTAATAATTACGCCAATGTGAGACAAAAACTTGTCAGGACATTTGCTTAGAAGCGACGGCTTTTATTGTGTTAGCTCAATTTTCTACTTACAATCACCTGACGCCTCTTATCCACAAATTCGCTTTGGAAAATAATACCACTGATTGTATAAGTATGCCGGTTACAGTTTTGATACAAGTTTGATATATTGCAAGATTCCACAAACTTCTAATTTGCGAGTTGGGGTTGCATAATATATCTTTTAAATTATTAAAACAACTTCAACATAAATGGATTATTATTATTATAGCAAAATAATAAATAACCTGTTTGACTGAATTCAAGGCGTTTTAATAATTATTTCAACACATGACCCCTAGCACTGTAGGCGGACACTCCACCACATCGCTTAAGAGTTAACCCCTAATGTATTCTAAGGAATACTAACTCTATTTTAATATATAATTATGAAGTTTTAAGAGTCAAATAATCTTATTTGTAACAGCGGACACGAAGTGGAGATATGAGTTTATTATTAGTTTTAACAGAATCAGGAGCATAACAAGTGGACCTCTACCAAATGTCTTTATTACCTTGGGCCAAAATTGACTCTTCCTTTTCAGGAAACCAAACAATGTATGTATTTCTGTTTGTAATTCTGTGGCCTAGAGCTTGGTGAGATTTGTGTCATTATCTAATATATATCTACCAATTATTATTTAACACATTTTAATGATCGCTTCTGACAGTACTCCCAGAGTGTTTTGATTAACTACTACAGTACAAATTTGTTGTTGACATTATATGGTTGCAGTTTAAGGCAAGGCGACTTAGTTGAGACAGATACCTATGTTGAAATATTTTTAGAAGAATCCCAATATTTTTAAATTAATATGATTATCTAAAGAGCTGTTAAGGAATAATGATGCAAATGTATAAACATAATTTAAAAAGTATCCATTATTTGTTTATAAAGCAATTCAAAAGAGAAATGATATTTGCTATGTAAACTGGAACCTTCTCCCTTTGTCTTAGTTCATTGATCTTTGGACGTTACATTTGTTATATAGACATGCACATATATACTTGTGTGCTAATATAATGCATTGATATATGACTCCAGTGTAAATATTCATGTGGTATGATAGGTATAATGTCTTATTTTCGAAACTAAACTCTCTCTATATATCTATCTTAATCAATCAATGCTTCTTGGGCGGGGTATTTTTGTCCGTATGAAACACATTTAAATCTATACATCGTCCTTAAAGTAGGTCAACTATCTTGGTCAGATTTCAAATTCTCAATTTCATCCGCGATCAAATGCTCCGTTCGTAGCAGACTTAATTGTTGTCATTTCGTAATATCCACAACTTTAATTTCATTTGCATCTTGATGTCAAATATGGTCTACTAAATTAATTGCAACATGTCAACGTTTACAGAAGAAAATATTAATCTTTATCTTCACTAACACATGCTCCGAGACAAAAACATGTAAAACATATTTTTCAATGTTGTTACGTCCAGCACCATAATTAAAAGTTTGCATTATGAGAAGGGTAGATCGATTTTACACGAAATACTGACATTCATAATTGTCGCAGCGATCTTGGATTCTGTCTACATTCAGTCTCTTAAATCTCATTATGACATTCACTTATCAATTCATGTACACGTCCAACATGAATAGCAATAATGAATGATATCATTCATATCAGCTTAAATAAACTGCAAACAATTGTTTAAATTTCCCTTACGTTTCGATATTGAGTTATTGAAGATGCTTCTTTTGTTAATAAAACTATAGATGTTCTACGCTAAACTGCATTGATTGTTGCTTTGTGACCAACCCACTTTCCCAACCCCAATCAACTTACCCTACAACCTCCATTTGTAGGCCAAGCTTCTTACCACACACCTCCATGCACGATAAGGCCACTTACCCAAGCCCCCTCCATGCATGGTACCAACCACTTACCCCAGCCCCCTCCATGAATGGTACAAACCACTTACCCCAGCCCCCTCCATGCATGGTACCAACCACTTACCCCAGCCCCCTCCATGAATGGTACAAACCACTTACCCCAGCCTCCCTCCATGAATGGTACAACCACTTACCCCAGCCCCCTCCATGAATGGTACAAACCACTTACCCCAGCCCCCTCCATGAATGGTATAAACCACTTACCCAAGCCCCCTCCATGCATGGTACCAACCACTTACCCCAGCCCCCTTCCATGCATGGTACCAACCACTTACCCCAGCCCCCTCCATGAATGGTACCAACCACTTACCCCAGCCCCCTCCATGAATGGTACAAACCACTTACCCCAGCCCCCCTCCACGAATGGTACAAGCCACTTACCCGGCCCCCTCAATGTATGGTACAAGCCACTTACCCAGCCCCCCTCCATGCATGGTACCAACCACTTACCCCAGCCCCCTCCATGCATGGTACCAACCACTTACCCCAGCCCCCTCCATGAATGGTACAAACCACTTACCCCAGCCCCCTCCATGAATGGTACAAGCCACTTACCCAGCCCCCTCCATGTATGGTACAAACCACTTACCCAGCCTCCTACATGCATGGTACAAACCACTTACTCCAACCCCTCCATGCATTGTACAAGCCACTAACCCCAGCCCCCTCCATGAATGGTACAAACCACTTATCCCAGCCTCCTACATGCATGGTACTAGCCACTTATCCCAGCCCCCTACATGCATGGTACAAGCCACTTACCCCAGCCCCCTACATACATGGTACAAACCATTTATCCCAGCCCCTTACATGCATTGTACAAGCCACTTACCCCAGCCGCCTCCTTGCATGGTACAAGCAACTTATCCAAGCCCCTACATGCATGGTACAAGCCACTTGCCCCAGCCTCCTCCGTGCATGGTGCAAGCCACTTATCCCAGCACCCTACATACATGGTACAAGCCACATACCCCAGCCTCCTCCGTGCATGGTACAAACCACTTATCCCAGCCCCCTACATGCATGGTACAAGCCACTTATCCCAGCCTCCTCCATGCATGGTACAAGCCACTTACCCCAGCCCCCTACATACATGGTACAAACCACTTACCCCAGCTCCTCCATGCATGGCATAAACCACTTACCCCAGCCCCCTCCATGCATGGTACCAACCACTTACCCCAGCCCCCTTCCATGCATGGTACCAACCACTTACCCCAGCCCCCTCCATGAATGGTACCAACCACTTACCCCAGCCCCCTCCATGAATGGTACAAACCACTTACCCCAGCCCCCCTCCACGAATGGTACAAGCCACTTACCCAGCCCCCTCAATGTATGGTACAAGCCACTTACCCAGCCCCCCTCCATGCATGGTACCAACCACTTACCCCAGCCCCCTCCATGCATGGTACCAACCACTTACCCCAGCCCCCTCCATGAATGGTACAAACCACTTACCCCAGCCCCCTCCATGAATGGTACAAGCCACTTACCCAGCCCCCTCCATGTATGGTACAAACCACTTACCCAGCCTCCTACATGCATGGTACAAACCACTTACTCCAACCCCTCCATGCATTGTACAAGCCACTAACCCCAGCCCCCTCCATGAATGGTACAAACCACTTACCCCAGCTCCTCCATGCATGGTACTAGCCACTTATCCCAGCCCCCTACATGCATGGTACAAGCCACTTACCCCAGCCCCCTACATACATGGTACAAACCACTTATCCCAGCCCCCTACATGCATTGTACAAGCCACTTACCCCAGCCGCCTCCTTGCATGATACAAGCAACTTATCCAAGCCCCTACATGCATGGTACAAGCCACTTGCCCCAGCCTCCTCCGTGCATGGTGCAAGCCACTTATCCCAGCCGCCTACATGCATGGTACAAGCCACTTATCCCAGCCTCCTCCATGCATGGTACAAGCTACTTACCCCAGCCCCCTACATACATGGTACAAACTACTTACCCCAGCCCCCTACATACATGGTACATACCACTTACCCCAGCTCCTACATACATGGTACAAACCACTTACCCTTGCCCCCTACATGCATGGTACAAACCACTTATCACAGCCTCCTCCTTGCATGGTACAAACCACTTATCCCAGCCTCCTACATGCATGGTACAAACCACTTATCTCAGCCCCTACATGCATGGTACAAACCACTTATCCCAGCCTCCTCCATGCATGGTACAAGCCACTTATCTCAGCCCCTACATGCATGGTACAAACCACTTATCTCAGCCCCTACATGCATGGTACAAACCACTTATCCCAGCCTCCTCCATGCATGGTACAAACCACTTATCCCAGCCTCCTACATGCATGGTACAAACCACTTATCTCAGCCCCTATATGCATGGTACAAACCACTTATCCCAGCCTCCTACATGCATGGTACAAACCACTTATCTCAGCCCCTACATGCATGGTACAAACCACTTATCTCAGCCCCTACATGCATGGTACAAACCACTTATCCCAGCCTCCTCCATGCATGGTACAAACCACTTATCCCAGCCTCCTACATGCATGGTACAAACCACTTATCTCAGCCCCTATATGCATGGTACAAACCACTTATCCCAGCCTCCTACATGCATGGTACAAACCACTTATCTCAGCCCCTACATGCATGGTACAAACCACTTATCCCAGCCTCCTCCATGCATGGTACAAACCACTTATCTCAGCCCCTACATGCATGGTACAAACCACTTATCCCACCCCCTACATACATGGTACAAACCACTTACCCTTGCCCCCTACATGCATGGTACAAACCACTTATCACAGCCTCCTCCTTGCATGGTACAAACCACTTATCCCAGCTTCCTACTTGCATGGTACAAGCCACGTATCCCAGCCCCTACATGCATGGTACAAACCACTTATCCCAGCCTCCTACATGCATGGTACAAACCACTTATCCCAGCCTCCTACATGTATGGTACAAGCCACTTATCCCAGCCCCCTACATACATGGTACAAACCACTTACCCTTGCCCCCTACATGCATGGTACAAAACACTTATCCCAGCCCCCTACATGCATGGTACAAACCACTTATCCCAGCCTCCTACGTGCATGGTACAAACCACTTATCCCAGCCCCCTACATGCATGGTACAAACCACTTATCCCAGCCTCCTACATGCATGGTACAAACCACTTATCCCAGCCTCCTACGTGCATGGTACAAGCCACATATCCCAGCCTCCTACATGCATGGTACAAACCAATTATCTCAGCCCCTACATGCATGGTACAAACCACTTATCCCAGCCTCCTCCATGCATGGTACAAACCACTTATCTCAGCCCCTACATGCATGGTACAAACCACTTATCCCACCCCCCTACATACATGGTACAAACCACTTACCCTTGCCCCCTACATGCATGGTACAAACCACTTATCACAGCCTCCTCCTTGCATGGTACAAACCACTTATCCCAGCCTCCTACTTGCATGGTACAAGCCACGTATCCCAGCCCCTACATGCATGGTACAAACCACTTATCCCAGCCTCCTACATGCATGGTACAAACCACTTATCCCAGCCTCCTACATGTATGGTACAAGCCACTTATCCCAGCCTCCTACATACATGGTACAAACCACTTACCCTTGCCCCCTACATGCATGGTACAAAACACTTATCCCAGCCCCCTACATGCATGGTACAAACCACTTATCCCAGCCTCCTACGTGCATGGTACAAACCACTTATCCCAGCCCCCTACATGCATGGTACAAACCACTTACCCCAGCCCCCTACATACATGGTACAAACCACTTATCCCAGCCCCCTACATGCATTGTACAAGCCACTTACCCCAGCCGCCTCCTTGCATGATACAAGCAACTTATCCAAGCCCCTACATGCATGGTACAAGCCACTTGCCCCAGCCTCCTCCGTGCATGGTGCAAGCCACTTATCCCAGCCGCCTACATGCATGGTACAAGCCACTTATCCCAGCCTCCTCCATGCATGGTACAAGCTACTTACCCCAGCCCCCTACATACATGGTACAAACTACTTACCCCAGCCCCCTACATACATGGTACATACCACTTACCCCAGCTCCTACATACATGGTACAAACCACTTACCCTTGCCCCCTACATGCATGGTACAAACCACTTATCACAGCCTCCTCCTTGCATGGTACAAACCACTTATCCCAGCCTCCTACATGCATGGTACAAACCACTTATCTCAGCCCCTACATGCATGGTACAAACCACTTATCCCAGCCTCCTCCATGCATGGTACAAGCCACTTATCTCAGCCCCTACATGCATGGTACAAACCACTTATCTCAGCCCCTACATGCATGGTACAAACCACTTATCCCAGCCTCCTCCATGCATGGTACAAACCACTTATCCCAGCCTCCTACATGCATGGTACAAACCACTTATCTCAGCCCCTATATGCATGGTACAAACCACTTATCCCAGCCTCCTACATGCATGGTACAAACCACTTATCTCAGCCCCTACATGCATGGTACAAACCACTTATCCCAGCCTCCTCCATGCATGGTACAAACCACTTATCTCAGCCCCTACATGCATGGTACAAACCACTTATCCCACCCCCCTACATACATGGTACAAACCACTTACCCTTGCCCCCTACATGCATGGTACAAACCACTTATCACAGCCTCCTCCTTGCATGGTACAAACCACTTATCCCAGCTTCCTACTTGCATGGTACAAGCCACGTATCCCAGCCCCTACATGCATGGTACAAACCACTTATCCCAGCCTCCTACATGCATGGTACAAACCACTTATCCCAGCCTCCTACATGTATGGTACAAGCCACTTATCCCAGCCCCCTACATACATGGTACAAACCACTTACCCTTGCCCCCTACATGCATGGTACAAAACACTTATCCCAGCCCCCTACATGCATGGTACAAACCACTTATCCCAGCCTCCTACGTGCATGGTACAAACCACTTATCCCAGCCCCCTACATGCATGGTACAAACCACTTATCCCAGCCTCCTACATGCATGGTACAAACCACTTATCCCAGCCTCCTACGTGCATGGTACAAGCCACATATCCCAGCCTCCTACATGCATGGTACAAACCAATTATCTCAGCCCCTACATGCATGGTACAAACCACTTATCCCAGCCTCCTCCATGCATGGTACAAACCACTTATCTCAGCCCCTACATGCATGGTACAAACCACTTATCCCACCCCCCTACATACATGGTACAAACCACTTACCCTTGCCCCCTACATGCATGGTACAAACCACTTATCACAGCCTCCTCCTTGCATGGTACAAACCACTTATCCCAGCCTCCTACTTGCATGGTACAAGCCACGTATCCCAGCCCCTACATGCATGGTACAAACCACTTATCCCAGCCTCCTACATGCATGGTACAAACCACTTATCCCAGCCTCCTACATGTATGGTACAAGCCACTTATCCCAGCCTCCTACATACATGGTACAAACCACTTACCCTTGCCCCCTACATGCATGGTACAAAACACTTATCCCAGCCCCCTACATGCATGGTACAAACCACTTATCCCAGCCTCCTACGTGCATGGTACAAACCACTTATCCCAGCCCCCTACATGCATGGTACAAACCACTTATCCCAGCCTCCTACATGCATGGTACAAACCACTTATCCCAGCCTCCTACGTGCATGGTACAAGCCACATATCCCAGCCTCCTACATGCATGGTACAAACCACTTATCCCAGCCTCCTACATGCATGGTACAAACCACTTATCCCAGCTTCCTCCATGCATGGTACAAACCACTTACCCCAGCTCCTCCATGCATGGTACAAGCCACTTATCCCAGCCTCCTACATGTATGGTACAAACCACTTATCCCAGCCTCCTACATGTATGGTACAAACCACTTATCCCAGCCTCCTCCTTGCATGGTACAAGCCACTTATCCCAGCCTCCTACATGCATGGTACAAACCACTTATCCCAGCCTCCTACATGTATGGTACAAACCACTTATCCCAGCCTCCTACATGCATGGTACAAGCCACTTATCCCAGCCTCCTACATGCATGGTACAAGCCACTTATCCCAGCCTCCTACATGCATGGTACAAACCACTTATCCCAGCCTCCTACATGCATGGTACAAACCACTTATCCCAGCCTCCTACATGTATGGTACAAACCACTTATCCCAGCCTCCTCCTTGCATGGTACAAGCCACTTATCCCAGCCTCCTACATGTATGGTACAAACCACTTATCCCAGCCTCCTCCTTGCATGGTACAAACCACTTATCCCAGCCTCCTCCATGTATGGTACAAACCACTTATCCCAGCCTCCTACATTCATGGTACAAGCCACTTATCCCAGCCTCCTCCATGCATGGTACAAGCCACTTATCCCAGCCCCTACATGCATGGTACAAGCCACTTATCCCAGCCTCCTCCTTGCATGGTACAAGCCACTTATCCCAGCCTCCTCCATGTATGGTACAAACCACATATCCCAGCCCCCTACATGCATGGTACAAGCCACTTATCCCAGCCTCCTCCATGCATGGTACAAGCCACTTATCCCAGCCCCATACATGCATGGTACAAGCCACTTATCCCAGCCTCCTCCATGCATGGTACAAGCCACTTATCCCAGCCTCCTCCATGTATGGTACAAACCACTTATCCCAGCCCCCTACATGCATGGTACAAGCCACTTATCCCAGCCTCCTCCATGCATGGTACAAGCCACTTACCCCAGCCTCCTACATGTATGGTACAAACCACTTATCCCAGCCTCCTACATGCATGGTACAAACCACTTATCCCAGCCTCCTACATGTATGGTACAAACCACTTATCCCAGCCTCCTCCTTGCATGGTACAAGCCACTTACCTTAGCCTCCTACATGCATGGTACAAGCCACTTATCCCAGCCTCCTACATGTATGGTACAAACCACTTATCCCAGCCTCCTACATGCATGGTACAAGCCACTTATTCCAGCCTCCTACATGCATGGTATAAACCAATTACCCCAGCATCCTACATGCATGGTACAAACCACTTACCCTTGCCCCCTACATGCATGGTACAAGCCACTTATCCCAGCCTCCTACATGCATGGTATAAACCAATTACCCCAGCCTCCTACATGCATAGTGCAAACCACTTACCCTTGCCCCCTACATGCATGGTACAAGCCACTTATCCCAGCCTCCTACATGCATGGTATAAACCAATTACCCCAGCCCCCTACATGCATGGTACAAACCAATTACCCTTGCCCCCTACATGCATGGTACAAGCCACTTATCCCAGCCTCCTACATGCATGGTACAAGCCACTTATCCCAGCCTCCTCCTTGCATGGTACAAGCCACTTATCCCAGCCCCTACATGCATGGTATAAACCAATTACCCCAGCCCCCTACATGCATGGTACAAGCCACTTATCCCAGTCCCTACATGCATGGTACAAGCCACTTATCCCAGCCTCCTCCTTGCATGGTACAAGCCACTTATCCCAGCCTCCTACTTGAATGGTACAAGCCACTTATCCCAGCCCCTACATGCATGGTATAAACCAATTACCCCAGCCCCCTACATGCATGGTACAAGCCACTTATCCCAGCCTCCTCCTTGAATGGTACAAGCCACTTATCCCAGCCCCTACATGCATGGTATAAACCAATTACCCCAGCCCCCTACATGCATGGTACTAACCACTTACCCTTGCCCCCTACATGCATGGTACAAGCCACTTATCCCAGCCTCCTCCTTGAATGGTACAAGCCACTTATCCCAGCCCCTACATGCATGGTATAAACCAATTACCCCAGCCCCCTACATGCACGGTACAAACCACTTACCCAAGCCCCCTGCACGCATGGTACAAACCACTTACCCCAGACCCCTACATGAATTGTACAAGCCACTTATCCCAGTCCCCTACATGCATGGTACAAACCACTTACCCCAGCCCCCTGCACGCATGGTACAAACCACATACCCCAGCCCCCTCCATGCATGGTACAAGCCACTTACCTTAGCCCCATTCATGCATGGTACAAGCCACTTACCCCAGCCCGTTCGTCTGTGGTCCAAGTCACTAATCCAATCTTTTATTTGTGGCCCAAGGCATTTGTCCCTTATCCCTTCCCTTAAAAGGCTGTTGCACTTCCGTTATAAAAAGGTCTTATGTCTAAAATCTCGATTGTGTATATAAAGGCCTAACCTAACTTTCACTCTTAACCGGGGCACGTAGTTATACAAGTTCTAAGATATTAAAGTACAAGATTACGGTCACGTTTGATCGCACATTATTAATAACAAAATGTTAACGGATGCATTGACAACCATAAACAGAACAGGTTGCCCGCCATGACTTACTGACTTTGAAATACCATTACATGGAAATCGATTAATACCAAAGGTTTCATTATTATCAAATGTACTTGGGAAAGTTTCATTTAAATCCGAATGCATTTATGTGTTATTAGATCATTGTGTCGTAATCTTAGAAACAAGCTACATGTCACCCAAAACAAAATGATCAGATTTGTATTAGATCTAGAAGCAAGAGCTCATATTGACCAAAGTCATTCTGTCAAGCTGAACTGGTTACCTGTCTCAAAAAGGGTTGATCAAATCTTATTGTGTCATGTGTTCAAAATCTACAGTGGTAGAGCACCAGGTTACCTAAATGAGCATTTCATTCCACTTCAGTTCATAACTATTCCACTAGGTTCAGAGTGTCAGTTGATGCTTCCAGTGATTCATTTACAGACACTGGAATATTCTGTCTAGTGTCTACCCAAGGTTATGGGTTTTGGTAAAATATCATTTATCTAGGTTGCTCCCTCTGGAATGAAATGCCACATCATATAAGAGAAGTTAAGAGCCTCCCTATACACCGTCATGTACCATGTTGACTTGACCTACTAACTCTAATGTCATAGAATATCTACACTTGTATTTTCGGAGCTCGTATACTAAAGTTAAATACACATTATCATAATTCTACTTAACCTTATCTGACGTTTGAAGCTATTATCTGACGAGGGTAATTGAGTTCTCTAATATAAAGTTTGTTGACAATCAAATCTCCGGGTTGACAGTACGGATTACGGAATGTTAGTATCAACCTGATGCAACGGTACCGTGTTATATAAAACCTTCCTATCGTTGTTTTAAAAAATGATACTGTTAAATCTGCTTGCTAGTGTTTGAGTTTTTTTTATAGACATTTTAAATATCAATAATTCTAAGATAATGATGTAAATTCTGTGATAGTAATTTTATTCTGTGATAATAATTATCTCTAAGATAAATTTGTATTCCATTTTCTTTTTCTTTTTTTCTAATTAATATAATTTGTTGTTGTTTCCTTGGTTATTTACATTAATTTTATAAAGGACCACAATGGAAATAAGGATTTACTTCCTTTTTTGTGTTATCCTTGTATTTTAACGTTTGTGACATGGTTTCAATTTTTTACTGATATTATTTACCTTTAATAATTTTATAATCTCAATTTGTATATTCAGTAATATTTTTGTTTGAACACTGTAACTTTATATGCCCAATTTGTGTAATATGTTTCCTATGTACCATGTTTTAGAAAAAGTTAAAATATGAATAATAAATAAATAATCAACTATTTCGGACAAGTAAGAAATGTTTGAATACTAGACAAGCGGTACTACATCATTTTAAAACCCACCTACCAGCAGCATTAGTTAAACTTAACCACAGGGTTAAACTTGAAGTTAGGACAAGAGGCTAACCAAATGTTTTGAGGAAACAAAATGACTGCCTTTCTTGTACCAAACCCTAGTGGACCTCCGAGGATCAGATAAGCAAACCGACAAACAATGGATACGGATGACTAATTTACAAATATCAGCCACAAACACTAAAATATATCAGAAATTATCATAATCAAAATGTTACATGATTACTTTACACAACGCAAACCCAAATTTTAACATAAACTTAAATTTAACCAATGTTTACTATGGAATCATTAATTTTCGTTGGGGATTCGATTTCGTGGGTCGGCTCATCCACGAAATCAAATCCCCACGAATTTAAAGCAGAGATAAGGCATCTCTTTTCAAAAATCAAAATTCATGAATTTATGTCCCCCACGAAATAGCCATTTTATTTTTAAAAAAAAAACACAAAAATTGAGCCCAATAAACATTAATGAAACTACAGTATACTGTTAGGTGCTGCACAAAAAACACACCAAAAACAGACAAATAAGATGTTCATATAATGTGATATTGGCATTAGGGTTAATTGGACAATATACCTGCTTAATAATATGTTACACAGTTTGATATTGTTTGTTTCTGCTATGTGCTTTCGTGTGTAACGATTTTAGCTCCTTTTGTCAGTTTTCGTTTCGCAACTTTCATTTCATTTTCACGAGTGCCATCCTTGTTTTCTACCATAGAAAACATTACATGACTGTACTCTTACGTACGTCGAGAGCTATACATAGCTAATGTTTACTGTTATATTTTTTACAAGTTTATTTCAAGTTAGTATATAAAGACATCCGGCCCAAAATACACAACACATACAATTTTAACATAATAACATAGCTGAACACATGTATACTGACTAAAAATGAATTCTATATCTGTATCTGTCCCAAATAGTTGGCCTCATTTTACTTCTCTTTTATTCCGTTCCTCTTGTGCTTTATTTCGGATCCTTTTCTGTTTGGATTTTTTTGTAGATAATTAATATGTTCATGAGCCGTATTGTCTGTTTTGTTTGCGGGTAATTTAGTCTTTGTAAAAAGATAAAATTGATTGAATGTAACATTATTTGTCTGACACATATTTATCTCCTATTTCTATCTCAGGTTGTTGCTTAACTATAATTGCAGTTCAATCTCTTCCTTGTTCGCGTTAATTCCTAACCCGGTGGATTTGTAAGTTGATTCTTTACATTGTTATTATGGAATTTCCTCGCTGCACTAATCATGCTGTTTACTTTATTTAATCCATAATGAATCAGCATCCTACATAACTGATGGATTTGCAATAATTTGAAAAAGGAATGGTATCTAAAAGCCACACGTTGCTCGGTTTTTTATTTACAAAGTCATTATTGTCATTGCATATCAATATAACAGCTTCGAATGGGCCATTAACCAATTGGGAATTCGAAGTCAACATGCGTTATGATATTATTCATTATTGCATGATTTCACATTGTTCTTGATATATTTGACCGGGGGTAGTCAATGACATATGTTCAACAAATTACTTTGTGAAACTAATTAAAACTATTTCAAATTTATTGTCAAAACAAACATTGATGATGCCTTTGATTAATTAAGTAAAATTAGATAACATTCTACTGCTTTCACGAAACTTATAATAAATACAAAATAGTTCGCCTATTATATTGGACAGCAAATTAACGACGAATCTTATATGTATGGTTAAAAAGTATACGCCAGAAGGGTTTATTTTCATATTGCGATTTTGATTAGACCGATCATAAAATCAGCAGGCCTATAATAACGTTTCTTACTGGATAATTCGTTATTTATATAATTATTCCAAAATAATTGACATTATTATTTCTTTTCTAGTGTCCTCTGTAGCGCATCACCGTAAATAAGTTAACGCTCTCTATTCTAATATCTATATGAGTGGATTTACTGTATAGGTATATTCCATTATGTTAAATCTGTCGCCACACCCAATGGGTTACATTCCAATGACCTTACTTACCACAACACTGCCATATAGGGACCGTTCACACACAGAGTGAGTCGTAACTTAGTTTTTAAGACCTGTGACTCGATCCTTTTGCTGTATTATGTAAATATTTATTCTATGTAATGTTCTGTAAATGTAAAATAATTAAAACCAAGACAATCTGTTTAAACTTACTAGACGTTTCACATTTGGTGCGCATAATGATGTGTTTTCAGTGTACAGTGTTTTATTTTGCGTGTGAATGTTATGACCGGTGATTGTTGTGTTCAATGAAGTTTCAACTTTAAAGGCATATATGTTGAAATTTTCACAAAGTTTCGAAGTTTATTAAGAATATAACATGTATAAAGTCATACGTAGTTGATTTAGTTCAGGAATGATCAATGAAGAAACAGAGAGAAAAAAGATGTTATGATCGGATCAAAATGATAGATATGCTATCCGTATAGTAGAATAAAACAGAAGATAACTAAACACATAATGTTCAACTGGTGTCCGTTTTTCACCCCTTTAATAAATCCCCATTAGCTTTTTTTGGATATTAAAATTTATGTAGGTCTTATGTTACCTAGAATGTTGTGAAACTGATTTTTACTTGCAGTAAAAACATTCTGAAATGTTCTTTTTAATCACAAAGTAAGTATAGAAATGTAGTACAGTTTTTTTCAGTGATATTATAAACAATAAAAAAAAGCATCTGGCAGCAGAAAGGCATTGTGTAAATATTATTTTAGTGCTAATAAAATATATGTCTTATATTTTACTGTAGATTTATCTATTGTTCTTTACTACTAAATTAAATTCAAAAAGCTAATGTGCCTTTAACTTAGTGAACGTGGTTATAATAAATGTCTTGTCTGGCAGGGTTTTCGTGATTTTATTAAAATCTATTGTAACCTGTCAATTTATGGTGTACTACTTTGATGATAAAGATGCGTTAATCGTCTTCTTTTGAATTCTACCAGTTTTACGAATCTATTATAAACAAGACAGATATTACATTATTTGTAGACGGAACAAGACTTTTTTCAATACTAGAGTATATAGATATTAGAGTTTTTTTTATATATGGCTATGTACGGTATAGGAACAAACATATGCATAAACAGATATAGTTTTATGGGTGTACATGATAAGTATATATTCATCCCAACAGGGCAATGAACAGTATGTCTATTGGTGCAATGATCATTAGTTGATTTAGTTCTTGCAGCTGAAGGGTAATAACAAGTCTAGATACGCATTCTGTGACCTTTGTATCGCAAATATGTTGGGAAAATAGTTTGTAGGTTGATTACCCAAAAGGTTAAGAAATGTCCCCAAAGGTTGCGACATACCGAATACTCTTGGTGAGGTTCTTACAGTATTCAGCATAAGTTGGTCTACACCGGACTGGTGGTCTATCACATCGTGTACAAAATACATTACAAATACACTCAAAATCGACTTTTAAATTTGAATCAATCTGATAGTGTACCTCAACTCCATTTGCAAGCTTTTGAAAACGTTCTAGTCTACGCGCAGCATGTGCATTTGTTTTATTGTTCGGGGACAGACATTATGCTTTTCAACAATATATCGTCACCTTAGGATTAAAAAGGCCTATCTGGCAAGTATAAAATGTGCATGCCCTTTCTATTCTAACGTGACGACATATTCTTTCGTTTAACAAATTGCTTTTGGTCATTTATAAACAAATTAAAGACTTTCTGTCCGTTTAAGTATAAAGCTCGTTGTTCTTGGGAAAAAACTTCCCATGAATGGAATAATGGTGATCCGTCGTGTTAAGGCAAAATGACTGATTCTGATGACTCAATGATTGACAAAATACACGACATCGTCTTTATGGTGAACATTTAAAAGAAAGTATAATAAAGCCTGTGTGACAAATCTGACATAATTACGATCTATTATTCTTCTTGGTTACTTCTTCATGGAAAGGTCAAGTAGTACCGCCCTGGACTACTAAAAGAAATGTCATGGGTTTAAATCTCAGCTCCAACTCTCAGTGTTTAAAAACGCTTTTCAGTGTCTTCATCACTACTACCGAGCCAAATACTGTGTCTAGAAAACGGGTGAGGTGTGTATCAGTTCCTTTACACCGGTCACGATAAAGAACCAGGAAAAACTATTCGAATAAGAGAAGTGATCTAGTACTCGGTTCTGCAGTATCTTCTCTCCCTTCTCGTTGGGGGCGACTCTGAAATGACAACAGATACGTTTATTGATTACCTCAATGGCCCTGGTTTGAGACGCTTGGAGCAAATGGTCACTTGAATTAAATTGGATGGATGGTTTTAATTCAGATACTCTAATAAGAAAGTTCTTCGTCGTCTTGTTTGCGTGTACAAATTTTAAGGTCTTTCAGTTTCAAATTATGTTTCAGTATCCAGGATATAAGCTGAAATACTCTTCAAATAATCCATTGGTACGAATTCAACGCTAGCACGTGCTCATATTTTCTTCAATATTGTACCCAATATGTTCACGTTAATCATGTTGTAATCTAATCTATCTAATTAAATCATTCCTGTGACGTCATCCTTTTGTTCTCACTGTCCAATATTTTTACGGATGGACAACTGTCAATGGGCATCCGTCCGTTATTTTTGTAATATTGGAGTGTAGTCGACATATTGGACTGCTACTCAAATTTGGACACTGACAACACAGGAACCTGAAATGTTATCCATGTAACAACAATACGCCCAAAAACGTAATCCGAGCCTCGTTCATAGACCGCTGTATATATATATATATATATATACATTATATATTAATATTATATACATGTATATATACAGCGGTCTATGAACGAGGCTCGGGTAATAATTTTTGGGGCCTACTGTTACCTTATGGATAAAATTCAAGGTCCCTGTGCTGAAAACGACGCATGCGTAAGATTTTCGAATGCTTTAATGATTCGAAAATAAATTTATCTCCTTATCCAGGTCTTGTTTTAATTAAGATTTTAACGAAAATGAAGCAGTACTGTATTACTCGTATTTACTAATTGGCTGTAATATCAACAGCCCGATTAGCTCAGTTGGTAGAGCATCTCACATGCTAGAAGGAGGTCGCGGGTTCGGGCACCGCATCATGTACATTATTTTCCTCCAATTACAAATATTAAATATATTAAGAAACATAGCATCAATTGAGTAAATTTCATAACATTCAATATACACACATTTTTCAATACAATCCATACCTTGAAAATTAAGTATTTGATATTACAAATCAAATCAAACAAAAGTATTACACGGAAATCCCACATTATTCACACAATCTTCCACATTGCACTGTTTTACAAACCATTTAGAATTTTAAATGAAAGGCCATCCCAATGGTCTGAATCGGTGCAAACAGGTTTTGAATAAAATGTACATTCCTCGTGCTACCCGAGCAGTGTGATTGAAAGGGTGTTGATTTAAAGGTATCCGTCGTGTAGGCTTTTAAACAGTTAAATTCACACGCAATTTTATCTACTTATGAATCCCAACTACTTGTTCAAAGCCAATAACCTTCTTTAGTGACTTTTAGTGAGCAATTTCGTTTTAGTGTAGCATACAAATAGGAAGCAATATCAATATGAATGACTTGATTTTGATTAGGAAATAGAATGAGTAATTCGACGAGGTACCTTTAAAATTATAAATTGTCACGGTCAATGAATTGGGTAAATCCTTTCGAAATGATTTAAGTTACATATAAACCTCAAACTGTCCATTATGTAAAATATTGGAGTGTCTTCGGCGCTACGCGCCTCAAACACTCCAATATTTTACATAATGGACAGTTTTCGGCTTATATCTATCACGTAGCAATATTATAGACTTATAAGTATGACTTGAATGATGATTTGATTTATTTCCAATTAACACTATTAAGGTTATAATTGGAAAAAGATGCTGATGAGTTAAGAATTTGTAAGTGAATGAATATAGAATTATGTAACACTGTTGAATCAGGTTGGTATGTGTATGAGTGTATACACTGAATGAGATATGATATCATATAGTCGAAACTAAATACTTCCCGGCAGGATACCTATTTAACGAACTTTTTGTCTCATTCATCCATTAGACTGAATAGACCTGCCAATTCCGTTGACTTTATTAGTTGGGTCTTTTATTTGTTATTTAAACCAGATGTTGACGGACGCACGGACGACGGACAAGACGCAATCACAATTGCTCACATTGAGCACTTTGTAGTCTGGTGAGCTTAATAGAGTAAACACGGTACTATATTTAGAAATGACCGGATAGTTAATCGGAACAGTTTTTTTCTAGTTTCCAGTATTATTCAAATCAGCCTTCCTGGTCTCCAATTTCGTAGTTACATTGTCACAAACGACATGAAACTGTTTACTTATTAAATTGAGTATTCGTGTTTGTTATCGTCAGAGCAAGGCTGTATGTTATCAAAGATAACACAACAGGTGTGTTGGACTTGTTAAACCGTAATTATATCGGTATAACGTTAACTGCTGGAATCAATTGATCAGTCAATGGATTGAAACTTGGCTGCTTTGAAAGATCCTATTCTTAGAAATTATACTAGCATTTGCTATGCTGTATGTAATAGACAAACATGAATGGATTATGATGAATGCTTGAAAGCCTTAAAAAGCAAGTTTTTAAGTGTTATATTTGTGTGTGCCATTCTTGAAAACACATATTTTGCATTTGACACCCCTATGTTGAAAAATTGTAAAGAATGAGAACGCCAGAATAAATGTACATGTATGCAACTGTTTTATCAATAGACTTATTGGAATATGATAGAACAATTGTTTGTGTATTTTTAATGTAATCAAATTAAACTATAGTTTTAAAGCCGTTAAGTACAGGAATCCTTTAGATTTGTATTTTGAATAAAATTTCACAACATAACCAACAGATTCAGATGACAAGATAAATCCCTACACATTGTCCTTTGAAAGATGCTTTGTTATGTTCGGATGTCAAACCCTTTAGATACAAAGTTGTTAGGCCTACACTCTATCTGCAACGATGAATGCGACAAAAATATTTCAATACTTACTCACGACACAATGCATTGCAACTGTCGCGCAAACAGAACCAAGTCATGTCATTTTCGTGGTCAATGACAGTTTAGCTTGTAAAGGTAAAATTAGTACTACGAAACGCTTAGCTTGTAAAGGTAAATTAGTACTACGACACGCTTAGCTTGTAAAGGTAAATTAGTACTACGAAACGCTTAGCTTGTAAAGGTAAATTAGTACTACGACACGCTTAGCTTGTAAAGGTAAATTAGTACTACGACACGCTTAGCTTGTAAAGGTAAATTAGTACTACGACACGCTTAGCTTGTAAAGGTAAATTAGTACTACGACACGCTTAGCTTGTAAAGGTAAATTAGTACTACGACACGCTTAGCTTGTAAAGGTAAATTAGTACTACGACACGCTTAGCTTGTAAAGGTAAATTAGTACTACGACACGCTTAGCTTGTAAAGGTAAATTAGTACTACGACACGCTTAGCTTGTAAAGGTAAATTAGTACTACAGTACGCTTAGCTTGTAAAGGTAAATTAGTACTACGGCACGCTTAGCTTGTAAAGGTAAATTAGTACTACGACACGCTTAGCTTGTAAAGGTAAATTAGTACTACGACACGCTTAGCTTGTAAAGGTAAATTAGTACTACGACACGCTTAGCTTGTAAAGGTAAATTAGTACTACGACACGCTTAGCTTGTAAAGGTAAATTAGTACTACGACACGCTTAGCTTGTAAAGGTAAATTAGTACTACGACACGCTTAGCTTGTAAAGGTAAATTAGTACTACGACACGCTTAGCTTGTAAAGGTAAATTAGTACTACGACACGCTTAGCTTGTAAAGGTAAATTAGTACTACGACACGCTTAGCTTGTAAAGGTAAATTAGTACTACGACACGCTTAGCTTGTAAAGGTAAATTAGTGATACAGTACGCTTAGCTTGTAAAGGTAAATTAGTACTACGACACGCTTAGCTTGTAAAGGTAAATTAGTACTACGACACGCTTAGCTTGTAAAGGTAAATTAGTACTACGACACGCTTAGCTTGTAAAGGTAAATTAGTACTACGACACGCTTAGCTTGTAAAGGTAAATTAGTACTACGACACGCTTAGCTTGTAAAGGTAAATTAGTACTACGACACGCTTAGCTTGTAAAGGTAAATTAGTACTACGACACGCTTAGCTTGTAAAGGTAAATTAGTACTACGACACGCTTAGCTTGTAAAGGTAAATTAGTACTACGACACGCTTAGCTTGTAAAGGTAAATTAGTACTACGACACGCTTAGCTTGTAAAGGTAAATTAGTACTACGACACGCTTAGCTTGTAAAGGTAAATTAGTACTACGGCACGCTTAGCTTGTAAAGGTAAATTAGTACTACGACACGCTTAGCTTGTAAAGGTAAATTAGTACTACGGCACGCTTAGCTTGTAAAGGTAAATTAGTACTACGACACGCTTAGCTTGTAAAGGTAAAAATTTGTACTACGACACGCTTAGCTTGTAAAGGTAAATTAGTACTACGGCACGCTTAGCTTGTAAAGGTAAATTAGTACTATACAGTACAGTACGCTTAGCTTGTAAAGGTAAATTAGTGACACAGTACACTTAGCTTGTAAAGGTAAAATAAGTACTGCAGTACGCTTAGCTTGTAAAGGTAAAATTAGTACTACAGCACGCTTAGCTTGTAAAGGTAAAATTAATGTTACGGCATGCTTAGCTTTATAAGGTTCTACGCCCCCTTTCATGTCATATGAGGCGGACAGTTCACCTAAGCATCGTTCCGAATAAGAACCAGTAAGCAATTGCCTACTTTCTCACAGAGACATGGTCGGTAGCGGGGTTCGAACCCACGACTCTCTGTCAGTGAGAGGTTGGAGTGATTTGAAATCAGCGACCTTAACCACTCAACCACGGAGGCGGGTCTGAAAATCTTTAATCAGTACTACGGTACTTTTCGTTGTTCATCTATCCATCCTATCATTAAAGTCAAGGTTAAGTTTTCACTAAATAGCATGTTTTATAGACAAATCAATGGTTTGCTTACTCATTTCATTGACATTCGAGTAAGTGCCATGTTATATGCAAAAATATAATTTGGGAAAGAAATAGACGTATTCAATCATACATTCCCGGATTTCACCTCAGAGAGTTGTTTTTTCAGAATATCATTTCAATGATATATTATTTATGACCGGCTGTCCCGCACTTGTCTCGATCTAGCCTGTGTTATTATTCCCAAATGTGGCATGAACAATTGACACGTTCCTAACTCACACTTAGCTCCAAATGATAATTACTGTATCTTTCCAAATACTGGTCTGACATTTCAAAACTTTAAAGCTGCCCTTAGCTTTTGAAATCATGACACAAAGCCGATTTTTTAAAAGTTAAGCAACATACATAGCCACTCTCTGAGTTGTCGAAATATAGTTAGTTTCTAGATTGAATGCACCATTATAACTCGTACATATAATATACATTATCTAATTCCAGTTTTCCTGTATCTCCTCTCCCTCTCTCTCTGGGGTGGCTTTGATATGACCATAGTTGTCAAATAGACCATTAAACAACAGATGAACCAAACATCTAAGTCACTTAACATTCTTGTATGTGATCATTAAAGCATGGACTTCGTTTGAAATAAGTATTGTATTTTATGCAAAACTTTTATGGGTTATCCTGTGCAATGTTAAACTCATATTTATTGTATGTTGTAATGAACATCTGTGATATATAGTTCCAAGCAATATCATTATGATAATAAATTTCTGTGATATTTGAGAATTCCTCAACTAATTAACGTCATGTAATAGCCTTTGTATTATTGAATAACAACATTTGTGATATTTATTAATTGATGTGCAACTCTGTGATTGTTGTAAACAGTATATACATGTATTATGATGACATATTGCACTAATACAATCTTATCTTAAGGTATCTGGCTTGGATGTGAGGTCAAAGCAAGTTTCACCAATTTATAGATTTAAAAACTAAACCATAAGTATATACTAAAATAAACCCACTGTATAAAGTGCATTGCAAGTAATGACGATAACTACTCTGTATATAGGAATATATTACAACAAATAGCCTTAAAATCACTATAAATATATAATGCAGGGAATCGTGTCTCAGTTTTTTATAATAAGTTTTTGTCATTAATGAATTTATAGTATCATATCGTACCAATACAATGCACATTACGTTAGAGATGTTTAACGCTGATAAGGAAAAGTCGATAAAGGGGTGCCGTACTTATCGCAAAAAAACACCATTTTTGAGCGTTCAGTTAGAATTTTTATTGCTTGGTATTAAAGTATGATATTTAATCTTTGTAAATAATGTAAAATATCATTTTACGTTATTTTAGCGATATTAACCAAGCCAGATACGTTAACCATGATGCATAAACAACGCTTATGGATGATGATGAACGATATATAAATAGCGTTACAAAAAAGTAGTCAGACGAAGTTATCAATAATGTTCATGGATTTCTCGGGTATTAAAGTATCCTATCTTATTTCTACTGGGGCAAATATGTGTTATTTTAGCATTTACTGACAGCTGTTAAGTTATTACAAAGTAATTTCATAAGCGCTGTTTACGTTGAAAAAAAATATACATACAAGTAGTACACACGAAAAGTATTTATTGTTTGCCGCTGGAACGTCATTCAGATCTTTTCCTACGTTGAATGACGATTCATTGCCTTGAATTTAAATTAAATTCAAAATTAAATTCAAATACCTGAAATAAATTGCGCACTTGGTAGGACACTACGAAACATACCGGAATATGCCGATCTAATTATATGTAAATCTCCATCTTTCCTATTTATTACGTAATCACACGTGTTTCCCATCCACACATTTCTGTATGTTCCTGATAAACGCTTTGTTGACTCGGGAGCTTTTCCCATTATAATTCATTGCAAACACAATTTGTGCAAACAGTTGTCTGTTCCGAAATAAATACATTATTATTTAGTAGCGTAAAAATCGACGTACATAGTTGATGTTGGTTACTTTATTATTTTTTATTCAACCTTCAGCTTAAAGTTTGTGTTTTAGTTATGAATTATTAACAGCAAGTTTCCGGTTATGTTTGATGTCATCATCACAGTGACATAGAATCTTGTTATTATTAAGTTGTTAAACACAGTTGGATTTGTCATTTTTAATCAAAACTTGGAAGTTATATAAATATTATCAACCATGGGGTTGATGATTCGTGGAAAGAAGAAAAAGCAACCAGAAGGAGGTACGTTATTGTACATGCAACTTATTTTATTTATGTTTATACACTGACCTTGATATTAAATATGATCAAGTATTGGTTAATCGGATATGATACGCCATTTTATTTCTATTTCGTTTTTGTTCTGCTTGCTTTGTATATTTTTCTGTTCTGTTATTTTCTGATCTGTTCTGTTCAGCTGTGATCTGTTCTATTCTTTGAAATATTATGAGAATGGAATACATTCCATGCAACAAATGTTTTTCATCATTTTAGTACATCAAAATTGTTACATTGATGTAAGAACATACACTATAATGTAATATTAAAAGCGAGTTTAGAAACAAACTTTGCCAACACTAAGCATGTTAATTTTTAAACCGAGTCTGGAGTTTACCTAGTTGAAGCATAGTTTCCTTATAATTCTTCATTTGAATAGAACAGTATTTAATGTCAATTAGAATTCAAACATGAACAAAATGAAATCCCGTCAAGTTAGATCCATCTTTCGCCATTCTATAATTATGTGTTATAATTGTGATAGACCGCAGGTTACATCCTTCTATGAAATTTTAACAAAAAGTCGATTTTCCTCCGTTAATTAAGTGGAGAAGTATCCTGCTCCTTGTGGAAGGATACTGATATGTTAGTACTAGTTAGAATACATAGTTCCCATATCTACAATATTTACCTCCCTTGGCAGCCATCTTAGTTGGCAAATTTCTTATATGCTTAATAGAAAAAAAATTGGTTATTAAACAACTCAGTGTATAAAAGATAACTTAATAATGAAGTTGTTAAGGCCATAAGCACATCAGGTTTAAGAAAATGTAGTTGTCACATATAAATATCATGTATTTAGAATTATCAAAACAAAAACATAAATATCTTCTAACAATGCTTGTTGAATTTGCCAACAAAGATGGCCGCCAAGGGAGGTAAATATTGTAGATGTGGGAACTATGTATACAGCCCAGGAAAACTGGATATGTGAATCGACCGCCGTATATAAGTGAAATTATTTTGAAACAAGATATGTTTTAAAAACACAATGCCCACATCCCCGGGTGACCTTTGACCTGAAAATGCACACTTCCAGTAGAGATTGTCATGAAGAACTAACATATGAAGGGCCATACATCTGCTAAAATGATCGAATCACAAAACCTTGTCAATTTGTGCTGGGGAACTTGTTGACAATACTTCTATCGATGTTTGGTAAAAATCCCTTGAGAAATGTAGGAGGAGTTGTGTACAGAACGACATTTCTCTATTACATATGTACAAATTAAACAAAGGGCCATAAATTTACCAAAATTTACCCAGAATATAATATTGTGTGTTGGGGTTCTTGGTGACAATAAGCCTGTGAAAGTTTCGTTAAATTCTTTTGAGAAATATAGGAGAAGTATCATAGAAGAAATTTTGGACACAAAATAAACTAAGGGCCATAAATCTTCCAAAAAAATGATCGAATCATAAAACCCGCACAATATTGTTCTGGGTAACTTGATAACAACAGTTCCATGAAGTTGAATTAAAGTACTTTGAGAAAAGAAGCAAACAAGGGTATGTCTCTATTACAATCGCATAAAATAAACCAAGGGTCATAATTCCGTCAAAAATGATCGATTTATCATTAACAAAACCTGGAATGTGCTGGGGTTCTAGGTGACAACAAATATTGAGTTTCGTCAAAGTCCCATGAAAAATGTAGGAGTAGAATACTAAAAGAAATTTAGTTTTTTAAACACAATGACCCCGTGACCTTGACCTACTGACCTAAAAATGCACAGGTCCTGTAAAGGTTATCATGGGGAACCTACATATTATGAAGTTTAATAATTGTCGGTGCAAGCGTTTCGATTTTATAGGCAAGGTTAAAGTTTGCGGGAACAAACAGACAGACAGACAAACAGACAGACAGCCAGGTAAAAAACAATGTGCCCCCAAAATATTTATATAAAAGCGGAGCATATTAGATACAGATTTATATGTGTTCTAGTCCACTTTCTTTGACTCTGACCGATATTTCGAATATTGATATTTTTGTATCAATATCATACTGATGAATCAGACTGACACACAGTCGTATTTTGATAACCTTTACTCCACGACAACATTCGCGTAACTTGATGTTAAAAGTATATTCGTGAATCAGTAAATAATTGTTATTTTTTTAACAGTTGTTAATAAAGTAAATTGGTTTTACTGTCTAGGCGAAGACACGAACACACGACAAATACATGGCGCCGATACGAAGATTTCATACCCGACGACACGAAACTATACAAGAGAAGATTTCGTTAGTTTGCCTATCAAAATATCGTTATTTCGCCTTCAATATTTCGTGTGTTCGTGTATTCGGCCTCTAAGGTCGAAGGCGAAGACACGATAAGAGAGGAATTTATCGTGTGTTCGTGTCGTCGTGCGTCGACTTTTGGGGGGCGAACACACGAAGATATGAAATGGCAGAAATCAGCCACTATACCTATCTGTTTAGTGGATTACTCTGAATGATTTCGTCGCGGCTCAAAAAACATAGTCGAGCTACTGGTTGGTATGGTGGCTGATTTCTGCCATTTCATATCTTCTTGTGTTCGCCCCTAAAAGTCGAAGCACGACGACACGAACACACGGCAACACATTGCTCATTTATCGTGTCTTCGCCTTCGACCTTAGTGGGCGAATACACGAAATATTGAAGGCGAAATAACGATAATTTGATAGGCGAACACACGAAATCTTCTCTTTTATAGTTTCGTTTCGTCGTGTCTTCGCCTTCCGGTAGACATGCGCAGAACCATAAATCAGATCCATCGTGTTCGCCTATCAAATTATCGTTATTTCGCCTTCAATATTTCGTGTGTTCGTGTATTCGCCCTCTAAGGTCGAAGGCGAAGATACGATAAATGAGCAATTTTTAGTGTGTTCGTGTCGTCGTGCTTCGACTTTTAGGGGCGAACACACGAAGATATGAAATGGTAGAAATCAGCCACCATAGGTTGGCGAGTAGTAACCGTGATTTTTTCAATATTTCTAATCGTATAAGAAATCATTTGAAAATTGCTTACCACATTATTAAGTTAAGCTCCTTCTGTGTACGATGACGTATTTATTTCGTAATGACGTCATTCAGTTTGTCCATATGAGAGGCTCCAAAAGGGTAATGAATTAGTACTAATTGATCGAGTAAAACAAGTAGTATCCGTGATTTTGCGTTTCAACTCAAAATGCATTCATTATTGTTATCTTTAAAAGTCTCCTGAAACAATGCAAGTGCATAATGATGGAGGGGTAATGAAATGAGCGAAAGGATATGTTCATCTTTTAAAACCTACTTACTTTAGTCTTTAAAACATAACTATGAGCCTCACTCATAGAAAGGGCCAAAACCATGCAGTATATAAGTAATCACAAGCATTTTATTTTAAATTGTGGGGAGTTGTAATCTATTTAGGACTTATTTTACAGCTTTTAATTGTGTAAGAGTGATTTCATTATGAAAATAGTAAAATCGGAAAGTCCAATCTGTAAATGCAGATTTAATTAGTGATATCTGCGCATGCGCAAAGACATGCGCGTGAACCCCGGCGTACAGAATGTTTGTTTTTGTAATTATTCACAGGAAAAGGTGAATAATTAAAAAAATACGTACCTTTTCGAGTCTTCTGCGTATTCTGCAAATGGAACGGATGCTAAGTTATGTGTGTAAGCTCTACCTCCAATCGGAAGAGCTTTTACGTCGCATAGTAAACAAATCACGGTTACTACTTGTTCACGGATACTACTCGCCAACCAGTATAGTAACTGGCAAGCACTACTTGAATTAATTGGAGTAATTACACTAATGAAATACATATTCTACGTAATGAGGCGAATAATTGTTGTAAGTTACCGCAATGCAGTCGTAATTTTTGTAGTATTGACATATTTGAGTAGCACTCTTCGAGCGGCTACGTAAGACGGTTTAGTAGTATGGCTATACTGTGCAACATCTCCAAAGCAACACCCTTGTGGAGTGGCAAAATTATGTTGCTGAGAGGTTGTTTGTTCTATAGAGAGGTTAAGTTAATTGTTAAATCGTTCAGTGGGAAAAAACATGCTGTTGTTAAAGGGTTGTTGTTGCTCAAGAGAGGATCGCTCTGGAGAGGTTGTACTGTATTACATTAAAATGGTTGTATTATCATTTCTTTTTCATTGTTGTAATGTTATAGCGTCACACGAACTAATGGAACAAAAGCAAACTGGGGTTTGTAGTTTCGTTATTACGATATATCATAATTCAGAACCATATAAAGTGTGCATAGTGTCAGTTACATGTATTTGTTTCGGGTTTAAACTCGTACCAACAGATAGGATCATTTGGTGATTTAACTGACTTGGTAGAGCACTGATCTTCCTCGCATGTGCTTTTTTCAAAATATGGGTGTGATTCGAACTCACATCGGTGAGTGTACATTGACCAATTGTTAGATAACATAACATCTCGACAGCGGTGAGGGTACATTGACCAATTGTTAGATAACATAACATCTCGACAGCTGAGTGTGTATTGTGTCGATATCACAGCGGTGAGGGTACATTGACCAATTGTTAGATAACATAACATCTCGACAGCGGTGAGGGTACATTGACCAATTGTTAGATAACATAACATCTCGACAGCTGAGTGTGTATTGTGTCGATATCACAGCGGTGAGGGTACATTGACCAATTGTTAGATAACATAACATCTCGACAGCTGAGTGTGTATTGTGTCGATATCACAGCGGTGAGGGTACATTGACCAATTGTTAGATAACATAACATCTCGACAGCGGTGAGGGTACATTGACCAATTGTTAGATAACATAACATCTCGACAGCTGAGTGTGTATTGTGTCGATATCACAGCGGTGAGGGTACATTGACCAATTGTTAGATAACATAACATCTCGACAACGGTGAGGGTACATTGACCAATTGTTAGATAACATAACATCTCGACAGCTGAGTGTGTATTGTGTCGATATCACAGTGGTGAGGGTACATTGACCAATTGTTAGATAACATAACATCTCGACAGCTGAGTGTGTATTATGTCGATATCACAGCGGTGAGGGTACATTGACCAATTGTTAGATAACATAACATCTCGACAACGGTGAGGGTACATTGACCAATTGTTAGATAACATAACATCTCGACAGCTGAGTGTGTATTGTGTCGATATCACAGCGGTGAGGGTACATTGACCAATTGTTAGATAACATAACATCTCGACAGCTGAGTGTGTATTGTGACGATATCACAGCGGTGATGGTACATTGACCAATTGTTAGATAACATAACATCTCGACAGCGGAGTGTGTATTGTGACGATATCACAGCGGTGAGGGTACATTGACCAATTGTTAGATATCATAACATCTCGACAGCGGAGTGTGTATTGTGACGATATCACAGCGGTGAGGGTACATTGACCAATTGTTAGATAACATAACATCTCGACAGCGGAGTGTGTATTGTGACGATATCACAGCGGTGAGGGTACATTGACCAATTGTTAGATAACATAACATCTCGACAGCGGAGTGTGTATTGTGACGATATCACAGCGGTGAGGGTACATTGACCAATTGTTAGATAACATAACATCTCGACAGCGGAGTGTGTATTGTGACGATATCACAGCGGTGAGGGTACATTGACCAATTGTTAGATAACATAACATCTCGACAGCGGAGTGTGTATTGTGACGATATCACAGCAGTATGGTATCATATACAGAATTTCAAAAATGTGAAAGTTAATCGCGGAAGTTCTAACAGATGCACCATGTATTTTACAACATTGCATTTTGATATCATGAATAAACCATGGAAAATAATTCTTATAGATTACAGTATGGCACGCGAAGGATTCTGTTCTAAATAAATTCTTAATATCTTATTAAACATAATACTCCCAGACTGATAGAAAATTAGAGCCTCGTTGATTACTCCAATGAATGGATTACATAACACAGATGAAAAACGAATATTTCATCCTGGTTGTTTATCGTGCCCGATGTGAAGCAACGATACACGCCGCGTCCCCTTTCTGTAATTTTCTAGACCGTGACTGTACTTGGCTCGGTAGTTTGCAATCGGAACTCCTCGGCGTTTGTCTAAAGAATTAATGTGCCTCGGATATAATAGGCAGGTCGCCATTTTGTTGCAGTAGTTCACGGGCTACTTTCCACCATATCTGACCCTGGGAATCCAACGATGGAAACAACCTGTTTCTCTTCCCATGAGAATATGATGCCCATTCTATCAATCGTGAACGATAAACACATTAAAAGTACTAATAATAACCAAAATTTGTAACCCTACACTTATGTATGAGGCGTATTTCTCAGTTACGGAAATACCCGAGTAGTTACGATTGGGTAGTTTGGTTTCATTAAAGTAATACCTGGTGCACGTATGTAATATCCGGTAATTTTACTAATTCGAAGATTGATGAAGTCGAAATGAACGTTAATGCAAAACATATTAAAATACGACGTTGATATTATTATTATCCAACTGATTGGCTTTTTTAAAGATCCATAACTAAACATCTAATTCTAATGGCATTTAAATCACGTGATACGGATTGTTAGTACGCTGTATGTCTAAACAAGTTTTGCAAAGGGAGGTAATTATATCGATTTTTTGGGGTATTTATTCTTCAAACTTCATGTATTGGTTCCTTATGACAGCCTCAACACGCCTGTGTATTTTCAGGTGAATCGTTTCTAATCTTGTTTTGTGCCTAGTCTGATGCTATTTTGTGCACAAAAATAACGTAGATTTTTCAGAATAACTTGACGATCTATTATGTGGTATTTCCAAGTGTGGACCATACTGAAAATTGGTTTTATACCTAGTATATTATCCACACAAAATAAATGCCTTATTTTCATTATTAAAGTCGTACTTGCTAATTCGTTTGTTCGAATAGAAGATTTACACTTTATTCAACAAAAGACACTACATACGTAAAGAGTGTCGTGCCTACATTAGTATATTTATCGAGCAACTTACGAGCAATCATTAACACGTCTACACTAGAAATGTTAAGGCGATTAACATCGAATCTAAATCTGATGCATAACGCTTGCAAGTCGATAATTATACCATTCACGCCGATATGTGTTTATGTAAGCATAGACATGAACTTCATTATGGTTTTGATCGAATATGTCCTGAGATTAATCTATATTAATGAGTTTATCGGAGATTCCATGCGATGGTGGTATGGTTAAAACGCTTTGTTAGAATAAATGCATAGCGCAACCTTAATTCCACAGACTTGTGATGTCAATAGATGCACTTAATCTGCTAAGCAGAATATTTACACAGATGTTAAATCGATGTGTGCAATAACTACAGGTGTGGAATTACATCAATCCGCTTCCTTAGGAAATAGTAGAACTACTTGTCGTCATATGTAAAGAGTTGCTATGTTGGTACTACATTATTACGATATTATGTTACTAAGCAATAATAAACAAGGCATGGCTTAAAAAACGTGTAGAAATTAAAAATAAATGTTTGTTATCTGTTGTTATTTGCACTATTCAAACTAAAAGTACTATCAATTTTTTCTACCTTTTTTGTTTTTATAAAATTCATTAATTTCCTTTTTACCGTCGTTAGAACGTGTTCTTTTGGGTCTACTGGTTTTATTTGAAACTGAACGATTGTTAAGCATTTCATAGCCATCACTCGCCCGGCGCGCATGCATTTTTATGCGGACTTAAATACTACATCCGCCCATGATACAATTGTAAAATGAGTTCTTATTTCATGTTGTAGTGCAAGTTTATGTAAGTTCAGTTTCCATGAGTACTTTCAGTACTTAGATTCCTCTATACGCATACATACGTAAACATTTTATTGATTGGCAATAAAATAAGTAAGTACAACATCAAGTCTATATGGACAGCGTTATATTTTCACTCTTCTGACGATACCAGTTGGCCTATGTCTCAAGGCAGGAAAAACCACGTATTTCTTATTCTCCCGACATTAACTTATTATTTTGTGCCTAGTAGTGTCCAAGTATGAATGGTAACGTTTAAACCCCCAACAGGGGTATATAAAGGAGGTAATGGCTGGTGGGTGGTTTCCCTTGATTTTTAAACTGTTTTCAGGTCAGGGAGAGATTTTTTAAAATATCTGATATTAATTGGTGATTTTAATCTGTATGAAGCATGATGGTTCTTTAATCAGTCCAGATAAGAATTTTCAAAATGTATGAAGATTTAGGTTCTTATATTTTCAAAACAATTTATAACAGAAATTCAAATTTGAATTAGAGGGAGGAGTTTATATGGTTTAAACCCATCGTCTGCTTCAGCTATTTATAGTTTCAGTACAGTCAGTATTCACTGTATGTCTATCACTGATAAAACAATGTAGAGAGAGAGAGTTCATTTGATAAAACAATGTAGAGAGAGAGTTAATTTGCATCCGATAGTCTGATCGGATGTTGCTCCTTTAAGAAAAAAATGACAAAGAATTTAAATTTGGAACAGTTTAAACAACTTAAACATTTAATTAACAGAAAAAAATAAAGTTAAATCAGATTTCACTTGAATCACCAGCACGTCATTTTCCGCGCTAATGAAATTATCCAATAGTATTAGGCATGTCCTCTGAGTTATTATTACCTCATGCCAAACAATAGGTCAGAATGTATAGTAAACAGCTATGCTGATATATAAAATACTATAATACATTTGGTAACCATAAACTTGCCAGGGTATTGTAACCTGGCCTGCTCTGTCGTTGTTTCTAGAATTGCATTTGTCGTTTTTTTCCGGAATCGTATAAATTAGTAAATTGATATTACAAACCGTTTTATTAATTCACATCGGTATTTAATTGCCTGCATGATGGAAGCAAGTTCATTCTATTCTGCATAATCTATCATTATTCTATCTTATGAGCACCACTGACTTCCAGTGCCAATTTTCCAGTGATAGTTGGCCCTCTTGTTTCAGATCTAAATGTTCTGATATTATGACTCATAATAATTTATATACAAACATGACACACATGTGTACATCAAAAAGACAACACAATAATGTACAACACATTATGAATTGCCAACCGATTATAATCGGTAAAATTGGACCGGATGCCGCAACCGATTCCCACCGATGATCGATTATGATTTTCAACCGATGTCCCATCACTAATGCAGACATAATGTTACTGTTAAAACGCACCATTTGTTACTCGTCTTTAATACAGTATTTTTGTACTTAATCCCTAGGCGGCTCATCAGTACATCCTCTGACAGGAATGTTTCATTAATGAGGCAGCAATTATAAACAGGAAATAACTACATGTGAATATCAAAAACAGTAGACACATGCTCAGCGTATCTGTGTCTATGAGAATTTCATATTCGGTATGTAAACTATATCATAGCGAGCGTGATTGAGTTGTATACATTTCTTACGAATATTTCCATGTTTGTAATATTCATTTTGCTGTAAGATAATTAGCCAGTATGTTTAACGGAATTTACAAGTTCACGCTAACTTTTGGGAGTCCAAAAAAGAGACAAAAACTTAGTTTTCAAGAATTGGCAATTTTGTTACAAGTCCTTATATAGGAAGCAATTCCTGACAGTTGTCTTATTCTAGATTTTATTTGACAACGGGGCAGGGATATACTCATATAAAGAAAACATAGCCCCGTTTGACTACTTGGAAACTTTTATGCAGTAAATTTTAGAACAAATTTTATTAAACCAGTTTCGATAATAATTGGTAGAATTATATAATTTTGATATATATTTTTTTTTTTGTAAATGTAATTTGGATATTTTTTCTTTCTCTACATGAAATTTTGTGACTCTTGTTAAAGTCAATGCGGCAAACGCATTTTATAGCCAAAGGGTAAAAACTTATTATTGTACGGCCTTCGGCCGCCGTACTCTCTGGAATGCTTATTTTTAAATGGCAATGCAAAATCGCAACTTCTTGCGCGAAGCAGATTAGTGACAGTGCCCGAAATATTCCGAAATATCCGCAATGGTCATCACGTGATATAAACAAAACAGAAATAGAGCGAGGTCACGTGTTACTCACACCAACTAGTTTTAGCTTGATGACGAAGTCGCTATTTATAGTCTAAGAATGTCGGTGTGTTGTAATAATCATTTAATCGTGTTATAAGATACGGAACACGGTATTTATACGTTTCCATGTATTTATTTTAGCAACATGTCGCAAATAAACAAAACATTATAAACATATTCACACAGACTAATTTTATAATCGCGAGCGTGGACACTGGCTTGTTTACGCAATTGTCGTTAATTAAATATCGATTTCGGAGCTCAATACAAAAAATGTCCGATCAGGTGAGAAATGATGACTTAATTGGTTCGACATAGACGGTCACTTTATGGTTCGATATAGATGGTCACTTTACAGTTGAAAATCTATGTTTGGGACCGTTATACCAGGTTTTTACGACAACGTACCCTCAGACAACGGAGTGTATTATTTTTGGAGACTTTATTTAAATATTTTATATGCATTCCAGCAGATATTGCAACGTCTGATACATCGAGGTGATAGTTTCCCCTGATTTTAATTTTAGGGTGGAAACAGGGACTACATATAGAGTACCTCGTGAACTGTAGAACCATATGATCAGATTCATGAGATTCATGAAACATCAACGGCTTGTATTTTTGATGGAGTAGATGATCACTTTAGTTTCGGGATCAGTTAAGTCAAAATAACAAATTCGTTTGATCTGAAACTTCGCACATCCTGATAAAAATGCTACATAGGCCACATTCTAGTATTGAATTGCCGGATGCGATTTTGCGCCGTACAAACATTTAACTTGTAAGTGATTTTAATTGTTTAATCAGTAAGACATCCTTGTATTGAATTTCTCTAGCAGCTGACAGCTAGTGCAGTAATTATGTCATTTTATAAATAGTCATAGCAGCCGAAATTATTGAGGGGAGCGTAACCCGGCCCTGTGTTAGTTATTTTAGATTCCTTTTTACTTAATGCATATCAGATGTATATTCTTCATAAATTGTTACTTCATATAAATCGGTAAATCTAACATGTCAATAGTTATGCAGAGTAGGAACGATTTGTTGTATTTTCATTTATTATGATTGATTCTTATGGTTGAATATACGATCGCAGTATGTCACAACAAAGCGTCAATATCTCCAAGTCGATTCATTTCAATTCCAGATTTCTTTTAGTGTTGTTTACCGGGAAGTTAAACAACTTGAAATTGTTTGTTTTTTATATAAATCTGAATATAATTTTTAACCATTTTGATCAAATATTGAATATTCGACCAAAACAAATATTGTGACCTAGCCGGTCCTTTTTTGCTTTAAAGCAAACGCCCAAGTGCAAAAAAAGCGTTTTTTTTACTTAGCTCCCCATTTTATGGTCGGGTAACCCTAAACATGACAATCTTTCTTAAGCATTATCATAGTTAATGGTGTATTAATTGACTATTTAACTCGTGGCAAGAACAAACAGCAATAGAAATTGCTTAACATGGCGGTCCGTGTTCTAAAACCGACTTAAATTTCAAACAGCATGTGATATTTTCACACAAAGCTAACTGCATTAAAGAGTCATCGTATTTACACCAAGTTCTAGATTACCAGGTTTTCCGAAGATGAGTTTGGTGCATCCGCCACAAGTACCTGACGGAATAGTGCGTGTTATTTATTCGGCTAATTGTCAGTTGCATGTAGTGGAAGAAGGAAAGCAATGTATCCGATGCGGGTGCAAGTCAGATGGTCCTCCCACTGATAAATCGGGCTGGTTCAATTACAGTCAGTTTATTTATTGACATACTACATGTATACACAATGCTGTTCCATTCATCATTCAACTTTTAAAGTCATTCTTAGCGACAACCAAAGGCTCTATTAGACTAACTTTGCTTTTGCTTCACCCAATAGGCTACTCGACGAAATTAGACGAAAATTCTTTTTACCGTAAAATATGCAAATCAATGTTTGATATATTAATTGATTCCATTCCAGCGTTACGTGTACAAAAAGTTACGTAATCAATGGCTGTTTAACCATAGTTATCTAAGTACGGTTCTGATAAAAATATTTTTTCGAAACGATGCACAGTCTTTACTTTGACAAAGTTCCAGGAAAAAAACACTGATGAATTCTGAAACGTTATAAAACTATATTTATTTATCACATACCCGTGCCGTTTTGGCCGTGCCGTAAATACGGTGTGTCACGGCCGTGCATATACTATGCAAATGAGCCGATTCACATGAATTTATTCCTACGATGTTTGTCAACAAAATTTATAACTTCACATGAGCAATGTTGAATTGATTTTAACAACTTGAGTAAGCAAAGACACTGCTTATATCGTTAGATATGTTCACGTATTTATTATTTATGATGTTTCATAATGGAACTATGTTTGTGCTCCTGATTAAAAAGCCTTATTACGCATGTGTCACTCTTGTGTTATAAGTAGCAATGTCAAACATGTATGTTGGTTTTCGCCGTATTTTCAGGGTATGTGATAAAAAGAATATTAAATTTGTGTAGATTTTGTTTTGAATTTATTGAACGAGTTGAATAAAACTGTATGTTCAAGCTCACCAGAGGCCCGCATCATACTGTTTTATTCAACTCGTTCAATAAATTCAATACGGAATCCACACTCATTTAATATCCTCTATAAATTTTGTATATCTTAATCTCCGGAAGATTATCTACTGATTATAGGACGTATTTTACGCTGTCCACTGATAGCTGTCTTTTGACTAATTCATTCGCATTGAACGCGGAGTAACTCTGTAAAGCACATTCGTTATATTTAAATGAGGTTGTTTCCCTTTAATAGTAAATTGATAGCAGCAGTGTGTCTATTTTTAAGGGGAGGTAATACATTTACTAAACTGACTTGTATTGATTTTGAAAGTGTATCTCGTTTAATCTTATCTCGCCCAAAGATTATGATAATAATGTTAAAAAATGTATTCAAAAACATACTTTGAATTAACAATGGTCTTATTGTCAATTGTTCACGATCATATTCCAGTAGTTAGTGCGCTAGACATATAACCGGACGATCCGGTTCGGATACCACTTGCAGCAGGTTACTATACCCTTCTTTGAAAATGTGACAACAATTTCCATTCTCTTCATATTCAGAGAAGTTGCTGGCATCTTGACGAAGGGTAAGTTACTGCTGGTTGGAAAACAGTCCAGAAAAACTTTTCAGTAAGATGGTCTTACTATAGGAGTGGTTGCTACGTAAGGCTTTGTTATACCGCATAAATGGTTACCACTTATCTCTCACTTATTACTGTATGTATATTTACAGATCAGGAGAAGAAGAAATTTCAGAAGAAAATTATACGAAAGAAATTACAATCCGTGGTAGCATTATGTGATCGGGACAAAGAAGTAAGTCTCCTAAAATTAAACGTTCGTTTTTCTTTCATCATTTACTGGTGTTTTCTTTCATCATTTACTGGTGTTTTCTTTCATCATTTACTGGTGTTTTCTTTCATCATTTACTGGTGTTTTCTTTCATCATTTACTGGTGTTTTCTTACATCATTTACTGGTGTTTTCTTTCATCATTTACTGGTGTTTTCTTTCATCATTCACTGGTGTTTTCTTTCCGATGGAATTTGTGAAAGCATTACTTTTTCTTGAACTATTCTAGCATATTTCATAAAAAGTTCATGAAGTATGAATATCTATTTGATTTGGGTTACGTTCTTAAAAATTGTCCGTCTGTATGGAAATATTTCACAAATGAAATAATTACATTGTATCTTGAGGGGATTCCGTGTTATATGGTCTCTGTCCCTCACCCACTGTTAGTTAACAGGGTGTGTTTATGAGACACACAATGCCCCCTCCAGGTGACCTACTGACCTTAAAATACACAGGCTCTGTACTGGTTGTCACGAGGAACCATCATATGAAGTATGGTGATTGTAGGTGAAAGCGTTTTGATTTTATAGTCAAGGTTAAAGTTTGGTACAAACAAACAGACAGAAAGTCAAGCAATAACAAAACATGCCGCCAATCTATCGATACGAGGAAATTAAAAGATCAGGTTATTAATTTCACATGTTAGGAAGCTGTCGGTGGGTATTTCCAGGTATGTGTCTGAGATCTTCCTATACTAAAGTTCGGAGAAGTGGCCAAAAATGTACCTGGCTCATGTGGTGCGACATTCCGACTGCCTGAAAAATACTGTGTTTTGTATAGATGTCAAACAATTTCAGCTCTTTTCTTCTTCTGTAGGCACATTTATGTATGTCAGACATACTTAGACAAGTGTTTCAGAATGCTAAACTCATTTGAAACAATGCTAGGCATTCATGAATATCTATTTATCATATCATATAAAAAGTCAAGGATATACTAGAACTGATAAGAACCATATCGCCTGTATTTTAAATTCCGTATTCATTTGTATTATATCGTTTACTGTACAAAAACTAGCTAGACTTCTTAAGCAGATTATATCATAGACATTTATAAAAAATCAACGACGATAGATAGAGAAACAACAATTTGATTGACATAAGAAAACAAAATTAATATGTTGTTTATGTTATAATCATATTACAAAAAAACAAACGACAGGATGTTTGAAAATTCCCATTTAATAGATACCGTGATTGTTGTTTACCTAAATTTGTTGTTATAAATTATCATCTGTTTCAGCAATATAGATATTCAAATATTTGTGCTCTGTTAATGTTTGAAACTTATTCATTTAACATTGATGACAAAATAAGCTTATACAAGGTATGTTATCTGTTATGTTATCTGTTATGTTATCTGAATAAATGATTCACTCCCACTCACAACAATTTAGCAAATGTGAAAACGTTCGGGATAAGAGTTCAGGCCTTGGTTCCCGTTCCTTCTTGCGGTGCACCAAAAACTTTGTACAGACAAGTAAATGGGAACAAGTTTAGCCTTTTCAGAAAGTAGTTATTCTCCTTTACAGAAATCAGTAGCATTCGAAATAGTTCGGACACTAAGTGATATTTCCGATAATGGCGTCTCGAGACAAACCATAACTGAGCCTTTTTGTGTCGAATTTGTTTTCTGTATAATCAAGAATGAATCAACGAGTTCGCATTTAAGTCATTTCTGGTAACTCAGTTCAGAATTCCATTATGTCGCTTAAAGCAACAAGGGTGTACTTAATTATGCATGCTCATAGTGGTATAATTCAGTTTCCTTTTACCTTTAATGTCTCATTGTGCATAGGTGACCACCCCGTTTATTCGTACGTGTTTTGTCAATGTATAGAACGATTCTCGACAGAAATATCGAAATATGACTGTTTAGCTGATATATTTCAATTTAATTTTTTTGTTAGCATTGATTAAAAACAAGGTGGACATTAAACCTAACTCCACGGATGCATATGGTATTACCATAAACTTTCATTACAATACGCCTTCGTGTGTGTTATACTTTTTCACGGTTGTAACAACGATTCATCTCTCGGCAGTTGCCGTTTCCTTTTTTGAATACTGATGTGTCGTTAATTTTTTACTCCATACATATGCCACTGCTACACAAGTTAAGCCTTACTTGTCTAAACGTGAACACTGTAAGTGTACGTTGTAAAGATGGATTAACAACCTTGCTAGCGCATTGTCAAATCCAGATAAAACCCTAACCACATGATCATGGAGGTCCCAAACTATTACCTAAGGCTATGTTTCACGTTATATCTATAAAGCAATACTTTTAAAATGTTTGTTAAACGGTGTTTGTCAAATACGTCAATTACGTTTCACAATCAGGTGCACGTATACCAAGCCAACTTATTTACAAGCAACCTTTCGATGTATTCCTCGGCGAATTTCCCTGTTTTCATGAATTACATTTTTCGCTTACTTGTACACGCACACGATCGCGATTGTATGTATCATCTGCTTGGTAAACTATTTGCTCAGCTATTGGTGAATCAATTTGCTAAACAATTTAGTATTACATCGTCAAACATACCTCGTGTTACCTTGGTGCGCCACATCTGACATTTCATGAAATAATCAGACCATTGCAATAGAACATGGTATACTCATTATGTTATATAGGTTCGTCCTGATATAATTTATATGCTACATAATCCTCAAAGAGTTCATCAACTGCTTAACCTCTGTGATATATTGAACTTATAAATGGCTCTATATTTTACATTAATTAGAGTGCAATATTTTTCTAAAATGTAGTATAACGCTTCTGTCTCATGTAGCAAATCAAAGTACAATGTTCCATCATTTAAGAGTATCGTTGTAAGTGGCACTATCAGGATCACACACAACGGTTTAACACTAAAATTAGTATGCTTCACAAATCAACGTCGGAAAAATACGTTGAAGTTGTGTACGGTACAACCTCTGTAGAGCAACACCCTATCCATGGGAGCTGCAAATATTGGCCGTTGTTTAGAGGTTGTTGCACTACAGAGATTAAATTTATAGTAAATTTCAGCTCAGGGCAATTTTGAAGATGTAATAGAGAGGTTGTTGCTCTACAGAGGGCCGCTCTGGTACATGTATATTGCGGCGCGCCACTGATATTACAAATTGTATATATGTGGTACCATTCTCATAAGCGATTACCTGCTGATTAAAGTAGATAAAGCTGGCAGACCTGATATTGGTAGAATAATTGTTTGTATGTGATAAGCATCGTACACAAGAACCTAAATTCAAACAATGATTATTCGGGCAACATGTACGTTTGATACGCATCTATAAAAAAAATTTAAAAGGAGAAAAAATAACAAAATCATACATGTTCAATGTTTAATCAAGCATAGTTTACTCTATTCCTAGGTAAAATGCATGATTGTCCGTAATTTCTAAAGCGAGCGGGGCATGTTTGAATTCAGCAAACGCTTCTTGAATTGTTAAATAGTTGAATAAGATGGAACACTAAATATCCTGATAACAACCATGTCTGTCAATTAAGAGTTAGTTTTGTTCTAATCCTTTCGGGAAAACACTGTAAGGTTATGAAAACAACATGATTGTATCATTTTCAAAATGTATGTAGAGACCACAATGATAGCTTGGTGGTTAGAGTATTAGTCTACTGATCAAGAATTGTGAGTTCGAACCCTGAGCGAGGCTCATACTGTACCTGAACATTTGAAGATATTATCCTCTGTTAAATTGTCCTCCATCTCTATGATCTCTGAATAATTATTATGTAGGGTAGCTCGACAGAAGCTTACAGATAGAATGTGGTTAGTACTGGTTAAGGCCTAAATCAAGTCCAGTGAAGCTGGTTAAGATAACTGCCCACCATGATGTGACTGAATGGCGTTATATCTGATGACATAATAATAATAATCTTTATTTAACGAAGGTAACATGCATATACAAACATAATAATATGATGTCATAAATTACAACATGACCTTCGAACAACACAATTAAATGCAAAAACTGAAAAGAAAACATGAAAACAATAGTGACATAGATATCAAAATAATGACAAACACTCAAGGACATATCCGGTAGTTGCTATTGCGCAACGTAATGCGCATACGTGACGTTAATTTTACTATAAAACATATAGGCAAAATGAAAACGTATAGAGAGAATTTTTTTAAACTTTGCATGGTCATAGCATATGATAACAGAAACATTTTAATCGAAAAGAAAATGGGGGTCGCGGTGCTAGTTGCTGAGTTATCTGCCCTTGTTTGTGAAGTTTTAAAATCTCTCTATACATTTTTATTTTGCCTATATGCCTATTTGTAAAATTGTGGAAACTGTCAGATATGTTTAGTCCCTTTTGTAATAAGTGGATATTTCAGCTATCTTGTGTATTTAGTAGATATTGTTTTAGAGCATTCTTAAAGGATGACATCCTAGATTTTGAACGTACTGAAAGCGGGATATTGTTTCAAATTTTTGAAGCCATGAATGAGAAAGAATTTTTGGCGTAATTAGTATTATGTTTAGGTGTTATTAAATTATTATTTGAAATTGATCGTAATTCACATGCGCTGTTATTAGAAAATGTTAACAGTAGTTCACCAATATAATCAGGGCCAAAGTTATGCTGTGATTTAAAAATTAGCAATAAATAAATGTATGTAACATTTCTTATCAGATAAAGTATGATAAACTTTAAACATTCATAATTTTATAGTAGTTCAGTTTCAGCAGCAATATTCGAAGATGTTCAAAACTTGTGATGTTTATTATAGTTTTGTACATACGTATATAACATGTATTATATATTTTCTGGTGTCTTCGTGTAGCATAGTTTACAGTTGCAACAACTTTGTTAAATTCGTTGATTAGTATTGTTCAGAATATGTGATTTCCTAGCCTAATATCAATTCTTAGGTAACCGATTATACGAATGGACTAAAACAATTTGTACTTTACTGACGGGCAATTAACATATGGAACTTTCTAATGTAATGCCAAATGGACGGATGTACGAACTACACGTATATACATAAACGAAATAATGAATTTAATTACAAACATCGACGTCATTGAAGTACAAAAGAAAAACAGAGAGAAGTACACGCTCTAAATTATGTTGATTCAGCTTGCTATACAATCAAGATTTGTTAATACTGTCTAGACTTTAAGGTATATGAAATTAGCGCTGCTGTTGTATTGTTAAATGAATTGCACTCGGCGCAAGTACTTTGCTTCGGACCAATTTGCCACAGCATTAACCGTTTAATATACAAAATATATTGTATTTAATATTAACGCTGTTGTATAAGTATGATGTAGGTGTTAAACGTTTTCTTTTAATTCTCTTAACGGATCGTTAATCTTATGCTCGAGTCGGGTGTGATAAAACCATTTTAGTAGGCGTGGCCTTAACTTATTTGTTTATGTTGAGCACTTTTAACATGAATCACGTGCAGGTTCCGCGTTATCTCTACAGATGTTGCACAATTAATGCAAACAATAATAAATAGACAGATAGACAGAGATTGTATATTTTGTTAGAAAATCCTACCAGTTATGTCAAGTGTCAAATAAAGCAGCATATTACTCTATTGTATGAGTGATCGGTAGTTTAATGGAAACACTTTGGGCTACTTAAGTCTAAACGAAAGGTCGTAGATTCAACTCTCGGCTCTGTCTGTCGATATCTCAGTGTCCCCATCCCAACTACCGAGCCAAGAAGATCACAGGATAGGGGTGAATAATGTATCGGTATTTTACATATAGGACATGACAAAGAACCGTTGAAAACTATTTGAAATCAATTTAGGAATATAAATGTCCGGTTCTCTGATATAGCCATGACTGTCGAATAAACAGGTAAACAACAGATACAATTCTCCATTGTATAATTTGTTTATTTCTTAGTTCTCGACTAATTTAGGTTCTAAATCTCAGACACTTCAAGTATTCACCGTATTCCCATTTGACTTCATGTATTTACCATATTCCCACCTCACTTCAAGTATTCACCATATTCACACCTGTAAGTGTTTCCAAAGTGGTGTTGCTTCGAGAAGCATTTAAATCTAACGAATATGGTATTGACAAAGATTACCCATTTAAACTACATTGCATTTGTATTATATATATAATTATAGTCATTACATTTTAAATAAATGAAATCATGTATTTATCAGGGCGACGATTCGACAGGTCCAACATTTTAATAAAATAATATTAGTTCTGTTTAAACTTATTCGCCGTTGCCACCTTTTCATACAATAAAACAAAACCTAATATACGGGATTTTGGCAAATAATTTATTATGTGGATAATTATGTTGTAATTATTCAGACTGATAATTATATGAATGACATCATAAACGTCTTTTACATTCGACAATGTGATTCATTATCTCATAAATCAGAATATATGATGCGGATTATATAATGATAAAATATTAATTGTGTCTCAACTGGTTGAAGATATACATGTGTAACATTCATAAAGTGAGTATCGCATTCAATCTCATTTATGACAATTACTGACACAGGTGATCTTTTAACTTAGTTAGTGTTATTAATGTACAATGTATTGATTTATATTTTTGCATTAATGAGAGAAATACATGTGAACATATGTCACCCTTGGGAATGCATTATGTAGTCTGTATTTAAAGATGGCCTTTAATCGGAGGTCATTTTTTTCTACGTAATCATTGACGATAATACAAGAATGGCGGTTATTCACGGGATGGCCTTTATTCGGAAGTGGTCGCAAACACAGGTTTGCCTGAACATAAAGCGTGGAACAATGTAAAACAGTAATTGCAAATCTATTTTGTCAAATACTACTGATCTTAGGCGAGGTATAATGTCAAATAAAACAAAGCAGGATTCTTGAGAGCGAAATGTTTACTTCCCTCCACTCATCGACTTCTATACAGATTCAACTACATTACATTTCCAAGAAATTATGTCTGAAACTATGACAGTCAAATTGCCTTTTCAGAGCAGCTCATGTTCGGCTTAAGGAATGGGCCATCCGTACAGGGATATGTTAGAGAGTTTATGGTAGGTCATACAGCAGCAATAATGCTTCTTGGTTGTGGATGTCAAGCATAAATTAATCATACTGATCCCAATGGTATTTATGTCACAGACAATACGTATATGGAAAGTACTTATTATACAACAAGTAGGGTTTAACCTTTCGCTGCCAGGCACATACTAGTATTGCCTAAAGTTTGCACTGTATGGCCAGGGGATTTTTAAGAAACACGAGCATAGTTAACCAATTTCCAAACGGGTATAACCGTCACGTAGCCAAATATACGGTAATTTGTGAAAACGGATGTACCGTCGTGTTCGAAATCATGTGGAGATTTGTGGAGACAGGTGTATACCCGTCTCATTGGCAGCGAAACGGTGGAAGGCGATCTTTACTCGTGATGATTTCGTGTCCCCGAAACATCTTAAAGACAGCCATTATGCATATTTAATTAGAATATAACCTGCATTTTGGGCCAATCAGATGGCTGGAACATCTCCATTAAGTGAAATACTTAATTATTAAGAGCATGACTCAATATTTAACCGTGTATTCGAGTAATAAACGTAACCATATTTGAACAAAGCTCATGTATAGGTTTATGGAGTGCATATAACGGGGAAGCCTGAAGTAAACAATACGTTTGTCATGGATAATTTTATTCAACATGATCAACTTTATTTGATTAATGGTATATGATCAATAAAGTAACAAACAAACTAACAGAAAAAAACCAGATGATACATGGAAACTGCATACTTATAATAAATTCAATGCGACTAGAACTTACATGCAATATCTGACAAAATAGACACATTTGTCCTATTTTTTCTAAAATATTATGTTAAATGACCACTTCAACGTTTTTCCAGTTCTTCAAATAATAAATCCGAATGACCGATGTCGAACGAGACATCCATTTTAGCGGTCTACGATAACAAAATGCGCAAAAACACATTCAAACACGCGCGTGACGTAAGCGAGTGACGGGCGCCAAAATTTCTCGGAGACCAATCAAAATGGACGTTACATTCTAAGTCAGTTAGAGTATAAAAGCAAACATTAATATACTCTTACTATTACGTCTCATTCGTTTGCGATGGAGTAATATTAGTAAAACAAAAGAAAAAAAACATCTTAAAGGCCTTTCGGGTGGTACTTCTTGTTGTGGATAAATATTAACTTTGCGCCCATGTTTCGATTTGTTCTCTGTATTTTGTACATGATTACTTGTATGTGACGACAACAATATCAACACATTACAATACATCAACGACTGTCTTAATATCTAAACTACATTGTATAGACATGACATTTGTAGTTTCTATGGAAGAAATTATTTGAATATACATACTACATGGTATAATTCCTTTGTAAAGAATTTTTGATCCACGATTATGACATAAAGGTTCAATAATTCAGGTAATTTCATTAATGTATCCTAAAATGACAAGTATGTCCTGGTTCCAAGTTAGTTTTAGATTATTTTTCTAAGCGAAAATAAAGTCGCGATCTTGCGTTTCCTACCTTGGAAATATTTCTGCTTCGAATTTTTTTTGCAAAGATTCAATTCTAAACACATATCCCGTGGGCGGTACAAAACCTCTGTATGAAGTAATGCGTGGAATAATGACGAAGAAGCGGTGAATTTGGAAAACAGCTTCATTTCAAATACTTCTTACATTGTACGTCACGTTTGACTTTGTCTTGTATTCTATTGTCTCCATTCAGACAGTAAACAGAAATAAAAATGAAATATGGGAACATATGCAGAAACATTATTCTGTTATTCTAAAACCTATTTTTTATTAAAGATACATGTACTTGATAACAAAAATAATGTATTATTGGTGTGAATGGTACGAACCATTAGTGGACTTTATGTATCCTAGTATTGTGTGGGAAACTTCGTTTTATTTGTTAGTGCAATGTTACTTTGCTGTTACTGCTATCAAATTATCCAATGATATATTGCTTATATCAGTCTTGACAATGAAGAACAGTAGATAAAGCAATCATGACGATTGTTGTCAAAACATATTTAAGTAACTTGATACACAGTTAATGATAATGCTAATGAATACAGCGAATAGAACATAACTGCGACGGCATAAGTGATAAATGTTAAATAATCAGATTACAGACCAACATGTAGGTATATATTTCCAAACCGTCTACACAGTTCTTTCTATTATTTTTTTACTTGACGTTACCACCCTCATATAACTAAAGGTTGGGCCTACGTATTCATCGGTGCAAATATGTGCCTTTATTAATCAATAATCTCATTTAATCATTGATTACATAGGAATCAATCACTTCCTATTTTAATGATAGCTGAATAGATTTTGATGAGGATATTTCCCATCAAGTAACGTCTGATATATTACTGACGGATACTAAAAGTGCAAACACATTTCATACACATTTTATACTTTTAAGAAGTAATAGAAACGATTTACAATATCAGTAATATCTTTAAAAGTGAACGTGAATTGTGTTTTGTTGAGAATAACTTACTATTTTTGTCGTGATATCATTGCTGTTTGCTTCTACAAATATTTGTGTCTGATGACAGAAGAGAGGTGTGTAAGAGCCTGCAAATTGTCTGCAAAGAGAACCAGTATAAGCCAGGCTTTACTTATTGAAATGCTCAACACCAGTTCACGATTGAAATGATTGGAACACTTTGATATTGAAAAGAGGGCATGAAGGAAGTGTTTAATTGTAAGCACCACCGTCTGGTGCCGCCCACAGAACACAAGTATGAATTACAGCTTCCAGACGGTTCAATTTCACGATTGCTTTAACAATCGTCATTTCAACAAGCGAATTTTTGTCGGTAGCATGATCATAAACTACTTTAAATGTATCGTATTTACCCCAAGATTGTCAGGTTTTGAATTGTTGCAAGTAAGAGATAATTTAGTGCAGTCATTGGTAAATTGTCTAAGCACACGTTCGAGGGACGGTGGTACACCCGGCATATATCGGTTCAGTGTTTTCTACAATGGTTTGTGACCATTGGTGTGCATTGTATATGTTATACATGTAGTATATATAAAGAGATAAGGTAGTCTGTGTGAAAATTGATTGTGTTGTTTGTTATTTCAATAGTTTTTTTTCTTTAAATTCATGTGAGGATGTTATCTGAGATACTTTAAGTAAACAAGTAACGACCACGCGTCGTGGTCAGATTCTATGTGAAATGTATACACTCTTCCACGTGAAATCAGTTGTTTCCTAGAAATCATAAACAAAACACAGCTATGCCTTGTTGTGATAGTCTGATATTCAGACTAGATGACCTTAACAATGGTATGTTAAGTGCTGTAACATCATGCAAGCTGTAATCATGATCATGCATAGTATTATTATAGAACATTTGATAAACAGACAGGAGATACGTTTTGTTTGTATTATTAATGTTATCAGATCGGACCATTACGTCTGTTTCTATGTGTACTTGGAATTCACAAACGCTATAGCAACAAATTTACACTGACAACTTAATATCAACATTCATTATAACATTTCCTCTGTAATAATGAGATTTCGTAGACATTGTTCAGCATCTTCATTCTTATCTTGAATTGTATCCGTTTGCGCATCAATGATATTTTATTAGTGAATTTTGTATGGTGAAGAAGGATACCCCCTCCCCCCAACATTGTTTTACCTAATGATAAATAGTTTGTACATCAACACAGTGAATTGTTAGTTATATCTCATTCGTTACATGCGTGATAGCGATTCTCTTTCGACACCTACGTCTGAAGGTATGGCCTTCACAGTGCATGGTCATCTTATGTTTGTTCAGATACTACTCAAGCATTATACGAAATATATTTATTTCTGAAAATAGTAAAATCGTATGTTTTTATGTGTTATCATCTCGGTTTATGTTTCCACCCATGTTTATGTTGGTCATGAACTAACCCTAATTCAAAAAGGAAGTGTACTGTTGTTTGATATTGACATATCGTGAGATACAAAAACAAAATATTAAGAAACACTTTAATCTGATCATTTGTAAAATTCATGTTTGCTGAATTACAAACAGTTTTTAAGGTTATCAAAACTTTGTAATTTTAAATGCTTTGATTTTTAGCATCTCTTGTCAGATATAGCTTTATACAAGTATACATGAATTTCTTAAATTAATAAGTATTTTATTAATAACTATCTATTAGTATCTGATATTCGTTTGTCCGTATTGTTCGACTTTTTTACTCATAGTGCCGACAACTATTTTGTATTGCGTGTCGTTGTCTATTTATCCTCCCTCGAATATAAGTTACTTAATTAATAATACTGTAATTAATACTATAACTGTGAATTTTTGATATAGTTATATGTCTCTCCGAGTCTTGCAACTATCACATGTTGTGTTAACCGTGGTGCTGGTGGAGCTGACATGGTCCTTTCTACAAAAAGATGTAAATAGTGTTTTCTTATATTTTTTTTGTTTTTCGCATATCAATATGTTTATAAAATAGACACGGTATAGCTTGCTTGAATGAAATCTCTAGGGCTAAAAATGAATCATAATTGTATTCTTAATTGTTTGCTTTACCTACTAAAGAGCGTATTTCATTTAAAAAAAGGAGAGTTAAAGTTCACCTTAAGTTAAACCTGCAGAGAATTTGGGATAAAACATATTTAAAAGGTTGCGCTAAACTGGAATTCTGTCCGCCTTTCGCCAGTTTTCTCGCATTTAAGCTTGCAGTCAATTGTTAAGTTTATTTTATTTCACTCAGCATAATAATATATACGAGAAATATGAAATGAGTGTACAATATCAATTATCCATGTATAATAGGATACCAGGCTGTATGTTAAACTATACAGAGTTAAATACAGTGAGAATACATGAAATTTACATCGGAATACATATGGTGAATAAGTTTAATATTTCGTCAGTTGGATTTTTCTTCTTTTCTGTATTTATAATATTTTGGAAGGTGTAAATATTAGGATTAAAACAAAATTTAGAATGCAAAATTTGTTTCCTATCTTCCCAGAAGTAATAGCACTTAAAGACGTTTACTACAGTTCGCTACATTTTCACATGGGCATATAGGCAAAATGAAAAATTAAACTTGCATATGATCTTGTTTTTGAGTTATCTGCCCTTGAATTTGTTCTTTTTGCTTAGTTTATGTCATTATAAGGACATGGTATTACTACATATAATTGCATGACAAATGCAAATCTTGTTAACATGTGTTTTTAGAAACAACGAATTTATCATCAATGAAAATTTAATGACTTTTATCTAGCATTTGATAATTGTGGATCTCTATCCGAGGAAAAGCAACAACTTCTCGGAATACAGCTTCTTTTTGAGTACGGGAGCTATACCAAATAAAGGTCCTCGGGGAGCTGTATACGTAAGCGTTTGCGAATATAGCTACATGAGGAGATATTTTCGAAAGGATCCCTGTAGGGTGTGACATAGAAGAAGTGTCTGACACGAATAGTGAAATATTTCAAAAGTAAAACATGTATAACTAGTACAGCTTGAAAGAAATGTCTTTAACATTTGACCCATCAGTTCTCTGTGCTTCTGACTTAATTTATTCCATTCTAAGAATTGCTTTTAACGGAGCCGAAAATATGTATTTTTTCCGGTTCTATTACGATCATTCAACCCAGCGTAATAATTATAAAATAAACTCCAATTGACCCAAATATCTGAAGTTCACAATTAACTGATTTTTTTACAGTCATCAAAGTAAGGTGTTAATAATTCTTTCATTCACGTGTATAATTGTGTTCACTTCATCCATTAGTGATGTAATTATGATGAATGATGGTTTTATTACCTAGCTAAGAAATTAGATAAATCCTTGTTTCGGGTGGAAAATGTGTTCCCACTTTTTTCATAGCGTACATGCTTAATGATATAATTCAATATTTATTTACGTTCTATGAAAGCACGATGTTTATAATCAAGTTGGTGATTTAGATTGATGAGTATGGTGGTCTTGTTGTTATTTCATTGTAATGTTCTTCAAATGTTTCACTAGAAAACAGTACCATTCATGCTGCGGAGTCGCTAGGGTTTAGAATTGAATTGAGGTGAACGGTGGTCGAGTGGTAACTCGCTGGACTTCGTGGGTCCGATTCTCGGCCCCGCCTTTCAAATTTCTCAGGGAAGCTTTTTTCAGTGTTCCCATCTCAACTACCGAGGCAAGAAGCTTGTTAGAAAATCACAGAGATGATGGCGAGACGTGTATCGATGCTTTTTGCATGAATCAGGCAAAGCTATTCGAAAAGAGTTGGGATATAATAATGCCCGATTCTCCTGTATCTTAACACCCCCCCCCCCCCCAACCTCTCTCTCTCTCTCCAAATCTCTCTGTGGCGGCCCTGAAATAACCTCCGCTGTCGACAAGGCAGTTAAACAATAAATATATTATTAATAAATTTGAATGTGAAGAGATAATCATGCAAATGATCCGTACAGTAAACACTCACGTAAAGAAATCGTTGATATTAAGATACATTGTATATAATATTACTCTATATTTCGTCTTGATAATGGCGGCACGTCAATATACTCGTATAAGTACGTTTTAATTCTTTTTGAGAAAAGACATATCACAGATTCTTTTCTCGCTATGTAAATTTCCAAAGGTCATTGGTGCTAGGGACATTTTTTAACTCTTAACTGAAAACAGTTCCCTCACTTCTTCCTGTGTTTATGTAATCTTGTTTTATTCTATTAATGTAGTCTCGTTTTATCTTAAATCTGACGTCTACCGCTCTTATATCTATCGCTTTACCGTGCTCTGGTTGTTTTATACCAACAAGTGCAAGGTTTGTGTGGGAGGCCATTGTTTTCAAGTTACTCTTGTAAATATTTCGCTAGGTTTAACTCTCGCGTGAAATAATTGGCTGTGGCAGTGGTAATTGATAAATCTCCTAATCAAATTTTTTTTTCAATGAAGAAAAATCACATAAGAGTTACCGTAACATCTGAGCTTAAAATGAGCCCATTTTGATGACAATATTAATTGACATTATATTAATGTGTGTAATCATTCATGTATTATTTGGTTGATTTATCTAAAACATGATAAAGATGTTGAAATACTGTGGTCCTTGGCGTTTGATAACCGTGTTCTTGTCACAGCTTGGTAAGTTTCAATCTAGCGAATTTTCATGACCAATACATCCGATCCAATAACACTTTCAATCATCAATTTCTAAGTGTAATCCAATATAATATATGCCTTACATGTGACTTCCAGCAAAGCAACGAAGGCATAAAAGAATTCCACGGATTTCCTACAAAGACCTCTGGTGGTGCTAGACTTCGTATGAAGTACATTAACGCATTGAAAATCCGTGAGCAATGCATTTCACAATGGCTGTCCATTATTCCTATTTCGTGTTACAACTGGGCTAATTACGTTAATATAATTTAAACAACCCAAGAAGTTATCACGAAACAGTTATCATAACGCGCGCTTAGCTATATAAACGCTAGAAGTGTGTGCTTGTCACGGAAATAGCGAAATTAAAGACAGGAACGTATTAGAAAGTGGAAAAGTTACTGCCCAGAAAATAGTTCTGATGTTTGAATAATAAGTATATCATTTACCGGGACGTCGAAAGAGCGCGGAAAGGCTTTTTACGCCTCTGTTGTAACAATTAACGCTATAGCCTAACTCTCGCAGCTCCGAATTTTAAGAGAAATGTAAAACTAGGTGTGATCAGTTGTGCCGCATACTAATTTTGTGGATATATAAATATAAAGGTAGATACTGATGATGGGGCAGAAGATTCTAAACTTTCTAATGGTTTAATGACAGTTTTATTATGTAGTATTATACCGAACGTTGGTGTAAGCTACATTGCATGATTATGTTAAAATTTAACTCTTTTAATATTTTGGTAATGTGTACGTGGTGAATGAAACATTCGTAAATATACATTGTATAATATTTTAACTTGTACCAGTGGTTATATAGAAACTTTTTGAAACTCATGGATTTATGTACTTCATACTGATGAACCTTGGACCTTAAAACTGTTATTAATCACCAGTGAAAATGAAGGGTCAAGTTCGGACCCAGAGTCGGCAAATGGTAAGTTTACATCTTATTCGCGTTCATCAAATCTAGTCTTAACTTTAACTTCCATATCCAGTTTTCAGTTGCTTAATTCATCTACATCACAAATGATATAAATGAATTGATTAATGCTTATTTATTTATAATTATTCTTTAAGAATTTAATGGAATGTAATAATTTTAGTACTCTGCGTTACAACGTATAGCAGAGTACATTTATCCTTACGGATATGTAATACAAAACCGGTTTGTACGGTCGAATGTGTGGAGATTATACACGCTGTGTATTGAGTGGATTATAGATATTTGAAAAATCAGTTCTAGCGAGTCTCTCATACTGACGACATCAAATTCAATGTATTATCGGACTTTTTAAGAGCTCTCAAAATGTCAACATTTAGAATATTATTTTATGTGCAATTTGTTGTATTTATGTAGAAATATCAACATAACGTTCTTTCTGCGAGAATGCGGCCCAACATTCAGTGGTGCGACAGTCGCCTTAAGCGACGACAAATGGGCGCTGGTTTCCAGAAAACTATTTTTTCCTGGACGAGTCGACCACGTTTGCTGTTTTGCAGTCAACAGAGTTGATATAACTTGTCTATTCATATATATTGAATATTGTGTATTATTGTAATCATGATAAAGATACTTCACTTATTGCCGTATTGTTCCAACAATATGAACATGTAATCATATCATACCACATGCCGTCAAAATATATGAGCCTTGCAAATCGCACAACCGCGTCTATTGTTTTTTATGTTGTAGATATGTTAGTTAAGACAAATTGTTATCGGGATGGTTATTGACGAAATATCTACCTTCAAAACAGCCGGAGCTATAAAATAAAACTGTATGAGTATGATTAATGAATGAATCAATTATTAAATTGAATAGATAACAGAAATAAGGCCAGTTTAATAAAAATCCAACAGAGCCCGGTGAGGTCTGCTTGTGACGTATACAATTACTATGTTAAATGTCGCATCCGCCTTTTTCTCAGAAATATCGCATATAATTGCACCCACTATATAGCTATACTCGCGATGAAAATTGCGAAATCGTAAAATATGGCGTTAGAATTTGAAAGTGCGGTGGGACATTTCTAATCCGAACTTCTTAAATCCGCACACCCCTGTGATCCCAAGAGCGATATATCTAAGAACTTTCATCTAGGCCAGAAAAGATAGTCGTGATTACGTTCGCTCGACCGACCCTATTTTTGGTGACATCCATTAAGCATTGGACAGTGGAGACGAGTACGAAAGGGAATTCTTGCAGTCTTTGACCTACTTAGCCAGATTCTTTGATAAAGTAAACTGAAACTATTTTTCTCTCCCCTAAATTGTTGAACTGATTTACCGATTGTGTGCAAGAATACATTCATCTGGTCCTGGCGAATTATTTGGTATAATCATTTGTATACAATTGTCGTATTTGTATTATCTAAGTAAATGCTTTACAGTATATATTTTTTAAGAAATTTGTTACCGCCAGCTTGTTCGATTTGATAATTTATTTGACGACAAACATGTTTTAAGTTTATGTCAATGATTACTTTGACTTTACTTGGTACATTGTTGGAAAGTTACCAGTACAACATATGATACAATAACGGTTTTGTTCCTCAGATCTCATATCTAGTATCATTCATCAATTGCTAGATAATATAACAACGCTGTTAACACAATAATTGAACAATTTGGTACTTACATCCATTATCTACCAAACGTATTTCAAGAAATTATATAAACAGCTATTTATGATAACAAAGGAACGATTGTTACGTTGTTTTACGATGCGATATCGTCGCCTCAGTGGAGCGATGCTTTAACTACCATTTTCTAAATTTTGAGAAAAACACTCAAAATTTTACAACCTTTTTTCGCTTGGAGATGGAGCAAAACGTTAGGCTGGATCTTCGTAAATGACGTCATAATTCATATTGTCTTGTCACGAACATGTAGAGCAAGGCGAGACGAATACGGTGATATAACAAAAGTTCTGCAGGTTCTACAAAGCAGTCAAAAGTTGAATTTCGTTGTAGAGTGAGGTATTTGGCTGAGTGTTGAAAACTAAATGATATTTCAGCTTTCCATAGCCTTCACATGCTCGGCGCGCATTAATGTTGATGCAGACTAACGGTTTACACTTTTCTACACCCGCCATGCAATTGTTAAATTTGTTCCCGTTCCATGTGCTTTCAGTACTTTGATTTATGTGTTCCCATCACCAAAAGTAGTTCAGTAGTTAGCATATATAGTCCGCATTACCTGTCCCTTTGTATACTCAACTTATGCAGAATGTAATATCTCAAACATGAAGACATGCTCAAAGAAAATATTACACGTTATAAGCATTAAATTAATCGATTAAACAATTCTGGTTGAATCACAATTATCATCGCATCGTCCATGAATTCAATGTTTACAATAGAAGCTAGGAACCAGACTAAGGCGGAAGGTTAATGGAAGCTCTTCGGTATGTATGAAGAATTTAAACCGACCGACTGTTGAGAAATGGTCTTAACTTTGTGTTCGTACTGAACAACAAAAATCTCATTTTTGAAAATAAATGGAGATAGAGCACTATAAGAATCAGACGACAATATAACAATGATTTGGAAAAGTAGTTATAGAGAATAAATACCATAAACTTATGTACAGATGAAACACATATTCAGTATACATGTATGTATAGATTTTTACGTGTGTGTGTGTGTTATATAACTTTGTACCTATGTACACGTTCAATAAAATCATGTTCTGTTCTGTTATGTTCTGATCTATACAATTACATGTAGTTACATTTTTAAGACAAACATTTCAAAATCGTTATAATCAAAAGGCTGTGTTTTTCATTTTAACTAGACAAATATGAATTGCTTTTTTAGATCAAAACAGATCTGAACCGCAAGCGTAAAATCACAAATAATGTTTATGTTGACTTTGACGTATACTATTGCTCGACCATGTGTTTTGTGCCATGAATTATTCTGAATAATTTCGTCACGGCTAAAAAACATGGGCATGTTATAGCACGTACATAAACATTGTTTATCGTCAATTCAAAGAACAGTGTAAAGTAAACAAGGAACAGTGAAATTTACGACAATATAGACACTTTAAGTCACTTGTATTTCACCTCTTATTGCTGAATGGTAGCTTAACCAAAGGACACATACTCGAATTAGTTGTAATTCCGACTGGTGACGATTTTTTTATCTGACCATAAATATGAAGGTTTTAGTAACACCAAAACGGTTAGTTAGGGGTATTAAGATGTTATGTTCATTTAACCACAGTTCGAATGCAAACGAATTAAATGTTACTTTAATGTATCATCTTAGTTTAAGTCCCATAAGCTTATAAATGTATTGGTCTTAATAGGTTCTGCTTGTTCTATAACAGAGGAATCTGGTGTGTTTTTCTCCCGTGCATACCTTATAGCAAGAAAGAAAAAATGTTTCCGAAACTACTATCGTATTTGTTTCAATATCATTGAAATAAATACTATTTATAGAACAATGAGTTTTCCCGCAGTCATGCTATGCACACGTAGTAAAGTGACGTCACGCGCTCTACATATTTCAAGTTTACAAAAGCAAAAATCACAGTGAAATTGGTGTTTTCAGACGAAAAGGGGCTTGTTTCGACGGTAATAATTATCTTGGGACAATATCAGCAATTAAATGTTTTTGCATATATTTTTCTACAGCAAAAGGCTAATGGGGCTTTAATATTACATGTTTTTTATGGAATTCATCTTCCATATCGTTCCTGTTACAAAATCACACTTTTTGTTAGTTCTTTATGATAAATATATTCCTATAGTATTATGGACTTTGCCTTATCGCTAAATTATTTTAGAGCCAGTGATAGTAATCCATTATTTGCAAGATTATTTTGTGAACTGTGGGTATATTATATATATTACATTACTAGTACACGTAGAATTGTCCCAAAGATAAATTATTCTTGTATGCTGTATATATATATGTATGTATACTTGGGCTTCAGAAATAGACAACAACGTTTGTGGTAAACAATCCACTTGACCTGTAGTAAAGACATCGTCTATGAGTGTTTTAAAGTTGCAATATCCAACTGTTCGTTTCTTTCATTTTCAAAAATGCAAATTTAATATTATCAAAGACCAACTTCCGGCTTGTAGTTACGCACACTTTCTGTATTCATTAAGTATTTATAGATTAATTCAGGTGTTAAATGTTCGCCTGATTTGTGTACTGTAGAATATTGATATATTCATCACTTTTATTTACACCGTCAATAAACATATTGATGGAAAAATGTCACTTAAAACGCATGTCTAAAGTGTCAAGTTGACATCAATAAGTTGCAATAGCAGCCATGATGATTTGTATTTCAGCATAACCAGACATCACTATAACGTGTCAATATCTAATTTCCTGTCGGTAAAAGTAGCTTACAGCCCGATTTAACCCCTATTCTCTGAACCTCATTCACTCCTCTCTAGTTACAATAGGTGTATTCCAAAACAGCTGATTGTGTTCTGTAGTTGATTTCAGCCCTTATCTACGTGAAATGTCTATTATAATAATTCTCTTTCATCTATATATTTGTATCTTATAAATTAACACGCTTCATTATCTATTTTTTCTCTTTCATTTAATATGTTCATGTTAATCATCCATTCATGATATTATTGCTTTCATTCATTGTATTGGTAGCACCGTTAATGTGGACAATTAAGGTTATAAGTCATCACTGTAAAACACAATGATTCTAGCCAATTCTAAAGACTTTAATTAAATCGCAATATTTTAAATTCTGTCTTTGTGTATATCAGAACAGCCACACATTATTGTACATGTAAAGCGGTTGATTATCAAATGTTTCTCATTTTCATGTTTGCGGCTTTACCGATAAATTCATCGAGTAATCTCCCTTTAATGGGTTTTTGTTCAGTGGATCGCAATATGTAACCGTGCTTTGCATGATTAAGACACAGCTTCTATTCTATTCAAAGCTTGGGCACCGTATGATCATAAATAATTTAATTTCAAACAAGACTGATGGCAAATATTTAATATAGTTAGCTTGGGAAAGTCGCGTTACAAATATCATTAAGTTGTATGGAGTTATTATTTTTATGTTTTCATTGTAACGACACGTGACACAAACCGAACGGAGTTCCGTATACAGAATTGTCAATAGAACACGCTGTAGAATGTAATTTAGATGATTAAAACGTGAATAATGTAGTATTTTGAAATCTTTGATTTTAGTGGTCATATGCTAGTATCTGATCCTATAGCGTGAATCGTTTTTGATTACCATGATTGAACATTGCCTAAGTCCGCGGCTGCGGTCCAATGGTGAATGTGCTGGATTTGCATCCCGACGATTCGGGTTCGATTCCCGATCGCGGCAGGTCATACACTTCTATGATAATGTGACAACAATGTTGACTTTTTTTCACATGGAGAGAAGTGGCCGTCTCCTTGTGGAAGGGTAAATTAGCACTGGTTGGAATATAGTCCAAGACAACTTGTTAAATGTACCGCCCACCTTATATAACTGATTTCTTTTATAAATACACAAGTTGAACAATGCTTCTGAACGTTTGATAAAATCTTACATTTTTCTCTGTACATAGAGTCTATAAATTATGCTTACTGTTTATTGTTTGAACATACCATGGACGATTGAGTTGTATTTAACTGCTGATAACGCATTCCAGTTCCATTTAAAACAATGTCACCACGAATTACATGATCCGTGGCACCAGTTTGCAAAACATGGTAATAGGAATAATAGGACATCTCATGTCAGGAAGTTGAAGCAGTGTCCGTAATAGAAACTTGCAGTATTCTATTCTGTTCTATCAAAGTCTTACTTCAATGATAAATAGAGCAGTTTATCATGTAGATGAGTTTGTGGATGATGATTTAACTCAGACAAGAGAGATACATTGTATAACGAAGCTTTCTCCAAATATATATAATTCTGTGTTAATGAAAACGTTCATTCATGATTTGACGAATATGCAAGCTTGCCTACATCAAACGTTAATAATTCACACAGACAAAAATCATTTACAAATATTTCCCTCTGAAATTTATTAAGAACGACAATTAATCAAACTTGAAGACAGAAGAGCGTATGTATTAACAGGAATCTTGGCGTTGTTTCATTGCAAAAACGATATAAGCAAACAGGGCCTTTTTCACATTCATATGAATAATCAGATTTTCATTCAAGACTAAGAAATAATTAGAACTCATTACCAGAAACAGAACATTAGTTAATGAAACGATGGCATGAGTAATTAATTGATTGTTAGTCCTATATTAAACATTTCTGTGTTTGCCATTACGCTACCAAAGCTTGAAATTGGGGTAGGTAAGTTAGGGAATATGTTTTGTCCCGTATCGATGGATTAGGGGCATGTCGTTTTTGGCATGTCTGTCTGTTTATATCAACATTTGCTCTTGTCTATAAAAACCAAAACGTTTCCACTTATAACCATCTAACTTCATATGTTGGCTCCTCATAACAACATCTACAGGATATGTGAATTTTCAGGTCAGTATGTGAGAGACTATAAGGTCGCACCGAAGGTACATTGTGATTCAAAAACACATCTTGTTTCATTTTTAACTAAGACAAGGTCATCAATCATTCACTTTAAAACATATCTTTTATTCAGCAAAGTTTAATTGGCGCTAGTCAGACGCAGAAAGAATAATATTGTAAAAACGCGACTATCGTGGATCGAAAGTGACTATTTGCGGTTCTCGGGCTGAAAAAAATATTCTAGGCCTAAAAGTTTAAAAAAATGAGTCGCGGTCAAATTCCTAGTCAGTCGCGTAAGGACAAACATTCATATGTTGTGATCGTGTGTTGTCCGTCGTCCGTGCGTCCGTCCGTACATACCAGAGGTAGGTCGTGGGGTTAGGGTTAGTACGAATCATGTCCGTGAAGTTGGCAGCCCAGCAGCCTAGCAGCCTAGCAGCGTGAAGTTGGCAGCCCAGCAGCCTAGCAGCCCAGCAGCGTGAAGTTGGCAGCCCAGCAGCCTAGCAGCCCAGCAGCGTGAAGTTAGCAGCCCAGCAGCCTAGCAGCCCAGCAGCTTAATATATTTCTACAGTTAAACTGCACCACAAATCATGCAAAAACTTAAAAACGCATGAAGTAATAACATTATGTTGCTGTCATGTTTATTAGAAGAAAACAATTCTGGCAGTGTAGCGGCCGCATAGCGGACTATTATAGTCAAACATAAAATGCACAAGAAATCCGGCTAAACACTTACGAATCGATGATATAATTCGATTTTATACCTTTAACGTTCATTAGATGAGAACTTACACATTTTTTTTTTGTGAAGTTGGCAGCCCAGCAGCGTCACAGCGTAATCTATATTTCTACAGATAAACTTCACAACAAATCAAGAAAAATACTTCAGAATGCATAAAATAATGTCAGTCTGTTGTTTAAACATTAATTAACAGAAAATATATAATTTTCTTTTTTTTTCAATGTGAAATTAGCCGCTGCTAGCAGCGTGAAGTTGGCAGCCCAGCAGCGTCACAGCGTAATCTATATTTCTACAGATAAACTTCACAACAAATCAAGAAAAATACTTCAGAATGCATAAAATAATGTCAGTCTGTTGTTTAAACATTAATTAACTGAAAATATATGATTTTCATTTTTTTTTTCAATTTGAAATTAGCCGTTGCTAGCAGCGTGAAGTTGGCAGCCCAGCAGCGTCTAATTTCACGCACAATTTTTTTTTTTTTTTAAATCATATATTTTCATTTAATTAACGTTCAAACAACAGACTGACATTATTTTATGCATTCTGGAGTATTTTTCTTGATTTGTTGTGAAGTTTATCTGTAGAAATATAGATTACGCTGTTACGCTGCTGGGCTGCCAACTTCACGCTGCTAGCAGCGGCTAATTTCACATTGAAAAAAAAATATGAAAATTATATATTTTCTGTTAATTAATGTTTAAACAACAGACTGACATTATTTTATGCATTCTGAAGTATTTTTCTTGATTTGTTGTGAAGTTTATCTGTAGAAATATAGATTACGCTGTTACGCTGCTGGGCTGCCAACTTCACGCTGCTAGCAGCGGCTAATTACACATTGAAAAAGAATATATGAAAATTATATATTTTCTGTTAATTAATGTTTAAACAACAGACTGACATTATTTTATGCATTCTGAAGTATTTTTCTTGATTTGTTGTGAAGTTTATCTGTAGAAATATAGATTACGCTGTGACGCTGCTGGGCTGCCAACTTCACAAAAAAATGAAAAAATGTGTAAGTTCTCATCTAATGAACGTTAAAGGTATAAAATCGAATAATATCATCGATTCGTAAGTGTTTAGCCGGATTTCTTGTGCATTTTATGTTTGACTATAATAGTCCGCTATGCGGCCGCTACACTGCCAGATTCACAAAATCGATAAAAATCGTATTTTTTCTTCTAATAAACATGACAGCAACATAATGTAATTACTTCATGCGTTTTTAAGTTTTTGCATGATTTGTGGTGCAGTTTAACTGTAGAAATATATTAAGCTGCTGGGCTGCTAGGCTGCTGGGCTGCTAACTTCACGCTGCTGGGCTGCTAGGCTGCTGGGCTGCCAACTTCACGCTGCTGGGCTGCTAGGCTGCTGGGCTGCCAACTTCACGCTGCTAGGCTGCTAGGCTGCTTGGCTGCCAACTTCACGCTGCTAGGCTGCTAGGCTGCTGGGCTGCCAACTTCACGGACATGTACGAATCGACATGATGGGGTTGCAGTATGTACAAACCACCGTTGTGGGGTTAAATTTTCTCTTGTGGGGTTAATAAAATACTCTTGTGGGATTGAACAATAGTAAAGGAATATAGAAGGGAAAAAATATAATGTAGCTCTCGTAAGAACGTCCCTTAAACATATAAATTCCTAAATTTTTACATAAAAAGTCTTAAATACGATGAAAGCAAACTTGAGATTTGAGATGGGAGAAGAATCTTTTTCATATACTAGTAACCAGAACCAGAATCTCATGAAATTCATAGAAAAACTTGTATACGCTATTATGTAGTATTTTATTAATAGTTACTGAAAACGTTTTATCCCATTCCTATAACAACTGAACAGGTTGAAATTCCGATACCTCAACACGCTAGGTGTATGGTATATCAATTATACTGAATGTCATATTGCGTAATAAAATCACTGTTTGAAGTCTATAAAACCGCTTTTATATTTCCCCTACAGCATTAAGATAACAACTACACACTGTGAATACGATTACATCTCTTAAAATATAGATTGCAATCATGTTAAAGTCGAGTATACAATATAACTACATGTAGTAGATTCTTACAATGAGCCTGTAAGTAAGTGTTGTTGACAGAATGTTCTTCTCGCGTTTTCTAGATAATCATTATAAGTAGTTGACTGACATATCTACATTTGTTAAAACATATCATTATCGACATCATTACGCTCATATATTTCTATGAACATTGAAGTGGAGTTTTATTCATTCAACAAACGATGTTATGTGCAGCAAATCCAGCATCGACTACAGTTCTTCTCCGCTAATGCGTCTTTGTATCATTTTTAATCGTCATTGGGTAATTAAAAATATATATTTTATTGTTAGAACTAAATTTTGCATATAGTTGTATTTGGGTTTATCAATAGTGTATTATTTGGGTTCTTGTTGTTAGAGGGGAGCAGTGGTGTAGGGGTAGAGCGTCGGACTCCTTAACCAGAGGTTGCCGGTTAGAATTCCGTCAGTGGGGAATCTGACTTGAACTTTCACAATCCCTTCTTTCGGTGCATCAGAACCGGTCAGAATCCAGCAAGTAGTTGTAAGAACTTGCTCTACAACGGATGTAAAATAAATAAGCTTAAACTAAAATGTATTATAATTCTGTATTTGCAACGGAGCAGTGGTTCATAATGATGTACATTCACACATACAGCACACACTTCCGCCTATTATTAGCACTGTAAATAAATTAAAAGTGAAGCACTGACAACACTCCCCGCTGCGAACACAGTGTACGGTTACGTGACGATAAACAATCAGCACCATGGTTTTCGGCAGAAACCTAATCTGTGATTCACCAAAAAGGTTCTTGGGGTCCACAAGCGGGATCTGTGTCAATGTAAAAAGATAGTATTACAGTTACACTGGAAATGACACGAAATGAGCACGTAAAAGTAACACAAGAAATAAAATAAAATATGCGATTGCTCAACCAACCAAGATACAGAAGAAATGTGGGCCGTTATGAGCAACTGACCGTTGTGGTTTATCTGGTCTTTTATGTGCAATGGTTATACTTTCACAGACGTTCACAATTTAACTGTATTTTGCTCGCATACCCGAATAAAGATGCTTCATGATAAAAAGATTAGATTGGAAATGAAATGCATTTGAACCAGCCTAATTTGTACCTTTCCAATTCTGACCCATCTATAAACTGAACACATCAGCTGGACCCGAGTTTTTGTCCTGTATTGAACACTAGAATAACCTTTAGTAGGGAACCTTTCTCATCCGGAAACCTCTCAAATCCCAACATTCGGATAAGAATGGTTCTACTGTTTACTGCTAGTTGATGAAGTTTTGACCCGTAATTCAATCACAAAAAAATAAAAAATACTGTACTGTACACGTCGTTAATAGTTTCAAAGTATGCCTAGTTGACAATTTAACGCAAACTTTTCGAAAGTTGTGTTAAACTGTGACTACTCGTAAATTTCAGTGCTGTCTTCAACAAATGAATGTACATGAAGCGCATGCAATAAATATTGGGTCTGCTTTATTTTGCAATTTACATGTATATACACATTCAAATAATTCATTACAGATCAAACACATTGACAGAGTGTTCTAATGGCAATAAAACTACATCAAGACAGATAGTTTTCAAATATCCAGAGTCCAATATTCCATGTGTTCTACATGCGGGCGTCATAACTGACGACAGTGGCAATTCATTCAATTTCTGGAATGTCACAAGAATACTTCTTGATCGATACCACTGTATGATTGCAAGTTCATATTTTGTTGACATCTGCCGCCATGTAAATTCCTTGCATGGTTTTATTCATGTTTGTAAAATGTAATCAGCGAGGGGGTGCCCGATTGCTGCGCCATAAGCCATAAAACAATATCAAATTTACACTGACTGTAGTCGTATTATTTTTCTTGTTGATTAAGAAATATCTGGATTTACTGACATGGTTTCATGCATACAGTACGGCGCGGAGTGACAGGTCCAACATTAGCTAATGTGATCAGAATAAATAATTAGAAATGGACAAAGACCCAACGTGCTTTAATACCAAGTAACTTGTACATGACTTTTGCTTTATATACTAGTAAATGGCTCGCCATTGGCAAAGCACGTCATACCCTATATATCACAATGTTGGTGAATTTACGGCAAAATGACAAGCAGAGACAATCAATGATGCAAAAAGTCACGTAGTTGTTTGTCACGTGACTTATATTGTAATTCCGATCCAGTAAAATTAACATCCGCTAAAATGCAGCTTGGACATTCAGTGTGATGAATTCTTATAAAAAAACATTTTCATTATAACAGTGTCCCCCTACCAACAACCGAGCAGAACAGTAGTGTATACAGGACACGATAAAAAACAGAAAATCTATTCGAACAGTGTAATGATATAAATACCCGGTTCCTCTGTATATTCTCGTCCCTCTCGCTAGGACAGTTCTGAAATGACCATAGCCGTAGAAAGGGCCGTTTAACAACAGAATGATAAATATAACATTGTCATTCCATGAATTGAATAAGTATTGCTGGACAAGCATTTCTTTTTTTCATCATAACATTGTCATCTCAGATTGTTTGTATTCACTTGTCTAAATGTCTATTTATTCATAGATAATGCCAAATGTATGCGTTTATATTTTCTGATTGGATATTTCTTGACAAAAATTGAAGGAATGTTGATTTTTCTTATGAAATACTGTATCATATTTCTAACTACTAGTATCTCCTTTATATCGCTATAGTACTGTAACATGTCTATAAGCTAGCTTCAGGAAGGTTGATGGTTCTATCCTGTATATGCTCGGATTTCACCTCTACATATAAAGCTTGAAAAGTCACAAAATCATCATGTTTGTTGGTGCGACGTTAGATCTTAGAGAAAAATAATACACTTTTCTGTTAACATCGGCTAAATTAGATGCACAACATTGATTTATGAAGCTTTCACTTGTATAACATATAAAACATGAATGGACTAGAACTAGTCGGTTTCTCATAACTCTGTCATTTCTGTGTAGACATGTAATAAAGTCAAATATTTATTTGATTCGATCAAACACGTGTATTAACAAACTTATTTCTTTATATTACAGTTAGTTCACATATCAACTACACCATTAAAGTCACGTCACTAAGATATAAACATATATCAAAATCTTCTTTCCATGAGTTGTCAGCATGGACGGAACGCTTGCAATAAAACGCACTCAATCTCGCCTTGCAAATTGTAATTAGCTCTCTAACTTCCTATTTATTGCGTTACAAAATGCATTTTCGAATGTGACTTGATTGTCCGGTGAGAAATGAACAATTGTATGGAAACTGTCGCCGGCTTGTCATCAACTTAATCAGAGGGGATCCTTTTAACTAAATTAGTTTTGCGAATATTTGTGATTGCGTTTATATTCAGGTAGTTGGGTGTGAAAGTATTGACGCATGATAAGTTAAAACTACGCTATGATTGTATTGACGATCTATTTACTTATATAATGAATGTCGCAGTATTATTATCTTATTATTTAGTTAAATATGTGTGATAAGAACATTGTCAGCTAATATATTCACTGTGATAATGTTGGATGTTAATTCGGATAACTGCGGATTTCGCCATGAATTGAATCGAAACTAATATAGCATTATGAAAATGCTGTTAATGCGTCATTTTTTCGAAATTGTCGTGTGATTATTCTCGATTATTCCACGTGAACAGTTTCGTTTTTTTTATGATAATAAATAGTTGTTATATATATCTCTCTTTTGTGATAATTGTTCGAGAAGGATGATTTTTTCAAGATTTTTTATTCTTTGGTTGACGATGGTTTCCGTTAAAGATGTATATGTTTCGTGAGTTGTAAGACGGTGTTGCGTATATTAGGAAAACGCATAAAACAATATTTGTTCAGGGAAAATGATTAAATACATATTCATGAAGTCCGTATAAGAAATCTAGAATCATAGTTTTTTTACTGTCATCGTTTTTCTTAGATTTTAATAATTATAAGATAAGTTTCCATCTAAATACAGACATGCTGTCAATTCGAATTGAAAGTACTAAATACATGCAATATACGAGGGGGCGGGGGTTGAAATTATACTCAGAGTGATATGAAATAATAATTATGAAAGCAAAACGTTTAAATCTTTCAGCAGGATGGGTTTTGTTGAAGATATCAATGAAAGTCATTCACATGAAACGTGGATTTATCATTACACTGTCTTACAAATTACATTAAACTTTGCTCCTAAAGCGAATTGATATCCTTTAAGATAATAATGTTTGGATACGAAATCATTATTTTTGTTCTGTCGCTGTATTAATCGGATACTTTTTGCACGAGTTATGGCCCCTGGTCCCTGGACGTTTACTACCGTATGGCTCGGATGATAAGATCATAAATGTGTTATTAAGTAGCTTTTTTACTTAAATATTGTACCGTTTTTCCTCGGAGTTTGATTTGCGTGCGTTATGAAAGGTGTTTATAATATGAATCTTGTTAATTTAGTCACAGTTATTTTAGGATAGGAAGCCCGTTTTTTCTTGACTCGGTTAATGCCCCACACAGCGGTAATAGAAAGCTGTATACGATCAAAATAAAACACCCGAGTGAGATACAGATCTGTGTAATGCTGTACAATTACTCCAATGCAAGTTTATCCTAGAAATTAGTTTGTTATTGAAAAAAATCTATTGTACAAGTTATGAACGTGTCTAAAACTTATGTAAAAGTTTTATATTTTAGAGCCCAGTTTATCACGCTAATAACAACGAAACGTTCGTAAGAATTTCAACGAGTTACGCCGGGCGGTAGCATAAAACATTCATTGCGCGCACATTCCTCGTTCTGTGAGGGCAAGTCGTCATAATTCACTAATTACAAGATATGTAGGTTTATCTTTGGGTCTGTTATTCTCAATGGATGTTGAAATATTTCAAATGTCTCTCGCAAAGCTGATAATTGTTAAAAGATAACACTTCGCGCTGCAAATTGAGCGAACTTCGAAATTCTATTTCTTATATAAAAATGATAGAACATTGGCAGGTGTCAGCAGGATTTTATTGAGTAATGTGTTTGTTAACAAAAACTCCTCCGTGCCATGTTTTCTTGATAAATATTGCAGCTCTTCCATTCGGTATAGGAAGTTGTTGTTTCAATCAACCGTAAGTCATTTCCACGCTGTAATATTTTTACTTATTTTTTTCTACGGAACACCGCTACTGCCACAAATCGGGTACCATTTTTTTGGCGGTAATTTATTTACACGTGCATGACTGTATTATTTGCTATGTGGATCACAATTATCTGTGTCTGTGACATTTTAAGGCTATAATCAACTGCGATGAATGTGGTTTGAATGTATTTCGTTAAGTTAATTTGATTTAAAAGGCGAACAGAATTGTTGAAAATACACAAAAATAATATGGTAATGGATTGCTACATGATTCATGTCATTTATAAGTTTCTTTATATTGATTGGAAACATTGAAACTTTCGGTACATGTACTTAATATCACCACAGTCTAAATCAGCTAGATCCTTAATTTGCATATATTGATGGAATCTATGCATGAGTATAATACATTGACTACGATATAGGAAAGTTTGACAGCTTTATTGAATTACACTGTATGTGGTGTGGATAGAACAGTTATACAATGAACCAAAAATATGACATCCATGATTCATCACTGAAATACGACAATTTTCACCCAAATAATCGTTATCGTCAACATTTATAAATCCGTTTCTACATTTGACTTTTATTGACTGATTTTCATTATTGCGAAACAATGAGAACCGGAAGTAAACCACGGAATCTGAGCCGACAGTTATCTATCAAAACGAAGCTGATCAACGCCTTAAATAAAGGAATAGACGAGGATCACCCGGATGTATATCGATCACGCTGGGTGTTTAAATGTTCTAAAACAGCGTGCCCGTCCCCACCCATCATCTGGCCGGTAAGTTTTTACAAATATCGGTCTTACCACAAACACCTGTGATGCGGTCAAAAACAGTTTATATTCCTTTATAAAATAAGCGGCTTCACATAATCCGCAACATGACACAAATAATGGCCATGTTTGTCCTCAATATATTGTGCAAAAATAGCTCATGTACCTATACGCAATTCGTATGGACCCTCTGTATCGTGATTAACTGCTAAATTGTACGCAGATGATGCTTACAAATATGATAAACATGCGTTTACTTTGGCGTCTGCTCAGCACGTGCGCAACAGGAAAGACATTCATATTATATTTCTGTCTATAAGTACATGTATTATTTATTGTCCTATCCGGAAGCATAGTTAGGCACAGTTTATGTATATTTGTTTTCGTTAACAGGTCAGCATAACCTTTTCATACCAACGTAAGGTTTTTATAAAGATGCAAAGTGGCATGTTACTTGCAAGTTTCTTTTTTTCTGTCATACAAGCCAATCGATATATCAACTTCCTCATTGCGCCATAAGTGCTCTAAGTCTTAGTTTACAAGCAATATTTACGTACCAGTCAGTTAAAAACAAGCAGACCCGCTTCCGTTGTCGAGTGGTTAATGTCGCTGACTTCAAATCACCGTAACCTCTCACTGAAAGAGGGTCGTGGGTTCGAGCCCGGCTACCGACCATGTCTCTTTATGTGATAAAGTAGGCAGTAGCTTACGTAGGATATAAGTCTAGTACTGGTTCTACCTAGGAACGATGGTTAGGTGAAATGTCCGCCTCGTGATTATGACTCTGACTGATAAAAAGGGGCGTAAAAACACAACAAACATCAAAACAAATAATTAATTGTTGCTTCATTTATAAGCTACGTACATCAAATAAAATTAATCAAAAACAACTTAATTGCATTTCGTATCATTTGATTCTATATAGTGGGCCTAGCTTTATATGTTTATCAATACAACATGCAAACTATAATACAGTTTTCCATGTAATAAACCATTGGATTATTTGAGAATCAAAGCCATTTTGATGGTAATAAAGTAAACACTACTCTCGTGTTCCTGGCTGACGTTTGAACTTTTTGTTAACGTAATATTTGTTTAATTTTCATCCACCTTTTGTGGCAGATGTTAAAACGTTTATGGAGTCGTATGAAAAAGACATTAAGTTTTCTTCAAATAAAACTACCAGACATTCCTAATCAAGTTTCCTGTTTCTTCAAAATGCGTCTGGGACAATCCCAAATATTTTTTTTGTAAACATGGACTGGTAGTAAACACAGAAAAAAACATGAGATGTTTGTCAAACACACCAACTTGATAGTAATTTCCAATTATTGATTGAACAGGGACTCCGACCTAAAATAAATTAAGGACAACATCTTGGTTATAAACTTCCCTACCTAATCTAAAGACCATGGGCCAATTGTTCTCTAGTTATTTCTAACTTTTTGTGTTGATTGTCTCTGTGACATTGACTTTCGACCTAATGACTACATTATCAGTAGGGGGTAATCAAAATGTAATGCTGCCAAATCGTCCAACCAAATATGAAGACCATAAGCTATTGGTCTGACAAGTACTTGAACAAGTGTTGAAGGTCATTGTGACCTTAACCTTTTACCTACTAACCTCGAAACCAATAGGGGCAATCTACATGTAATGACTAACCTACTGGCTAGGAATCATTACAAGCAGTATCGTAAGTAACCCTTTTACAATGTATTGTTCTTGATGTCAATGCTAAAAAGGTTGTTTTAAAATAGCAGAATCCTTAATGTAAACAATGTTGATACTCATACACAGACGGATTAATTACGTAATTCTAGGGAACGACACATATAATGAATTCAACCTCTCAGCATAGGCTATATACATACAGTCACAACACAACGCACATAGTCCATGCTAATATACACACAGCAATACATGTCCGAAACTAACGAAAATTGGTCATACAAATATTCAATTAACAACATAAAACACGTATGGACATCTTATGTAACTAAATGTAAATATTCTATTTCACCAGACGTCCAGACAATAGTAAACCATTTTTATGTTGTGTAGTAATTTGCAAGTCTAAAACACTGCCATACGACTGTACATAGATTCTTTACTGAGTGTTTCTTCGTACCTCAAACCAACATCTTAAAGTGTCGGTCAGTTTTTTCACAAGTGATGTTCTGTTTATACTAATAAATTGGATTTTCAATTTCCTGTCCTAATTATTAAATTGTGTGTTGCGAGGGACAACAGGGGCCGAAAGTCACAAATGAAAATCTCACATTTAAAAGTCAAGCACGCACTTTCTTAAGTTTTCACTGGAGTTAAAGGTCGCGATGTCACACAGGGTCTTTGGCGACATTTCAAGCTTTAAGGAGGAAGTAAGGTCCATTATCGCACCTAGGTTGAACCACCGACCTTCCATACGCTGGTTATATAACTTTCTCGTACATTACGTTTAGTCTAGGATTGGACACACACTCTCAGCGGTGAGGTGTTAGTGGGTTTTCATTGGAGGCAATGGTGGCGTCTTTGCTTTTTATATTGGTTACTTCGATCATCATTACTCTCACAGCACCATTTGTGTGCATTTTTTTTATTTTGTATGAATTTGACAAAACCTGGGAACATAATGGGACTCACAAAACAACATCGTTTTACTGTTACAACAAAGTACGTTCTACTCGTATCATCATAGCAAGCTTTATGACGGAATATGACGCTGTCATGCACACATATGCATTCTTATATCTAACGATATCTGCCAGTTATTTTCAGTGCGTGGGTTGTCTTCATATTTTGTAAGAGGGATGTTTAAAATACTTTATAAATGTATCATCATTATTTCACTGCGTATTTTCTATTTATTGGAGCATAGTATATTTGAATGAAATGGCTATTTAAGAATTTAGGTAGTCATTTCGCGTGCCTCAATAGAATGTGATTTTGTTTAACGGACCTAAAGCTCTTCGGTTCGGAGGCATTATCCCTACCACCGATTCGAATGACCAATTTGGGAAAATGCAGATAACAATAAGTGTGTAGATATTTATCAATGAACTCTGCCTGTTGATCAATAGGGTCTTATTTATTTCGATTACGTTATACATATTTTTGTTTACAAGGGGAAATAACTATTACCAAGAGTTGACACATGAATTACTAGGATTTATGTTCAGTATCATATAAAAAGGCAGTAAATTGTTGCTAGTTGTCGGTTGTACAACAAGGGGTGTCTGCATTTACGCAAAATAAGTATTGAAAATGTTACAACCACCAAATAACATACACTATAACGTCAGGTTGATGATCGGGGCAATTGCGTTTTTTAGCAGATTTGAACAGCCCACGCACTGCGGAGTAATTAATTACCCACCTGTTTGTTAATGTATCCACTCAGTAGAAAAAAGGTGGCATTTTCATTCCAGTCTGTTATGAATAACTTCATGGAATAAGAACTTATAAATTAATGTATGATATGATGCGTTCATTATTTTTTGCCGGCAAATTAATTTTTTTTTGGTCCAGGAAGTCGGTTTAAGTGTTGATAAGATGCGAAATTGCAATATGTCATGCAGTCGCCGCATGTTTCTGTGCATGTATCCGCAATTCTTTTGATTGGAATGTTGACCCATTGATAGATCTATAGGTAAGTATTTATGTAAACATTACACTTATGCCGAAAGAAATATGTTAAGGGAATTTTGTGCACATGGTCAGCTTTTGTGATCAGTCTTTGTCCGGTGTCGTGCGTCCTGCGGCGTGAACTTTTACCTTATGAACACACTAAGGGCCACATTTTTAGCTCAATTTCCGAAAGCTGGGTCATAATGTTAATATCGACAAAATCTCGAACGAATTCGGTAATTAGAAATCACTGTTTTGATAGGATCTTCATGAAACTTTATCAGAATGTTTATTTTGATAATATGTAGGTCAGCTTCGATTATGGGTCACCTGGGGTCAAAAAACAAGGTCATCAGGTTAAATGTTAGGAAAACCTTGTTAAAGCTCTAGATGTCACGGTTTCAATTTAATCTTCACCAAACCTTGTCAGGATGTTTGTCTTATTGATATGTAGGACAAGTTCGAACATGGGTCATCTGGGCCAAACACTAGGTCACGAGGTTAAATCTTATGAAAACCTCTTTAACATGGTAGATGTCTCAGATTTGATTGGACCTTCACCAAAGCTTGTTTAATTGTTTGTTTTGATGATATGTAGGTCAAGTTTGAGCATGGATCATCTGGGGTCAGACACTAGGTCACCAGGTCAAATCACAAGAAAACCTTGATATTGGAAAACCTCAAGATACAGGTTCAAAACAATATTTTATTGATGATTAATAATCTTGGCTCTCTTGTTTATGGCGCCTTGATTGAAGTTCTGACGTTGATATCCAACGTAAAACTTTTAGCATTACAACGATATCATATATCATCCTAGAATGTTGTTTAAAGTCAAAATGATTTCGAAACAAATGTACAACAACTTGTCATGTACAGTCAGATCTTTGAACAAAGACAACGTGTGGTCTTTGTTGACAAGTGACCCTTATTCTGTAGTCATTTCGTTCTAAATCATTGATGATGGATTTTAAAAGAATATCTTTTATTAACAGGTTGTCTCAAACACAGATTTAACTGTATGTAAACAATTTATGAACATTGAAACAGTTTGTGGTTTTGGATTCATTTATTAGAGTTGTAAATGCCATAATGTACTTATAATGAATCATGCACGATATCGATACATAAACTACGTTGATAACAATTGTAAATAACTGGAAAGGTGGGCACATTTGAATAATGTCATCTGTCAAGTCATTAAGAAGTATATAACTTTGATAAATTGTCTGTTTATATTTAAAAGAGCAAAGTAGATGGTAAATTTAGGCCACTCCGACCTGGTGTACGGAAAGAAAATTTCGCAATATGAAATAAATTAAATACCTATTGATAGATCTCGTATATGACCGTTTTTCTCATTATGTACAAGAGAAAGTTATTTTTAATCAGACATATTGGTAATGTGTTCTCTTAGACAGTATTCAACTCGTACCTTTGTACTGTTTGATTTGTTGGAGAGCGAAGGTTACAAATCAGTCAGGGAATCAAACTCTACAAATGAATGAATGGTTGTATGGGTGTCCACAGTCAATGATTCAGTTCGATGTCTGATTGAAGCATGCGCATTATTATAAGTTGAACGCAGCTCTAGACGCGAATGTGATAACCGCACTAGCCGCAGTCGTGGTTCCGTGGTTTGTACGCTAGGTTTGTAACTCGGCGATCTGGGTTCAATATCCAGTCGCGACCTTGTGGAAGGATTAATATAAGTACAGAGTGTGGCTTACTTAAAACAGGACAGGAAAAGCGTTTGAGTCACGAACAACCAACAGCACTTAAACTTGCTGAAACCGCATTACGTGCAGTTGGTAACCTGATATTTAGAGGAGGTTCACAACAATGGGTATAGAATAGAAAAATACTTTCTGAAAAACACCTATAAAGATACTACCTTCCACAGGAAACTACCTCCGCCAAAACCCACCAGCGCCAAACCTACACAACTTATAGAAACATTCAAAAGTTGGGGACAGAACACCTTTTCGGGGGTCCGGCCTGGAGAGGTCTGTAGCGAATCTGCAGGGGGTATTTGTATGTACAATTTTACTTCCAGTGTTTACTACAGGGTGTGTAGGTTGCTAAACTTAATATCATGCACAATGTTTGTAAAAGCACCCTCGAGCATTATATTATCACTATAAAGATTGGCTCCTGGTGTTTAAAAATGTCAGATTCCGGTTACAAACCTTTGAACATTTCTACGTGTAGTATGCGCTAAAGGGAATCAAACTAGCTTGTCCTCATTATATGATTTATTGTTACATTGGTTCAAGTGTTTCCAGCATTACCTTCATTTTTCAATCTTGACTTGTGATTGCCCTACATTTTAAACCTTTCAGATGGCTTTAATTTCCCCATTTTCTTCTTTCAAATCCATTGAAACAGTTACTTATTCACACAGTATTTTCTTCACGATTTTGTGATGTGATTGACGTGTTTGAGAGCATTGGGCGGGCCAACACTGAATTCCAATCTCTTAGGTTTCTTAATGGTTAAGGCAATACTTAATAAACACTAACCTATACGTAAGCATAATTATATGACATTATACATGTACCTAGAACTCGTTCATCTAATGACCAAGTGGGCATCTTAACCACGTGGAACAGTTTGTCTTCTGCTACAGCGAACGCACACGTTGATAAAGCACGTGCGGATATTACAAACACGTGCCAGTCATTTGGTATAGATAAAGCTACCCATGCTTCAGCAGAAACAATGTTTAGTGATTTCTTTACCTCTGACGTAAATTGAAATGTAATATTGTACGACATTTGAAATGAAAATTAAATTTGCTTTTAATCGATTCGAACCTACTATTTCTGGATTTCCTCGGCTTGTATCCAATAAGATAGTAGAACGTTGTACGATGGTTAAAATGGCATGAAACATTAAAACCAGATGCTATTCAGAAAACCGAAATGCAATAGCTCGTAACACAACTTAATTACATCTTATATCCGAAGATAGAGAACAGTTTGTGTAATTATCATCTTCAGCAAAAATAACACCACAATCATCAATATGACATCATCATTATCATCGTCAATAACACCACCACCATCATCATCCCCATTAATAACACCATCACCATTAACACCATTAATAACACCACCACCATCATCATCCCCATTAATAACACCATCACCATTAACACCATTAATAACACCACCACCATCATCATCCCCATTAATAACACCATCACCATTAACACCATTAATAACACCACCACCATCATCATCCCCATTAATAACACCATCACCATTAACACCATTAATAACACCAACACCATCATCATTGCCACTATCATCATCATCATCAATAGCACCATCATCATTAATAACACCTCCACCACCATCATTATCATCCATAGCACCATCATCGTCGTCATCATCATCATCAATAACAGCATCATCATCAATAGAAACATCATTATCATCATCATCATCTCCATCAATAACACCATCATCATTATTAGTATCAACATCATCACATAAAACACCATCAGTAACATCATCACCACCATCATCACTATCAATAACACCACCATCATAAACATCATTTATAACACCTCCACCACCACCATCATCATCAATAACAACATCATCATTAACATCATTAATAACACCACCACCATCATCATCATCAATAACACCATCATCATTAACATAATTAAAAACACCACCACCATCAATAACATCATCACGCTATCATCAATAACACCATCATTATCAATATCATCATCATCATCATCATCATCAATAACAACATAATCATCAATAACATCATCATTATCATCATCTCCATCAATAACACCATCATCAATATTAGTATCAACATCATCACAAAAAACACCATCAATAACATCATCACCACCATCATGGCCAGTATCCATACAATTGCTGTCATTGTTAGCATTATTTGACTTACCATGTTATGCTTACATTGTAGGCTGTGTTGCTGCAGTTTGCTTGTTATTATTGTGTTTTTTTATAATACAGGGTTTGTATTTATTTAGTCAGTGCTATGAGATGCATGAATGCAAGTCTAGTTAAAAAACATTATATTGGTCATACGTTATCCCTTATTTGGCGACTCTTTATTATTTTTGACTTTTGAAAACATACACAACAATAATAAAAATATGTGAACAACAATAATAAAAATATGTGGTATTATACTTAATAAGATTGCTAAGTTAGCATCTATATTTTTTCGGTAGTTTTATTTATCTGCAGATAAGTAATTCTGTGTAATAATCGTTGGTATATGAATTAATGTTCATGCATAATTTATTAAATATTTGTTATCTTTCAAACCCATCACTGGTTTCCGTCTTTATCTGGATATCTGTGAAAGAAAGGAACCAACAAATGAATCCCTACCGTAGATAAGTAATACATGTATTACTGAAAAAAGGTGATCGCTGGGCAATGGTATTTAGTATAGATACAACACATTTGAATACAATGAAGTGCCAAATTCTTGAATAGAATCTAATCAGATTTCTTTCAGAGTTATGTGGCGTTTCTCATTATATCGTAATGTTTTGAAAATATCATGAATTTGTTTATATTCTATTTTCTAGACTAAACAAACGATAACAGTTGAATACTGTTTCTTTCGATTGTTCCGACTCACGTATGATGTATTACACATATTCAGATTTTGTTAACAACTCATTAAACACTTACTTTGAGTGGCTGGTGTTAGATGGTAGGTGGCCGCGGCCGTAGGCCAGTGGTAAGTGTGCTGGATTATTAACCCGACGATCCGGTCTCGATTCCCTGTCGCGGCAGGTCATACACTTCCATGAAACTTTGACAAAAATGTCGATTTCTCCTTCACGTGTCGAGAAATAGCCGGTTCCTGGTGTAATGGTAAGTTAGTACTGGTTAAAATATAATCCGGGTAAACCGAAAAGGTTAATCGGACGCCGTATATAACCGATTAAAAGAAAATGGCGTTAACCCCAAATAAAGTTAAATAGTACCGTAAAAATTTAATGATATAGTTAAATTGTCTTGACCAGTTTTCAGCCATTCATTTATAGATCAACTGGTCAATGAGCCCAATCAATATGAAGGTCGATTCAATCTGTAAGATGAGATCAACTGATGGCCTATAGGTTTGCTCTTGTCGGTTTGTCGATACGTCCGTACGTCCGTCCGTGTCACGCGTATTTCCAAAAGTATTTTGGGCAGAGTTATGAAATTATACAGATATGTTGATTAGCATATGAAATTGTGCATACTCTGTCAATGGTTGAAGACACTGGAGTTACCTGATCTTGAATTTATATATTTTGATATCATATTATGTATATACAACTTTTATGTCACACATCTGTGGCCTAGGTACATATGTCTAGTTTGGTCTAAACATGGTTTTAACGTGGAGGTTTTGTCCTACACAGACATCTTATTGATTTCGTACTAGTTCCTCCATGCTTCAATTGCACTGACTTGTTTTATCTCCCATAAATTATCAAAGAAATACCATCGTTTAAGATACATTCCACTATTACTTCTCACTCCAGGAAATATGACTAAACGCAAAATAAAACAACAGAATCGTGCACATTTCATTATCTTGTAGTCATGTACGATTTCAAAGACGAATCCGGGTTCAAACCAGACATCAAAATAATTGGTGGAATGTCAAGATAGGTATATACGTTTTTAAACACTAAGAAACTCGCAAAATTGCGATTTAGGGCTTATGAGTTAATAGCTTTGAACAATCAAAGCAGTAGACAGGGAGACAACCTTCTGAAAGCATGTTCCACATGTTGATTTTGTTCCACTGTTCGTAGATCTTGTTTACAAGATATTTTCTGTCTTCTTCTCATTGTCACATAATTTATATTCAAACATAAGGAATATCGACAAAGGATTCGATCATGTTTTATGCTTCCTGGTTTTATTACCGTGCGGTTTACAAGCAATCGTATTGGGATTTTTATAATGTCAAATCTTTTCGAAATAATGGATTTATAGATGTAAGCGGACGTGACTTTTGTTAAATTGTGTATGTGTAACATAATATGTTACATTTAGTCGACTTAGTTGTAGTTTTTCGAAAACATCATGCAAGAACACATATATTTACAAAAAATAAACTGATAATGCAGTAACCATGTTCATAAAACACATCTTTTGACAGTCCTTTTATCTCCTGAGACTGAATATAGTGAAATAGTTTTGAAAATGACAAATGACACAACAGTTACATTTTGACACATACCTCGGTCCAGTCGTAACGTCACTGAGAAATAGGCCTCGTACATAAATAAACAAATTTTGAGTATGTAGATCTACTTTTTCAATAATAGGCACTCGTTTTCAAGTTACCGGGGGGGGGGGGGGGGTAACCTGAAAAAGGGGGAGCTTGAAAACGTTCCACCGGATACAGCCGATGTTATACGGAGCCAACCGATGTGTGCCGAATGGCAACATCGAGCTCCCTTCATGATGCCTTTTTCCTCGGTGAGTTAGTTCGGGGTATTCACTGAACTCCTTCACAAACATCAGGTTAATTACGTAAATATAACTCACAGTGTAACGTAAATTACCTGGATGTTAATAATTCGGTACACATGAACAAATGTTTACCCTTCCATTAGAAGTGAAGGTGCTAATGAAGTCATTTCGTATTTTATCACCGAACAAGTGTTTTGATGTCAAGCTCTTGTCGTCGTAAATATTAGATGAAAAATATCAGTCGGCAAGTTAACACCGTAATTTATTTAAGCTTGTTCGTGTACTATTTGAAGAGGTTTCAGTTATGGATAGCGCTTGTCAGTCAAATTCGTAATAAAAGAAAACTGTTTCCTTATAAATTGCTTTATATTTTATTTATATTGTATTTCCAAAATGATTCAAATAAGCCTGACCATATGAATCCCAGTACTAGATTTGTTGTGGGTCGATCTGAATATGTCACGTGCTATGTATTCATGATAATCATCATGCATTTATTAATCATGAACATTAAGGAGTTCAAATGTATATTTTGAGTTAGTAAAACCCTTTGTACAAATGTGATAGGGATAAAAATATATTACCCGATGCGGGACCCGCGACCTCCTGCTTGCATGTCTGATGCTCTACCAACTTAGCTAATATGACTGGGTAATACCACTGCCAAGTTATCATTACTGTTTATACAAAATTTAATACTATTATTACTGTTAATACAAAATTTAATACTATTGTTATTGTTAATACAAAATTTAATACTATTATTACTGTTAATACAAAATTTAATACTATTATTACTGTTAATACAAAATGTAATACTATTATAAATGTTAATACAAAATTTAATACTATTATTACTGTTAATACAAAATTTAATACTTTTATTACTGGTAATACAAAATTTAATACTATTATAAATGTTAATACAAAATTTAATACTATTATTACTGTTAATACAAAATTTAATACTATTATTACTGGTAATACAAAATTTAATACTATTATTACTGGTAATACAAAATTTAATACTATTATTACTGGTAATACAAAATTTAATACTATTATTACTGTTAATACAAAATTTAATACTATTATTACTATTTATACAAAATTTAATACCTTTATTACTGGTAATACAAAATTTAATACTTTTATTACTGTTAATACAAAATTTAATACTATTATTACTGGTAATACAAAATTTAATACTATTATTACTGTTTATACAAAATTTAATACTTTTATTACTGGTAATACAAAATATAATACTATTATTACTGTTAATACAAAATTTAATACTATTATTACTGTTTATACAAAATTTAATACTTTTATTACTGGTAATACAAAATTTAATACTATTATTACTGTTAATACAAAATTTAATACTATTATTACTGTTTATACAAAATGTAATACTTTTATTACTGGTAATACAAAATTTAATACTTTTATTACTGTTAATACAAAATTTAATACTATTATTACTGGTAATACAAAATTTAATACTATTATTACTGTTTATACAAAATTTAATACTTTTATTACTGTTAATACAAAATTTAATACTATTATTACTGTTAATACAAAATTTAATACTATTATTACTGTTAATACAAAATTTAATACTTTTATTACTGGTAATACAAAATTTAATACTATTATTACTGTTAATACAAAATTTAATACTATTATTACTGTTTATGCAAAATTTAATACTTTTATTACTGGTAATACAAAATTTAATACTATTATTACTGTTAATACAAAATTTAATACTATTATTACTGTTTATACAAAATTTAATACTTTAATTACTGGTAATACAAAATTTAATACTTTTATTACTGTTTATACAAAATTTAATACTAGATATACCATACTGCTACATAAGATACATTATATGAACAATATATTATTATGTACTATGACTCCAAAACTAATTCAAAACGTCTTCCGTGCTGTTGTTTTAATTAAAATAACAACGGACTATTGTTACCTTTGTATGGAGACCACCCAAGTTTTTTTTTTTAAAATGCATTTTCTGACAGAGTGGTTTAAGATAGTTGGTTTACCCATAACCTAAGTAAATAGGATGTACAGATAAGTGTCAAGTATTACAGAAGTATTGCTGAAATAACATCCGGTATTAATCACCAACCGATCCGTCCTTAAGTCGTTTCACACCTTTGAAGTATATCATAATTCTACTTTTGTATAAGGTAATCTGTGTTGGATATGTTTAGATCTGATCGATATTGAAGTTCTCAATCTCAATAATGTTTACTGTAATTAAGATATCTATAAACATTTCATGTTTAATATTACTGTTTTGAAGAAAGCCGTACATCGGTATATAATGTGTTAAGTGAAACATCTGCATTTTCCGTTAAGATAACGTAACAAGCAATTACAACGATGAAAGAATTATTTGTCTTCATTTTCCATTTTAATTTAAACAAATGTTAATTTTAACTCGTCGCCCTGACTCTGACGTCACAGTTTTGATAAAACTGATCGTTTTTTTGTGAGCGAATATATTAAAAATCTGTGTGTCAGAAATTGTTAAAGTATATTATACTTTTCATATACAATCAACCCTGTAATAGCGGCCACCTCCGTATAAAAGGTCATCCTGTGAATTTAGCCATTCTTTAAAAAAACATCATTGGCCTTTATTGACCAAATGACCTCTGAGTTAAGGACAGCTATAATTAAAAGACCATATTTTGTCTTTCCTAAAGGATGGTCTCTGTTCACAGGTTTGACTGTACATTGTAGACGAAATGTTTCGCTTGGCTCGGAGGTCGGTAATTATCTTATATATTATTGATTGATTTTATATCAGCTAAAAATAATTATGTATAAAACTATTTCAAGTGTATTCGCTTAATGTTGCTGTTAGATGTCGGATCGTCATCCATTATTGACTTTTTCTCTTTTTATGAAATTGATAAATGTATCATTCCTTGTATTGAATTACTGTAAGTATATAACAGAAACGCATTCTATTGATGGATCATTTCAAATAAGAAAAGATAATCGCAATTTTACTTAATCGACATTGTTTGCACGCACGTGTGTTTTGGCGAAGATGATTTTTGCGATTGCTAACGAACTAAACCAACAACTATTTCCCGTTTATATCAAGACAGTCTTGTTGCTTTGGCAATGATATGCATGCATGTTCCCTGTGGTTTCATGGACAAGAAAAAAATCTGCACGTGATCACCGAGCACTTTGTGTTAGTAATTGAACAAGAATGAAGGCGGATCAGTTTGTTAAATGTAAACAACTCTAACTATCAATGTAAACGGATTACTGCCCCATCACTTGCAACGATAATTACTTACATGAGGTAATCTCGCATTTAAGATCCTAATCTCGCTCATATGAACGGCTCTTTTAAAATCTCATTATTCAATGTCAACGTACGATACAAAACGGATTGCTTCGTTTAAAACGGTGCCAATTGTCAATTAACCTGGCGCAATTTGTTTGGGTTTTATACCGCACCGAGTAACCAACCAATCGTAACTAAGATATCCACTTCGAGAGCCAATAGAAAACGATTTTATAAGTTGATATGGCGCGGATTGAAAACGAAAAGAAGCGGAATCGGTTTTCGGGACGCGATCTGCAACATGAACCTCTTCTATAGGATTAATCAAGCAGACTGTTATATGAAGTATTAAATCTATCACGGTCGGACAGGGCAATATCTGAACTGAAGTTAATTCAGTTTTGCGTATAATTTACGCGGCCGTCTGATTATTATCCTAGGCGATTATCAACAGATCCCATGACATTCACCATAAGTGTCTTTGCTAAATGGTTAAGAATCGATTCGAATTTAGTTGTGATATAAACGGAATACAGTCATGTAGCGTGTTTTAGTTTTTAAGGAAATAGTTTCCGACATGAATAGATTTGATTATAAATCATGTCTTAATTGTGCTTGTGTTTCGTGTGGTTTATTTTTTTGCAATGAAGGAAATTTATTTCTAAGAAATTCTGTTTCATATAAATTCACCTGAAGTGGATATCATTCTTGGATTATCTTAAGTAAGTATACTTATATTTATATACTTACATAATGATATTTAACTGATTTCATTAAATTTATCTGTTCGCACAAATTCAAAACTTTCTTGTTTCAACTTTTTTAAAATCATAAATCCATATACTTAATATTTAAACTATAGTATACTTGATTTATTGGTTCAATGTATACAATGAACTTATCTAATAATGAAAGATCGACGTATCAAAGCTTCATAACCATTAATTACTGTTTTAATCGCAAATTACTTCATACAATATCATAATTGAATGATAGTATTTGTTTTGTTCAAATATTCTGGGAATTGCATTTTTGTCAATTCGATTTGAAAACCAATTATTATTCATCAGATTTGAATATTATCCTTTTCAGTTCTATATTTCATGACAATGATTCTCATGATTATGACATTTCTAAGCGATATACTATTAGGTACTTAAATCGAGTACAGTTAAACATATGTTAGCGGTCACCTCCGAATCATGGCCAGCCCATGAATAAAAGCCTTTTTTAACATCACTGATTATTTAGAACTAAATTATCTCTAAATAAAGGCCACATTTTTCTTTCCTAAGTGGTGCTTTTGTTCACAAGTTTGACTATATGTACATCTTAAATCATGCCTATAGTATCGTTTTATATAGTGATCACTGTTCAGTGTGCAAACATTATATTCATTTCAAATGTTGTTGTTTTTCTAAACACACTGAACAAACATGATTCATCGTATTTTTAACGACACATGTCTCTGTTGTCATAATTTCTGTGTAACACCTTGATGATGTATGATAACTCTTTTATGGACTCGACTCAGATTTTTAACATTGTCGATAATTATGCGGACGAACATTATAGTATCACTTGTAGACAAATAAAAAACTCTATCATATCTGTGAATTATGTACACAAACAAGAAAAAGCTAATATCATTTTATGAATGTATAACATGTACATGCATAATGTCATTATAAGATCAGGTACATGTGTACCCATCCACGAGTAGAAACAGTAGGGCATTTAGTGTTCCTTTATTGTATATAAGTGCACTGCACGTTAGGGAGTAAACATCCGTACATCATGCACGAGATAATAACATTTACTCCAGTATTTTTGCCAGAAATGTTTTTTTAAGTTAACTTCGATGAATATGCAACTGTTCATCACAAAATCTTCCGTGAGAACCTTTAAGTAGCTCACGAAAATATTTCTTTTTACACTGGAAAGAAATGAATAAATGATTATATTATAGTTGATCCTTCAAGATAAGATCCGTCATAGAATAACGTATCAAGTATATATCTTTAGTGCCCAGTGTTACTTTTCTCTAAACATTGAATTTTATTTTGGTCATTCTATCTATGTTAAAATATTTTACTGAGAGTGACTGTGCCAAAGTGACACTTGAATGTACGAAAACAATATTTCTTGTTTCCCTAATCTATACAATAATACCATATCATACATGTGAATATAAATAATAGTATCTTTTAATATTGGTCTACATCTTTTACTAAGACATCACAAACATGTTGTATGTATGTTGTATTGCTATTATAGTTTATTGGTTCTTTTCATCATACTTATTTGTAATACATGTCAATAAACGGTATTTTTATATCAGTTTGATGTGTTAATGAACTGTGTTGTGATACGTTTTATATCAGTAGAAGGGGTGTCACGTGTTTTATATAATGATCTACAGATGTTCCATAACTATATACGAATAAAGGACATTATATAATAACCTGATAGTTTCCAGTATCTGCATATTATTCGATTTTTCTGTTCCTGGTTTGCCAATAAATTCAAAATTCAATTTATGAAATTAAATGCCGATGTAAGTCCGCAGACCTCAAAAAGTTACAAAAGTATAACTAAAATACTGATTATTTTACTTAATGACTTATTGTTTTATTCAAGATATAATAAAGCGCAATTTTCATATACAAAATACACGTTCAAAGGCACTGTACAATTAACAATTGATGCAAAACATATCAAGCATTAGACTATGATATTTAAACATTCATAGGGTTAAAATTGGTATATAATGTATAGAATCGTCGCGCATTATGATTCAGACTTACTTTTGTCTTACAATTTGTCGATTTGTTTACTTTGTCCGTGTCGAAAATCAGATTGATTTTATAGACATCTGAATATCGTGTGATATAATTGACACGTCAACCTTGCAGTCATCATTACAAATTACGAATGGAGAGTCACAGCATGGCAATCGAATCTACAATTTCTATCCACGGTTACTTATCATCTGGAGCAAAACCGGAAAGAGAATGGTTTAAATTTGTTGATGATAGAAAGCCTCATCATTGCTGGAAATTTTATTCTCTTAATTTGTTACGTAATTCAATTTTCTTTACCTGGAAACATAAGGTGGGGTTCATTTACAGATTATTACCTTGTCCTGATTTCAGTTCTTCTCTATCGTCATAAAGTGAAATGTTGTTGCTTATCTGTTGTATTCTCGAACCAAAAGTTTAAGATCTTGCAAAACAAACGTAATCAGTCCATTTCTCTATTTGGGAGCGGTTTGACAAGTCTAACGATGGGTTCACACTTTGATTGACTGAGATATCTCATGTATTCCATGTTTCAAAATATCATATTTTGTGACTTTGTGTTGGAGATTCTTTTATATATATACTTAAAGCATTCCTTGGTGTCGGAATAACACTTTTCGTTAACCATTGCGGATATTGCTAGTTTGTTCAAAGTAATTTTCTGTGGATTTGTGATAAAGACCAAGGTTGAACCACGGAAATTCAACTGAAGTCTTGTCTTTGATTTACTACAACCACTGTGCTAAGTTCATTTAGCGCGTTTCATGATAAAATTCTAATCAAACACCCATAAAATCATCCTTTTTTCTAGCGAATCCAATAATAAAAAGGTACAATACTAATTAAGCTATCATTTCTGCTTCATTTGACGTGTAAAACAAGAGATGCCAAAGGATAATTCGGCTTCAAAAATCTCATCAGCCTTCGTGTATATTCATTTATATTTCCTATGATATGAAGATTTTTATACGCAAGAATAAATTCGGTTATTCGAGCATCTCGTTGTATCAATTAAATCGATGAGATTTCCCATTGGTCCCAAAGGACTTAGCTTTGATTGAAACGAATTCTTGTAATGGCGTCCTATTGGATCAACCAATCAAATTACATAATTGCTTCAGACGCGACAATTGGAATGCTTTTGTTTTTGTTGTTGTTTATTGTGGCGTTAGTACAATATCGTTGATTAATAAGTTTCAAAACCGAACGTCATTAAGGAATTGACAAGACACGGCGTTTCTAAATTAAGCAAAATGGATTACTCTAAAACATGTGATGCTTTCAATTAGGAAGGTTCTTATTAGTAAATAGTATATCAGACAAAAGGTGCTTAAATGTCTAGGGCAGAACCACCGCCGAAAAAAAAATCTTTGCTTTCAAGTGGTCAGTAAAGCTATGTCAATAATCTTCTTCTTGAATAATTATTTATTACACAATTTACGCTTAATCTTACGAAACTACTTACGTTCGCTGAGTGATACTGTTGTTATGTTGCATACAGAAGTAAACATTGTTTAAGACATTACGTCCCTAATGCTATACGTATCTACTCAATGCCTCACAAAAATGTTAATATTATAGAAGAAAATAGGATTTCCCGATCATCTTTAGTTCATTGATAGTTACCTCTGATCCTACAAATCATTTTACGACACATTTTTAACTCTTGTAAGAATAGTTGCTCTTATTCAAATGTAGAAAAATATTCATTTCTGTAGATGTTGTACGATGACCAATATTGTATTCATCAAATTAGATTGATACTGCGTTTTTTAATATTTTGCCATGAGTTTAATTAATTGAAATGGATGTTCTTTTTTATTTCATCATTTGAAAAATTGGTAACTTCAATAGACTCCAATGCAAGTGTAAAGAAAAAAAACTCAAAGGAATGTCATTATACTTAAAAAGTCCCATAATAAACCTTTTTATCACAGAAACCTACAAGAATTACAAACATTTTAAAAGTTTGCCTGGTCCATTGTGAGATAATACTATTGGGAGTTAAAATCTTATACCTTAATTTTGAACATGTAGCTTTTTCTAACGGCAAGTTTATCAGTACTTTCACACAAACTATTATTGACTGAATTACAATTTAAGAAATAATTAATTTTTTTTTGCCTTGACATATAGCTGATTGTAGTAGTTTCCCTTATATATTGGGCATAACATCTAAATATAAACTCAAGAAAATAATAATTCACACGCAAAACAATATTCTGATAATTATCAAATTTCAATAAAAAGTAAAACATCGTATAACCAATACATAGTCCGTATTTTGATGCTAATGTTCTCTATGTTCTGCTTCTGTAAGTATAAAAAAAAACACTTTCAACCAAGTGCACGATACATTGTTCGTGTAAGTATATAATTTTATACATGTATATATATATTTGTTAGGACCATTAAGAAATCGGAATCGTTTCATCTCTTGACAGATGTGTACTTTTTCGATGATAAACTACGTGAACTGGTAAATTCAGAAGAAAACATCTTTTGAAATGTATGTTATTTGTTTACCATTTTGGTGGAAGAATAAACGTCCATATCAAAGCATGTAGAAATGTGTTTTTTTTACATATCTTATAGGTCCATTTGTTTGGATTTAAACACCTGCAAACCTGGCCTCTTTATCACGTTAGGATCATACTGTTTATTTATTCAGTTAAAACATATACCCACCCCTCTGAGAGTCAATTATTGGACTTTCCGATATAGACTTGGTTTTCTGAGCGGAATTTTAACCCACGTCGATAGAGAGTCTTGAAAACGTGAGTTTCAACACACATGTGCACAGAACATAATATTTTAATATTGAAGTTTCGCCAGAAAAACAAATACTCGAATACCGCGAAGCGAATAGGGCTTATGTCAACTAAATCATATATATCATCCGAGCATACATGTTTCAATGATCTTCGAATATAACCTTTTTAAGCGCCGGTCCCAAACCGCCGTACTTGCAAGTGCGTGTTGTCTACTTGCAAAAACGTGGACAAAACTTGGCAATCCATACGTGGTTAGTACCGCCTCCGAACGGATTTGGAAGCACGCAGAAAACGTCGTAGCACTTTCAGTGCATGAAGCGGTGGTCACAACCCGCCGTACTTTAAGTGCGCCCTGTCTACTTGCAAATATGTCGGCAAAACTTGGCGATCCGTATACGTGGTGAGTACCGCCTCCGTACGTATTTGGATGCACGCATACACGCCGTAGCACTTTTAGTTCACTCGGCCTGCGGTCGGTCTACGGATTTACCCTAGTACTCGCATTCATCGTACTTGCGGGTTACGTGCATGTACGTACTTCTTCCCACGTTGTCAGAAAAAAGGCTCCCCCTAAAAAACGTACGGACTTAAAACACGCACGGTGGGGTTGTGACCAAGCCTTATAGTGATCTCTTCGTTCATCCGATACGAAACGTTTACCCTACTTACATATGTAAATCTACACCAGGCCTTGACAGAAACAAAACGTGCTAATCATGTTGGTATTTATTTTTACCCTGTATTGATACATCACGGAGTAAGTGAACATATCATAACATTGTAACAATAGTCCTAGACATTCTGAACATCATTTATCTTAGACATCACAGTATTTTCTGATGATTTGTCAATCAAAATCGGGGCTTACCCCCTTTGTCTTCCAAGAGCTACACTTGTTTATGTTGTTAAGTATCAGTTCGTGACAAAAATAGCCTTATTGTTTATAATGCATTTATCATACGAAATTACTCTACTTAATAGACGACATTGATACATAGATTATTTCCCTTCCTAATTTCCCTTCCGCCCAAAATGGACATAGCTGTTGGTACGACGATAGATATACCCGTCAAACTATTATTCTTTGAACCATATGGATAAACTAATGCACTCTCTGACATTTTAAACAATGCTGTTTTGTCATGTGACTAATATCTCTTCCACCTCTTCTAACCATCGGGCGGAATAGATAGAAGAGCTTCTAAAATTAGAAGCCAACCAATCGAACAGTTTGGAAGAGGTCTGCCTCTACCGGAAGCTCTTCCGTTTGACCAATCGAACCGGCTTTGTTTCTTTGCACGGGAATTAGGTAATCACGTGGTATAGTGTTCTGATACCACAGGGTCTAGAACAATGGCGGCGCCCACGAGTTCGAAGGTAAGACGTACTTTCCGTCGAAACTTTACATGTTTCGAGTTTTTCATATAGCCTATGTTGCAGCCAACAATTTTCCGAATCCATCGGTACCACAATTAATATTGTAACTGTCATAGTTTAAACTTTCGACGAAAAATACGACTAAGGTGCCGCCATTTTTCGTGACCCTGTGGTATCAATCTTCATTCTAGGTTGTAGATATACATTTGTACGTGACTTTTGTTAATCAAAAATTTGAATGATTTGATCTTTGAAAAGCTTAAAATTTACTCAATCAATTCCTAGTTGTTGTGTCATACACGCACCTGTTCATTTACTTCAATGATACAGTCCATCCCAAAGCCGCCCTAACCAGACTGAATGGGTTTTTTTGAATTGTAAATGAACTTTGTTGCAATAACATTTTGATGGACTTTAAGACGTATGGCGACCACATGTTTGCGCTTAAGTGGAATCTTTTGAAAAATGACGATGTGTATTAAGCCACGGTATTTAAAGTACATTATACATGCAGTGTTACGTCGGCGTTGCTTCTTTTGTTACATTTGAACTCAGTACAGCATGAATGATTAGTAAACCATCGCACTTAAAGATAAAACATCTTACATCCTTCATAGATAACTTGAAGATCAGATAACTGGGAATTGTTTACAGTCCAATCGTTTTGTCTCACAATAAAACTAAGCGTTGTGATTACATATCAACAATAAACAAACTTGATCTCGCTGTTTGTTTCATTCTTTGAGTATCATGTATACAAGTTAGGTAGCAAAACGCTAGTCCTAGCAGGCTGTTGAAAGGCACGCATTGTAGGTAGTGTATGCATCCCATAACTATAACGTAGTTAATGCACACTAAGACAATGAACTGTTTCCCGTTCCTTTATGCAGTGTACTTAAGGTCTTTGTATAGACAGAGTCAATGAGAACCAGTTTATCCAGAACAATTAAGAATTGTTTGTTGGATATTCTCGGTCTGTATCGTTATATGACAAATACATGTATACTGCACAACCTTTTACAAATTTAAATGCAATCTGTATAGGATGTTGCGCGTTCGGCGCGGATGCCAATTACATGAAATAGTTGCTGTCATACCAAGCATATTTTTCACTATACTAGTATTATAGTACATGCGTAGAAAAAAATGTATTCGCTCTTATAACAATGGTGCTAATTGTCAATTACTCTTTCAAACTTTGGCGCCGTTGATAGAAACACTTAATAACTATTATACTTGACACAATGTACTTATAAATATATATATCATTAGGTACGCATCTGAAATGTCAACTAGATGACTGTTTAATCCTTTGAAAACACACAAGAAGTTCAGTCCACAGTATTTTTAGAAAACATTACCATAAAAATAACTTAGGTAACTCTTATTGGGTTTCCTTTGAATGCTCTATGTACTGATTGTTTTTACAGCAAGAAATTGTGGGACCCAGACGTAATGATTAAACACTTATCATTTAATGTCAATATCTTATGAAGATGAGAAATTACATATAAAACAAAGGTACTATTACATTTTGTACTTGTTTTATATAAATGCAATTCTATGCACTTTACATTACCCCATAGGCATATGCAGACAATTAATCACTAGCAGTACTTTAATATGGTTGAAGATTCGTGCTTTTTTATAAATGATCACGTCAGTCATATTTTCAGAACCATTCCACAAGATGATAAAAGAATTGAAGTAATATAAGCACCAGGCGAACCGAATGTTATTTTTAAATTGCAGTTCAAATGTTTATAAGGAATTCTATGAAGATTGACATCTGGTCAAGTAGCATTCTATTTATCGTTATGTTAGAGAACAACATTTGGCAAGGTATATTACGTTTAATTGCCATGACAATAAAGTTCTTAAAAATGGAATTTATATTTAAAGAATCGCTTAAAATTAGAAATAATCTAAATTTTGTTGTCTTTATCGTACACCGCCATATATATATATAGCTATTATAAATGTTACGTGATTGCTGATTGGTTAATATTGTTTATAGTCGGCTTTATAGTGGCATGGCGGTGTATGATAAAGACATTTCTGTTCAAAAGTTAAATCCCGATTTCCCGAAAATTTGCTTCTTCTGTTAGAATTTGTGTATCTGTATTAATGTATTTAATTGTTCTTTTTAGGACATTCTAGTCAATTTCGCATATGATCGACTGACAAGCTTGCATTGGTATGTGAAATTAGTCCATTTTGGTGTGGCCGCATTTTTTCCGACCAAACGAAATGGGATCAGATTCTAGCGTTTCTTGGTCGATTTCTCAGTAACGGATTGACCTAGGAATTTAGTTTTGGTCTTATTTTGTGACAAAATATATACCTGAAACCGCTGCAAACCTTGAATTGAAAATTCGTCCGTATTGCTTTATAATTTTGTGTTTTGTAAAGGTGGTGCTCATTCACCGAAACGAAGAGATATACGCCTTCTTATAGTATAATTAGTAAATCTTAGGACAAATTTAATTTTCATTTAAGTTTATTATGGGTTAGGTTATTTTGTTTTATGTAGAATTTATTACAATTTTACCATCACAGGTCCGTTACTTCTGCCTGTGATTTCGAATAGTTTTCCTGGTTCTTTATAGTGGCCAGTGTTAAGCACCAATACACACATTGTCCTTTTTCTTGTTATTTTCTATACGTAGTACTTGGCTTGATGGTTGGGATGGGAACACTGTGAAGGCATCCCTGCGAAATTCGAAATCGAACTCAAAACCTTTCGTATAGTAGTCCAGCGCGTTTACCACTCGAACACCCTTATTCACATTCTCAACCCTAACATAACCAGCATAAATGATAATGTTTTCAAGTGAAACATTTTAAGATGTTTAACCGGTAGATATTTGTTGTTAAGGACTGGGTCACTTTAGTTTACAACGCATTCTAGTACTATGTTTCTTATGTACAAAGCTTTGTTTGATATCTTCCCGGATACTTTAACCGAGATTAGATCATGAATATATTTATACTCGAGCAAGCATGCTTTTGTATTGAACAACATGAAGTATTTACTTAACATACCACTGTTATATTGTTAAAAAATAACGGACACTCAAGGACTTATAACACACTCGTAAATTATTCCATAATAATATCGTTCAGAGCAAAAAAAAGCTTAAATGTCGAAATCAAACATAACTGAAGTACAATTATTGACATGAATTACGCAAAAAACAGTAAATCTATTCCTCGGAGTGTTAATAAACAATTACAAGGCAATAAAAAATGCAATGCGTATAGAAAGGGTGAACGCTCTGAGCGAACGTGTTATAACCATTTACGGGTTTATTGGGGGAAAGTGTTGTCGACAGTATGAAAATTACTTTGTGATGGAAATGTACGTCACAATTAATTTTTATGTTAATTACTTGTTATTTTTGTTTCTATTTATTACGCCTCTAAGCTATCTGTGAGATGAGCAATTGCGAAACATCAGCCAATTAATCTTGTCTTGGAATCTAATGTAAGCAAACAAATCGAAAATTCATTAGTTTTCTAACTTTTTAACAGCGCTTTTTTCTGTTCCGAATTCCCGAAGATGCATGTTGCGAAAATAATAATATTATTATGTCAGGGTGGATAACATATTTAAATACATAAGAAATTATTATTGCATTTAATCCAGCCTGAATATTACCGCCTGAATGTTGGTTACACTCCTCCTTTTACATTCCAGGCGAGTTATACAGATATAATACATCAATATAATACATGCAAGAAACCCTACACTGTCTATGATTTTATATGCTTTGCGTTATGTTGATCTGGTCTTGCAATGTTCTGCCCTGCACCGCCCCGCCCCGCCCCGCCCCTTGCTCTGCTCTGCCCCGCCCCTTGCTCTGCTCTGCTTAGTGAACGTAAACGACGGATGGGATCTAAGTTTCTGCGTAAAAACTTAAAGGGACTGTTTTGTTTATGTATTATTCTTAGCAGCCTGTGATCGATGCTTACACAAAAAGACGACATTGTAGTACTTATCATGAGGAACTGGTCTGTTTTAATATGCATCTCAATAAAAGAAATCTACAGCTGATCTGAATCATTGGAAACTGAATAATAGGTCAGCTTGCCATAGCCGTCACTGGCTCGGAGCGCATGAATTTTGATGCGGACCAAAGTACTACGTTTTTCTACATCCGCCACAATTGTTAAACTAGGTAGTTCCCGTTCCAGATTGCAGTGAACGTCTATATAAGTTCAGTTTCGATGAGTACTTCCAGTACTTTGATTTTATTAATCGCTTTCACTCACTCCTGATGAAGACATATACGTTCTGTTACAACTCTCTCATAATATATCAAACTGTATATATGAACACACACCATGTACCACGTGTAGAAATTCTAGTTCATCAACGTTTCTCGATTTTGTTATTTTGAGACAGTTGGTGAGTTCATTCTCAGACAAATAACGATCTCTTGAAACTCTTTACACAACTCATCTACATGTACTTTGATAAATCTATTATAACTAAGAAAACAGAAAACGCGCAATATTTCTCTTTTGTTTTTATACAGCGATGAAGAATAGTTCAATTGATGAATTATTACGTTATTTTTGTTATGAAATTCTAAGATAAAAATCATGAAAGAATTACGTATACCAGTGTTTGTAATGTTTTTTCTTTGTCTTGCATTAGCAGACTAATTATTTGTGTTAACTATAAAAAAAGAACAACACCTAAGCAGGTTTTCTATTGGTTGCCTACGTTATATACAATCTGTTAATCAACGGTATAATTTCTCCCGTTTAATATTAAGTCACGTAGGTTAGCGGCTTTTAATGTAAAATGTTTTAATGCGGACATTGAAATACATGTAATTAAAGTTCATTTCACAATAGTCAAGCACATTTGTAATGTCGCGATACCTTCGCCGACTGCCTACTTATCTATAAGATCTACGATATGTTTCACAAATATACTGTGTTCCATAGAGGCCACCATTCCATTGATATATTTTATCAATGCTATGACATTGTATATTATGTACAACACACATTATACTTAGTAAGATAAAACAATGTCAATGTCTGTACTTTAATATTTTAATAGACAAATATACAAAATTACGTAAAAACTTTGGTTATTAAAGATTGATTTATTTCAATGTCTGCTGTATATTACATTACTGACCGTCATCAATATTAAATAGCTTTAGAATAAGATTGAACATCCAGATTTCTCTTCAGTCAGATAAATTTCTTCAATGTTTAAATCATGAATTATAATGTAATTTGTATGAAAGTTTTACGCTGTTTTCGACCATCGCCGTCTGGCATTTAGGAGAAATACTGAATGACGAATAATTAAAAAGACGTTTTTTGTGTGTGTGTGTGTGTGTGTGTTCAATATACGAATCGGCACATTCAATAAAAAACCAACACCGTTCGCGTAATTCTGTCATATGTTATGTTCTTATAGCTAGGTAATTGCCCATTTTTTAATTTACTCATCGGAAAGATTGGAAGCAGAACTATTTTAATTCATATCTTTGGATACAAGGCACCTGTTCTTACCGGTTTTTTTTAGATGAATTATCCAATTAGTATTTATGTATTATCGAATCTTATAGCCAGCACTTAATCTAAGGATGGTATCAATTAATTAAATTGTGCAGTCTGGTTAAGAGGTATGCTACTTCAATGTTGATCTAGCTTATTCATTTTCTTTCATTTTTTTCTCAGATAAATTACGTCTTTTTCATATCAAAGAGAATCAATGGTCTATATCAAATAATTGTTCTTGATAAGCATACAGTCATGATTTGACAACATATAAATTTCAAGTAGGTCAATTAGTTTGATTTTAATCTAACATAAAAAAATGCAATCTTAATAAAAGATACTCCTATACTAATCCGTTCTATATTGTATGATTTATTAATTCTTCATTCAAATTATTTTTTATGAAACAACTTTTATTAAGCGATCATGCATGAGTCATGTGGTGGATACCTGCCCAAAATGGCATACCAGGCAATGAAAAGGCAGACATAAGAGCCAAGGCAGACGCGAAACAGGATCAACCACAAACATCAGTTTCCTATATGAAAAAGCAATGTAGGCCTATCCTATTCCCGACTTGCTAGCTGTACACCAATGAATGAGGAGAGGTCTGGTCCATACCTCAATCATATCATATCAACAGAAGCTATATGACTCGATGGAGGACATGAAAAGACCTGCTGCTAGTGTGTTGGTGTGATAACAGGCAGCGAAAGTGATAAAGTGGTCACTGTTTTAACGACTATTCTAATTAGCCACTATTTCAAATAGAGCGAGATTATTTCAAGTATGATATGAGATGAGATGTTTTAGGTAAATTGGGAAATGGATGTTGAAAGTGCTGAGACAAAGAATAATGATTTCTGAATATTTTATAACAATTGGTCGCATTAACTTACATAAAGCTGTAAAAATATGAAACACTGCACGTTCATTGTACGGACTTCCTGTTTGTTTCTCATTGTCGTTTTTTTACTAAGTTTATCACTCCAAAAAAAGTTTGTACTATGAGACACTGACTTTAACAATGACTATTTTATGGCAGTAAAGAGTCACGTTTTAAATATTGTTATTGAGACGAATAAACCCAGACAGGAAACACTTCAATCTCTGGTTAGTGTAAAGTGCACATGAATGCTAAAACAATAGCTTTCAAAAAATTCCTTTGAAAAATATTTCATACACATTAATTAGACCTTGAATAGTTCTTGGCGATAACTAACTACTATGTTTAAATCACTGCAACATGGAAACTGAACTTACATAGACTTGCACTAGCAACATGGAAACTGAACTTACATAGACTTGCACTAGCAACATGGAAACTGAACTTACATAAACTTACACTGCAACATGGAAACTGAACTTACATAGACTTGCACTAGCAACATGGAAACTGAACTTACATAAACTTACACTGCAACATGGAAACTGAACTTACATAGACTTACACTGCAACATGGAAACTGAACTTACATAAACTTACACTGCAACATGGAAACTGAACTTACATAGACTTACACTGCAACATGGAAACTGAACTTACATAGACTTACACTGCAACATGGAAACTGAACTTACATAGACTTACACTGCAACATGGAAACTGAACTTACATAGACTTACACTGCAACATGGAAACTGAACTTACAAAGACTTACACTGCAACATGGAAACTGAACTTACATAGACTTGCACTAGCAACATGGAAACTGAACTTACATAGACTTACACTGCAACATGGAAACTGAACTTACATAGACTTACACTGCAACATGGAAACTGAACTTACATAGACTTACACTGCAACATGGAAACTGAACTTACATAAACTTACACTGCAACATGGAAACTGAACTTACATAGACTTACACTGCAACATGGAAACTGAACTTACATAGACTTAGACTGCAACATGGAAACTGAACTTACAAAGACTTACACTGCAACATGGAAACTGAACTTACAAAGACTTACACTGCAACATGGAAACTTAACTTACAAAGACTTACACTGCAACATGGAAACTTAACTTACATAGACTTACACTGCAACATGGAAACTGAACTTACAAAGATTTACACTGCAACATGGAAACTGAACTTACATAGACTTACACTGCAACATGGAAACTGAACTTACAAAGATTTACACTGCAACATGGAAACTGAACTTACATAGACTTGCACTAGCAACATGGAAACTGAACTTACATAGACTTACACTGCAACATGGAAACTGAACTTACATAAACTTACACTGCAACATGGAAACTGAACTTACAAAGACTTACACTGCAACATGGAGACTGAACTTACATAGACTTGCACTAGCAACATGGAAACTGAACTTACATAGACTTACACTGCAACATGGAAACTGAACTTACATAGACTTACACTGCAACATGTAAACTGAAGTTACAAAGACTTACACTGCAACATGGAAACTGAACTTACAAAGACTTACACTGCAACATGGAAACTATACTTACATAGACTTACACTGCAACATGGAAACTGAACTTACATAGACTTACACTGCAACATGGAAACTGAACTTACAAAGACTTACACTGCAACATGGAAACTGAACTTACAAAGACTTACACTGCAACATGGAAACTGAACTTACATAGACTTACACTGCAACATGGAAACTGAACTTACAAAGACTTACACTGCAACATGGAAACTGAACTTACATAAACTTACACTGCAACATGGAAACTGAACTTACATAAACTTACACTGCAACATGGAAACTGAACTTACATAGACTTACACTGCAACATGGAAACTGAACTTACAAAGACTTACACTGCAACATGGAAACTGAACTTACATAGACTTACACTGCAACATGGAAACTGAACTTACATAAACTTACACTGCAACATGGAAACTGAACTTACAAAGACTTACACTGCAACATGGAAACTGAACTTACATAAACTTACACTGCAACATGGAAACTGAACTTACAAAGACTTACACTGCAACATGGAAACTGAACTTACATAGACTTACACTGCAACATGGAAACTGAACTTACATAAACTTACACTGCAACATGGAAACTGAACTTACATAGACTTACACTGCAACATGGAAACTGAACTTACATAGACTTACACTGCAACATGGAAACTGAACTTACATAGACTTACACTGCAACATGGAAACTGAACTTACAAAGACTTACACTGCAACATGGAAACTGAACTTACAAAGACTTACACTGCAACATGGAAACTGAACTTACATAGACTTACACTGCAACATGGAAACTGAACTTACATAGACTTACACTGCAACATGGAAACTGAACTTACAAAGACTTACACTGCAACATGGAAACTGAACTTACATAGACTTACACTGCAACATGGAAACTGAACTTACAAAGACTTACACTGCAACATGGAAACTGAACTTACAAAGACTTACACTGCAACATGGAAACTGAACTTACAAAGACCTACACTGCAACATGGAAACTGAACTTACATAGACTTACACTGTAACATGAAAACTGAACTTACATAAACTTACACTGCAACATGGAAACTGAACTTACATAGACTTACACTGCAACATGGATACTTTAATAATAGTGTATGTTAATTTGAAATTGAAATTGTTAACCTTGGTTTATGTTTTCAAATCTTTCCATTACAGACAGCATGTCAACTACCCCTTGACTTTGTCTTAACTCATTTTGTTTATACCGTAACTTTACATAAATATTCACTTGCATTTGAAGCTGTGTACCATGGTTTTTTTAATTACATTATTTAAGACTGTCAAAGGGGTTTAATTGTTGCATACTTTTTTTTGTGGCACGCAGTGGTCCATAAGTATATGTAGACCTGTAGAAGCCAAACATTACAGAAAGTCTGAACGTTAAAAATATTAGTTGTGGTTGGAACATTAACACAGGAATTATCAGATAAACATGCACCACCCTGGGAGTATATGTGTCACAGACTTGTTAGAAACATGCGTTTGAAAACATATTCTCCGAAACTTCAAGAAAAAGGAGTTTACTATTTGGTATCGTCTATGCGGGGCAAGGGTGCATTTCCTCCCCATGACAGGGCGCTGTAAATGCGTTGAAAATCACCGCATAGACGAAACCGGTCACGTGTATGCGGCGACACGCCTATGAGGCATCACAAAGCTCATTGATTGTTTAATAACATATTAGTATGCATAATATGCACAGTATATGTTATCAAATTAAGTAAGTAATATATCCTTGCTTTGCGCATGTCAAAAGCACCCGGCTTTGTTTGATATGTTTAGGTTACTAGATGACAATAACTTGATACTTTTGAACAGACTTGGTCTGGTATAATATAATCAAGCTATAAATTGTCGTCAAGTAAAAGTAAATAATTGGAGGGAAGCATTATTAACAGGCGGTTGCTAAATGGTAGAAGACATAAATGATGGAAATATGGAGGACCATAATGTTCATAATCACCTATCAAAAACTTTGTAATATATATTCAAGTTAACACATTTGTTGAGTGGCTACCCTTACTTCCAGGAAACATCCAAAATAAAAAGGTTAATGACTTACAGCATATGGTACCGCTTGTTAATTGCGTTATAGAAAGTGACAGGTGTAATTCTTTATTATATTATTACATAAGCGTTTCATGTTTCTACGAAGTACTTGACGGGTTTAGGAGGAATTTTTTTAACCGGCTTGTATATTGGTATTATGTTCTAAGTACATATCTCTTGAACTTATGTGATATTCTTGTCAAGTTTACTAATGTATGCCTTTTGGCTGCGAAACCAAGCATCTTTCTTTTAGAAATAATTGCAGAACACTTTCTCAGGTGCGTTCACTCTTCGTGTGACTTAACAAGTTAGCGCAGTCGGTGGTTAGAGCGTTTGTTTACTGATCAAAAGGTTGCCAGTTCAAACCACACTGTCTGTGACAAATTTGACAGAAGATAATTATAACATTGTATGTTAAATTACCATACACCTCATAATTGTGTGAGGTAATTTGGCAGTGGCGTTTCTCAATAAAATTAATTAACGACCATTGAAAACATTGACAATACGTAAATGGGATTAGCACTGTTATGACCCTCTTTGATGATTATAAGCTTATTTAGGTTACGTACGTACATATTTTTTCTTCTACTCTTGACCCAAACTTTCATTTGAGCGCGTCTTTAAGAAAAAGAAAAAACAGACTTGAAGACATTTTATCAAAATTATATCCTTTGTTTTCGGTTCATTTTTGATTTGCCACAAACTCTTTACATGCAGAGCAAAACGTTTGTGATGAAGCAAATAATTATTCTAATAGACATTGACAATAATTGTTTACTCAAATTTAGTCTTGTATTACTGATTCGAATTGTAACAAATATCGGCCATTTTTGTTTGGCGAACATTGCAATGATTATTGTTCGATAAGTACAATTAACTAATGACCAACTAATATGTCGCGGGAATCACTAGGTTTTATTACCCATAATGTCATAATTGAAAACTGAAGGCACACATTATAGGGATATTTATGTATTTCTTATAGGTTTCTATGATAGAGGTGCACTTACCGTTAGATTACCATGGAAATAGCAGATTTTGTAAAGATAAGACACAAAAAGGACCATCTTAATGAAGCTTCAAGGTTGAAAGATAAAAAAATCTATCTAATTTGCTAACGACTAATCGGTGTGAATATCTTCATAATCTAATGTCTTGGGGGAGCGACTCTCACGCCGCGGCCATATTTACGGTCACGGACGTAGTTGACTGTAGTACTTTTGACGTTCATTGCACGTAGTTAATTTCATACCTTAAATCTTAATTAAAATCGATTAAATGTAGTTAAGTTTGGACCGTTAATACAAAAATATCAATAGGTTATGATACTAACTGGACAATGTGAAGTCATACATTAATTTATAATTTAAATTTATTATCATTTTCGACTGTTGTTGACTAAAGTGCATTTTCTACGTGATAGTTTTGACATACATCATATTGTATACTCGTATGTTTATGTGTATTTACAAATACTTGTACATGAATATACTAGTATTTAACATTCAATTCTCAATTTTTAAAAACAAATTACATTTGTAGTGAATGTTCGAATTGATATCAAGTTTTCTGTGCCGTGTAAGAAGTGTATTGTCACCACATAACAATAGCCCACGACATACAGCGATACAATTTACATTCATTTGCTGTAAGAATAAAACCATTTGGGCATGGATTGGAAATTGGTACTGGGATAATTGGTGGGTGTAGTGGTTACGCGCTGGACTTCTGAATTAAGGGTCGTAGGCTCGAATTTCGGCTCCGCCTTCCAAATTTCTCAGAGACGGATTTTCAGAGTTCCAATCCCATGTACCGAGCTAAGTGATGTAAAATATTATAGATAGTGTAAAGTACTGTGTACTGTAGATAATCAGAGGAAACGGGATGAGGCGCGCTGCGGCGCTTTCCATCGGGCACGATAAAGGAAAACTATAAGAAAAAAGAGTAGGGATATAAACGTCCGGTTCTCCTTTATATTATCTCCCTTCTATCTGGGGCGACTTTGTAATGACGATAGCTGTTGGATGGGCCGTCAAACAATGGATCAGTGGATATACATGTGATTTGGTGCAATGTGTCTTTCATTCCAGTCCTAAGCTTCAGTTATCACATGATTGCACTTAACCGCGGTATTCGGCACCCAAGCTGGTTCAGACCTTGCAAGAATACTTTCTTCTTATAATTATAAAAACATCAACAATCCGGAAAAGTGATGCATAAACCATGTTAGCATTTTCTCCGCTTTTTAAAAAGAATGTTGGGTTTATAGTATTCGGTATATTAAACAGTTTATGAAGTCGAACGTTGCTGTTCGCATAACGTTAAGCATGATAGAACCGTTTACTAGTATATGATAATTGTATTGTGTATTTGTATAATTGTACTAACTACGTAGTGTATTGTTGGTGCTTTCTCGAGTATTACTCTGTTCAGTTTGCTGAAAATAGTGTTGGACTGCTGAGCTCGGTAATCCTTTGCTAATATTTGTGCCAAATTGTCTGTGAGAGAATGGTTTAGATATTTGGATTTATTGAACATTTCTTATATGAAATGTAAAGCGACTTATTGTGTTAAAGAAATGAATTGTCTTATATCGCTTATCTATTGAAAAAGAATCTTCGTTGAAAACCTGCGTAAGTTGTGTGCTTCGATGGAGAATACTTTGACGAACGTGAGATCTTATTGTTTGATGCTTTGAGTGATAGTCATCAAACTACAATATGGCCGGAAGACCTCGATCTTTATCGATCAAGCCGCGGCTTTCATTTTCTATCTGTGGAAGCCAGCCGAAACTAAAGGTCAGTTTATAATTGCTATAGCTGTCAGCCGTACATGAGTTGTATGTAATTTTTCACCTTTGTCTAATAATATATGAGGTGGTATCCCATTTATTTTTTTCTAAATTTGACATTGATAAATTTAAAAAAAAAATGTATCCAATAATTAATGGACCATATTGAGACTGTTTAGACTTTTTGTAAATGGGCATCAGAATAATAATGTTTAATAGTAACCGATAATTTATCTGGTTTGAAGATGTATTAATGTTTTAATACCAATTTTAATGATATGGGTGCATAATCAGCATTATGTTTTATATGGCCGTTTTCAAATTCAAAATAAGTAAAGTCGTTTTTATTTTCGTAATTGTTAGTAAATGGTTCAATGATTAAAAAAACGTTTACTAAATCGTTCGTCAGACAATTTAGCTTTGTTCAATGGCTTTATAATAGTATTACATAGCCCTTCATGGTAGAAAAGTTATGGGTTGTGTCTAGTAATCCTGAGTTCATCACCACTGTCAGCTCGAACCCACCTAGCTGAGACAAGACTCATATATTTACAGAAGGTCAGTGGTTCTACCCAGGTATAAATCTTTACTCTTCTACGGTAGTTGAAGGTTAAACATCTGCAACATGTCCTTGTGATATTAAAACACTGTGAAAAAAATAGTTAATAATCATTTTAAGAAGCGCCTAAATACATTGAGCGTAATTCTTCAGAGTAACACATGAAAGAAATTCGTTTCTTTGGTCAATTCATGGTCGAGATGGCGGATACAAACATAATTCAATACACAATCAAACATATTGGTGTATTCTGTCATTCGTAGGTACATTAATAAACACATCATGGACTGTTTGTTGATAGATGTTCACAAAGTCAAGATAAATATTTATGTACGGGAAAGCAGTAATTGCTGACAGATGAAAGTATGAGCTTATAGATAAGCTACATCGATGGTCTCTTGTACATTTTTTATTGTTTGTTTAGCTGAATGTTTTCCATCCCGTCAAATTGGTCTGACAACAAAAGTCTTTCTGTATCAATAAAACATTTAGGATGTTCATACTGTGTGGTATACTGTGGTCAGTATAGTCGTTGGCAACAGCGTGGAAGCAATAACGAATGTAAGCTACAGACTCAAGCTGTCAGTCAAAGGTCAGAGTTAAGTACCGCGGCTGATAAGATATATGTTTGATTGATAATTCATGACAAAAAGCGCTATGTTTGGAAACAGTCTAAATAATTTCTTATCTTAGTTCCGTCTATGTGCAATAAAAAATGCCATTTACACGTTTAATTACAATGAATTACATTTTTAAGGTTCACCAGACGCTTGTGACACCAGAAGGGTCGGCAACTTGATAAGCATTTTAAGAAAGGGTTTATTTATTTGTTGTTTAACGGCCAATTCGACATCTATGGTCATTTCAAAGCCGCCCTAGAGAGAGGGGAGATAAGATACAGAGTAATCGAGCATTTATAATAATATAATCGAACAGTTTTTCCTGGGTTCTTTATCGTGCCTGGTGTGAAGCACCGATACACGCATTACCCTGTTCCTGTAATTTTCTAGACACACTTCTTGGCTCGGTAGTTGGGAAGGGGACTCTAAAACAAGCAATGGTGAATAAGTCCGTGTCTCGATGTCTACAATGCTTCGGTAAAGATCGTGGAATGTCATTATTTTCCATTATGAAATCCGTAGATTTACGGAAAAAGTTAATGATGCCTGTATCCTTGAACACTGTCCATGTTTGACTTTTAACTTTAAATTGGCTCATGATCAAAGTAATCTTTTCCCCCTTCTTCATAATAGACTTATTGTCCCATTCCAACATTTTCTTCCTACAGGTTGTTGTTCCAAATTCTGGCCCAGAATCTGGGTAGCTTGGTGCTTTCTTTGGTGTTATTTAATGTTATACGATTCGTTACAAATTATATGGTACATTAATTCCAACGATTCAAATAAGTGAAAGCTAGTAAAATTAAATTATCCGAGACTATTGTATTGTATATTTGAATTAAGTTAAGATGTAAATAATTGTCTGCTAATAGGAATTACAAAACTGTTCACGCCGAGTTGGATCCACACGATGCTTTTGAATAACTGGAAAATATCCATATCGTTGTAATGGCAGCGAAGTTGATTTCAAGTACAGTAAAACTTGTCAACAAAGGCCACCCATGGGGAAGACAAAATGTGGCCTTTATTGACAGATGGTCTTTACTTGGAGGTCATTCTTTTTCTAAATAATGAATGACAGTTTACATCAAAATGGACTTTATTCTCAAGGTGGTCTTTACTCAGAAGTGGCCACAAACACGGAATTTACAGTATATAACTAGTTCATTTTGATGAGCACACTTTTACTCGTACGGTACTTGAACACATTGTTGTCAATGTGCGTATCCAGCTATCCTATCCAAATAATTCCCGTTGGCGGCTACAACCCAATTTTATCTAGTAATGATTTTTGCAAACTTGATAATACTCTTTTGTACCACAATGCAGTCTCTGGCATTCATCTATGTACCAGCAAAAATATGTACATTGTGTATGTATACTTTATCTTATATCTTATGAACACATTATCTGACGGACGAAACCTATAGAATATGCTTCATGTATGAGTTATGCACAATGCACCAATACCATAGTTATTTTCTTAATTACATTGTACTTATAATTCAGTTATCATAGTCTTGTACTAAGCTTGGATTATGTGATTTGCTAACTAATATGAGGCTAAACTATTGGTTTTAGTTCAGACGGTGTCTGCAACATTTTGACGCCATTGGTGTAAAATATGTTTGATGTTAATTGTTCTGACTGTTGGTGCTCCTGTGATGTATGAGTGATATTGTAATTCAAGGTGATAGTGTACATGTATTAAGTTTAAGATTATCTTGCTGACGGTGTTGTGGTTTTTAGGAACACAGTTCCTATAGGTATACATGACCTAGCTCTTTTTGTTTTAACAAAACCGTGACGTCTTTAATCCGCCTTGAAAATAGTACCATTTGGTGTATAATTGTGTTGATGGTGGTGGTGGTGTTGTCGCTGCTTCTGTTACTGTTGGGTATGGTTGCTGCTGCTAGTGTTGCTGTTATTTCTATTGATTTGATTATTTCTGTTGCTGCTGTTTATACTGCTGTTGTTTTATGGTGCTGCTATTTGAAGTATTTTTATTGTTGTTAGGTTATTTCCGTTGAGCTGAATTCACAGCCAGTGTACCGCGAATTTGGGAATATGTTTCGTGTGAGGCCTTGTTATTTGAGTTTGCATATTGCTAGACTGTATAAAGTATTAGTTTTATTGCTTAAACATGTGTCTTAGATATCGTACAGGTATGTGTGATTTGTAACTGTATTAGATAAATACTTGAGCAAATCCCTTCATAATGCACAACTTTACCCCATAAAATTCGTCTAAAACTAAATTTATTAATACTAAGTATACAGTTTGGCATGTTTTCCCATTAACACAAGGAATTCTCCTACATATATGTCTATATTGTTTCTCTTCCCACATTATCAAAGTGGTGTCTTCCCGTCAAAACTAATTAGAACACATGTCTTGTTACAGTTCATTGATAACGATTTCTACAGAACTCTTATCACTAATATATTCGTCGTTGAGTAAATTACACGTAAGACAATGTTTGTTTCTGGTTACTCGACTAACCTTATTTTTTCTTCAAGACGCTAGACTTTTTAATAAATATTATGCTCAAAAACGGTACATCCATTTCTCACTTGTGTACCTCACCGCATGCTTTCAAGAGCTAAATAAAAGCAAAAAAAGAGAGAGAAAACATCCCGACCTACCTACCCAAATATTGAATAGCATGTAACAAGGAACAAATCGTTTATTTTTAAGGCCTTACTATTTATTTTGATTGTGTTACATGGCTATGTTGCTCATTGTTATATTTCCAATACAATGTATATTAAAACTAACCAATGAGAAACAGTTAAGATTTTAATGCTGTTGTTTTTTTCAATTCGCGAGTTGACTTGATCTGATCAATATAAATTTGCTGGCACACAAAAGAGAAATCAAAACATTAGAAATGATTGAAGACAATAAGATCAAAATATTGTTTTGAATAAGAACATGCCATTGTAACAAAAAAACAAGCAGAAATACTTGAAAACGTCTTGGAATGAGTTTCTATCCGTTTATTAATATTCAGCATACAAAAATCATCTCGGCAAGCTGGTGTAAAGATCACCATATTTTGTGAACGCCCTTAGTACAAAGGGTTGTTTTATATCAAGTAAAAACAGTGATCACATAAAGATATGCGAATACTCACTGTTGGATATGATGTATTAATAATAGCATACTTCCTTCATAAAACGTTTCATATCCATGTTTATTTGTGTGTAATATCCAAGAATTATGCTAATAATATTACAATTACGTAATTTAGTCCATTTTACGTATGAAGTACTCATGATGAAGTTAGTACATGGATATTTGATTCTGATTATTGTCCGATGAAGTTTATGATAATCTTTATTATTTACGTTAAAGGTCAGTATCCTCCAATCCATTGTGTAAGTGTTTTAATTACCGTCATGTAAGATGTGCCAAATAAACAAAAAATAAAACTGAAGAGATACTAAAAAATACCAGTAAATAAAACACAGCTTTAATGAACGAATTAACACAATTTTTATTGTTAGCAGACACAGGAGTCAATAGGCTTGTAAATAAGACATTTTATGTGGTATCCACTTTCAATGTTCATATAAACACATGTTTGTTATTCCAAAGATCTTAGTGATAATATGTTTATTCAAAGAAAGACATACACTCGATCTAACTTGATGTTGGTATGAAAAGATGGTTTTATTTCATAGATGATCTAATACGTCGTAAAAACAATTAGGTTAATGTGTGCGGAAAGCATTTATAATACGAAATCGTGTGTAGGTCAAAAGTCTTACAAGAAAAATGATTGAAGATATTCCTTTAGATCACAACATCATGAACAATATACATGATCTATCCTTACTTGAATTCAATCAATTCATACCCAAGTTTCGGTCAACTAAACGCATCCCGCCGACCCTATATTTTCCCCACCAAACCAAAACTTTCTTCGGTCTCTGTCAAATGTTTTCTTGATGATATTTTATTTTCATAATTATGACTATTATCGAAACTGAAAAAGGTTTTTTCTTCACATACGCATCACATACGCATTTCACGTCATGTAATCTAACTTAGTGAGCTGTCGATGTTCATTGAAGCGAAAGCTATGTCGATGTTTACAATTATTGCAAAACTAATTACTTACGCAACAAAAAGTAATGCGCCAAAAAATGCTTCAAATATTTAGACGTTGTATAAAACTGTATTATGTGTTCAAGTTTACGAGTAAAACACCGTCGATATATTCGTATTTAATCTCCGTAATGTAACGGAGCATTTCTGCTCTCGTAAACCTCCGTTACTTTAATCAACATGTCTGGCTTCCATCAATGTTTTGATTAAACCAATTACAGTCATCCCTGGAACAATCAACGCCTCCCAATTCATGTTGGCATTGACCTAATAGAAAACACCAAAAAACATATCTTGTTACTCAATGAAGTACAACTATCATGATTTTTTTCTTTTGGATTTTTTAAGCGATGAAATGAATGACTAATTCATGTAATATATATATGTATTATAATTATATGTTTGAATTTTACGCCCCCTTTCAGTCAGAGTCATATCGTCGCCCTAATTCCAGAATGTTGTAACTCCATTTTTTGAAAAAATGAGTTTTTGGTATCAAAATGTTCGTCTTTTCAAGCTCTATCTAGTGGTATGAGCAGCAACACTCAGGAACCTACCTATATTGAGTTATTGCCAGGGTCAGATTGATGTATGTCCATATATTGCAACAAAATTCAAGTCCAGAGTGTTGTAACTTTTGAGCAAATAGCTTTCCTGGATATTGGTCACGTGATACCATCTTTTCAAGATGGCGGAGTTTTGAGATATGTGGTGGACAGTTCAACTAAACATTGTGCCTGCGAAGAACCAGTACTAGACTCCCGTCCTCCGTAAGCAACAGTTACTGCCTACGTAAAGAGACATGGTCGGTAGCTGGACCCTCAACGATGTAAAGAGAGATTGCTTTAAATGTGTAAGGCATGGTTATGTCATCAAGGCTAAGGAAAGAAATTGTATCCGATGTTACGCAAATGTCATTATTTTGGTGGTGAGAGGACTTATTTACCTAAAACTCTCTTGCGGTCCGGCAGTAGATGAACATATTTTGAAATACATGTATATTAGTTTAACTCATGAATACGTCTATATTATTAGTATCCATTTAATTCTGCCTACATATTGTTATCTATCTAGCATGGAATGTATAAATTATATTCATCATAATCAATCACCGTGTAGCTATTTCTTATTTTGAAGAACGCCATGAAGATAATGGGTTCTCCTTGCCATTAAATAAACATTTGTTTAATGTTTTACATTTCCTATTCGGAATTCATCTTCTTGTTTGGTTGCCAACTATATATCACTTTTGGAACTTGATTTTTTTTCAAAATCAAGTTCCTTTGTAATCATAGAGCAATCTACCATCATTTTACTCCATAACAGCTTGGCTAAAAGAAAGCCGAATAAAGTAAATAGTGCGCAACTAAATAGTTATATAGATGTATCTGGTATATTTCCTAAATTAAGTGTGTCGGATCTAAATATATTTCAAACCATTTTAGTGTAACTACATGGAAAAAGTAATGTATCTAAATAAGTGCTGTCGGTAAATACATGACATATTCAAATGCGTAGAATTAAAACCGCCTATCCGCTAGCCAAGAAAATATCGCGCCTAGGTGGCTGTTCTGCATATCCTGTTTCCGTAAAAGTAGTTCTACTTTCGTTTTTTTTTGTCCGATGATTCAGTAATATCACTACATACGTATGCATGCATTTGCAACAATCTACCATCGATGTATGTGTTTTGTGCCTTTTTAACATTGTCTTCATTTAATAAGGCAAATTCTCATCTAATCGTATTGATTTATACTTGACATAAAATGGCGACTCCGTAAACATCGCAATGTGTACACCCAGGTCACGTGATACTCACATCAACTAGTATTACCATAGGCACTCGATTGTGTGATTTTTATACGTTTACAGACGTTATTTTTAAATTTCACCCATCAAACAACGCAAACCTGTCGAAAGAAAAATCTTCATTTTTTCCCTTATTGAGTGTATAAAATACTCCAAGGTAGTGAACTCGCCATCTTTTCGATTGACGGTAGTGACGAAAATAAGCGTGGGTACCGGTTTTCCTTCTAATCTGCACGTGTTTTCCGGGAACCTTGCTTTCGTTGTAGTGTTCCCCAACTTTATACGTTTTGACAGCCTTTACAAGGAAAGCCGGGACCCACGCTTATTTTCGTCACGTAAAATACTGGTTGTTTGCTTTTAAAAAATGATTGTTTAAAGCCCCATAAGCTTTTTGCTATAGAAAAATATATGCAAAAAAACAAACAATTGCTGATATTATCCCAAGATAATTATTACTGACGAAACGAGCACTTTTTCTTCTTAAAACACTCATTTCATTGTGATTTTGCTTTTGTAAACTTGAAATATGTAGAGCGCGTGACGTCACTAGATACGACGTGTGCATAACTTGATGCGGGAAACACAGCTGTTCTATAAATAGTATTTATTTCAATGATATGGAAAAAAATACATTATTGGTTTTGGAAACATTTTTCCTTGCTATTAAGTATGCACGTGAGGAAAACACATCAGATTCCTCTGTTATAGGTCTAACAGAAACTATTACGACTGATAAATTTATATGCTAATGGGGCTTTAAGAGTTCTTTTTATTCAAGATCATTTAGAATTACATGATCACGTTTGAATCTCGTGCAACACCAGGTTATTGCGCCGGGGTCTTTTTAATTTGAGTGATCCTAGTTGTGTTCAATGCGATGATGTACTGTTGTACTGTTAAGTATTGATGTTGTTATTTACTGTTACATATGTGTTGTTCACTAGTTTAGTGTACAACAAGAGTTTTTAATGCAATTTCATTAATTGTCTTTAATTAATGTGCTGAACATTAAACATTCATATACTTTCTTTTCATTTTAAAAACTAAGGGACTAAAGTAAAGCGTATGTGCTTCACATGCATGTATATGACCTGCATTATAAATGAATGAAAATCGGTCAGCTAGTGTAAACATATCTGAATAGGCACGGACGACATGGATAAAATAAATAAATAAAAAAAACGAACGAACGAATGATAATTTAAATGAACGAACGAGCGAATGATAGTTAAACAAACGAACGAACGAATGAACATATTGAAAATACGCATGTTGGCAGTACTATTCTATCGCATGTACAATGACATAGTCAACACATTTTTTATGCACCATTCTTTATTGCATTTTATCGATGAATAGTCCAGTCTAGATTCGAACTGATTATTGGTGCAATAATCGATGTTATCGCTAACAACATCATCGTATCGGCTGTGATCGGTTACAATGTTATCTCAATTACGTATAATTATGTTAATTATGCTTTGTAGTGTCATATATGAGTTAAATACTAGGTCAAATCATTATAGCATGTATTGTAGAATAGCTACATATAGTGCGGGTATGAGGACACATATGTCCAGGTGAACCAGTCCATGATCATATGTTCATATCGATATTGGTAATTATTTAATTAGTTCATGATCAGATCTAATTACGTAATCAACCAAGTGCTCGAAGGGGCCACGCTTATTGGTTCTATTACATGTTGATACGTTCACTTATACTGATTTGTTATTGTTTATGAGCATTCTATGCGGAATCATGTCTTTTATATTACAATTTTTTTTACGATAATAACGTGTGTCACCTTTGTGTTTTTTTATCGATATGGATATTGTTAATGAGGTTGTGCGTTTAACGATACAAGTTAATTTCTGTGTTGCTGTGAATTTTTAATAGAATACGCTGGAATTACCGTCGATGGATAATTAAGTTCATTTTTATCAACGACACAGTTTCATTTCTGTTTAATGTCATTAAAGCGATTTCTCAGACATTGAAACATATAAACTGTTGCAAATTATTAAATGATTAGTTTCAATCTTGTTTATAGACCTATAAATGTTTTACACGAGGGTTAACTATCTCAAATAAAACATGCGGATGCGTTCTTGGCATACACGGTCTCCTGGATCAGAGATAGAGGTTTGTTATAAAAGAATGTCCATAAAATTGATTATTCGGGCTTATTAAAGTATGTAAAGGTCTTGACGAGTTATACTTTTGCACTCGTCATTCGAAATGGCGCGAGGGCAGAAAGTGATACCCCAGTCCACCCGTCCGATAATTCAAGAAATATTTCATGGCTTTATATTTTGCATGAAGGTATGACAATTAAATACTGGTCAAGTTCTATTTTCGTTGAAGTCCAAACATTTTCATAGGAGTTATGCTCCTTTTCGACTTAGCGCTCAGCGGAGGCATTCGTGTCATTCGAACACATTTCTAGTTATTTAAAGTGTATTTAACAAATGAGACAAATCGACCAATTCCTTGTCATTTCGAATGAGTGCGATTTAACTGTATTACGTCATGATGAATGTGCTAATAATTGTTTCAGATATTAAGCTTTCCGGTTAGAATTCAGTGTTGTATTTATGACTGCATAAACTGTTCTTCGTTGCGGTCTATAAGACTGAATAAAAATTATATCTGAATTCCAATCATTTTATATACATGTAATAACATTTATAATATGTTGTTGCCCTTCAAGTGTGGCGTTATTATCAAACATAGAAAGTAGTAGCATTACAATATGGTTGTGAATGCCGTTTATATAAATTACATTGTACATTGAATGAATAAACACAATGGCGACCAGACCCATTTGGTCAGTCAGCTGTGAGCTCAAATATCTCATATCTTGTCTTTTAAAGTTTCATCAGACAATAATGACTTTATCATAAAAATAGCCTGGCATCATTATTTATCAGAACATGCATTAAAAAAATTAATTTGCTTTTAACTTTTGACCATGATACTTTGAGAATGGAATTAAGATTTGAGTTATGAGACTGTTCTCACGTTTTATAATCTTGGTCCTAGGGATGCAATATTGTCTTAAATGTATCATGGCTCTATGTGTTTCACTCACATATGCATAACTCAGCCATTATCTGTGTACATATTCATGTCATCTTTACTTTATCTGTATTTTTCTGATGTAGACTATGTACTTTGTACGCGACTGAATAAATTATTTGTTCTTAAAAAATGAACCGTCAACCACAAAAACAAAACAGTTGATTTATTACGTAATTTAAAGCAATGCTAACAAACTTCTTTAAACAAATATACATATCCATCGATAACTTTAACTACGAGATAGAATTCTTTCATACTTTTGATACTAAGACGAAATCGGACGATTTAGCAAAGGGTCGTGCTTATTGCGTGTTCCATACTGCGAAAGTAATTTCCAGTCATTTCGTTTAGTCTTCGGTTTCTCAACAACAAACTGCTGGCCCTGTTATATCCTCAACGGGATGTAAAATTACACATTGATATCAATACGGCTAGATTATTATCCCGATTTTCGATTTATATCAGCATTCGATGATATAGAAAGATCTTACACTAAACTTTCCTAAATTAATGGCGCCGTTTAGTGTCTTTAAAACACATGTAGAGCTATTCTGAAGGTCGAAAAAAATCGACAAACCGGTGTGAGTTGTGCAATTGCTGTGAAAATAGGCATGCCGTGAAATTCACTTAATTTAAATTATGCAATATTAAAATACGTAGAAAAACAACAAAAGATGTCTATAAATGAACGATTTACATTTTAAACGTGGTACAATAGTTCAAATTACAAGGTTATTCAATGCAAAATGAGTTACAGAATGAATGATGGGGACTAGCGAATAAAATGAAATGAAAAACACGACATGTTACGTTGTGTCACTAAAAGTCATGCTAATCATCTTAACAGTGCAATAATATAATTCATTTGTAAATCTAAATATCATTGACATACAATATTGAACATTTTTCTTTTGTATCTCCTACTATTTATGACACATAAAACCGACAAGGCCCATTTGCCAATGTACATGTATGTAGATATGGATACAGATGACTTTAGATCAACACTGAATAATAATTTAAACTCTGTTTATAGTCTAAAAATGTTTGAAAACTCGTTTAAGGAGTACAGACCCTAATACAACCCCCCCCCCCCCCGTATGATATGAAATTAAATATAACTGACCCTGGTCCAACATTTCAAATGGTTGGAACATAATATATATCTAATCATCCTGTTTGAATGTCACAATTTATATGGAACTGGTACCTTTAACGTTTGTTCATAGGCGTTAGAATTTTGTATGGGAGTCCGTTATTATAATCGAATAACATTACAATGAAGTTTTATTTTCAGCGGCTTGGAATCGTGTAATAGCTTTCATGAAAAGTATAAATCATTTATGTTGTATTAACTATCACCGTGCTTGTTTCGTGTCCTCTTAACATAGTTTGTCTATTTATATTTACAGCTGAATGAGTTCGGCCAGGACCCTGTGATGGGGGAGTACCTCTGTATAGGAGATTATATATGCTTATATTGTGAGGAGACGGAAGGATATGTATACAGTGAACAATCAAGGTAAAAACAATCATAATTCTATTCTGTTCAATCAATTAAATCGAACCTGTGTTAGCAGCCACCTCAAAGTAAAAAATGTCATTGATGATTTATACCAAATAACCTCTGAATAAAAGCCACCCTGTGAGTAAAGGCGATTTTTCAAATGGTCCTTGATTATTCAGAACCTCCGAATACAGGTCATCTGTCAAAAGGTAATATTTTTTCTTTCCCAAAAGTGGCATTTGTTCATCTCGGCACCAACCATGTACTCGATATGTCCTATTTCTACAACAAAATAAGTCTAAACATCAAATAACTTGGGTTAAAAAACAAACACGTGGTGCCTCACCTTGACAGCCTCATAACCGTTCTACAACATGACGCTACAGTAAAATAGTCCCAAACAATCAATATAGTTATTTGGAACACGTAAAATTCAATAGAATACGCTGAGAATTTAAATATCTACTTTATTTACAACATTTTCTCATTTCATAATATATAAATACAATAAGTTGTAACTAGCGGACCACGGCGTAGGAATACAAAGTGACGACAATAAAGTATACCACGTGATATACTGACAGGATATAGCTGTATAATATCTTAATGTACAAACGTTATTGCTATTACTAAATGTTTCTTCGATAACAATCAGTCCACTTATCCCGAAATATCCTGATAATTGTTTATTGTGAATTGACTTTGTAGGACAATGACACAGATTCTGTTTCCGGAATCTACGTGAACTTAATAGAAAAACTAGATTAAGTTATTGTCCATTTTAAATGGATCTATTCAAGCGCTGTATAGACATTTCCAGCCAGCGAATTTATCTCTTAATTATGAATATGTATACAATGTATTTTAAATCATAGTTTGTGTTTTTTTAATCGATTCATTAACTTTGATTGGAGGTTTTTTTAATAAAGTTAGATTATTTGTCCCTGAATACTTTTAGTTGACAATTGTATCGCTAAAATACATGCACTAGTATTTGATTGGTCGAGAGAGATGCAGGAAGAAGTAAGGATGATAATTATGTACTTAATGTAGGCCTATCATTAAGATCCACCTCTTTGTTTTTGACATGCTTTACACTTATCTACGTGTACATGTTCTTCATAAAAGCTATTTAGAAAATTCTAGTTTCAAACGAGCGTACATGTTCAGAATCATATACATTTTGTACATTGTAATTATACTCTGCGAAAGTAAGCACAATGCATTAGTTTTGACAGAATGATACGCGTGCAATAGTATTGGCAAGCATGCTTCAAATAAGATTCGCCCACCCAGACGGATAGCTCAGTGAAATTCGTATAACACAATGTCATGTAGTACGACTCTTTTCCAAACGGGTGAGACAGTGCTATTTTTTTAATTCCTCAAAACGTCAGAAGTACTATTGTCTCGCAAGCGCTTGACATACCTATAATGCTTCTAGATTGAGCTGGCAGGTTAATGTGACAACGTGTGCTTCTCCATCTTACATTTTAATATTACACCATTTACATTTATAACTAAAAACGTTGAAAATATGTAATAAAACCACCCAACATCATGATACATAAAACTATTATGGAGTTGTGTGTGGGGTACAGGGTTTCCTAAAAAGACATAGAGTAAAGGTAAAAAAAACGACCACTCTGTTGCATGCAAAATTCGGGTATTTGACGGTAATAAAGTTGATGACGAGTGGCAAAGTTGAATTCTGATTTAAGTGTAGAAGCACACAGAAGGGAAGCTCAGTGGTCTAGTGGTAACGCGCTTGACAACTGAACGAAAGATTTTGGATTCGAATCTCGGATACGCCTTCCCAAAATCTCAAATAACCCGTCTCTCTCTCTCTCTCTCTCTCTCTCTCTCTCTCTCTCTCTCTCTCTAGGTCGGCCCTGAAATAAACATAGTTCTTTTTCTTGTGCCTTTAGCTATGCGTCCATATAGTGACACATCAAAATACTTACATGATTCCTTACTGCATTCTATTGTGTTCCTTGCATATAACATGACAATGGTACGGCATCAACCACGATAAAATCTTGATTGTTTTACGTTTCGACACAAATCTACCCTGACAGACAGCTGGAATGGTACCAAAGTGGTATATTTAACCCTTTAACATCTTTTTCACGGCAATTATTTGATATATTTTCTCATTGTGTTCATAATTCAATCAATCAAGTTATATAGCAAGCAGACGACACATAAGTCATAAATGGTGCCAAAATCTTCATGATTCTTAAACTATTGATGTTTTCTTTCTTGAACACATTAACTATGACATCATAAAACATGAAAATAAACGAGTGGTGATGTAAGTGCTATCTACTAAACCATGTTCATTTGGATATTATATGATATTACTGGTATACAGTAAAACCTCTCCAGAGCGGCCCTCTCTTGAGCGACAACCTCCTTGCAACAACAGCTGGATTTTTCCCACGGCACGATTTAACTATTGACTACGGAGCAACAACCTCTCTACAAGACAATTTTGCTACACCCAGAGGTACTACAGTCAGATACAAAGTAGAATTAATGCACAAACTACGTGATAGCACATGTATCATATTTGAGATTTGTAGAACATGAAAACAATTATATTTCTGCAGAGAAATTTGAAAAAAATAATAATGAAATAGTCTTTCCACTTCAAATTTCTCTGCAGGGTCTATGGACAAACTATGACAGTAACAATGCTAATTTTGGTACCGATGGATTCGGAAAATTGTTGGCTGGAACATGGACTACATGCAACATTCCAAACATTTAAACTTTTGACGAAATAATACGACTTTCTTGAGCGCCGCCATTCAGTAGTATCAATACAATATACCATGTGATTACCTTGATTTCTTTAAAGAACCAATTAGTCCTTACTGGGAGAAAATGCTATATGCAATAATATTACTGTATATACTGCTGTGCTTGTGTCTGTGAGATGCTTAGTTCTATGTGTGGAAATATATTTAGTTAACCTAATACAAATGTACATTATATTATTACCAGAGGTAGGCACATATGAATTACGTATTAAGGTATATATTATATAGTATTCGGTTATTATCATTTGTACCACAACAACGCTAAGTAGAGCATCGATATTGGCATTGTTCGCAAAGAAATCGCACTGAAATTGAATCAAATAACGTATTTGCAAAGCAGTCTCCGACGTTTTAATTGTACAGTACTCATTTATAGTTTTAACAGCACGTAATAATTATATTTACATATGTAAGTTAATTAACAAGTAACCTAGCATATGTAGGCTTGTAGGAATGATACATATTACGATATTTGAGATTTCGCGAACTTTGATGTAAAACCAGAAGTTGTCCAAATACTTCCTGATAGTATAATGATAATGAAATACTGTTTGAAAATGAAGTAGAGAAGATTATCAACATCGAACAGACGGACACACGGACGCGCGTGCATATCGCACCTATTTCCTAAGTCTCTGTGTTAAGTCTGCACTAGGTATAAGTAATAACATGCTGTATTTAATTAGCATGAATAATTGGTTGTATGTTTACCAGTATCACTTATGTTATTTTTATATTCATTATCAGCATCTTTATCGTTATCATCAAAATGATAACAATTGTAACCAGTTACGTATTTGTAATTATCATTATTAACATAAACAACGAGAAGTTCTTGAAATATACGTAACGAGTGTGTGTCGTTGAATGAAGATTCCATGTGTCGTTGAATGAAGATTCCATGTGTCGTTGAATGAAGATTCCATGTGTCGTTGAATGAAGATTCCATGTGTCGTTGAATGAAGATTCCGTGTGTTGTTGAATGAAGATCTCGTGTGTCGTTGAATGAAGATTCCGTGTGTCGTTGAATGAAGATCTCGTGTGTCGTTGAATGAAGATCTCGTGTGTCGTTGAATGAAGATCTCGTGTGTCGTTGAATGAAGATTCCGTGTGTCGTTGAATGAAGATTCCATGTGTCGTTGAATGAAGATCTCGTGTGTCGTTGAATAAAGATTCCGTGTGTCGTTGAATGAAGATCTCGTGTGTCGTTGAATGAAGATCTCGTGTGTCGTTGAATGAAGATTCCGTGTGTCGTTGAATGAAGATTCCGTGTGTCGTTGAATGAAGATTCCATGTGTCGTTGAATGAAGATTCTGTAGTAACTCATACTGTACCTAACCATTGATGTTTGTTTCTTCATCTGTTGCTTAACGGTCCATCCTACATGTATGGTCATTTCAGAGCCGTCCCAGAGAGAGAGAGGAGAGATAAGATAAAGGAGAACCGGACATTTATATCTCTTGTCTTTTCGAATATTCTTTCCTGGTTCTTTATAGTGCCCGATGTAAAACACTAATACACGCCTTGCCCTTTCTTCATGTGATTTTCTTTACGCATTACTTGGGATGGGGACACTGAAAAAGCATCCCTGAGGAATGAGAAAGGCGTAGCCAAGAATCGACACCACGATATTTCGTTTAGTAGACCAGCGTGTTACCACTCGATCACCAATCACCACTCATTGATACTTAACAAAGTTTATTAGTTAAAGTTAATGTATGGTTTAGAATAAAATATGGAAATGAAAAGGGTTCCTAGAAAATTAAACGTCGTACAAACATACAACCTTCAAAAGTACTACCATTCCAAAATCCCCTAACACAAGACCCATTCTACAAAATATAATCTAATGATACAATGTACATGGTACGTTACGGTATGACGCACTTTTATCATTAACTTATTTATCGACATGATTGCCAGTTTCTGATTTTATTGAATAATTCTGAAATTATTGGTACATTTTAAGGTAACAAAACGGGTACTGTCATATTATCGCTAGGACTGTCCTATTATATTAAGTCGCACTACATGACTGCTATTATTAAGGCCATTTGATAAAAACAAAATCATCATTACAGCTCTACTATTAATCGAAACGTGGCGTTTGTTTAAAGAAAATTACTAGTAACTGTGTTGTTCTTCACGGGTTACTTTCGATCATGGCTGACCTGGGAATCCAACGATGGAGACAACCTCTTTCTCTTTGTATTGGAACTTGGTGCCCATTTTATCGCGAGAATGATTCTTGAAAATGAGTACCTATAATCAGATACGTATAATACAATACGTCTCTGTTATTGTGTTAAAAAAGTAGTGACCGGAAACCGCATAACTAAAATTTGTTTGCGAGAAGTATTTCTCAGTCACGGAAATTGCTCTACTACGTGTATAGAACACTTTATATACATATGAATATATCTTTATATTGATGAATTTCTAAGAAAATGATATCGATTATAGTGTAGATCTGTTTTGTTCATACGTTGAAGATAATCGCACTAAACTAAAATGTTCAATTGTCTGCATGCACTACTTACAAACAAATTGTTTTTGTATATTAATAGTTGTGTCATATAAAACAAAATTTAAGATGAATTCTTTCACGGTTATTTATGTGGAGGAAATAATTACCTACTTACATCTCAGTGATAAATGTTGTATTCGTACGCATAATTACTCGTACCCAGAATTTCTGCAGAAAATAACAAGATATGATTATAGCTTTTTCCTTCGTGAATACATATATCAGGAATAGAAATGACAGTATATATTAGTTACTATAATACAGGTACGTCTGTGCTGCAATGGGAAATGGTAAATGAAAATACAATCAATCAGACGACAAAATTTGAGATTCATAACAAAAATATCAGCTACAACTATCGACATACAACAAGTGTCATCTTTTTGTTGTAACCAATTTATCGGGATATAAATGCCGCGGGAGTACATTCAAACCTTTAAACAAAGACCATCCTTAGGAAGTACAAAATGTGTCCTTTGTTGACGGGTGACCTTTATTCGGGGGTCAATTTACTTCATTAGATCCGTTTTTAGGAATATGGCCTGTATTCACAGGATGGCCTTTATTATGAGGTGTTATGAGATAGTTTTTTGAATTGCAATTTGTGCTCTAGTATGTAGCCCGTGATTCGCCAATTGCGAACTGCTTTCAACAACGCAATTCATGATTCACGACTTGAACGCACTTGATAATTTGCGAATCGCGCACTGCAAATTGGAACGAACTTGATGATTTGCGAATCGCGGACATCAGACTGGACCGAATTTGATGATTTGCGAATCGCGGACTGCAAATTGGAACGAAGATATATATATAAATATATTGCACCGAGTTTGAACCCATTTCCCAGTACATGATGCGTTCCAACCCAACTTTATTTAATATGGATATTATGGCAACACATTTATAACTCATTCAGATAGCTAACAAGCGTATTTAAAAATGTATACAGTGACATCGTTTACTGTACGTGTCTACTTGTGTCTGTGGAATTTAGTGTCTCTTTTCTGTCAGTGTTGATAATTATTCCATCGAAAACCAACACATTATTTCATTGATCATTTTCTAGTTCGTACTTTCTTGTCATGGAGATAGGAACACTATGTTGCCAAACTTACAGTATGGTGTATGCATGCATCATAACATAATATAACATTATCTTTATTAGGCTCGTATACTAAAGTATAAACACATATCCGTAACAAAATGTAAGTACAAATGGTGGAAGCATAATATACGGAATACATGTTATCAACTCGGATATAATGATTATATATATTTATGAACAAAATCAGAATGTGTTTACAGAGAAAAACAAAAAGCGTTTAACAATATCAAGATACGGAAATGTGTTTATGAGTCTCTTTCCATGAAAACAAAATACGTATAATCATAATATTATTTAGATAGATTATTCAATGTTTGTGAATACATACATGTACTTATATGGAAGTAGGAAAATACGCTTCGTTAAATGTCACTGCACCCAGTAATCATCCATGGCATCTTCATAATAATGTTTTTCACAATGACAAGAAAAACGCTCGCATCTGATGATATTTTTTATTTATCTCGCTGTCATACTACATCTTTTCACGTGGCGTTGTTTTTCACCTACTTGTGGTGGAACATTGATGTTAAACTTTTTGAAATGTAGATCTTGTGTGACGTTCACAATCGTTTTGATATGCACTTTTTGAGTATTGGAATGGCAATTATATCTATACATGTACAGACATACCTGTGAAAAAAGCTACCCCAGGGAAAGTCAAACTATAGCCTTTATTGACAAGTGACCTTTATTCAGAGAGCGGTTTGTTCTAAATAAAAAATGATTGTTTTCAAAATAGTGACCTTTATTCACAGACTGGGTGGCCTTTATTCACAGACTGGGTGGCCTTTATTCACAGACTGGATGGCCTTTATTCACAGACTGGGTGGCCTTTATTCACAGACTGGATGGCCTTCATTCACAGACTGGGTGGCCTTTATTCACAGACTGGGTGGCCTTTATTCACAGACTGGATGGCCTTCATTCACAGACTGGGTGGCCTTTATTCACAGACTGGGTGGCCTTTATTCACAGACTGGATGGCCTTCATTCACAGACTGGGTGGCCTTTATTCACAGACTGGGTGGCCTTTATTCACAGACTGGGTGGCCTTTATTCACAGACTGGGTGGCCTTTATTCACAGACTGGGTGGCCTTTATTCACAGACTGGGTGGCCTTTATTCACAGACTGGGTGGCCGTTATTCACAGACTGGATGGCCTTTATTCACAGACTGGGTGGCCTTTATTCACAGAATGGGTGGCCTTTATTTACAGAATGGGTGGCCTTTATTCACAGATGGGTGGCCTTTATTCACAGATGGGTGGCCTTTATTCACAGACTGGGTGGCCTTTATTCACAGACTGGATGGCCTTTATTCACAGAATGGGTGGCCTTTATTCACAGAATGGGTGGCCTTTATTCACAGACTGGATGGCCTTTATTCACAGACTGGATGGCCTTTATTCACAGACTGGGTGGCCTTTATTCACAGACTGGGTGGCCTTTATTCACAGAATGGGTGGCCTTTATTCACAGAATGGGTGGCCTTTATTCACAGACTGGGTGGCCTTTATTCACAGACTGGGTGGCCTTTATTCACAGAATGGGTGGCCTTTATTCACAGACTGGGTGGCCTTTATTCACAGACTGGATGGCCTTTATTCACAGACTGGGTGGCCTTTATTCACAGACTGGATGGCCTTTATTCACAGACTGGATGGCCTTTATTCACAGACTGGATGGCCTTTATTCACAGAATGGGTGGCCTTTATTCACAGACTGGATGGCCTTTATTCACAGACTGGGTGGCCTTTATTCACAGACTGGGTGGCCTTTATTCACAGACTGGGTGGCCTTTATTCACAGACTGGGTGGCCTTTATTCACAGAATGGGTGGCCTTTATTCACAGAATGGGTGGCCTTTATTCACAGAATGGGTGGCCTTTATTCACAGACTGGGTGGCCTTTATTCACAGACTGGATGGCCTTTATTCACAGACTGGGTGGCCTTTATTCACAGACTGGATGGCCTTTATTCACAGACTGGATGGCCTTTATTCACAGAATGGGTGGCCTTTATTCACAGAATGGGTGGCCTTTATTCACAGACTGGGTGGCCTTTATTCACAGAATGGGTGGCCTTTATTCACAGAATGGGTGGCCTTCATTCACAGAATGGGTGGCCTTTATTCACAGACTGGGTGGCCTTTATTCACAGAATGGGTGGCCTTTATTCACAGAATGGGTGGCCTTTATTCACAGAATGGGTGGCCTTCATTCACAGAATGGGTGGCCTTTATTCACAGACTGGATGGCCTTTATTCACAGACTGGGTGGCCTTTATTCACAGACTGGATGGCCTTTATTCACAGACTGGATGGCCTTTATTCACAGAATGGGTGGCCTTTATTCACAGAATGGGTGGCCTTTATTCACAGAATGGGTGGCCTTTATTCACAGACTGGGTGGCCTTTATTCACAGACTGGATGGCCTTTATTCACAGAATGGGTGGCCTTTATTCACAGAATGGGTGGCCTTTATTCACAGAATGGGTGGCCTTTATTCACAGAATGGGTGGCCTTTATTCACAGAATGGGTGGCCTTTATTCGAAGGTGGCCGCTAACAAAGGTTTGATTGTAATTCATCTGTAACATATCATTTCGTGAATACAAATGAATTCTGAATTCCGAAGACGTGTTAAAATAATATTCTAGTCAAGACATATTGCTGAATAAGCATTTTTCTAGTCATTGGTCTTACACTGAGCCGCAGCCATGGTCCAGTGGTAAATCCGTTGGATTAGTAACCCGGCAATCCGGGTTTGATTCCCGGTCGCAACAGGTTATATCCTTCCATGAAAATATCACAACAATGTGGAGAAGTTCTCGGTTCCTTGAGGAAGGGTAAGTTAGTACTGGTTAGAAAACCGTCCATGAAAATTTGTCAGGTGAATCGACCCTCGTGTATATCTAAAAACATGATGAAAAGCAGCCATAAACCCAAATAATTAAATATTTGGTCTTGCACTGGGCTTGTACAGTCGTGATATTTTTTTCCGTTCTGATATTAGGTTCTTATCATCAACTAATGAAAATGATGAACACCACAGAGAAGAGAAGCCCTTCATTATATAATAGCTTGATAACAAGTATGCAAAACGTTTCAAGCAAAACATTCGACTTACCACACTTACACACCACTGTAATTATTGAAACATTCCTTGCAAATGTAACAAATCCTTCTCATGCATCGCATATCTTGTATGAATTTCGGAGGCTTCCATGGTCGAGTTGATATAGTCCCTGTCTATAGTAATCACTTTCTCCTCGCTGATATTAGTTCAAATACCAACCTGGAAGCGACGAACTGACACGCGAGGAATCTGCTCTGCTAGCTTACGGAAGCTCGGTGCTTCTAGTCAGGTTTACGTCCCCAAATAACCCTGGTGGTTGGTGCAACGTTGAACAACAGACAAAGTTTTATTTTTGTGAAAAGGGAATAGCAAATTTCCAAACTCGAGATGACCACGTCAAATGCTTTCGCATGCGTCGACCCCCATCTGAAAACATTAAGACCTGTCAGATACTGGAAATCACGTGTTTTTACAGTATACACACACTTTCAACTACGGTGAAAATAGTTTCTTAAATCAGTTTATGTTCACAGCGTGGTCTTATTTTAGAATGAACAAGAATGCGAAACGTGTTATTTGCTGTCACAAGTGCTTTATTTTCCAATCAATTCTTTGTTATATGTCCTGAAAATAAAGGGCAACGAAAGATCAAAGTACCTGATATACCTTTCTATCGTCATTAGGAAAATAAATCCAATGATATAATGGGCAACAAAAAATTTACTGTCTAAGAGTCGCTAGTCTTAAACCAATTAACATTGCATAGTCTGAGCTTTTGTGCTTGTATATATAGCTATTTTCTCAATTAGTTCAATTGAACTATTAACTACGTAGATTAAACCTAATTATGTGGTTTATTTTTGATACTCCCATTCTCGTTAAAAAAACATCATACTTATGATAGTTTGCATGTAGTCATTTTTTATGTAGATATAGTTATAATTATCTCCAACATTGTTCTGGAGGAAAAAAATAAGATAAGTGCATTTTGTAAGTACAGAGCGTGAAGCAAAAGTGTCAACTTTCCATTGTTAGCATTGTTAAGACATACATCTATGGTGGATGATTAACGTCATGTCGTATTTTCGCTTTTTCGCCACGAAAATGCGTAACTCGAAGGGACGACAATAAAGGGCGACAATCAACACATAAAACGTGTCGTGTTTTTGCGTTACATATGTCGTGTCTTTGCTTGTTCACGTCGAAACAAAATCATGATAAGAAATCCACAAGCATTAACGAAAATAAAATATAGTACCATGCAATAAATATGTCACGTCTTGTAAAGTGGCTTGTCTTCGTTATTTCTCTTTTTAATGCGTCACATTTTCCCTTCGTTCAAAACAAACGGATATATAATAACTAAAACATGGTATAATGTATTTGACAGATGATTATTATTCCACCAGTTAAGATGTTTATTTTTTATATTTAATCATTATTTATGAGACATAGATGAAAGTGTTGTAAAATATGTTTTGATTTTATTACAAAGCTTGGCGCTGTTTCTCGTGTCTGCCATGTTTAATTGAGTATGGATTGTTGGCGCTGGTTCCCGTATCTACCACTTAGTGATTGTGCAGGGATCATATGCACTGGTTCCTGTAAACACCTCTGTATGATAGTGTGTGTACTATTGCAGCTAGTTCCCGTATCTGCCTCTTTGTGATTATACATGGATAATGGCCTATGTATTTTACTGCGCAACTACATAGCTATTCTAATATTTCTTCATCGATGGTCACGTATTCAAAGAAATTATTAGAACATTGATAAAGGCAGATATAAGAGTCTGGAATGTAGGGCGCCAGACTCCCGGATCAGAGGATAATTGATCGAAACTTTTCAGTCAGTCTCGAAAAAAACTATTTGTTAGTAAAGCAAGAAATTGTTGTGTAGAATAATTATCATACATTGAAGGAACTTATTACAAAATCTGCGCCGAAAACATTCAAACTAATTTGTTTTGTATTTTGTGATGTCTTATTTCTTGAATATATTTCATGTTTTATACAAGAAACAATAAACGAAATAAGTATACATGTATATGGAAGGGCTGTTCAAGTTGATCTGTGACCATCATGCACATGTTTACGTTATCACCCAACTTTTATCTAGCAGTTGAATTAAGTTATGTAGGGCCATCGTCATCAAGTTTGCCTCCGTAAACTGAGAAATAATGGCGATATAAAATGAAAATGAAATTTATGGCTATATGTATTTATCTTGGGTCTTTTTTTAAACTACACCAGTAGTCAGGGTAGGTTGGCTAGTTTCCCACCTTTAATGATAGAGGAATACCTTGATAAAACCACTCGACCTTCCGAAAGTTCGACATTTTCTCGCATGTGAAACTTGGTCCCGGATGGGATTCAAGCTTACAGCAGTAAGGGGCCAGTGATGGCTACCTCGAGACTGTAACCACTTGACCACGGAGGACCTTTCATGAACATAAGGATCTCAAAAAGTATAATAGTACTTAATAGGTTAGTGTAAATAAATTTACTGCATAGTCATTTTTTTTCTTTCCAGTGCCACGGACAATGGTCTCTGTATTTATACAAATCAGGACCGGAACAGACCGACAAATATACCCAACCAGCACGGTAAGTACAAATTATAGGGAACATCGCCGTGACGTCACGCGCACCTGTTATCCGGTTAATTTATATTATTACTATTCACCATGATATTTATTTAGCACTCTTTTCATATAATATACTTGCCTCGACATTTTGTATTAATCAAATATACAATTGAGATTGACATCAATCATAAATCCGCACGTTATGACAATTGACAGTACATTAATTATATGTATAGAAAGTGCTTAAACACCATATATTTGTGTGTTTTATATACAAAACAATATTGACAGTGATGGTTACTATAGTACGAAAAACAATATTGTATATCTGTGATGTTCCGTCTTTATGTGTATAATTACATTAACCCACCTTACTGTTTTACAATTTCTTTCAGCAACATTATAATGCGTTTTCTATGTATCACCTACGTTTTTCTCACTTTATTTAATATCTTATATACTGAATATGAAGTATGCATCTATAATATAGTGTCTTTTAACTCACCAGTATTGTAATAATAAGTACCGTCATCTACGTAGACAATTATTTTCATACGAATAACTGATGTTCAATAGCATGTAAGTATGTAGTAAACCTTTCCACAATATCGGTTCGTACCCTGAAGAACTTGCAGATATAATAAAATATACACTACTAGGAACTTTATGATCGTTAATTCATACTTTTGTGACAATAACGTATTATATTTGAGCGTTTTATTATCGCTATTAATTAATATATACGCACATATTATAAGCATGTGCCTCTGATAACATTGTTTTTATGACACGATTAAGTAGACTTTGGCTGTCAGATAATATGATGTAACAGTTAGCTGAGGTTATCTGCAGGAACATTCATAATGGCATGTCGAGTGGTACCGTCAATCATCAGTCTACAACCACCTGTGAAAACCACATTTCTGAATAAAAGTCAATCGAAAGTCCACAGTTTCTTTTATGAGCTACTCGACGTACATTTCTCAAGGTTTTACCTACCTAACTTTCGCAATGTCAGAATTATTGTCATCAAGTATCCCAGCAGAACTGATATTGACCGAATTTTGTGATTTCACCAGGAATCATGGCCCTTTGTTCATTTTGTGCATATGTTATGGAGAAATACTCTTCAATGCGCAACTCGTCCTACATTTCTATTATAGTGATTTTGACTAAACATGGAAGAACTTGCCCAGTACATACGTAATTATTGTAATAGTTTAGTGATTGGAACATTTGACTCGGAAATATGGTCCTGTGTTTAACTCATCTGACATTTCTAAAGTATGGTGGCTGATTAAAGCCATGTCGCCTTTTCGACACAACAAAGCCACCATACTAAAGTAATAAACATCTAGAGAGTTAAAACCTGGTTCTGAGAAATTCCTGTCACTTGATGTTTAAAATACTATTTCAGTTGTTGTGTTTCAAGTATGCATTCAGAACAGATACAAACTTAACAAGAAGTACAGAAAATGGCAGTCGACTATAGGAGAAGGTGGAAGTCAAGCGGAAGCCAACATCAAAGCGATATTGGCACAGTCCTCGGTGAGGAATGACTTTATTGTTGACATATACAAGTTATGATTAAATCCCCATTAGCTTTTTGGATGTTAATATTAAAGTAGGTCTTATATTACCTTGAAAGATGTCTCATTAGTGAAACTAACTTTAACTTGCAATAAAACGTTCCGTAATTTTCTCTTTAATCACGAAGTACAAATAGAAATGTACCACAGTATTTTCAATGATATTGCAAAATAATTAAGAAAACGCGTCTGATAACAGTTTTACGAAATGTGGCTAAAGAAAGGCATTGTGTAAATACTGCTTTAGACATATAATTATGCATAGTTCTTATTATTTTACTATCATTTTATCTATTGTTCTGTAGTACTAAATTCAAAAAGCTAATGGACAGTTCAGTCTTGTGTGATATACGATCAATAGAAATCTACACGTGTTTAAATTCACGAAAGCTTTCATTCATGTATGTATCCTACTTTGGAGTCGGCAACATTCAAAGGTTTTGCAAAATTGGAATAAAACATTTTATTAAAGCACAACTTTACCTCTAAATATTTTTTTTTGTATACTAGACTCACTTTCCTCTGAATAAAAGCTTCCTGTGTTTAAGCAGTGTATCAAGATTTGCTCATACTTTTGTGTCCTTCCTGTACAAGTTACCACTGTATAAGATAACATCTGGCTAATACTGTTGTTGTAATTAAGACAATAGCTAATTTTAATCACGTTTGTTTAAACACACAGACTGCAGCTCAAGCAGAGAATAATGACAATGAACTGGAACAGAAAAGGCAACATGGTAAACGTGTACGTTATGGGGAGATCGTTCAGGTAAATCTATGAGAACTTAAATCACAGTGGACTCACTACGCAGTGTTTGCTAAAACACGTAGATCACAGTTAGTCGTTGTATAAACATACGATAGATTACCTTTGGTCTAAGTCCGGTAGATTTCTCGTTACCCATGTCTAGGAAATTTAGAGATGGGCGCAGCGAGTCCAGAAATTTCATGGAAAACGATCTATCATATACTTAGAATAATGTAACCATTGTAACAGTGGTGAGGGCATGGGTTTCGCTCTTATTATTTTACCTTAACTTCGGGTCAAACCACGTAAATGAATCACCTACCTCAATATCTGTCTAATTATAATGTGCACAACGGACGTGCGCATCAACTGTATAACGATCCATTACGCTAAATAATTAATATCGTTAATTTTTCAAACACATATGATTTTGTTTATGCAATATTGGCTAGACTCTAACTTTTAATTTTAAGTTTTAAAAATACAGAATGCCTTAAGCTCAATACCTAAGATTTATTTTCTGCTGAAAGTTTTATGTACAGATATAATAACTTTTAATCTGTAGAACATATCCTTCGGCATCGACAGCTTACGTCAATTGTATATGCAAAATCGCATAGCTTTGTCAGTATAAACACAGATAACATATAATTAATATAATAAAATGATACAATGCTGGATCAATAATAATATGTAATTACTACAACACTATCACTGTTCGTTTGATTACAGTTGAAGCATATTCTCACGGGGAAATTTGTTCATATGAGCACAACGCAAACCAGCCAGATTGACAAGAATTATATGAAAGTAAGTACTTGTAACATAGAGGCTGTACTCGTGATTCATTTGTTTTATTGCATTTCATTGGTTAGTTCAATATCATGTTTAAAATTACACGATAGAATCAATTGGTTGAAGCCATGTTACGTTTGATTCGATGTATTTGATTGGTTGAATCGATATTACATAGTAAGAATACGATGAATTTGATTGGTTGATGCAATGCGAAAATGACAGAGACCAGCGTACAGCATTGTTGATTGCTTGTCCCTATTAGACATAATTTAATAGCACGACTTATTCCCTTTCTAAAGATACATTTATCTTTTTAAGTTGTCAACTGAAGGAATATTTCAGTATATAAATAGCACATGGCTTTGTGGGTGTCATTAAGAATGTCAAACCTGAGGAAAGTACTGTTACCCAAGACCTAAGACCGAGGGAAACAGTACTTTCCTAAGACTGACATTTTTACTGTTACCCACAAAACTATGTGTTATTTGTTTTATTACTTTCAAGAAAATACTGTCAAAACCTTACTATCACCCTGTGACAGTAAAACAATGCTGTTAAAACTTTACTATCACCCTGTGACAGTAAAAAATACTGTTGAAAATTTACTATCACCCTGTGAAGGTAAAAATATGTTTATTCACGTGGTACCATGAACATAACAGTAAAACTGTTACCTGTTTGCCTGTGGGAAATTAGCATTACGAAAGAAGTGAGGGGTAATAATACTGGTTGTTAAAACAGGAGGTGTGCGCGTTGACCTATAGCTGTAACATGATATTAACACATAGAAATAATATAAAACAATAACTGAAACGTTTGTATGATTATGAACCGTTCTTTTTTCCATGTACTGTCAAATCTGTGAGCAAAGGCCACCCTTGGGAAAAGCATAATGTGATCTTTATTGACAGGTGGACTTTATTCAGAGGTCATTTTATTCTGAGTAATCAATGGCCTTTATTCAAAGCCACTAACACAGGTTTGACTGTATTTGGTATAGATCATATGGACCAAATAAGGTAATTGTTAGATCAAAGCCATGTCACTGATCTTCAAGTCAAAGTTAAAACATGTGAATTGCGAAGCTTTGGATATTAAATCAAGCACAATGTTGAATATATTGCTTTCCGATAACATAATCAGAAATATGGTGTTGCTAATAAACGTTTTACAATGTTGGTGATTATAATATCATGGAATTGTGGTGTTTGATAAGAGTGGCGAATTATTTCTTATCGTAAGTAATGATGACTATAAATCACGTGTTTGTTTTTATATCACGATTATGAAATTATTGTCAAATTTAATGGGAACACATACTTCTTTTTCTCATATTTGATGGAAACTTCAATTCTGCCAATTCCAAGATACTGACGTTAGATTTCTTTAATTTTCGTGTTTTTTTTTCAAATGATTTAAGACTCTTATTTCTATCTCCGATATTTTGTTACATTACACTTATCATTCTATTTACTGTAACTTGTGCCGGCTATTATATAACATTACCGGGTGTTTAAGAAGCAATTTATCTAACAGGAAAACACTGATTAATAACCACGTGAAACATGTTTCCATGTGGAACAAATTAGGCAGCCTTAGATCCCAAAGCTTCAGCGTAATTCGACAACTTCAACCCACTTACGACCCGCGGGAGAAATTACATGTATTTAACTCATACTTTTTTTTGTACTTTAAGGTATCGTTGCATGATTTTAACGCTAAGAATGCACAGTTCAGAATTCTTCCAAGATATAAAGTCAAATCAGAAGGAGAAGTGGTAAGGATTTGGTATTTTTTGTGATGAGGAGACGCCTTCATAAAAATTAGAAATGAATTAATGAATTGCGGTTAATGTGGTCATAATTGGGGTAGACACCACGACACCCACAAATGGAGTGGTCCTTTTATTCTATTTATGATAGTATGATCCTCGATAGTATGCTTAAGAATGGCATGACATTATGAAATGGCATAAAATTAATGATCTTTTGTCAAAGTTCCGTGTGAATTATTGGGCACTCGAGAGCGTCTTTAGTATGGGTGTGAACAACGTTGTATTACATCACAAATTGACAAAAAAGATCAATGTAAACATCTAAAAGCAGTTCTCATCTGGACAGTTAAAGATAAATGAATAGATCAGCTGTCTGTGTTGTCATAAATTATTAATATTTTTGCAATCATATGATAGGAATGGTAAATGTAATATAATGTATAGAATTATAGTTGCGATAACTGTCTCTTTGGAACCACCTTTAGCAAAATTAGTAATATACGAGATAGGCCTACATATTTGAAAAAAAGACAAAATTCATTTATTCTTGCAGCAAATGCTTTTCAAGACATCCTTTTTAGAAACATGTAGATACTTATATAGTTTGTGTCACTGTACTTATATGAAGATTTGATTGATGTCAAACGATGTATTTCAGGTACAACTTTATGATCAAATTGTATTTGAGAGTGTGAAATCACCAGGTCATTATTTTCATGCCAGTGAACCTCATCAGATAGATTACAAGTCACATGGGTAAGAAACATAAATCTTGTATGCAGTGGGTATGATCTTTGTTTACACAATTGGATCAGTTCGAAATAAGTAAACACCAAGTGGCATAGCTCGACCATGAGTTTGAGCCGTGACGAAATTATTCAGAATAATCCATTAAGTCAAATAGGGGATGTTGATATTCGGAAAAAAATCTTACTGAAACATATTGATAAGATAAATGTAACATGCTCAAATACTATATATACCCAGTTGCTTTAGTGCATTCTTCTGTCACGGCTAAAACAACACCAGACCTTCCCTGTTTCTGAATGCTGTTGATCGAAAGGTCTCTATCCGAGGAGAGAGGGCTTATGCAATAATAGTCGATTCTTACCTCAAATGGTTGTTGAATTATATTGAACATATTGAATGCCACCCTGGCAGCTAGCTTACAGAAGGTCGGTTGTTCTACCCATGTAATCGACTGGGCTCTTCCTCCATCGCTAAAGTTGGAAGACATGCCACATGACACTGGCTGTCGGTGCGGTTTAAAACCCTAGAGAACATACTGAACGTGTATTATAAAAAGTTGAAACGTCGGTATTTATAATGAAACGCATACATGATTTTTCTATATATGCATTGCTGTTTAAAATATTAAACACAGATTTGAATTAAAATGTGTATGTTAAATAACATATCAATTAGATGAATAGGATTGTTTAGAATCTTACTTAATATGGCGATGATGAAAATTCGCATTCTTATTTATTTAATTTACATGAATATGAGACTTATTTCATTAATACATTTGGAAATTTCCCAATGAACACACAGTGGTACTCTGACATAAATATACATACACGTCAACATGAAGACTATGTCAAGGTCGGTGTGTCGAAGGTATATAAAACACTGTACATGTCTTTTATCATTTTTCTTAGATCGGAACTGAATTTAGGAGTAGAAAGATCAAGTTTTACACTTATTGGAAGTTATAGAGAGGCTTTGGAGCAGGAACGATTTGTCAGGGTATGTATACTGAGGCAGCATTGAATGCTTCCATGTCCTTATCTTGTTTCCTTTGATTCTCCTTGTTGTTGTCAACTTGTTGATAGAACCGTCCAAGTTAACACGAATCACATTCCGTATTTTTTTTTAATATATATGTATTTTTTTAGAATTAACCCAATCTAGATCTGCGAAGATATCTAAATGTACTAGTGTGTGTATGAATATATGCATTATCTCTCAGTCGTTAGATATATGCGTTTTAATTATGTTGTTGTTCTATATTCCCCTCATTAATCTTGTCGTGATTTAGGCCATTGGGTAAGATTCTTGCACAATGATCGTAGCGAAAATAATTCGACGAAATTCATGAAGTGATTGCTAATATATGGTACAACAGACAGTAAACCTATTCTGTATTTTTTTAAAAATTATTTTATCATTGATTTTAGGGAGGTTCCGTCATCAGATTGTTCCATAAAGAACTAGAAGCGTATCTTGTGGCTGAAGGTTTATTTGATGAAGGGGTCACCGAAGATGGTAGGTACTCGATTTTAAAACATGTTCGTATAAGGCATATTCCACAATACTTTGAGATGATGGGGAAAATCTCAATAGTGTAACATTCTTAGAGTTTGATTACATGTTGCAAATGGCGTAAAATCTGCCCTTCAAGACTGTAATGTTTGATTTTTCTTAAACTCCAAATATTTTTTTCACAGTTCATTTCCGCATCCGAGTTATTGATCAACATAGACCCAAGACATTGTCCCCATCAACTTCTGGTATAACCTACTGGCAGATTGAAGCAGAGCACATCATTCTAGATGGTAAGTTGATTACATAATATATTGCATTGTTCTTTGTTATGGTTAGATCGCAACTTCGGGTTTTTTAAATTCAAAACCTTAGCAAGTACGAGTATGATTTATACTGACATTTTCACATTAAAACTATAAAAGAAAAATATTCTTATACATAGTACCTTCACCCAAAGCCCCGAACACAAAATCAATCCTAAACATTGGACAGAACACAGTCTTCAATGAGTTCAAATCTAGCTTCGGGTCCCTTGAGTGTGAACTATGGTGCGTTTATGCCGTAAAAGTCTCTATAAACCACAATGGCTATACTATACGAATTAAAAGGAATCATGTGTATGTTTGCCATACTGTCGTACATTACAATAGCACCCAATCGTAAAAATATATGTTAAATTCAACCTCTGGGTTAAATTTGAGGTTACTGACAAAACTTTATTTAAAAAAAAATATTTCCAGTAAAATTAGACCCATTTGTCTGCTATTGGATAAGAAGCCATCAAGTTCCTCAGTTCGTCTATTTACTTGTCTGCTGCCGTTTTCCATCTGTTTTTAACCAAACCTTAAATTTCACAAAATACATTAGTTCCAAAGTTCTATAATAGAAGTTGTAAAGTATGCTGTTAAGAATCTGATTAACATCAATAATTTACCTAATTACTAATATGTAGACACGCACGTTTTAAAATCATTGAAGTATTACACGTGCCGGGCTAAATCATTTTCATGTTGTTATGATTTAATTGAACAGACGCAGTTGAAAGAACATCAATCAAACATGAACCATTTACGTCATCAGAATACTCTGGATTATGTATCAGGTCAATTATGATTAATAGAAGTATAAAAATCCATTCCTCGATTCATTAACGCATCTTTGATTTAGATGTAATATTCGGTTAGTTTATACGTAAATAGTTTTATTAGTTAGATCTAACAACAATCGCATAGTTCAATTTTTAGGTCAGCAATGTTATTGTATACATGGAAGATCCCATTTGCAAATGTTTATACCCCCATCACACCAGAGCACGTCCGCATCACGCTCGCAAAGTTCCCACCACGTCCTGAAAATGTTGATGTGGACGTACTATGGTCTTAGCATACACCTGGTTGAGACGTAGTGAGAACTTTACTGAAGTCTGCACCACGCTTCTTCTGCGTCAATGAAGTTCCAACTAGGTTTTAGTCACGTCCCTGTTACGTGCTTACTACGTAAGCACTGAGTTCTAATTTGACCAAGTCCCCGCCACGTTATTTTTGACATACCAAAAGTCCCAACACGTCCATCACGTCCACGAAGAACATTCCACGCTTGAACCTGTTCCTACTGTGTCCTCATCACGTTAATCAGGTTCTTGCCACGTCCTGCCAGGACGTGGTGGACGTAGTGCAAATGTGGCCCTAGTGTGATGGGGGTATTAGTTAACACGACTACTATTGCAATATGCTATAGAGCAATCTATGAATCATTATTATCAATGTCCTCTGTGGCGCAATTGGTAAAGCATAGGGTAAGTGAATGTTGAGGACTAGCTGCGTCTGACATTAGGCATCATTTTTTATTTTTAACTTTTTTTTCATTTTTATTTAACGTTAACTTTACATACATCGATAAGAAAATTATGTTTAAAGTCCCATATGCTTATTGGTCCTAATAGTTTCTGTTTGTTCTATAACAGAGGAATCTGGTGTGTTTTCCTCTCGTGCATACTTAATAGCAAGAAAAAATGTTTCCGAAACCACTATCGTATTTTTTTCAATATCATTGAAATAAATACTATTTATAGAACACCTGAGTTTCCCGTAGTCATGAAATGCACACGTAGTAAAGTGACGTCACGCGCTCTACATATTTCAAGTTTACAAAAGCAAATATCGCAGTGAAATGAGTGTTTTCAGACGAAAAAGGGCTTGTTTCGTCGGTAATAATTGTCTTGGCATAATATCAGCAATTAAATGTTTTTGCATATATTTTTCTAAAGCAAAAAGCTCATGGGGCTTTTAAAATTAAAGTTGTTTTATTATAAAAAATAAAATGACTTCACATGGGTAATTAGCATTTATATGTTATTTAAATTGCGTTGTAATTATATGATAAGTAGGAACCGGTTTAGATGTTTACTATATTATAGTAATATTTGAAATTGTTTTGCATTCGGGATTTCATGCAATAAAATCTGTAAAAGAAATAAAAAAATTGAGAAATACATCAGAAAACAAATACATTTCTTCTTTCCATTTTCTCTTTCGAAATACAAAAAGGTACTTTTCAGCGTGTTTACATATATGCAACACGAACAAACATATTTCAATGAATAAAGTATAAAAAAAAAATTACAATTGTATATAATATTTTAGAAAGAAAGTGCCATTGACTGAGTTCGAACCACTCACATCTGCTCCATGTAAAAATGACGTGTATGTACAAGCCACCTTATCCAATACACCTCGACTCTGGTTCACTTGAATGGTACTTAACTAACTACGGATTTAAAATGATTTTGGCAATCAAATTACAGTGATAACCTTTATAATGGTATCGTCCAACATTCGACCTCGTCTATAAGAAAATTGAGCAAATAGAAACGGTGCAATGTGTAAAATACCACGTTACATCGCGAAAACCGGTTACACGACCATACTTGAATTTCTTAATTGTCATGCGATTTAACATTACTTTACCTATGATAATCATATTGTTAATAATACAATTACTTATTAATCTAATAAGATAAAGCTATCAGAAATACATTTTTGTTCATGAAAACTGGTATATTTTGTGCTACTTTATCCTGTCAATTTCAAATACTATGTAAGAGTATCAGTATATAAAATGAATTGATTTCTACCATCAAAGCATACAGTTTGATTAACAAATTCCTAGATTTACTGAAAGTACAGATACCCAGCAATCTACCTGTATGGACCATTAATTCTTGTATTGTTTCATGTCAACATTTTATATCAAAATGTCTTTGTGAATTTTTTGTCGTTTTTTTTTTCTCATTAGCATCTTGTATCAAAAGCTGTAAACGTCTTTAGTTTATCTATAAAAATAAAATACTGCAGTTTGGAATCTAGTTAATTATAAAAACCTCATTTAAAAAGGCGTACCTTCTAACACATGAATCGAAACAGATGTAGTAGACATAATTATGTATCTATATAAAAGTAAAGCTTTGATCAGCTACATATTCAACCATCCATTATCATATCAATTCCTCGTCTTTACAAATATAAAGTTCTTCGTACATTTTATGATATATTTTGATATTTCATTTATTGGTCCTTTGCGGTGTTATTGCTCGTTCCATTGCTAAGTATACTGTCACTATAAAACATTTTCTTTTTCAAGTGCAATTCTACGACATACTTAATTCTTGGTACTATTGCGTCATGATTTCTGCTACTGCGCGTATCGTCGGTGCTTTACACCAGGCACAATAAAGAACCAGGAAAAACTATTCGAAATGAGAGTTGTGATATAAATGCCCCGTTCTTCTGTATCTTATCTCCCCTATCTCTTGGGAGACTCAAAAATGAACAAAGCTGTTCAATGGGTCGTTAAGCAAAGGATATACAAGCAATTACATCGCGATCTTGTTAACATCTCCAAAACCGTGACCTCATTGACAAGGCTGTATGTACATTAACGGGCACAATTCTAAGTTAAGAGCATATAAAACTAAATATGTTAAGTGACTTTCTGAACCTATCATCTGGAATGTACCTTGATAATTGACTGTCAAGTTTACACCAGAAAAAATTACTTATTTCAAGTGGGTTGCGCATTAACTCTTTTCTTTATGCGTTCATTCATTAATTATATAATAATCAGCGACAACCGAACTACATCACCACTTCAGAAATACAAATAAGCCGTCCATTAACATTGAGATGAAACAAATGATATGGCTTCTTCATAGGTAACTGAATGTATTTTTTATTGTTAATACAGTCACGAGGACTTATGAAGATTTTTACATTCCTTCAGCTTGTGTCAATGCACAGGTCCCGAGGTTATAAAACTAGAGTTTGCTTTCCAATCTATATATCATATCTTGTCTTTAATGTTTATATGTTTATTATAATGATCAGCAGCCTTATTGATCTGAGTATGAATTAAAACAATAACGAGCTCTTTTTTAATGACATTGTTATTTTAACTCGGTAACTGTTTTTTTTTCAAGTTCTATAGCCTCGATGGCTGGTGTCGTGTAATTATTTGTACTGACATAAAGGAAATACAAATGACAATACATTATTACTTAATAGTTCCGGATCCACTACATTTTGAATTGTCAATTGAGTATATAGATACATGTATTTTTACATAAGTATAACTATTTTATCTTTCGTCTTGTTTTTCAAAGATTATTTCTTATCGTAACAAAAATTATGTATTATATTATTAAACATCGTATTTTTTGTAAACTTGCTTTCTACCACAGAATTGTGCTTAAGAATAATTACTGATGAATAAAAGTTACATGTACGATCTATGTTTAAATTGAATTTGTGACCATATTTGTATGTGATATGTATAAGTTATATAATTATTTTATTATGTGAACGATGTACATATTGTACAAGTTAATAAAGTTTCTGTACTGTTCTGTTCTGTTCCGTTCCGTTCTGTACTGTTCTGTTCTGTTCTGTTCCGGTCTGTTCTGTTCTGTTCCGTTCCGTTTTGTTCTGGTGAGTCGCCAAATGCCCTGCCTTCTTGAATAACGTTACACACCACTGAAAAAAAAACAGATAAGAATGTTAAATTAACGTATTCATTCATTCATATATAGTAATCATAAAATTATATTTATTCATTTTTAAAATCATTTATTTGATTATCTAATTATTTATTCATTTATTACAGGTGATGTATTGAGATGGGAACAGCAGATAAGATTACGGAATTTGTTGACGAGACAATATCTGTGTATAGATTCACGAAGCGAAGTGTCACTAATCACAGACCCGGCTGATCCTAGAACCGTCTTCAGACTTCATTCTGTACTCAAGGTGGGTGGGTGTACATATCTTTATATCCATGTATGAATAACAAACGTCCACCTTATACTAAAGCTCGATTCTTGGTAGAATCCAAATTAGTGAATCATTTTGTTGCTCAACACTTACGATCTATCTGTGCACATAAATCTTCAATTATTCGAAGTAAATGTTGGGATGAAGATAATTAAAAAGTCCACCTGGTAATCAACTAGGTGTGTTCAATGGTTTTCTTCCAGGGCTCATTGTATTTGATAAAGAATTAATGACAATGCAGAATGATATCAGTTGTGATTCGCGGCGGTTAGAACACTGTCTGATTTAGAACGCCTAGTTAACTCATAGATTGTTTTACAAACCACTTGGCCAACTCTTATAATGATTCAACTTCTAAAGTACAGTTAGATGGTATAAACACATGTCTGCGGTTAGAAAACACAGTGATTTACAGTTAGACAATTCTGGGAATTTCTCCGTTCATCTGCGTCGTATTTGAAACTGTTAAGAAATTATACATAATTATGACCCATGAATGACATAATATTATTTTCTCAAATTTCTTATAATTGTTGCCACCAGTTGTTCTCTAAAATATGTTCTATCAAAACACGCACGATTTTCTATTATTTCAGGAACAAGACGAAATACAGTATGAAAGTTACGCCAGGATTGAACATGTACTAACTGGCTGCTGGTTGCATGCTTTAAAAGGTAAACATACCAACTTCAAACTTCATACCTGCTTATTGAAACTTTATATAAGGTCAAACCTGTGTAAGCGGCCACCTCCAAACAAAGGCCAACCTGTGTATTCAGCCCATTCGATTAAAATCCGTTATTGACTATTTAGAGCAATATGACCTCTGAATAAAGGCCATTTGTCATTAATGGCCACATTCTACCTTCCCCCATGTGTGACATTTGTTCCTAAGTTCGACTGTATTTAATATTTTATATTGTGCAAAAAATGCCATGACGTCCTTTTTAGCATAACATTTCACGTGTGAATGGTTAAAGTATGTATAAACGTGTTGAAATAATTTCCTATCGATAAATGAGGGTAATTATATGACAAAATGTTATTTATACTGACCTCTGACAATGTTCCCTAGAGAACGGGTAAAATATGGTACACATTACAAAGATAAAACAGTTCGTATAAGGTCATTCCGAAATAAATACACAATCCAAACTACATGTATTAACATTAGGTAGGTGAGTAGACTTTTTGTAACATAATTATGTGATTGTTCTAAAAACGAAAACCTGATAAGTAGATCGAAAAAAAATAAAATTGCTGAAAAAATTCAGGTCTAGGGATTGTTTAATGAATCGGTTTCAAAAACTTCAAAATAATAAAGTTAAAGTCAGTTCTAAGGGAGGCCACTCTTTTTTACAGATGAGGATTATGAGAAGAGAGAATTTAGAAGTAATGACCAGGAGATGTCCATGTATGGTCTTCGTTGGGATGGTGCCTCAACGAGAAAGGTAACCCCATCGTGTTTTATCTTACATGCTATGTGTGTGTATTCTATAATATAATTCACAATATTATGTGTGTGTGCGCGCGCATTATTCTTATTTTGTGTTTATTATAGTATTTATGTGAACGCTATTTCATCTGTGTGTTAATCATTTTACTACTATTACGCCTGTTTTATATGTAAGCTCCTCAGACTCGTAGATGACACTTACTGGTTGATTAGTTCTTCAGCACAAAAAAAACATGAACGAATTGGCCTTAGGTCCTCAAATTTGGTTGGATGGTTGGACATCGCATGAAGATTACCCCGATTGATTTAAAATTCAATAGGTTAAATGTCAAGGTCTTACTATCCAGTTGGCCTTTTGAGCATCCTTGTTTCACTTATTGTTCCATATAATTGACATGCATTTACATTACATCGTATTTGTATTGTATCTGCATTGGATATACACTATATTGTGATGTATTTACATTTCTTTGCATTTATAACATAAATGTATTCACTTATCTTGTAGTGTATATACTAGTACTTTTACTTGACAGTTACCTAGTTGTATTTATATTTACATTGCAGTTACATAGTTATATTTACATTACAGTTACCTAGTTGTATTTATACATACATTACAGTTACCAAGTTGTATTTATATTTACGTTACAGTTACCTAATTGTATTTATATTTACATTACAGTTACCTAGTTGTATGTATACATACATTACAGTTACCTAGTTGTATTTATATTTACATTATAGTTACCTAGTTGTATTTATACATACATTACAGTTACCTAGTTGTATTTATATTTACGTTACAGTTTCTTAGTTGTATTTATATTTAAATTATAGTTACCTAGTTGTATGTATACATACATTACAGTTACCTAGTTGTATTTATACATACATTACAGTTACCTAGTTGTATTTATATTTACGTTACAGTTACCTAGCTGTATTTATATTTGCATTATAGTTACCTATTTGTATGTATACATACATTACAGTTACCTAGTTGTATTTATATTTACGTTACAGTTACCTAATTGTATTTATATTTACGTTACAGTTACCTAGTTGTATTTATACATACATAACAGTTACCTAGTTTTATTTATATTTACGTTACAGTTACCTAGTTGTATTTATACATACATAACAGTTACCTAGTTGTATTTATATTTACGTTACAGTTACCTAATTGTATTTATATTTACGTTACAGTTACCTTGTTGTATTTATATTTACGTTACAGTTACCTAGTTGTATTTATATTTACGTTACAGTTACCTAGTTGTATTTATACATACATAGCAGTTACCTAGTTGTATTTATATTTACGTTACAGTTACCTAATTGTATTTATATTTACGTTATAGTTACCTAGTTGTATTTATATTTACATTACAGTTACCTAGTTGTATTTATATTTACATTACAGTTACCTTATTGTATTTGTATTCACATTATAAATTTGTAATAACCTAGTTGTATGTATACATACATGTCAGCCACCTAGTTGTATTTATATTTACATTACAGTTACCTAGTTGTATTTATATTTACATTACAGTTACGTAGTTGGATTTATATTTACATTACAGTTACCTTATTGTATTTGTATTCACATTATAATAACCTAGTTGTATGTGTACATACATGTCAGCCACCTAGTTGTATTTATATTTACATTACAGTTACCTAGTTGTATTTATATTTACATTACAGTTACCTAGTTGGATTTATATTTACATTACAGTTACCTAGTTGTATGTATACATACATTACAGTTACCTAGTTGTATTTACATAAACATTATAGTTACCTGATTGTATTTATATTTACATTACAGTTACGCAGTTGTATTTATATTTACATTATAGTTACTGGGTTGTATTTATATTCACATTATAGTTACCTAGTTGTATTTATATTTACATTACAGTTATCTAGTTGTATTTATATTTACATTATAGTTACCTATTTGTATTTATATTTACATTATAGTTACCTAGTTGTATTAGTATTTACATGACAGTTACCTAGTTGTATTTATATTTACATGACAGTTACCTAATTGTATTTATATTTACATGACAGTTACCTAGTAGCCTTTGTATTTATATAACAGATATCGGCGAGTGGAGAAAGTATGTACGATGATGCATATACTGTACAGTTAGTGGAGAAACTTGATGTGATGAATTTTAACTTTGTTGCTGGAATGGTACCATTCTTGTTTCAACTCATACACGATGTAAGTTGTATCTATTTGATAATTTGATACCTATTTGATCATAACAATTGTCTGCCAGTATTGCAATGTTTTCATTGAAAATTCAATTCCAAAAATAAGAAAGTGGAAGCAGTCACTCCTATAGCACACTCCTTATTCACCCATTGATTTAAATTTCACCAGATATATAAAAACTTAAATAATTTCTATTCTTTATTGTTTCAGTTTCAACATGGGACGCCGCTGACGGCCAAGAAAACTCATGGAATGATAGCAGTAAGTACTTCATTTAGCTTCGGGCAATTATATTACTACCATACAGTAATTTCATATAGATTTTAAATATTAAAACAACATAATACCATAATTTTATCATAGTTGCGAGGTGTACTATTGGACTTCTCGCGATACATTACCAGTATCTCAAATATTCCATGTCTTCTTCAACTTAGGGCAAATGTAGTATTCCCAAATATCAACTCTTCCAATTCCAATTTTATTCACATGTATGCAAATGTGATATTTCCCAAATTGTTCATTGCTAAAATTATCAATTGCCATACACTTAGTAGTATTTCTTGAAATTGTAGGCGCTGAAAGAATTAAAGATGTTTATGACAGTAGAAGGCCAACCGGACAAAGATCGACAAAAGTTGATGAGAAATCTACGGGTATGTTAAACATAGATTTCAATAATGAGATGTTTTGTTGATAAGTTATTATTTTGTGTGTATCTACATATAAATTCTTTACATTGACTAACAGAAATAAGTTTAGACGGTATAAAACTTAGAATATAAATTGTGCATACAAATTTAAAAGAGATATTTATTTTTTTTAATGAGAAATGATTTATTAAGAGATAACTGCTTCAATGACAATATGTGTATACAGTACATCCTCTCCAAAGCATCACCCTTTGGAAATAGCAATATTATGTTTTTGTTGAGAGTTTGTTTCTCTAGAAAGTTTAATTAATAGTTAAACCGTGTTGTGGTAAAATTTATGTTGTTGTTGAAGGGAGGTTGTTGCACAAGAGATGGCTGCTCTGGAGAGGTTATACTGTATACTTATGATAGAATAGTTCTAGAATGACGGTATATACATTTATCATTGTTAGGTAATCGATCTGTTGGTGAGATTATTGCAATGTCCACTGAAAGATGGGGATGAAGAGACACACATGATCCGTATCTACAAGGAAGCTTATGATGTTCTTCACGCTTACATGATTGGTAAAAGTAGGAAAAATGCTCTCTACTTCGCCAAATATATAGACTTCTTCCAAACACAGTTTACACAAAAGGTAAACAAAAGAGACCAATACCAAATCTTACACTTGCAATTGTGTTTTCTAGAATTTCAATAATTTTGGCAATCTTTGGAGGTATTCCCAATCTTTGTATTTATGTACATACACATTTACGACGCTTGATGATTTGTTCAGTTTTTCTCCATGTTTTAAAAAGTTATTCTCAGCATATCCATCCACTATATTAAATGATATTCATTATGTTAGCTTAGTCGTTAGTTCGTAAGAATGGATGCTCGAGAAATTACGGATGAAATACCCATTGCTTACCATGACTGTCAGTCTGATATACTACATCAAGGCTTATTTGGTCTTTCTTGCTCAGAATCATGTACATTCTCTTAAAATTTTTAACTGTAACTTGTTTGAGAATCGTTAGTGTAGATTTGAATGGAAATCGCTGTCGCAGGTAACATACATGAGCTGGATAAATGAAACAAATGATGAAATTAGTGTGTTTGTTCATACATTGTTTTGTAAACATTATACATACATTAACATGTTTCACATCAGGGAGGTATAGGTCTGAATGTAGCTCAGATGATTGTGGAACTGATCAGGGACAAGAGGAAGATCGTGGATAGAATCACCAGGAATCATATAGACATCTATATAGACTTACTTAGAAAACATCAGGTTCGTATAGAATTACTTTCTTTATAATATTATGCCAAAAAATTAAGACGTAAAATCAACCCTGATAAATGAGCACGTGTGATTCATAGACACATTGTCATTATCGTCCGTTTTTAATGACACATTTATTTATTTAAATTTTATTTATTTATTTATCCAAGACAAATGTCCCTTCATAAGCAATCTCTTCATACTTATAAAAAAGATACCAACTGACAAATAATTGTATACTGTAGCTATTTTTGAATGGCAGTTAAGTTTAAATTTAAATGATGTTTTTATCCGATCTTGTGTACATTGTTTTCACATATATTCTTTGTTTCATATATATATAATAAATAGATAAGTAATAATAAAAAGGTCACATTCAATCAACAGTGCTTAAAAGTATACACGCCCTCTCCATCATTATGTTGTCTTTTTACTATAAAAAAGTTTGTTTTTTTTATTTAATCAGTAATGATTGGGAATATTTTAATTTTATTTGAGCTTCACTTCTATTACTTTTACATGTACCTGAATCGACATAACACAATTTAGACTTAAGATTTAGTCAATTTTAAAATGCTGCTCAACAATGTTTGATATTCATATCAAAGATGGCCGATTTGAATAGTATTGGTTTTTTTTGTATTCGCTGACATCTCTTCATTGAAATGGTCTTTTTAACAATCATGTAAGTATTTATCTTATATTTATGTCTGTGTGCTTGTTGAGTTTGATTATTCTACGTTAACTATTGTAGAACTTCCGATTCTTGGATCTGTTGCACGTGCTGTGTGTATGTGATGGTGTGTCCATACCAAACAATCAAACTTATATCACAGAAAAATGGCTGAGGTCTTATAAAGTAAGTATTTATCGATATGAACTTTCAGTTCGCTTCATCCTTAGTCTTCACTTTGCTGTTAATACGCCCAACCCCACTTTTATTCATTTTTTACTCGTTATTTTCCTTACAGTAACTATTTCCGCCATATTGTTTATAACATAACCTATGAACGATAAGAACTTTATTAGACGATACGTCTATCGTTCTAATCCTTGGTCCCGTTCTATCTGCATCATAGGACTAGGTGTAAAGTATTGTTGATAGAACGGGGCCCTATTCAGTAATATGAGTGTATTTTAATTCAGTGTACTTTAAAAAAGTGTTTAAACTAAACCCTCTTTGCACATTAAAGATTAATCAAAGTTATTGATGCATGTTTTACTAGCTATAAGTCTCAGAAATAAGAGCGAAATTACCCATTAATCTATGTAAATTATGACAAGCATATCGTAATTATTTGGCATTAAACAAGTTCCTTTAATAGCCAACAGAAATAGTAATGTGGTAATGCAATGAATCAATATAGAATAGAACGAAAACTTTATTTCGACCTGAACAGCTAATCGTTACAACAAACATATAGACATGCAATGGAAAAGTATTCGTTCATGCAAGTTCAATAGCTAACTCAATCAATATGTGTATGACTTAATAAATACCAATTTCAGTACACACATATTGGGAAAATTAAGTATTTATTGAATTAAATTTAATCAAATAAAGTGAGAATGTCGTTATCATATAAAATATATTTTAGAATACAATGTCATTTAATATTTGTATTAGATATTATATCACAAGAATCATCCAACAGCTCCTATGGTCCTTTTTGTCACTGGTGGATTACTGTTTGTTTGTGTGTACTGTTCATCTTTTGAGAATGAAGTTTCACCCATACATCAAATAAAGAAACACAAAGTTAAAACATTATATAAATACCTTCCATGTCATATGCAGTTTTCAATGCCCGCTTCTCGAGTTTCTTCTCTAGATATGACCATAGCTGTCGAACTGGTTGTTAAACAACAGATAAACCATAGGCACTCGATTCCGTGATTTGTATACGCTTCCAGACGTTATTTTTCAATTTAACTCATCAAACAACGCAAATCTGTCGAAAGAAAAATCTTCAATTTTCCTTTATTGAGTGTATAAATACTTCAAGGTAGTGCACTCGCCATTTTTTCGATTGACGGAAGTGACGAAAATAAGCGTGTGTCCCGGCTTTCCTTCTAATATGCACGTGCTTTCCGGGAACCTTGCTTTCGTTGTAGTGTGCCCCAACTTTAAACGTTTTGACAGCTTTAGAAGGAAAGCCGGGACCCACGCTTATTTTGTCACTTCCGTCAATCGAAAAAAATGGCGAGTGCACTACCATGGTGTTTTTATACACTCAATAAGGGGAAAAAAATGAAAAAAAAATCGACAGATTTGCGTTGTTAAAACACGGAATTGATTGCCTATGAGATAAACAGATAAATGTATGCCGGTCGCGATTTGTTGAATAGTCTTGGTGATTTTAAACATAATGTATTCCAGGACAGCGTATTTTTATCAGACAGAGGACAGAACATCAACAAACGTCCAAATATTGTTTATGTTTCGACAAACAACACCCAGTCGTGGTCAACACTACACGAATTTGTCGATGTAAGTTTTTATTTATAATTCTTAATTTTATTCAGATAATCCTCTGACAGAACAGATGTATATATGCTCAGTTTGCCAAATACTTAGATCGGATTTATAAGCCATCACTATATTATGAAATAATTATATATTATAATTATATAAAACGCTCATGTCATTTTATTGCATCGTTATGATACATATTTTACTATTAGAATAATTTCCAATTTTCTCTTCCATTATGCAATATGACTTTTACGAAATTAGGCCCTACAGCGTTGTCTGTAACTCTTAGGTGTGTATACGTTAAAACAAACGACACTTTACAACAAATTCATATTAAACAACATGGTATGTAATTCTATTGAATGTAATAATGAATACCATCATGTTATGATATCGATAATGATATTTTTTATCACAAATTTGAATTACTAAGTATAATTATGTTACTTTGTATTATGTTGATATGTATAATATGTTACTAAGTATATGTTACTTTGCATTATGTTGATATGTGTATTTTACTTTGTATATATAGATATGTGTAATATGTTGATATGTGTATGTTACTTTGTATTTGTTGATATGTATGATATGTTGATATGAGTGTGTTACTTTGTATTATGTTGGTATTTATATGTTACTTTGTATATGTATAATATATAGAAATGTATATGTTACTCTGTATATGTTGATACGTGTATTTATATGTTGATATGTATATGTTGATATGTATATGTTACTTTGTATAATTATGTTGATATGTATAATATGTTACTTTGTATAATTATGTTGATATGTATAATATGTTGATATGTATATGTTACTATTTATATGTTGATATGTATATTTTGATATGTATATGTTACTTTGTATATATTATGTTACTATTATCAGCCTGAGAGTGGGGAATTCAATGAAGATCATTACAACTTCCTGATACATCAGCTAGAATTGTTTAAAGCTTTAACATACGTAAGTATTACATAGAATGTATCATTGTAAAACAGTACCATTTAGTGAACAACTCACTATAAAAACCTCTTCATTATACCTACCTCCTATTTGTAAAGAAAACACAATTTTTCCCCACCATTTCAACTTTATACATTTTCGTTTGGCTCAATGTTTTGTGTTTATTTGTTGTTGTTGCTGCTGCTAAAATAGCTTTATTATACCGTTGCTGTTACATTTCTCTAAATACCGTACTATCTCCATGGTCACGTGGTTATGGTATCTGACTATTTATCACTAGCTACTAGTCGCTATGAGTTAGAATCCCATATGAGACCAACTTTTATTTGAGGAATCTGTCTAGCTAGCTAGGTCAGTGGTTTTATCAAACTTCACGTCTGAGGTGTCTTCCTCCATCGTTAATGCAGGAGAACTTGCTAAATGACATTGGCTGATGACGTGAAAATACGTTTCCATGAATCTGCATTAATTTTACTATTTTTTATGTTCACATTTTTTCAGGGTAGAAATGATTTTGCAATCCACGTTATCACAAGAGAATTTGGTTATCTAACCTGGGAAGATGCTTTCCTGTGTATTACATCAGACTTGCTGCCAGATTCCATCAGAGCTAAATACTGCGAGCTCATTATTGGTGTGTTTTATTTTTAAGTCTTATATTTTAAGACCATCCTTAAAAACATGTTGAACCGCCTCCGTGGTCGAGTGGTTAAGGTCGCTGACTCCAAATCACTGTAACCTCTTACAGAAAGACGGTCGTGGGTTCGAGCCCCGCTACCGACCGTGTCTCTTTATGTGAGAAAGTAGGCAGTTGCTTACGGATGTTTGGAGTCTAGTACTCGTTCTTCCCAAGAATGGTGCTATAATGCCTCTGACTGCTGAAAACGGGCGTAAAACTCGAAATAAACAAACAAATTAAAATATGTTGATATAATGTTACGCGACGCCAATATTTACCAGTGGTAAGTTAGGTAGGCATTTTCATTTGTTAAATTGATATGCTTATAACTGAAAACCAAATTTTTCAATTTCGTGTTCTGTTTAAATATATTTGAATTGGAATTATAAATTTGAAATTAAATCATATAGTACTGCATAGTAAAAATAAAAAGAAACAAATTGTAAAGTAGAAAAATTTATTTGAATAGGAATGCTTAAATAAAATGTTGGTTTGATAGTAAATAGTCGTTGTACGTGGCGAGTCGAAAAAAGAGTATGAGGCGCATTGCATTTGTGACACATTCAAAGATTATTTTCATCAGCCCTTTAGTCCAAAATAATGCTTTCGTCGTGGCATTGTATTTAGAAAATATTCTAAAATTGCAAAAAAATAGTCATGCAAAATATTTGCAGCAACATGTAATATTAGTTTTCGTATTTTCATTAAAGTCCTTACTATAGTATAACTTCATGAACCTAATGGACGAAATTGCGATTTCGATACTGTCGAAGAAAATCTAGCCTTTCACAAAGTCAACTTTACCGAAATATCAGTTCTCATACAAATAAATTCTAGTTTTTTTCTACCTAAGGTCCCACCAACAAATCAGGGTCATTTAGCGACTTAGTCAGCTCTAATGGTGGATGAAGACTCCAGTCGTACACCTGGGCAGTACTAGAATTTGTCTCGACAAAACAGAAATCAGAACAGATGATGAAAACATTGATATTATTATGTTACCATATGGTTTAACCGATCTAAAATATAGCCGGCCACACTGATCAAATTTTAGATGCTAACGTTTAGTTGAAAAAGAAACACGAACAGAGTATATATTTTTACATTTACATACCGAATGTTACAGAGATCTTTCTGATGTATATTTTAGCACGTATAATGAAGCATCGGTTTAACGACTCGGTCATAATGCATAATTATGAGGATCATATCTTGCTCAAGGTACATAACCAGGCAATGTGCTATAGATATATTATGAAGTTATGGTGCTTGCGTTGTCCAAAATTGATTACATCAGCCTTGTCTGCTCTCCCCTGTCAAACAGTTACTCTTATTTCATGAACTATTCATTAAATGTGCAAGAATGATTCATGAAAAAGTCCTGATTTCGTGAATTCTCTTCAAAAGTGCCAAAGGGGCTCTGACAGGACCAGTTGTCATTGGATATTGTCCAGATAAAAATTCCAGCTCTCTCACTCGAACAAAATAATAAAAACCACAAAACCAATGCTTGATTATCATAGAATTTAAACTCTGAGAAGAATTTAACCTTTGTGACAGCCTGTCACTTCTTGTTGATACAAATGCCTGTTTTATTTATTTTGTGAAATATATTAAGAGAATATGCTCTTGGCTGGCTGTTCTTTTATTGAGACTGTGAATCAAACTACATAGATGACAAAACTTGACAGCGTCTTCTCTATTACAAACTTATCACGTGTCTATGATAGATGTTGGCTTATTTTTACAGGTTTGTTTGTTGATGTTGGCAACAATTATTCAGTTCTAGACAATCCCAATATTTGTTTTGTCTACGAATACGTTGGATCAAAAGATTCAGAGCGGGAACAAAGCCAGTTTGTAAGTATCAGAAATAAAACGGACGGTTTAATCTTTTGTTGAGTTTTTTCTTTTTAGTTGTATTTTGCCTTCATAATTACACGAACACATAGCAATGACGGCTGTACAAAATGAGACATGATTCTTTTTGCTATTTTTGCATCTTTTACAGTTTGCTCACGCTAGAAACAATGCACGAGATGCCTTATATGTTCTTAGAGATGTGATGATTAGTTAGTTATAAAAATAAAAACAAACAAAATATGTATTGCTTGAACACACTCTTCTGTTAAATCGATGTTGCAAGTACTTTCAGGTTCATGTTAATGCACTGTTATGCACACTATGACATTTAGAATGAGGATCGTTATTCCATTTTTTAGTACTGTTATTTTTACTTGCATTGAAATATTACATTATTATGTACATAACTTTGTATTTTGTTTTAAATATCATCAACATGAACAACTTTTTTACTTTTTATGACTACATGCTCGTGTTAAATAAATTTCGATATATAGTCCGTTGTTATACGTCTTAAAGAAATGAATGGTGTTTTTATCATAACCTAACTGCTGAGTATATATATATCGGCTACAGAAAAAAATTTGTAGATCTGTATGCTTTTGTACAGTCATGTCCAAAACATCCGTTCAATATTCGCATAAGTGTAATATATACTTTCATATTGTATAAGACCAGGAAAAATATTCGGATTTACGGTTACTTGACAAAAAATGGGAAAGTCGAAACATTTTTCTTTTCTATTTTTCTAAATTAACATTAAGAGATTCGTACGGTGGTATAAAGGAAACATATAATATTTTATTTATCGCGTGGGCACGCGAGCGATAGCTACTGCGTGGACCGGGACCAAGCGATAAATAAATTATTTCCTTTGTCTTCTTCATGTTACCATTGGTACGATACTTCGTACTTAAGAATTTGCTGATCGAAATTTTCGTGACGCCCCAGAAAAAAATAGGACGGTCTGATAACCGTGATCACATTATTTATTCCTGTCTTATCATCAAATAAGACTAAATATGGTATAAACTGTAAGGCATCTGCTTCATATTTCCCTGCAAAAAGCTGCGTATGCAACGATCATCTAGTTCTATTTTATGTATAAGCACTAATGAGCATGTGTTACTAAATTTAGCAACCCTCAGCCGGATCTTCTGGTAGTTCGCAGGTAAATTCTAGCACCCTTTTATTTATGTTGTAGCACATAGCATGGAAAGCGTGTTCGACGCATGCGCAAACTATCTGCTTACTTAGTTTACAAATAGTGTTCTTGTGGGTTCATTGTATTGCAAATGTTTAATTCCATGGAATTTTTGGTGAAATAATTGTTTTGGTTTTTATTCCCATTGGTGGTTGAATCGCATATGCTGTCTAGATAGTCTGCATATCAAAGCACTCCGTGTTTAATTTGTGTAGAACAAGCATTCGACTTTATTTCTATTAGTGCCTTATCTTTGCTAGTCAATCATTTTGTTCCAGCAACGTATGAGTTGACAATATATGGTTTACAATATGGTTTTTTTCTGTCGAGTATAAGAACAAAATGATGGCTCATATAATATGTATGTCACTGTATAATTATAAATACATACATTTTCTCGTTTTTAACAATTTGCTGCGAAACAAATCTATATACCCCTTTCGTTATTTTAGCCTTTTCTATGATGACGCAATACATTAAAACGTTTTTTATAGGCTACGTCTTTAATTTGTTTTCTATAAGGTTGTAAAGGATCTTGTGACTATATTCCCTGTACTGAGAGACTGGTTAGCTGAATTCCTCAACAACAACTGTATCATGACAGCATCTGATATCGGACACAATCTTCTCATTGAACAAGTAAGTAATAAGACGACCACAAGATAGGCCATAATTCATGTACTGAACAATAGTGGTAAATGATAATATAAGAATATAGTCAAATCTGTGATTAAAGCCCACCCTTGGTTTGTATGGACAGCACGATGTAACCGTTCCCTAAAGATAAAAGCTAAGGTTCTGTATGTATCATAAATACATTATGTGGTCTTTTTTTCGGAGGTCATTCCGTTTACTCAATAACTAAGCTCGACTTAAAAAAACGGTAATAATTCAAAGTGAGGCATTTATTAGGTGGTAGCCATTAACACTGACGGATATGACTGTATACATTCAATATAAGCTTGTTTTCATCGTAACTTATTCTACTTATACCGGTCAACATTAAATCAACCAGTTTTGAAGAATTCTGTAACAGTACCAACATTGTTCTCTGCGAGTAACTGGAAACTTGACATGAAAAGCGATGGACGAATATATACTAAGGCCTAATATGTTCAACCTTAACATCACAAAGAACATATTATTTGGTATTTAGGGTTCAAGCTCCCATACTACCTATGCTATAAACAAATATAACCTAGTTTGGCTATAAACTAGGTAAAGCTGTTAATATATATTATCTTTATTATTTTCTCACAGGTATTGCGGCTGCTACAACATTTGGTGAAGTTTGGTTACTATAGTGATATTGATGACGTCAGACATCTTCTCACACCACTTCTAAGTCTACTTGATGGCCAGCACGATGTACCGTTCCCTAAAGATAAAAGCAAAGGTTTTGTATTGTATTATCACAATGCACCTATATTCTCCCCATCCCAATTAATACCATGCCAAGTACTGTGTTAAGAAAATTATAGGAAGCGAGCGAGGCGTATTTCTGTACTTCACACCGGGCACAATAAAGAACCAGGAAAAAACTATTTGGATACAAATGCCCGGTTCTCCTGTATCTTCTCTCCCCTCTCCGTGGGGGCCCTGATATGACTATAGCTGTCGTATGGGCCGTTAAACATGGTACATGTATATATAATCTATTCCAACTACTCTCAGAACACCGTACGTATACTTGCTACGGGCCTGTTTATCTCATAGATATAATGGAAACCAAATCGAAACACTGGAAGGGAACATGACCTCAATATACCCTACCATGTTTTCAGGAAAGTACATTCTTGGGTTTTTACTTATTTGTCAATTTTCAATAAATTGTATCTGATTGATCAACTCGTGTTATTTGACTACAGTTTTTATGGAAAAACGAACGCTGAATAAAATTTCTCGAATTATTGTTAGTTGTTGGCCGTTAATAATGATATCGATTGGCCAGACATGTTTATTGTTGCAGCATTTATTAACATGATTATGTTAAGTTTCTTTGTATTAAAAGGTTACTCCAAAGAAGGTCAGAAAGCGGTAAACAAGTATAGGGATTCCGGAAGATTCGAGGCCAGTAAAGAAACAGAAGCCATTGTGAAAGCTAAATATCAGTACGTAACTTTGTTAATATCAGTACGTAACTGTGTTAATATCAGTACGTTACTTGTTAATATCAGTACGTTACTTTGTTAATATCAGTACGTAACTTTGTTAATATCAGTACGTTACTTTGTTAATATCAGTACGTAACTTTGTGAACATTAGTACTTAACTTCTTGAATATCAGTACTTAACTTTGTTAATATCAGTACGTTACTTTGTGAACATCAGTACGTAACTTTGTGAATATCAGTACTTAACTTTGTCAATATCAGTACGTAACTTTGTGAATATCAGTACGTAACTTTGTGAATATCAGTACGTATTAAACTTTCTTACCTGAATCATTTAACAACAATATTCTAAATTCAAAAGAATGCTTGATATGATTACATGTAACTTACCATACTCCGACCATCGTCAAGTACCCACGGTCGCTGCCTCCGCTCCGCTACGTACATCTCTAGCGAAGCGGTGGCAGCGACCGTGGGTATCCGACCATGTATGTAGCGGAGCGGAGGCAGCGATCGTGGGTATCCGACGATGTTCTCCGACAAAAAATTATTAAACAGACTCTGAACTCTTGAAAGCTATTCATATAGACAGTATTCCCTCATCAGCTGAAATAAATGATATCATTTCATTGACATATTAAACTTTACTCGTAGTAGCTGTAAAACTATTTTTGTAAAAGCTTTTTAAGCCATCGGCATCAAATTATGCGGGGGGCATGTCATGATTGCCTTGTCCGTTCTCCTGTCCGTCCGAGGTTAAATAAGGCTGCAACAGGGCGCATACGCGTTTACTGAACGTTTACTGAACGCTGCTTATTGTTGATCATTCAGTGAATCGCCTATTTGGAGTATGATTTCTAGTGATGATAATTATGTACATGTATGTTGTGTTAAATTGATAAACATTTATTTTTCATATAGGGCCATGGAAGTATTGGATCTTCTTCTTACGTTTCAAAGGAATATTCGTCTGAAGGTAGGCTGTTGACATCGTACTTTGTATCATATTGGCTTTAATTATTATTTGAAAAAAAAAATCTTTCATTTCTACATGTTTATTGTTTTATCATCGTATTATACTGGAAACATAACTGTAATGGCTTGCAAGATTTAATACTGGTGCATATATTATGGGTATTATAACATTAGTTTAATAAAAAAAATGTTAATTTTATAAATATAATCAAGTATACGTAATGGATAATATTTGTACAGTGTGTTTATGTCAATACCTATTATTTTAGACATTTGTTGAGAAGTTTAAGAGCGCCGAACAAACCAACCACAGAAAACGAAGCACGGTTACAATAGAACCACTGTTATATGAAACATTTAACCCAATAGATACCTCAAAGTAAGTCATGTTGGAGAAAAGAAGTAAATACTTGTGTGTCCATATGTTATAGAAGATGCTTTTTCTGTTATATCTATCCGAACACCAAATATTCAGGGACGCTTTTTAGTGACCCAATCACAACTGTATTGTATGAAGGTCTTTACACCGGACACGATAGTGTTACCAGGGTAGGGATAGAAATGGCCAGTTCAGTGTCTTCTCTTCCATTTCTTATACTTAAGTCCAATGCATCGAATACTTACTTACCTATTGAGTGAGGTAATTAGTACAAATTTGTGATGTGTACAACTGCAACTGATTGTAGTTTATATTACTAAACTGGTTCCCTTTACATATTGAAGTGCACAAAATACTTTGTATAGACAAATCAACGGGAACCAGTGTATTATATTAAATTACTAGTATTCAGCATCAGGTAGTCATAAATGTATTGACTGATATTAACAATGTCTTCGTATTTCACCTAACTCTGACACCTTATGTATCCTCATGTTACAGAAAGGGTATCAAGAAACAGAAGGAAGTCTTGAGGGAATTAAAAGATATGTTTTATGCCTCGTCCATATTTGAAATAGACAGTACAACCACTGTCTTACTGGTAAGAATAAATGAGTAGAGGACAAACCTCACACTGCACAACTACTAGAGAAGTGATCAACAGAACAAGTCTTGTCTATATCTTCTTAGAAGGAACTGAAGAAACATTTGTTTACAGCCTCCTCTACATTTAAATTGCTGTCCCATGTGCACGCTATAAATAAGCCCGTATTATTGAAATGAAATGACTCCATTCATCACATTATCTGAGACTTGGTCATTGTAAGAAATATAAATAAATGGTACTATCAGGATAACTTCGTGCTAAGTTTTTAAATATTTCAGCAAACTACTTTATTCATAGTTTATCTGAATAGTGTAGTTTGTTGCAATATTTGAATATCAGCACCAACCTGACTTTTATTAATAGCCACAAAACCACACGTGTAATAATGTCTATATATTTGGGTGCCACCGTGGTCGAGTGGTTATGGTCTCTGGCTAGCAAACACTAGCCCCTCGCCGATGTCAGTACGAATCCAATCCGGGACCATGGTACACTTCACTTGTGAGGAAGCTGGCCTGCTCGCTTTCGGAAGTTCGTAAGGAAAAGTCGCAAAATACCTTGGTTGTTGATGCGTCAAATAAAACAAAACATATTTCAAAACATTTACAATCGTCCATGTCATGTTCTGGACCTCATATTGTAAGATCAACTCTGTACATTTTAGATAATATTCTGTCAATCCATATTTAACTTATATTTCAGGATTTGTCAGAATATAAATACGATATGATGGTCATGAAATCGCTGGATATATTGAACAAACTCTACTCATCACAAAGTGACATGTTCCGACTAGCTCTGGAAGCCCAGGTTTGAACATATATGATTCTTTTATACACAAACACTTGTTCATTATCTTCAGGTTTTTAGCATTGCTTTAGTTTTACGCAGGATGTATTTGTCAGGTCATATAGCATTTATATTTATTAATAATTATAATACAAGACACTTGTAAAATAACTACATGTACAAAGAAAATTATTCTTATGACCCTTGTGAAAATATTTAACCCAGTTTTATCATTCACCATGTATATCAATAACTTCGTGACGCATGGGCAAGCATTTGGACAAAAGTTGAATTACGTACATTTAATAAGTATAATATTATAGTTATGTAAATTGAATCTTTTCAATACTTTGTTGGCATGTCATAGTATTCATATTCATATTATACGTTGTACATAATTTGGTATCTCACTTATGTTCATAAACCAGTGGTAAACATCTATTTATTTATTTATCAGTCATTTTGATGTTAGGTAAGTGCCGCCGTTGTGGACAAGTGGTATCTGACTAGTAATCGCTAGCCCCTCGTCTTGGGACAAAATTTCACATGGGAAGAAGCTGCAGCTATCCAGCTAGCTTACCAGGTTTAAGCATTGGTCTTCCTGAAAAACTGGAAAAGTGGCATAATGTCCCGAACTGTCGGTGCGGCGCTAAACTCTATTGAAAATGTTGTTATATATGATAATGTATGTATCTCTGTTATACAGATTTTGCTATCACAAGATTCAGCACGAGTACATAGAGAGGTACAGAGAAGTCTACCAGTTCTTAGACGTCTTGCTAAACAGAAGCTGAACGATCAGCAAGTGATACTAATGAGTGAAATACTCGACGAATTGGCTGAGTAAGTCTTTATATGTTGTAAAGGTGTCGTGATTGCCTAGATGCGCTACAAACGTTAACACATAGACTGTTAACACATAGGTTATTTACAAAGATTAAAAAGCATACGTCCATATCAAGCAACAAAAGATCTAAGCGAACGCTCAAACAATACTGTAGTTTTTATTGCGATAAGCACTGTACCCCTATATTGACTGAACTTAATGAGCGAGAACCATCTCTAACGTGTTAAGTATTGCTTTGGTACGATTTGCTATCATTTTGGCAGTCTCGAAACTGGGCATGGTTTCAATTTTTGAGCCATTAACGATTATTGATTTTGATTGGCTGTCAAAATTGAATGGGATGCATTAATTAATCGAAGCTCGTTGATTACATGAGACAATAATGATCTGTTATTATTTATTGTTAATTGCTTGCGTAAAACATCCATAGCGGGTGTCGTTTTTGCAATAAAGATTGTCGCTTTATTTAAAAGGTGGATTTCAAAGCGGTTTTAGGTTTTTTGTTGCGGAAATATATATCTAGGAAATTATGCCTCATAATTTTTTGATACTTGATTTCGGTTTCCTTACGTAATTGTCGTCGGTGGCTGGGCTATGGAATTTCTTTAAAGTCAAAATATTTAATGAACGAGAGACTTTATCAAAATTCTAAGGCACTGTATCCTGCATTATACATTTATAGTTATTTAAGGCTAATTGTTGTGATATATTCCTATATACAGAGAAGTTACCGCTGTTCGAAAATGTGTAAATTATGTGCAATATTGGTTTATAGAAGACCAACCAAATTCTGTTTTAAATTTTGTTTCAAATCACTTGCAATGGACTTTTTACAGCTGGTTTATTTCAGTGTATAATTATATGGCTTAGTTTTTAAATCTATAAATTGCTTTAACTTGATATGACCAATCAGCCAATCACGATACATTAATAAATACTGGACGAATTTGCTGAATAAGTTCTGAAAAATGTTTATTTTCAGGTTTTGCCATTTACCAAAACATCCCCACGAGCCTCACTTCATGAACCAAAATATAATGATAAGTCACGGTAAGATAGTCACGACTATATCAGTAGGTTATAGTTACATACAGAAGCATCATATTGAAATAAAATGATTAATGTAATGTCATTCATTTACTATGATGTATTGTTGACTATTTCGTTAATTAGACAATACATCACATATTCAACCAAATATTACAGCTTTTCTATATTTCCATTGGGATAAACGGTATGCCTGTATGTTGGCGTGCAATTACGTCATCTGTGTGGATATCTAAAATCTCAGACAAATGATGTTATGTAAAACTATTTATTTTAAATTCGGATTGTTACTTTAGATACGATTTTGTGATCTATAATATATTTACTTGTAGAGTTATATTTCTTGCTTTCAGGTATCCTGGACATTGTGTTAGATATACTTTCACAGGAAATCGATGCCAAATTACTGGTATTGCTACGTATACTGTCAATTCTCTATTATTTACAAATTATTCAATTATAAACAAGCCTTTTGTTTAGGATTCCAGTATATGTACATAGTAAAATAGTAAGGCACCATCAAGAATAGCTTCTAGTAATGTTCTATGTGTGTACGAAAAAATGGAGTCCTACTAACGTGTTATCATACTGCGAGTATAAGCATAACAATTTATTTGATCGCCTTTGTTTTCCAAGTAAAATACCTCCATGGTCGAGTGGTTAAAGTCTCTGAATAGCATCCACTAGCCCCTAACCGCTGTAAGTTCAAATTCCACCAGGACTATAAAAATCATAAATGAGGAAGTTGTTAAAGATGGAACAGTTGTCAATGTTCCTTGATGTTGTCACCCTAGTGAAAACGTTGCTCATAATTTTAAGCATGTCTTAGGTTGCATGTCATAGTCACATTAGTGTATCTTACTTTACAGCAAGAACAATACAAGGGTATGAAGGTCATATTTCAGAAGACGTTATATCTGCTACAGTTACTGATCAGGGAGAATGATAACGTACAGTTCCGTATTTTCAATCATCTTGATACACTTTTAGACGTGCAAGTTGTTCCATCAGATTTAGCTTTAGCATTGAAAGAGGTATGATATACAGGTTGTTAGGGAAACATAACTAAACACATTTATTCTAATCTTTGTATAATATTTTGACATCTTTAGTATCAGAATAAAAACAAATGGTTTTAACTGTTCTAGTAGTAAATGTATAAACGTGTAGTCGTGGGTAAGCTTTAATAATTATGAATTCAAAACTTATGCTTACGAATTAAGATACTTGGAAAATTAAGATTATATCAATAAAACACCATCTGTCCGAAATCTCAAACTGAAGAATCTACGTACCCACTAAGTTACCGATTAAGTCAATCCACGAAGTTTGTTACCATCGAAATTAAATTCAACTACATACATTATGTTTATCAGTAAACGTTTTATATTTGGAACATCTTCTATAACTTTAATTTCCAAATGGTTTTGAAAAGTATAGTGCTGTTCTACGAGTATATTGTATGCGAGTCATACAGAATTAGGTTACGGAAACATTAATTCTGATTCAAATTAGGTGTAACATATTATATGCCAGCTACTGAAGCCTATGAAACACAAACAGTTGGGTATAATAATGTATTAAATGTATAATGTTTTAACTGTTTTGTTTTAGGTGTTTATTGCTAACCAAGCCACTTGTCTCAAAGTTCATCCACAACAAATTAAGAAAATTGTACGACTAGCAGCCGATCATCAAAATCAAGCGTCAGAATTTCTAGATCTTCTTAACGTCCTAGTGAAAGTAGAAGGACTAGATCTGACCATAAAGAGAAATCAAGCGTTAGTCATGAAATATATCATGCAGAACTTTAAGAAGGCGGCATATGTTTTAGATCAACCAAGAGAATCAAGGTATTGGACGTTTGTACTGTTGTGTTTATGTGTTCGCATGTTTTGGTTTCACTTTGTACTAAATCATTTAATGTTTTCACAATGGTTTACATCTAACTCTTACTAAATATATCCTTAATTCACTTATATATACACTGAGCCGAATTTCTAAACGTCCCGTTTGTATTCTATAGCACTGGTTGAACATCATCGAATATACCTATTTGATAACCAAGTGAACTTAAAATGTATATTTAATCATACATTTACTTTGAATACTTGGTTTCTTTGTGTTGATCGATAGTAATTATTGTAAAACATATCTTTTCATTCGAATTCCTCAATAAATTGAGTTTTGTAAGGTGGACATTAAGAAATTCGACTCAGTGTATAGTCTTAATATTTCTTGCGAATGGCTTCAATACTATCAATGCACCTTTTTGTCTCATCCAGTCCATATATGGAGATGTAGTACCCCATCATGATTTTGTATAATGTCATAAGTAAACTTCAGTTTAAAATATAGTCTTCATGAAGCCTCAGCAAAATTAGATACACTAATATATTTGTACTAACACGGTTCGCTGAAGTCATTTTTGCATGTCTTCTGAAAAGAAGTTTAGTCCAGGCACGCCTGTTTGACCAAACTTAGCTAACACCACCCCGGTTAAGGGTCTAAGTGTATGTTTATAATGTATGTAACAATAACCAAGTCGCCTCTCGTATCCTATATTGTGAAATGCAATTGCATGATCTATCTACTTTGTTTTCAGAGGCTGCCATGTTGCAGACCCTATGCTATTACCTTATTGGTATGTGGTATAATCGTTATATAGAATTCAAGAAATCCAATGAAGAAATACTGACATTTAATTATATTAGCTCATTCAACTATATTAGCACATTCTTTAACAACGTGATAAGGTTGCACTGTGTACAGATGTGTACCATTGGCGGTCGCTACATAAGTGGTGCTTTACTGAAACCACTATAAACGATATTCATTTTGTTAATCATTAAGAGAAGTGTTTTTGAAATATTTTTATATTTCATTATATTTTCAGCATTCACGATCAAAATGTTTGTCTAAATTAGCTTTTTGCATGAACATACACTGTTAATCTCTTCATTTCATTCTCACAATGCATAGGTTTGCACAATGCTTAAAATTGTATTATTCCATAACTGATGTAGATTCAAATCTCAAACAGGACCTAATTTTACATGTTATGATGCTGTACAGCTAGATAACGGACTTTCGATAGTTATACACAAATAAACGCATGGGGCCATCCTCAATCATTAAAGCTGGACAAGTCACCAAATGACTCCGGCTGTTAATGTGTCCTTATACCCAAAAGAAAAAATAAGAAAACATTGTAAAACATTCGATTACTCTAAATTCATTCATTTCATGCCATTCACAAAGGTCCTTGTTATTTGAGCACGTTTTGTCATAAATGTATTACAGGCAACATAATATCATATTAATTCAAATTTATTTAAACGTTAGTCATATATTTCCCCCATATTTTTTTCAGGGAGCACATTCTAACCAATCAGGCTGAAGAAGGTCATTTAGCATACTTCGCCCATCTTGTTGATTTACTCGCAACATGTGCTGAGGTAAGAACTTACACAGATAAACTTTTTTTGCCATAAAATGTGAGGAAGGCAAAATCTATGTACGATAAGTAGAATAACTCGGTTCGAGGGCTTAAACATTATCATAATATATTGACATTGTTTATGAATTACGATACTTCATTTGATACTTTCTGTTTTATTTCTAGCTATATTTGTACATAATTGCTTATCAAATAAGGTCTGCAAAAATTGTCTCATTTTTCTGAGAATGTGTGTGTCAGTTTTACAGCCAACTGCGAAAGAATGTTTCCATATTTAATTGATATTTGTTTGACAATGATTATGTACAAAATATGAATTCATGCACAAACCTATCTTTTTGTAATTTCAACAGGCGTAGAAAATACCTGTACAGTCGCACTAACCACAACACAGAATGAGACAATAGCATGAGACAATAGCAATGCAGACAGAGTGATTATTAAATTGCTTTATTGCCTTATTCACAACAATTATTTATTTAGACAAAACAAATAAAATAGGTGTCATCTCTAGTGCACATACTAGTATTCCCATAAATATAAATTGTTTATTATTACCGGAACTTTTGAAATAAATGACGACCATTGTAAATTTCAATCGAATCTTCAGGGTGAGAACAAGTTTATCGAGTCATTATGTCAGACCATTCTGCCCGTGGAGGAAATACTGTGGGTGATTAATCATAATGATATTGATTGTAATATAAAGAGACCCTTCATCAAGTTCATGATGTGGGTGTACATGAAACCAGCAGAGAACTTGATTGAAAGTGGTGCTGCTGATCTACAACATCACAAGTGAGTGATTGGAATTATTTTATTCAATTTTTTTATAATGCTCTCATTTTTAGCTCGGCTGATTACGAAGAAAAAGTCGAGCTATTTTGATCTTGCCTCGTCTGCGTCTGTGTCGCCTATGTCTGTGCAATACGTTTAATGCAACTAATAACTCAGAAACTTTAAGAGGTAGCTACATGAAATTTCATAGATAAATATATCTCACTGAGTCAGTGAACAGACGAGTGTTGGCACCAAATGTGGCACTCTTGTTACTTTATCTACCAATTATCTACAAACAAATCATTAATTTGTGTATAATAATCTTAATGCATTATTCATTTGTTATAGCAATACTGAAAGTCATTGCTAGCATTAAACATTTTCCTTATAATAACCACTATCAGTACACTTAATAGTGCTATGTTTACTTTTATTATAACCAAGCCCGTTGTATTCATGAATATACCAATTTGTTTTCATTTGTTTACTTCATAAATATACGAGCTAGTGTACCACAATTTAGTAAATCCATTTCAAAAAGTACACATTATAGCCTTGACCAAATAAGTAGCAATATTTGATTTGTCCATATAATACTGAAATAATGTCCAATTCGAATATTAATAGTTCATCTACGTCTGGTTTAGTTGTATCAAACATCATTGCTGTATCATTTGATTATTCCATGTTTTAATTACAGGCAACTTTGGGACTTCATCAGTACTGTGATCGGAGAAATCAATCAGTTATCTGAATCCATCAAAAATGTATCAGATAAGACATTTGAACTTCTTAAAATGTCTCCATCAAAAAGGTAAACATATTTGTATGCATTGCACACGAAGCTTTGTTAAGAGTTCGTTAAGAAAACGTTTGATTGAGGTCTTTAAGAAGTTCGAATTTTGTAAAGTTAGAATAGTTTTCATCTTTTAAATAAATCATGTACATGTATTCTATTATTCATTGTATGAAACACTGTGTGGCTATATAATGGTCACAACAATAGTCGTATTCCTGTTAGACGAACGACACGTTTTTGGCCCTGACCATAATTTTTTCTAACCGAAAATAAAAATTCAACCAAGCTTAACTTAATATTATGAACATATTTGGGAACGCATGGTGCCACCGTAAGTGCGAACGATATCTTCAGAAAAAAAGCACAAAAGGTCTTTCGGCCTACCAATCTTATTTTATCAAGTAACGCGAGGAAGATTACTAAATGCCATGCCAAATGAAAACTCTCCAAGACAATCATGATTTTACGATTTACCTAATCTCTCTTTGATTATCTTTCCAGTGCTGTTGCTACGGACAACGATGTCAGTAGTTGGGTACATGGCGGGATGTTTTATATACTAGAAGGCGTTATGCCTTTCTTAGAGGTGAATACCATGATACTGAAGCATTAGTTTTTGCAAAAGATAGAATACGCTGTCATATGATTGGATGAAACAAAAGCAATGCTTTGTTGAGAGGATTTTTTATATCCTGATACTTTCACGCCTATCATCATCATGTTTAACTTCATGTATATCTAAGAACATTTCATAACATTTCTATTCTTTAGTCGCTTCTATTTGGAAAATAATATCACACTAAAGACTCAAATCGAATAAAATGGATGATTTACATGAGCATTAATTTAAAAAAAAATAAAAATTTTTTAGGGCGGGAACTTGGATGTGAGTATTTATTGTATTTTACACGCATTTACATGATCCATCTCACTGGATGTTTTTGATTGATGTTGCGGATCTGTGTGGGTGGCGAATATTACACTTGCTTCATGCGTCACAATCCACACTATTTAACAATACATCAAAAAGATTTTTGCGTGTTTTATTACGGCTATAAACAGTTAAAGTCTTTGACAACGCTTGTTTACAATTCTAACTGGTGTGTATTACAGCCAGTAACACTAGTACAATCATTTGAACCACAGAATGTTTTATCAAACCTACTACAGTTACACAATATCTGCAGTTGTGGTGTTGTATTGACTAACTGAGAAAGTAAATTGTGAACATAAGGCCCAAGCTAATGATTTTAATTTGATTTCATTAATGTTGCCTTTAGTAACGGTGAATTAAATATAATCCAAAATAATAGATACAACCTCAGAATTATTTCTGTTTATTTTATAAGTAAAAAGGGTATTTAGATTTCATTTGTGGTATTTGCTAAGCACTGCCTATAAAACGTCTTCCGTGCATGGAACATCTTTGCAATATTAAAAACATTGGCGAACACGTCATGTTTATATATCTGTATATTTCCAGGTTTTCTACACATCATTTTTCTCACCCGACAAAGACTTGTATCCGGATGAAATCTTCAATACAGACAGTTTAGGGGCTGCTCTTGTGGTACATTTATTAAAATTGTTATTAAAACTCTTCCTGTAATCCCCTCGAATAGAATTATTGAAAACATTTTCTAACTTGTTGTATATACCACAGGCTATCGGCGATTTTTTTTTACATTTTGAAACACTGTCAATTATTATTTTAATAACATGTTTTATAACAGCAAAATAAATTTTAAAAATTTGTTTTCACCATATATATATCATAGAGTACTCTATAATATATATTATGGTGAAAAAAATAGTACAGGGTATATTTCATTTATCGTTTATGAAGTATGAGTAAGTCATAATTTGACAGGGAAAACATGTTAGATATGTTAAATGCAAATGAATCTTGATATACTTGCTATTTATATAGCTTTACTATACTTGATGATATTTGGGGCCAATGTTTGTCTAATCTGTGTTTGGCAAATTATATAACTGCCTGGCAAATATACAAACCGGAAGGATTTGAAGATTTAGAAATATGTTCTGTGCACCTGTCTGCATATACGTGTGGTGTTCCAGAATGTCCTAACATTTTCTTCCTAGTTATTTCATTTCTCAATAAAATTGCCTTTTTCTCTCCATTATAAACATTGGCCAAGTTTCGTAAGTGAGGAAGTCAATGTATGATATTTCAGGCATTCTGTGACGTGAGTGGACCATTGTTGACGAATCCAGCTCACATGAAATGTATCGTGACATCTGTGACGGCCGTAGTAACAGCTTCTAGCACTCCAAAATCTGTAAGAGTTGTTTGTATACCTCATCTTTCTGTCAACTGTCATCATGTTTTCAGATACGTGCTAAATACAGATGTACATCAAACAGATTTTACGAGTACACAACAGTATTGCCATGTTTTATATCGTAGATGCATCAATGGTGCTAAATACATGTGTTCTGTTTAGTGAACTCGGTCAGTGCAAAGTCCTAGTAACCCGAGTAATTACTTTTTTCCTAATCATGTTAACAGTAGTGAAATATTGATATATACTCGTAGATCCATAACAGTGAAATAGAGATGGACAGGTTTGGGAAAGGAATACTTGCAACAATTTAGCTGATTGATTCTTCAATGTGTCCGTGTTTACTTTAAATCCGCGTTTTAATGTGCATGATTGTTATACATATTAAGACATCAAATAAAAGGTTTGAAATACCCCGGTGACTGGAATATTTTGCATTTAATTTCAGCTTAATTTGTAAAAAGCCTTTTGCATAGCTTTCAGTTGACCCTTAAACTGGTTATTTTGACTCTTGAAATTAGTAAAATAACTCTTTTGACTCATATTTGCTATCACAATAGTAAGAAAAGAAATTTGCTGATAATTAGGTGAGTGGCGTATAATTACTGATGTCTAATGAGATGTATTGGTTATCACTATTGTAATAAAAGTACTGTCAATATAGATTGTGTATATAATATGTTTTATAGCTCCTTGTCACTGTACTAGAACGATTTACAACTGAAATGAAAGTTGGGGACACAAAAAGTGCTGTCAGAAAGGTAAACTATTTTATCAACCTTGCTTCTATTGTTGTGTAATGTACAAAACAATCATGACACATGAATTTTACTGTTAATGATTCCACTGTATTAAAATTAAACCCTTAACTATAACTTTGTATTTAAAAGATGTAATTAATCTCTCATGCTTCAAGGGATCACTTTATAACCCTTTTGAATCATTATATTTGTATATATATATTCTCAAATATTGTTGTTTTTTAAATGTATTCACAAGTATGAATTAATGGATGAATACAACAATATTGTATTACATTTATTTCGACTGTTTCTGTTATGATTTTTATAATTCAGGGAAACATGGAATATTATGCCGCTGAGTTGGAGTTGAATGCAAAGTTCCATACGTTTGCCCAGAACTGTAGCCGTGTACACGTTGGTCACAACACTGTCCAGCAACAGCTTAAACTTAAATCTAAAAGAGGTAAATTGTGATACATTCATTTTGTACTCTATATTGTTGTTCTTTTATCTTGTCAAGTGGTAAGTTCTTTTTCCTGCGACCTTCTTAAGATTGTGTTAGAAAATCAGTTACATGTTATTCACACAGTATGTGTTTGTAACCTCTTCAGAATAAAGGTCATCCTGTGAATAAATGTCATTGATTTTTTAGAATAAAATGACCGATAAAGGTCAGCTTTCAATTAAGTCTACAGTTTGTCTTTGAATGACCTTTGTTCATAGTTTAACTGTACTTACATGTACTTCTCCAAACTATATTTGTATTCTAATCCAAGATGGCCCTGTGTTAGAACTGTAACATTGTAATATCATTTATTTACTACTTGATATAATTAAGAAATAAACAAACAACATACAACAATGTGTTTTTCAGAGTACACAGAATTGGGTAGTAATGAACAGTTACCACTGGGTGAGGAGTTTCAAAACCTGGTGAAATGTTTTATCAATACACATGAAAAGAAGCCAAGCAAGCGATATGCGTTGACTAGAAAGTTGCTTGACCAATTAGCGTAAGTACTATCATTGTTTTTATTTATATATTATGTTTTATTTTAGCCTTTTATTGTTGCTGTTGAACTGTACTTGTTTTGTTTTAATTAAATTGTTCGTACTTGGTTGATTGTGGTTATGTAACAACATGCCTTTGTAGCATCAGCAGCAGCTTTAGCAGGAGCAGCAACAACAGCAGCAATAGCAAACAAGTGTTATCTACAACACTTGCAAAACCATTACTCACTACTCACACCTCCAGCAATCGACCACCGGGTGTTTTATCAATGGTCTGTAGGCCGCGGGACTCTTAATTTACATACAAAATGTGTGTGTCAGTATCGCTATATATATATACGAATAATATTTTTCCATATAAAAACACTGATGATAGTGTATTCACACAAAGGGTCATGTCACATAAAAAATCTACATAATTTTTATAACAAAAAAAAATAAAAAAAATTTATGATATATTTTTTTGTAGGATATTTTTATGTGACACGACCCTTTGTATTCACAGTTAAGTTTGCCATTCTTACTACATGTAAGAATCACACACGATGGTGTGACGAAGGCATTTACATGTAGTTTAATTTGTGATACGGACATGTTAAAATGGATGAGTAACCCAGACATAAACAAACTGAATAGGCAAACAAACAGAAATCATACGGCTCTTATAGTTTTAAGTCATGCATATCTTCAGTCATTCATTCCACAACAGAAGTATTAAAATGGTATTAACAAGATACTACAGACCTACGGAGTATCAAACTTGAACCAAACCTGGCAATCCGGGTTTATATCTCGGTCATGGCAGGTCATACACTTCCATGAAAACTGACAAAATACAACTTTTCCTCCAATACGTGGACAAGTTGCCGGCTCTTTGTGGAAGGGTAAGTTAGTATTAGTTAAAATACAGTCCTGAAAAGCTTATTAGGTAAAAGGTCGCCATGTATAACTGAAACAGGCATTAAACTGGCTGAAACAAACAAACCTGGACCTCATCGTTGAAACTGCTTAGCCAAATGTATTCTGATTATCGATCTAGCAATTTATCTAGTGCAACAACCCGCGAAAAGGGATGCGTACAAAATAATCTCTATAAGTTGAGTTTTATCATATAATACCGATGACAGATGAATACTGATGACAAAGATGCTCAATGCGTGCTCAAAGACTTTCTACTGCGACCTCTTCATGAAAAATATTAATTAAGTAGAGTATAATTGGAATGATGCCTTTAAGGACGTTAAGAACAAATCACACATAGTTTACATATTACATTGTAGTATAGTTTACAGTGACATCATTAGAATACTGAACATCTGATTATTTATTGCTTTCTTTTATGCATGGTTTAACGTATTTACTTACAACTAGTAAGTACTAAATGCTACGCAAATTTGCAATGAAGCGCATAGTTTTTTTTCATCAAGATTTTTTTCATCCATTGCTCATAAATCAAGTTATTAGCAACACTAGACACGTTTTTCAGGGAGACGTTCAACATTATCTGCATAAATCTATGATACATCGTTTTACAGAGCATTGTTCACCAATTATTTTCGTGTTTGCCATTACTTGATGTGATTTAAGTAATGAACATTTTCAGTTCTTCATGAATTTTAGTTCGCTAATGCCCCAGTTCCATCGGATTCTCGTTTACTTCACGCTTTTAATGAAATTGACAGGAAGCGTTAATAAACGTTATGTGAAACGTATAACGCGTACAAATTCGTAAGGAAACGTATAGTCAGTTGAAAAAAATGTGTTCAAAATGTACTGGGGAACATGAAAAATGGAAAACCCGACATCATAAAAGTAGCTAATTGAGAAAGCATCAACACCCATTGTTTTTTAACGTTTCCAATATGGGGATTTTGAACGTGATGGTTTTTAATTGGGTGAAACGTATATATCGTGAATTATACTAGCTTGATGGGACTGGAGCATTACCATGCAGAAGATTGGCGTTCATGTTCAATACCCCCTGTGTGTTTGGATGTATTCAATAATTTATTTACCTCTTAATTCCCAAACAGAAACTTTACTCAAGTTTTCTTGATTATGTTTTATTGCAATTTAGCATAGGTGCAGATTCTTATAGAAGTAGAAACAAAACAAACAAAACCAGGTATGTAAGAGGTGTCCATGCTGTCACACTCGAACACATGCATACTATAGACCACCTACTTCATATATAGTATCCGAAACGCCACTGTCCCTATTCTACAACTTCACAACTTTCTTTTTACATCTTGCCGTATCACGCATCTATTCAAATGTTCATCACTTTCACCTGTCTTTGATAATCAAACTTCTATACATCGGAAATTCTAATACTCAAATAACCTGCTTCCTTTGTGGAATACGTAATATTAACGCTTTGGTGTTGTTATAATGTAATGTGCTTAAACTAACTGAAAAAAAGGCGTCAGTGTAAGAACGTACCTAGCTCCGTATTGTTTACATGGAGATTGCTTCTTTCTGCACTCACTCCTTCTTAAGTGAATTGTTAAATGTTACAAAGACCAGAACCAACAACTAATGTTTTACCATTATGTACTCGTATGTATTGTATACAGCATGAAGCTTTATCTGGAGAGTTGTCTTTCTTATTGGCCATGTTTGGTTTATGATTCCAGTATCCTCATTTATTATGTTTTTGGTAAAGTGTTCAGTTGTTAAATCGTGATACAACTCGTGTGCCTTTAATTGATGGCTTATTCAGTAACTTTAACGGTTACTTCATGTTGTTTTACATTCAATTGTCATTTCTTTGTAAACAGTTTTAGGGACACAACCAATCTTATATCTTAAGTCGTAAGTTATTCAAAGATTTTCTACATTCAAAAATAGTTATTGAAGAACACATATAAGCAAGTTCATTGTCAATAGGTACATAGTCCAAATTTACATCTAGAATTACCTAACATCATTCGTCTTGTCATCTATATCGTTCTTTACTGATGTTCATTGTCTGAGACTTGTATAATCTATTGACAACAGTGGCTCAGTTAACACGTGGGCATGATGTACTGGCATTTTACTAGTATTAGCTTCTATTAGAAATATATTATTCTGATGGCTAATTGTCAATATGCTTATGGCTATGCCTGTATTAACCTTTTACGAGTTTGGTTCACTTTATATGTTTGGTATTTTTGTTGTAGCTTTAAACGAATCAACATGAGGGTATCTACTGTACGTTAAAATATTTCAAGTTGCCTTTTCTTGTCTGTCCTAGTCAAAACAGTGCAACAATCAAAGTTTGATTGTCATCAATTTGACCAATAGAAATTAGTGTTTTGTAGGTTAATATTTTGTAAAAAATAATATCTTGGTTAATATTGTAATTTATACTACACGAACCTCTAATGAAGCATGTCATTTGTTAAGCTAAAAGAGAAATTGTTGACTCTTGATTGACTGTCATCTTAGATCAAAACTATTTTAACTAAAATCCTAACAAGTATTGGTAAAACTCAGATAAATATCATTTAGACCACAAGAGTCGGGCTATAGCATGTATTCATTACATCAGTGTTGTTTTTTATACAACTCAGGATATCTGCAAAGAAGATAAGATTTGCTGTGTCTACGTCAAGATCACAAGAAGAATTAGATGTTAAATGTCTTCAAATATTAAGAACCATTATACACAATGAGGAGAGAAAACTGCCAGACGATTGGGCGAGTGGTACTGTCGATGCCAAAGTGAAAAAGTAATGAAACATGATATGTATTGCTTTTTTATCCATTTAATTCGAATACATGCAAGATTTTGTATATTTTGTTGTTTTGTATGAGGTCGAAAAGCCTCTGTTATTTTAGGGTATTTAAAAAGGGGTACACAGACAAATGACCATAAATACTCCACGTCATGTTTGCCCATCACATTTATATAATTTACACAATTCAAATTTCGGAGATCCATGAACATACTATAGTTATGTGTTTCATTGTTTTGTAGGCAACTTGGTCATATACGTGAAATACAAACAGCTATCAATGCTCACGATGTTGTGAACAAAGTTCTTCCACATTTAGCGAGACGAAATGATGCTATTGCTCGTGAAGTGCTGGCGTTTGTCAGTATCATGTTATTTAATGCTAACAGAGAAGTCCAGGTATCTATTTTTCAATTGTATGAATTAAGAATGACACATTGATTGCAGATATGATGGAGAACACGTGTGTTTGTATGAAAACTAATAAACCAATGAATGCATACGTTTAAATTAAGATTGTGTAGTAATTAACAATAGTTTGCTGTTTTTGTACTGTAGTCGACTAAAAGTACGGATGAAAATGATTTCAAAATAAGTGAAACACAAGCGAAGAGATTCGTGGTCGAGTGTGGTCTGGCTAGTAATCACTAGTCGATTAGAACTATGAAAGTTTAGATATGAGGGAGCTATACATCTAACTTACAATAAGGTCGATGCTTCCATCATGGTGTAAAAGAAACTAACCAACGAAAGAAAATACAATACGTTTTTTGAAAGATGTAGATAATGGTCTAATTCAAGATTCTTAAAGAAAGGAGACATTAACAAACAGCAGCATATAAGATTACAAACAACACAATGAATATCATCCCTTATATTTAATACGATACATAATTATAAATATTTCATGTTTCAGCAATCAATGTTGGATTATTTCTTCTCCACCAGGGAGGAAGTTTTCTTCATGGCTGTCAGAGACAGGATGCAAGTTTCAACAAACTCTATCAAAGAAAAGTATGTGGTAATACTTCTGTCAAGAAATAAATTATTTCTTCTCATGCTCTTTTTAAAAAATAATTGTTTATGTTCACTGCTCTTCACCTACTGACATAAAGGTAACAAACACAAATTTGTACATGCTTTATGATTTATATCATTCGTTCATTTTAGAAAGGTATCTTTAAAATCTTGATTGTCTTCTAAATTCCTATCTTTATTTTACACCACTCATTTGTGAGGTTTTTCTATAAATGGATCCACAACTTTATTCTGTGTACATGTTATACTTACTTGTTTATTTCTATCATTAAACACATTCGTACGTTCGTACTTGTGGTTTTATAGTCAGACAATTATAAGAGAATGTTTTATTTATTAATTAATAATTTGTATGCAATGTTAAGAGTTATTTGGTAGTTGCTACAAAGGGTTTTAAGTATTAAATGGTATGATAACTATTTGAAATATATAAAAACCGCTTAGAATATTTAAGTTTGGTTTTGAAGCTTATCATTGCTTTTCTGTACCATTCAAGCCAGTTCACCGTTTCATCATGTACATCACTTAAAAAAAACAATCTAATGTAGCAAGCGTATGGTACATGTGTTTCCATATGTAACAATGTTGGTTTCAATTGTCAGGCTGTTCATAATCAAAAGATCAGTGAGGAACTCTAGGTATACGAAAGTTCAGATATCTACTGACATGTTATATTAACCTGTGTTAATGTTGTAAGAAAACACGAATGGAGTCTTATTTGAACTTGGTTGTCTGTGGGAAATCAAATCTATAGCATTGCATTGGCAATCATGTTGTGTGTTACGTTCGTTTAAACATATTCAATATTATATATTGACATCGAAACGTCAAATCCGTTTTAACGTCTTCTACACTGTAAAGCAGTTCACTGGATGGATTTCTGGTTAATAATTTTGCGGGTAGTGATACTTTTGTAAAAGTATGGACTTTTTGTATTTGTTTTGATTAGAAAACATTTTCTTATATATGAATATATATATATACCATAATAATCGGACTCCATTCACGTTTCAGTTAAATACTAGGTTGTTGTTCTATTCATTATAATTTAATGACTAAAGCCTAGTTTTGCCATTAATGTGTAAGGCCCTCTTAGTGCCGCTAAGGGCCTTTGTTTATATAATAACCCTTCTTAAGATTCCAGACGGAAAACGGGCAAATGTCATAGATTTATATTGAATGAACTAAATATTATTGACAGTTTTTTGGCGGCTATTAATGCATAAATCAGATGCTTAGTTGTTCTTGTTAGTTCTTTCAGCGATCTTCTTCCAGATATCGAAAATATGCCGAATCGTACGGTTAATTACATTTAGAAGTGCAATCAGAAATTCTTTAGAACTTTGTTTAGCTTAATGGTGCTTCTGTTCGCGATTGTTATTTCTAGAATGTTTCAGTTTTACCTTTCTTTTGTTCACTTTTAAGTTGATTTATTGCATTCGCTTGTGTTTATAGCGATGCTTGATTCACTAATTTCAACTCATTCATGGCAATCACTCATATTCAGATATACGCTGAATTAAGAAAGAATAGCAGTATGTCATTAAAATATCTACAGCACGGCATACTCGGAGGTCTTCGATCCCACTTTATTCTTCATCAAAACGTTTGTTTGAACACAATATCAATGAAAACTGAATATTTTGCTGGTCATTATTTATCATATTTCCATATTGTAAATGACGGACAGCTGCTGGTTACCATTTGATTGTAAGCAGTAGTATATATTTGAAAAATGATCCACGTAATCTGTTTAAACATAGTTATTTGAAATAGCCAAAAAGAATAGGTAAAGGCAACACTCGGGAGTAGAATTGAGATGTACGATAGAACTTTTGTGAATAGATTAATTTAGCTTGTAGAACATTATTAGGTTAGATCATGCACGATTTGTAACAATATTTACTCTACATTTAGGGTTAGATTTAGGGTGTTTTTTTACCAAATATACTAATACTTTTTAAAGTTTCCAACCACATTATGAAATTGCAGATTGATTATGATTAAACCAAAATGTAGGCAACTTAATTAAAACCCCTTTTTGGAGAAGACGATTCTTTGTTAACGCCATAAGGATTGATGCTCATTTTTTTAATTTCATCATTACCATGTACTCACAGATGATTATGACATTCTTTTTCTTAACGGCTAAATTCGCTTAAAAGATAACACTGTTTTAAAGGACGATACTTTACCAATATATAGAGTCCACGTTATTTAGATATCATGTGATATTGTTTATTTAAAGATGAAAATGGTGAGGTTTTTTTGAAAGTGTGAAAATATATCTTTACGTTTACGTGTCTTTTTATTCATTATTATTCCGGGCTATATTTTATTTGATTATCAACCCATAACTGTTTATCATGACTTATTTTCGTAATCTATCCATTTCTTCTGATGTTGTTATCTATAGCTTGATATTTCCTGGTGTTGTATTTCAAGGAGTAAAGTCTCAATATATCTGGGAACAGTCGGTGATGGTGTGTATATTAATTAAGTCCTGTATTTTAGGCGAGCATTGTTAGCACAACATGAAGCACGTCGAGGAGAATTCCTGTCCAACTTTGGAAGTTTTCAAACATCTTTGACTTTAGGACGAAAAGCTATTCAAAAGATTCAACATTATGAACTAAGGCTGAAGAAAGAAAAGATGCACGGATGGGTGGGTTGAATACTATCATATTATAATTATATATCCTCATATAAGTATTCGCATCAATGATTAAACATATGAACATGTATTTACACTTACAATTATCTTTTTTTATAATTATTACTTATCAAAAGATCTGATTGTCTAGTTTAATATCTCCTTGCAAGCTCTGCAGATGCTGGACATTAGGTTTGACCAGGTATTTTACCTTCAAATTAATTATTTCATAAGGTAAGAAAGAAAATGCACATTTCAAGAAAATACATGTAGCGATGCATTCACTAACGTAGTAATATTATTTGAGTTTCATAGCATTTCACAATAGTTTTACACATCTATAATTTGTTTATTTTGTTTAGCGTTACATCATTTTGGTAAAACGAGCACAGCGACGACAGGTATATTCCTTGTGTTCCTATCCGCACCGAACATCTTTGAATATTGACATTTTAACGCACCTCAAACTCTTGTCATGTGCCTTTAATCACTAAAGAACTTACAAGTTTCACCCATAGAGGATTGTTCAAGACTTTTATCAATGTTATTACCTACACCGACTTTGTTATAGTATTAGTGGTATCAAACTACTTAGTTTATGCTAACAATGTTGCACTTTAGGATAAGTCCAGACCGGCATTAATGATGAACAGCACATTTATGTTCCTATTTGTTTGTTTTTAAAGCACAACGTCATGTTAATCATAAAACCGATGTTTGAAAATCAGTAATAACTATAAGATTAAACAACGATGAAAAACGCAGCTACAAGCATGAGCCCTTACTTTTCAGAATAATAACTATTATACTACAAAAAATGTAAATTTAGTGTCAATATATCTTAGAAAAAATGGAGTTTGCCTTAGAACAATGGACGATTATACGCTTCATCTGTAAAGTATCAAAATAAAGTAAGTGATAGTGCTGCTGACAAATATTTAGAACATAACATGTTGACAGATTGATTGAGTACTGATGCATAATATTTCTTCGTTTTTTAAAAAAGTCCACGATGACAGCCGAGAAGGATTATGACAACCAATATGTATGCTATTCTGAGTTACACCAAACTCATTAAGCATTGACGTTGTTTCCTGTCGAATTTATTTTCATCTGTTATTTCAGCGTGCACTAAGTAGAGCTAGAGAACCTGTGTCCGAGAAGCAGAGACGGAAGTCAAAGAAACGGAAAAATTCAGAGAAAAAGAAAGCCAAGTCGCAACCTCCACCTATATCAAATGGTTTAACGAAGGACTACATAAGTGACAGAAGTAATGAAAACCTTCTGGAACCTGGAAGTCCTGATAAAATGCCGGAGAAACTTGCTATTGAATATAAACCAGACACTGGAGAAATAGAGATGATTGATATAACCGCTGAGGTGTGTTTCTGTTTTGTGAGAATATAGATAAGAAAACTAATTCATAGAAAACGAACACTAAAGCAGTCCACCTACTCCCTCCCAAAAATGAAACATACACGCATGAACAATGTATAGAAATATTTACAAACTGACAAAAAAAACGGTCATTTATTGTTCATGTGAATCTATAGATATGAAATCAAGGTGAGCAATGTGTGATCTGTTTTGATATTTAAACATTTTTATACAGGAAGAAGAAGACAGTGCTGAACAAATGTTTGCTGATATGGATGAAAGTGTTGCTGATATGTTAGAATATAAAGATGATGGATGCATAGAACTAGTCCTGAAAGTATTGGCAAGAATCTGTGATGGTCAACATGTTGGACTTCAGGTACTAGTGGAACTGTTAAGGTCGCTTCCAGCACTTTACATACCGACAACCTTTTCGAATGCTATATACTCAGTCAAACACGGGCAATTGCAAAAGAAATGTTTATCTATGATATCTTGCAAACTGCATTATGATGCACAATATTACTACCAATTACTCGAGAAAGCTAACATAAAATAAATAAGATAAAAACTTTATTCAGAAGACATGCTATCGCTAATCTTAAATAAACTATAATGATAGTTTGTACAATAATGGACATGGACGTATTTTGCATCTGATGCATGTGGTCCTCTCCTATATTGCATGTCAATCAGATGGTCTTTCAAAATGTTATAAAGTTGTACTTGTATTGTTAGAGTAGTATTTTCTAAATATAGATTTCGACTGTATGTCTGATTCGGTGTACGGTAATCAAACTTTAAATTACATTGTCTTCATTTCATACAGAATTACCTACGTGAACAGCCAGACAATGTGAAGTCACTCAACATTATCGGAGAAACAGCACAATTCCTGAATGTTGTATACTCCAGTATCAATGCAAGGACAGTGGACCTCGTCATACAGCTGTTTAATACACTCAACGAATTCTGTTCTGTATGTTGTATCATTTTATTTCACAAATGTTCAATTATTATATTCCATTAAGTCCAATCGGGCTCTCGCTAAAGTCACATTCTAGATTTCGCAGACGTAATGAGAAACTTGTCACGAAAGAAATGTGTTTAAAACGTACAGGTAAACCGGGAAGAAAGAAAACAATACGTCATTAACGTAACCAAATCGTGAAATCATCAACGCATAATGTTGTTAACGTTTTTCTTTATGAGGAATGTGATGGTTTTGAAAAAGGGTCAAACCCGTGAAATAATCGAGTTTGGTAGAACTGACGTGTTAAATGATTCACTTAAAGTGACAAGTACCATTTATGAATAAATATTATTATGCTAAACAACACAAGATATAACTTTTATATCACACATCGCACAAGATTGGATTCTAGATTTTTGTGTGTTTGAGTCAAGACCGTTTCAATGCTTTACTTTAAATATAAAATTTGATTTACAACTGACAAAAGTGGTCAACAATGTATTGCCTTTGTATAAGTAATGATTTAATTTTTTCAGGGCAATCAAGAAAACAGGGAAGTGATTTACAACAAGAAAGCTATAGACTATATCAACTTCATTCTCAGAGCTGGCGAAATAGCTGACTGCTCTCCTGAAAAGGTAAAAAAACGTGTTATATCTTTTTTAACATTGTAGTTTGTCTGTAATTTATAAAGGATACGAATGATTGTCTCCTGTCACGGAATTCTACAGACAATACAACTGAAGTATTTTTTGTTACATTGTTTGTTTGTCTAATAGTTGTACGCTACTGAAGAAAATGTAATGACAGCTTTCTGGTGATTTTAGGTTACGCAATGCAACAACATGATTGGGCATATTTAATACAGTCGTTATAGTGCAGTATGTTGCACATTTGATATGTTAAATTTTAGAATGGTCGATTGTCTATTGAGTGATGCTCGATTTCTCAAATCAGTGCCCCAATCTTTCTCCAGTTTATCCTATTTACCATTCTTTTAAAATACGCGTAAATGACAAGTTGATACATCAGTTCCGTATATTTTTGTCACTAGGTTTTAGATTTGAGAGAGTCAATATCATCTCTAGTAATGTCTCTGATTGAAGAGAATGGTCCTGCTGCATCACAAGTTGCCAAGGTAACCAAAATTTAGAATATTTCAAAATTTGAAGAAAATGTCTGATATTATATTGAAAATTTTAAGAATTATTATGTCAACATCATAGGAATATAAACAATATCATGGCTATGGTACTGTGGCTTTAGCGTAAATATTGGTAATACATTTCGCATTTACCTCAGCTTTACAGGCTCAACATTAAGTTATTTAATTTTTATTAATCCGTTGATATGAATAAGTTTTACAATGGATGATATGTTCTTTACATAAATAGTTTAAACCAATACGAAATGGATTTGGTCAATGAAATATGATTACGTTTTGTCTGCTTGATTTCATTCATTCAGGAAGTAACGGACACTTTAGATAAGGAAGCCCTGTATAGATGTATGTCTCAGTGTCATGAGATGCATCAGTCGGAGAAACCTAAACTTGAAGATATTGTTAAGTCAGACTCTGGTTATATGCAATCAGCTAAATCTATTGCTTCACTGGGAGGAAGCTTGCTTCAAGGTGTTGTGGTAAGTTACTTCATGTGTTACCAATTCTACTTATATGATTATTGTATTTGTATTGTAACATAAAATAATTCAATACGAATACCACAATTTGTAATACATATGACAAGCACATTGCGTTATAGCAATCGAATTACTAGAATATTTCAATTTATTTTGTGAATTTGGCTAAAATTCCACTTTTTGAATAAATGTTACCTGTGATTGGACAAAAGTAAATCAATTGACTTACTCTTTATAGTGTGAATTGCTATATTTTGGCTTTCCTTCCAAGTATGTGATGATGTTTAATTTTCCAGAAAGGACCATCGAAAAATGCTTTGAAAGAATCATTGGTTAGTGTAGGGTTTAACTTCTACCTGACACTTGCAAGGATGCATGACATTGACCCTCTGCTTGATGAACGTATGTTTATGAATTTATCTTAATTAGCTTGTTTGATTAAATGTTACAATCACAAAACTCTTCTGCTTTTGCAGTATCTTGGTATGCACATTTATGAAACCTACGAGAGAATATATTGTTAGACCGGTATTTTGAAAAACTGCGACATAATTATTAATTATTTGTTTTAAGTTGCCTCTTGATTTCACTTGATGATGACGATAATGATTATGTAATGCATTTTCTGTTTTATCGTAATATATTGGTTTTGTTTAGCGTCGCCTCCTGGATGATCCCATATGTTTTATGTTGAATGTGTTCATCATCTTTTAGGTATAACGGTAACACCAGAACAAATGAAAGCTTATGAATACTACAAGAAGAATAGTACCTCTGTAGAAATCGTGAAAGATGATATACTTCAAAAGATAAACTTCAGGATTAAGAACAAAGTAGGCACAAATTAATGTATTGTGGTTATGTTGCTATTGTCATTTAGTCTAAGAGTATTATCGTTGATGGCACGGACAAATCGGCTTGGTGTAAAACAACAATTTTGCTTTACATTAGTTTTCATCGATTTGTTATCGACAGGAAAGTGTAGTTTGAAATTGTATGTTAATATGTTAATGTTTCTTACTTTTTTAGATTTTGATACGAGAGGAAGTGAAGGAGAAGTTAAAGTGGAATGTCGACCGCACGTCGCCTAGCAACAAAATTCGGGACCTTATGGACTGGACACGTGACATCATGCAGGATATTTCATATCAGAGGAAAATATTGTTTAATCCAATTGCTATTATGTTCACAAAAGGCTGGTAAGTCACCAAAAGTTAAAACAGAATAAAGTTTGTTACATCAGAGAAAGACTGAAATAACTAGTTACTTTCTATATCGGACGTATACGTTTTCCAAATGCTTTCCTAAAATTTGTCAACATGAAAAAACAGTTTCCACCTGAATTTTACACCTATTTCACATTTTTATAAGGTGATGTCGGAAATGAATTTTATAACATATCACGTGACTATTACTAGGTTACTATGGAATCATATGGTGACGTTTCTCAGTTTTGCCATTAACATCATGATGCTCATTACATGGAATGCCAAAGCAAGTCTTGAAGATTTGGAGAGGATTCAGGCAGCTGGGAACAATACCAACGAAACATTCAACTATGCTTTATTAAAAGAGTAAGTACAGATGTTATTCATTTTAATGACTCTCATCTAATTCTTAAAGATTATTCAGATGGATAAATGTTTAGTCTTGCTATTTATTGACTTTTAAGTATCAATGCAATCAGAATTAATCAGTATTGTATTAAGGTTAAAATTTAAAGTTTAACGTTCGACCCTTAGAATAGTCATGCTATTGTCAGTAAATTGAATCCACGGTGGTTAACCGACTCGGACTTTTTTTTATCAAATCAGCGTCCCAAGACTTTTTTTGATCGAGCAACGGACTTTTACTGATTAATTTCTTAAAAACAATCATATGGTACAATTTTGGTCAATTTCCGTAAGTAGTCTCCCTTTCGAGATCGAGCTGATTAAGCTGATACCAACTATTGGATTATTTCCCTTTAGGTCATCTGATAGAACACTGATACTGGTCAATATTTACCGTGTCACCAATTTAGCCCCAGGAAATCGATAGGCAATAAAACCGCGGGTGGTATTATACAAGCTTGTAATATACGTAATTATCTGTGTATGAACATCGACAGTATAATTTGTACAACAGAGAAAATGCTAGCGAAGTTGGCAAGTAAAAGATGTTAATGCAGTTATAGAAAAAATATTATTATTTTTTTATTGAATTTTTAAAAAAAATGATTACATTATTTTATTAATTTGGTTGTTAATACAGCACGAGAACCTATTTTCTTATTCACTAATATTACATGTATTCGAAAACGAAAGTTTGTATGCATGTAAAATTTAATATAATTTATTTGTTGCTATTGTGTCTAAGGCCGTAAAATGAGTAAAATATTGATATATTAATATGTCGTGTATGACTTTGAAATAGAAAAGACAATTCGGATTTTGATCCATTAATCATTAACACCGAGGGCTAGCATTAATTTACACTGGCTGTGTGTAATAAGACCGAGGACTTATATATGTAGTTGTAATTGTTTCTTGAAAATTTTCCTCAAAGTCAAAATCCTTCTCACTTCACGCGTACGTGAAAATATGAGGAACATAATGTACAAACAATGGTATAAAACTAGCTTTTAACAAAATCAAAATACTGACTATCAATATTTACATGATGCTCAATATAAAAAATATCTAAAAAAAAATTATCGCTTTTTAATGGCGTATTTCGCACCTTTTCTCGAAACAACAATCAGAAGACCTGCTCAATTCTAATTGCATTAAAACTGTTAATCGACAGACAAACGATATTATGTATAAACTAGAGTATTACTATTTACATGTGTATGTCAGTTCGTACTAAAATAAAGAGCAGAAACAATCATGATGAATAGTAAAATTTTGGTACATTTACAAATTAAATATTAGAACTGTACGTATCATAAACACTCGTTTAATCATTTAAAAATTAGAATGCTTTAAGTTTTTACCAAAAAAAGGAACATTTCTGTTTAGAATGATTCACTCTTGAGATATTTACTACCGCAGTAGAATTTGTATTAACTTTATAAAAAAATACTAAGAACTTTCATCACAGTAACGTCATAATTGTCTACTGGAATCATCAATTTACAATATCTTATCTTATTGCAATAGAATTATGGAACTGAAATTGTATTTTAGACTTAAGTATAACAACTCATCGTCATTACAACATACACAAAATTAAGAGTACATGAATTAAAATTTAATGCAGTTATTTGATAAATAACAATTTAGTATATGTACAATGGAAAGAAATATTAGATCGTATCAAGGGCATATATATATATATACATGCAAATAAATACGGTATAATCACAATTTTATTGATATATTGTTTCATGCATCTTTTCAAATTCACAAGAACTTAAATTTACGTCTACAAGGGATTTTCTACCATAAAGCTGTTTAAGGATATATCTACATTCCAGTGTGTATAAACCACCCGCTGTGCTAAATTTGTGCATGCATCGGTAAACATCGGCCAAACGGAAATTACCGAAGATCGAGCTCAAACGAAAGCAATATTTGTCAAAACATATTGTTACAAATCGTTAAAAATACTGTACAAGATGTATATTTATTTTATTTTGGTTTATATCATTTTACGGGAAAAGAATTTCTCTAAAATGTCATATGTGGTAATTTATTGGCAACTTATGAATTGTTTGCCAATTTTTAGTCTGAAATTTGGCAAAAAATCATTTTCTTCAATATTTACATAGAACATAGAGTAAATTTTGAACCGTTTTACCTATTTCATACAAGTGCAAAAATACTGCCCAAGATAGATAGTTATTTTAAATTAAATTACACCATTTGAAAGATAATGATTTTATCTACAATGTCATATGTGGTAATTTATTGGCATTGAACGAATAAAGATTTTATAGCAAGTTTTAAATTATTTCCCTATATAATCTATATAGAGTTAAACTCGGCAATTGTTATCTGATTGTGGTTTATCGAGCCATTTCAAGGGAGATAACAACATCGATTAAGACGATTATTGGTTCAGTATTGTTCCATATGGGACAGATATCGTGATTCTGAAGGATTCAGGCGCAAAAACACATAAGAATTTTACAATTTCTATTCCATGATTCTATGATTTATCGGGTAATTATCCAGTCACAATTCGGTTCATTGTTGTTAAAGAGAAAAAAACCCATCTTAGTAGCGAATGACTTCAGTCTGAAAATTCGGTGTACTTTCTTAGTAATTTCAGGTAAATGTTGTTGTACTTTCACTTGATAAACTTTAGACTTTTTCTTGTTGTAAAGAATAAATTTACAAAAAATAGTTAAATGATCTTGAATGTATGGAAAGAACAGACATGTTAAAGTTCCATGGAATATAAATTGTAAAATTATTATGTGTTTTTGCGCCTGAATCCGTCAGAATCAGGATGTCTGTCCATTGTTTTTAAGAAATTAATCAGTAAAAGTCCTTTGCTCGATTAAAAATGGTCCGGGGACGCTGATTTTATCCAAAAAAGTCCGAGTCGGTTAACCACCGCGGAATCAATACAAATATGAATATGAACTTATACTGAACTTTTCTGTCAATTTACATTAAAAAGACCTGAAAATATATATCCATTAAAATGTGCCATACTTAAATACCTGTTTATTTTCATTATTGCAGTCCACAGCCTCGTATAGAAGAGATACCAGAGAACGAATACATGATCACGATGTATATACTGAGTGGTTTACATAACCTCTTCTCCCTCTTTGTACTCATCAGTTATTTCTTATCTAATCATCCACGGTTCCCAACATGTTTGGAAATAACCGACCCGTTCAGGTAGTTAATGAGTTTTGCATTCAGACACTTTGTTTTATAGGAGAAACATCTTGGAAGAAGTATATAGTCTATATTTATCCCCCTTAGATTACTTTTCGCCAGGGTCATTTTGGTGACTTATTGCTTTTCGATGGAGGAAGACCACTGTGCGTACATTAGATATCTTTACAAGGTCTTTATTTGTGGTCTTTTGTTTGATCCTGGGTAGGACACATGGGCGAGGGCCTACGGTATATTTGTCAGAGACCATAGCCACTCTAACATGGAGGTCCTTTAATCAGTTAATATCAATTACAATTGCTTGCTACAGATTGTTTTCATATGGACATATGTGGTAATCGGATCAGCAACTTGTTCGTAATTTTGTGTTCTGAATTTAAACAATCTTCTTTAATTTAGCAGCGGAAATAAATCATCGTCTTACATCTTCAACTTCATACATATCTATTTATCTGTTTTTAGCTCACCAGAGCACGAATGTGCTCAGGGTGAGCTTTTGTGATCACCCTGCGTCGTGCGTCGTTACGATTACGTAGCGTCCATGTTTACTTAAAACAACATCTCCTCCTACACCGCTATGCCGATTGCAACCAAACTTGGCTGGAATGATCCTTGGGTGGTCCCCTTTCAAAGTTGTTCAAAAAATTAAATTTCATTAAAAATTCTGGTTGCTATGGCAACAAATAGAAAAAACTTAAAAAATCTTCTTGTCTGAAACCACAGGGCCTAGAGCTGAGATATTTGGTATGTAGCATTGTCTAATGGAACTCTACAAAGTTTGTTCAAATGATTCCCCTAGGGTCAAAATTGGCTCCGCCCCAGGGGTAACTTGATTTTACATAGACTTATATAGGAAATTTAAAAAATCTTCTAGTCAAAAACTACAATGCCTAGAGCTTTGATATTTGGTGTGTAGCATAGTCTAGTGGACCTCTACCAAGTTTGTTCAAATTATTGCCCTAGGGTCAAAATTGGCCCCGCCCCGGGGGTCACTTGATTTATATAGACTTATATAGGAAAATTTAAAAAATATTCTCCGAAACCGCAAGGCCTAGAGCTTAGATATTTTGTATGTGGCATTGTCTAGTGGACCTCTACCAAGTTTGTTCAAATTATGGCCCCGAGGTCAAAATTGGCCCTGCCCTGGGGTTTATTCTATTTTATATAGGAAAATTTAAAAAATCTTCTTCTCCGAAACCATAAGGCCTAGAGCTAAGATATTTGGTATGTAGCATTGTCTAGTGGACCTCTACCAAGTTTGATCAAATTATTGCCCTAGGGTCAAAATTGGCCCCGCCCCGGGGGTCACTTGATTTATATAGACTTATATAGGAAAATTTAAAAAATATTCTTCTCCGAAACCACAAGGCCTAGAGCTAAGATATTTGGTATGTAGCATTATCTAGTGGACCTCTACCAAGTTTGTTCAAATTATGGCCCCGGGGTCAAAATTAGCCGTGCCCTGGGGTTTATTATATTTTATATAGGAAAATTTAAAAAATCTTCTGCTCCGAAACCACAAGGCCTAGAGCTAAGATATTTGGTATGTAGCATTGTCTAGTGGACCTCTACCAAGTTTGTTCAAATTATTGCCCTAGGGTCAAAATTGGCCCCGCCCCGGGGGTCACTTGATTTATATAGACTTATATAGGAAAATTTAAAAAATCTTCTCCGAAACCACAAGGCCTAGAGCTAAGATATTTGGTATGTAGCATTATCTAGTGGACCTATACCAAGTTTGTTCAAATTATTGCCCTAGGGTCAAAATTGGCCCTGCCCTGGGGTTTATTCTATTTTATATAGGAAAATTTAAAAAATCTTCTTCTCCGAAACCACAAGGCCTAGAGCTAAGATATTTGGTATGTAGCATTGTCTAGTTAACCTCTACCAAGTTTGTTCAAATTATTGCCCTAGGGTCAAAATTGGCCCCGCCCCGGGGGTCACTTGATTTATATAGACTTATATAGGAAAATTTTAAAAATCTTAATCTATGAAACCGCAAGGCCTAGAGCTAAGATATTTGGTATCTAGCTTTGTCTAATGGACCTCTTTTAAATCTGTTCATATAATGGCCATGGGATAAAAAACGGCCCAGATGGGTCACTTGATCTTACTTAGACTCGTATAGAAAACTTCAACAATGTTAATCTCCAAATGACCTTTTCTCCTGGTGAGCATTTATAGGGCCATCATGGCCCTCTTGTTTGTTATACATTTGAATAAGTTTTGTTTTTAAACAACAACACTTTTTAAACATTTGTCCACGTCGTGTTTAAAACGTTTTATAATAATTGTAATGATACTTACTTATTCTGAAAAGATCGATAACAAGTATTGTTCTGCAAATATACCATTGGTAAGTATTCCATTTTATATTCAACAATTGCTTCACAACTCCCAAGCAATATTAGGAACGTCAGTAATAATACTGTTTCTGTCTTTGATTTAATTATCTGTTTCATAATGCCATAAACTTTAATTTCAGACAATGTTGTAACAAAGGAAAGGATAAAGGTGAAGTTGTTGGAAAGAGAAGTTCAGAAGATAAGCCTTCCAAACTTGATGTTAAATTCTTTAGTTTTACTACATTCTATTACATTGTAAGTTTAAATTTGCATTAAATAATAGAAATACAATAAGATAAAAACAGATATAGTGAAATATCAGATCTGGTGAAATAATTCTTTTTTCACAAGCCTTTCTTTAGTTGTAGTGAAGTGAATACTTGTGTCCTCAGGAATACTCTTTAATCTTGATCTATTTTCAAACTGAGCTGTATATAATATTATGTGAGGCTAAGATATGGCAATACTGATAGAACAGATAAATGATGTTAATTTACAAGAAGATGACAATGAAATTGCAATGTTATGTGTATTATTCATTTTGGAAATGCACAATTAAGAATTATGTGTGTACTATTTACACTCAGATTAACTTGAAACAAATATATATTTCAGGTCAATAGAAAGTGTTTTACAAACATATTTTTAGGGGTTGGACCAAATATTCGAATATTTATTTGAAAAAAAAAATAAAACAGAACTTTTGCGAAAATCAATGAAAAAGAAAAGCTCAAATTAAAAAAAAATCAATAAAACATTTGAACATTATTTAAATGTTTGCTCCAATCCAATCCCTTATGATTATTAAAGTTTTGATTATTAGTACATTGACGATATTCTTGTTTTGTTTTTATTTCAGCTTTTTCTTGCTATGTCAGCTGCGGGCACACAGTTCCATGGCTATTTCTTTGCATTCCATCTTCTGAACATTGTAAATAACAATCAGCTATTAAGTGGTGTCATCAAGGCGGTCACACAAAATGGTATGTAACGCTTTCAACTTTGTCTCATTTGATGAAGATGTTTCTTCTTTTTTGCTTGAATTTATTGTTTAATGTCGCACCATCAGTCAGAGTCATCTGAAGTAAGGCTTTAACCTGGGTAGAACCACAGACCTTCTGTAAACTAGCTGAACAGTTTTTTTCTCATGTACATGTTTTCAGTTCCGAGGATGGATTCGACTGAGTTCTTTAACTATTGTTTACAGATTCTTTTGCAACTGTGACCTTGTTTAGATATTACCCCTATTTCGTTCGAGCTCTTCTCGTACTACTCAAATTTATTACTATTTCAGGTGTGTCATTACTGTGGGTAGCTATACTAGGATTCATTGTCATCTATATATATTCATTGGTTGGATTTTCACTGCTAAGAGCATATTTTGCACCAGGAGATTATCTGTACTGTTCTACATTATGGCAATGTACGGTGACTGTTATAAGATACGGTCTTATAGGGGACATGTTTGAGGTAATGAATATTTCGATTGTATGCTTCTTTTGCTTTGTTGTTGAAATGTTTAATTGTGGTCTGCTCTCTAAGTTTGTCCGCTTTTCAGCTGTTTTGTTTTAATTAACACGTTGGTATTGGTATGTGGTGGTCGTTGCCATCCATGCTATTAGACTCAGCATGATGAGGATATACAGATAGTTTCCGCCAGATCTTATTTTATGACCTTTTTGTGTTTCAATAAGGTTTAAATTTATATGTATGATATATTTTGTGTTCAAAGTCATTAACACCGGTTGATACTTCTTCGATTCCATCTATTGTATCATTGTTAATAGCAATAGTAGTATTACTGATAGCATGACAATAATCAATTGTATTTATGTATTTGGGTTTAACGTCTTTTTTAAGTTTTATTTAGTAAATATACAGCGACCGGTTCACTGAAACAGTTTCCCTAAACTGTTTTCTACCAGTACTTACTTACCCTCCGTCGGCAGCATTTTCACATGTTTAGGAAGATCGACATTGTCAGATATTCAAGGCAGGAATGGCCTGCCACGACCGTAATCGAACTAAGGTCGTGTCACTTCGTATCCAGATTACATTATATTATGACATTGCATTTCAGTCAGTGAAACAAGCAGAATCAGAGAGAACATTTGCTACTTTCTGGCCAATCGTAGTCTACCACGTGTCTTTCTTCATCTTCATCACAACCATTGGTCTTAACATCATCTTTGGTATCATTGTCGACACTTTCTCTGAACTTAGAGATCTAAAGGTATGGCTTTTAAATGTTTGACACTAAAACGGTCTCAACATTATGTTATTTAGGACGTGAGTGCTGGCTTTCCTTTGTATGATTTAATCAACTTTGCAATAACACTGTCAATCTTAAAAAATCATACCAATGTTTAATGCATTCACATTTATATGTTCCCTGTCTAAGACAAAAGTACATATTATATAAATTACCTTTATTAGGTCTAAGCACGTTTGGTGAGATTGCCAATATTCTGTGATTTGTCTAAGGGTCATTTACATATTTTATCATAATTCTTTTTATTATAGTGGAGAGCCGAATCTGATATGAAAGATACATGCTTTGTTTGTAGCAGAAATAGTTACGACTTTGAACATCATGGGAAGGTAAACTCAACATACATTGTATAATCTTGTTCTCTCTCAATATGGTTATATATGATTTTAAAAGTCGGTTCCTACGTTTAAAGCAACAAAGAAAGTAAGTAGATAACAGTTTGAAAGCGACAAAGCTGTTTTCATTTCATAAAATGGAATATGATAATATTAAGAATTTATGAAGAAGAACATACATATCTAAAAGAAAAAAACAAAGTTTTCTTTTGTAAGGATCTTAATTTTGTATAAACATGTATTTATATTCTTGTTTGTTTCATAATTATGATATTAACTTTATTTGCAGGGATTTGACTTCCATGTCAGGAATGAACACAATATGTGGTCTTACGTATTTTTCTTCATCCATCTAAATGACATGAAAACCAGTGACTATACAGCCATAGAACTTTACGTTAGCAAATCTGTAAGTCATGTGTATCTTTATTTTGTCTTTTACAATGATTTTACGAATCGGAGAATTATATTATGAAAACTTATTATTGCCTAATCACCAGATGCGAAATAAGCAATGTAATGTATGTCGGTGGGAACACAGTTACATTACTTCAAGATATAATGTCACGTAGACATACATTGATACCATATAATGATACATCCTACTTTATAACTTTTTTGTTTTTGTGATTTTAGAATATTTATGTTTTGTTTCTTTAAAATACCAGTCTGCATTTTTGTATTTATCTAAACATGGTTTTGTTTCTCTGTGATCAAATTCCACATAGCCAATATCATTCCAGTATCGACAGCTTTCTCGACCTGTGTATTTTCGTTTATGGTGTAATTCGAACATACAGCAGTCACTTGCCAGAAGCCGTAACCAATCGCCCACGGGGGAGCCTTAATGTAATAGCTTAACGTTTATCATTACACATGTATTTGGTTGTTTCAGCTCGAAGGAGAAAATTATGAATTCTTCCCAATGAACCGAGCTCTTTGTTTATCATCGGTTGATATTGATTCAACAGAGTCTAAAATTGATGATCTTCTACATCAAGTAACATCTATAGCACAGAAACAGAGAGAAGATGTAAGTGAATCTATATAACTATACCATGTAAAGTATTCTTCAAAAGGATGTTTCTGACCGATTCAATTGCGTTGATGATGATCTAGTATGCTCGTTATTTTATAAAGATCGCGGAGCACATGGCTACATCTAAACTGGTGCAAATTTTGATTCCAATATTACTAATAAGCCAACAATATGTCTTACAGTATAGCAAAATGGACCAAACGTCCTGATACCAAATTTCTGATATCATCATGATAATAAATATCAGTTAGTAAGCTGTTTGTAAAATTCCATCTACATTTATATATCCAGGAAGCAGAAAAGAAACGTAAGGTGGAGAAGTTAAAGCAGAAACGTTGGCAGGAGAAACATCGTAGGTTTATATTCGGTATTCATCATAGTGCTGACGAGAACGAGTTGGGTGAACGTGAACCATTGGTGCCTCCTTCATCATCCAGCAATGAAGGAATCTATCCTCAACAACCAACGGGAAACATGTTATCAGTATCAGACGATTCAGAATATTACAAAGAACGTAAAGGTTCTATATCCTTATTACAAATTCTAGAAGGCCTTCCAGATGACAAATCATCACGTGCTTCATCAAAGTCTCACATTTTATCAGACTCTGACGATGATTCAGACGACTCTGATTCGGCCGGAAGTACTGGTCCAGTTGAGTCATATGATCTGTTGAAATCTCGCGATGCGTCACGGGATCGTATTGATTCGATACCAGAAGAGACTGTTATATCGGTGCCTGTGCCTCAGATAAGTGACATAGATCAATCAGAATCACTTCCGCCTCCTCCACCCCCACAGGAAGAGGATGGGACTGCACCACGTGCTCGCCCAGACGATGAAATCGAATCAACACGCTTATAAACCAAACTTGAATTGTTTACTTCATAGTGTTACATCGACAAGGTCGTTATATGCCATGAATTAAAGTTGTTTATTATGCTACTTATAAAGAAATTCAATATATTGATGTATCTGTATAACCCGAAAGTTATAAGACTGATTTTCAGTTCTGAAGAAGAATTCCATCAAAGATAGTTTTAAGATACACTAATGATTGGGGGTCTGGTACATTATTCTTACTAAAAATATACACCATCCAAACAACGTACTGGCTTTCTGTACACCGAAGTCTGTTTTAGCTTCAACTTTTGGAAATCCTGTCTGTTTGTATCTGCTTGTTTAAAGTATCCGTACACATGCACTCTTCATTTTTTTAACTATGGTCAATCATCGACTTTTTCGCCTGAAAACTAGAAGTGACCTTGACATTATAAATGCTTATTTGTGCAATATATTAATAATTGTTTGCATTGACTGTTTATGGTCTGTGTCGTCAGTCATGTACATAGCATACACTGGATGATCATGTATATCTTACCAATATTAACTTTTCTTACAATTGAATATTGCTTGCAATATTCTTATCAATGTATTTTGTCTGCGTTGTTTGTTATGTGAGTGCGTGTTTAACTACTTTTGTATGGGTGTTATAAATGTATGCCAGTAAAAAATGTTATAATGTTATATGTTTGAATAAAATATTCATTTATTGATAATAAATTTAAATTTCCTTCGTTAGAAGTTTTGCTGTCAAAAGCTAAGATGCAATTAGAGGTTTGTTACAGTAAATACTAAATTATTTTGTAATTTGTATTTGAAAAAATAGTTCTAACTTTACAATTGACCCTCTGTCAATCTGTGTTTTAAACTCCATTTTTATTTGTTCTTGTATATTTGAAGGTTGGTGGATTGGGCGAGGGTTGTAAAGAAATACTGAACAAGTGATTTTAAATATGTCTGCCTTTCAATATATATGTCAAACGCTAGATATATATATATTAATTTCTTGAAAACTGTAAGTTCATTTATGATTTCATTGGACTCCAACGAATGTTGATCAAGTTGAATACAATGAATAGTAATATAACATTAGATATTTAGTTTTTTAGCTCGCCTAAGCAAAGCACATGGTGAGTTGTTAGTATGCTATTGTGCACCTCGTTCGTCCGTCCTCACTCTTCAAAGACCTCCTTAGAAACTCCACAGAAATTATCTCTGGGTGAACCTTTACAAAAGTTTCTAGAAGAATGTCATTCCATGCAGAACTCTGGAGCACCATCAAGAGACACTAACAATGTTGCCAAAATATTGTCCTTAGGGTGATAATTAGCCCCGCCCCGGTGTTCTTATGTTTTTAAAGATTTAAATAGGAATATAACAAATATATTGTCTGAAAGCACATGGTCAAGAGCTTATATGTTTGGCAAGGAACAAGATCTAGAGACCTCTTAACAAAGTTGCTAAAATAATGCACCTGGGGTCATAATTGGTCCCGCTGAAGGGGTCACATGTTTTACATAGATTAATAAAGGAAAATGTTTTAATAACTTCTTGTCTGAAAGCACAAGACATGTTAAGACTTTAGATATTTGGCATGGAGCAACATCTCGAGACCCTCTAACAAAGGTGCTAAAATAATGTCCCTTTGTTCATTATTGGCCTTGCTCCAAGGGACACATTTATCTTCGTATGAAGCACAATGTTTAGAACTTTTGTTAGGAGCAACATCTGCAAAATTAATTTCCCCGAAGGTCAATTGTCCAAGTTGTTTAATTGCTGCAGCACAAATTTGAATCAAATTGGAAAAGTATTGCCATAACTCGTTTCTCAGGTGAGCATCCCAGGGCCACTTGTTCCTCTTGTTTACTAAATTATAGTTCTGCACTTGGCAAGAGGATTGTATGCGCTCGTGTTCCAGTTTTCGAATTTCTTATCTATTCTACCTGTGCAATATATTATATACTTCACAATGCAAAATGATGTGCAATTATGTTCTGTATATTTATAAATTAAGACATTGATATGTCTTATGTTGTTGAAATGTACAGTGACGTTTTTATAATCATGTACTGTATTCGGTATCACTATAAATCCCTGTTGCATGTATTTGTTACGTAAAACATTTGTAAATTATATTTTGATTTATATTAAAATTACATCATTAAATATGACTGAATATTCTTTTTTTCAATATGCAGTTCCTAAGGAAGCGAATTATTAGGCATAATACTTCTTTGTTTCTGGTTACAAGCTCATCAAAGAAAGGTAGGTAGGAAGGGAATTATTTTTGAATACATCTTTTTATCATTCTTGAAAGCGTTCGGAAAGGTAAACAGTGAGTCAGTAGATGCACCGTTCATTGCGCCTAATAAAAGGTTTAGAGCCAGTGGGGGAATAAGCGTATGTTGGGGAGCACAAAACAAATTTACACCCTAGACCAGAAACAATATAACACGAATATTACCGAATCAAGTTAATTACTATTACCAGTATACAATAAACTAACAAAAATACTTACATTGAGGTGTCAAATACATACCCGCGGATCTAGCCGAAAGAAAGTAGTATAGGTCTAGGTAATACACTAATATACATGGGCAAATAAAAACAGTAGGGGTGGAATCAACTGAACGAGACATGAAAAAAACATTTATTATCAATAAGAAGTATTATGAAGATAATTAACATCTAGTTGTTATCAGCTGACTGCTATCGCCGGACTGGACACAGGCACAGTTATCATACAATCTTCCTTCTATATATGCACGGAATCCTGTGCTTCCTTGTGGGACACAATTACCACTTGCATCCTTGCATTCTGTAATACAAAGTATCAAACCCATTGAATCAAGTATTTTCCTCTGTTGTATTTATTATCCCCCGCCAAAGGCGGAGTGATATTGTTTTGGCGTTGTCCATCCGGCTGTTAGTCCGTCCTTCCGTCACACATTTTAGCTCAACAGAGCAGTGTGCTCATGGTGAGCCTTTGTGATCGCATTATTTCCGTCGTGCGTCGTGAAGTGGTGTCCGTCTTTAGGTCACATATGCACTTCGTGCTCACCCAAAACTGAGTCAGAATGTTAATATCGACAAAATCTCGGACTAGTTCGATAATGGGCCAGTTGGGGTAAAAAACTAGGTCACCAAGACCAATTAAGTGAAAACATTGAGAACACTCTAACGTCACTGTTGTGATTGTATCTTCATGAAACCTTGTCAGAAAGTTTGTCTTTTTATTGGTCAATTTCGAAAATAAGTCATATGGGTCAAAAACTAGGTCAAATCTCATGAAAAACAATGCTAACACTCTTCATTTCACAAATATGATTGGATCTTCACAAATAATTGTAAAAGTGTTCATTATAATGGTGTGTAGGTCAAGTACGAATATGGGTCATCTGGGGTCAATAACTAGGTCACCAGGTAAAATCTTAGGAAAACCTTATTTAAGTTCTAAATGTCATGGTTTTAATTGGATCTTCACCAAACCTTGTCAGAATGTTTTTCTTATTGGTATGTAGGACAATAAACATAAACAACTTACACGTTATGAACTTACACATGAACAATTTACACATTATGAACTTACACATGATAAACAAAGACATGATGAACTTACACATGAACAACTTACACATTATGAACTTACACATGATAAACAAAGACATGATGAACTTACACATGAACAATTTACACATTATGAACTTACACATGATAAACAAAGACATGATGAACTTACACATGAACAACTTACACATTATGAACTTACACATGATAAACAAAGACATGATGAACTTACACATGAACAACTTACACATGATGAACTTACACATGATAAACAAAGACATGATGAACTTACACATGAACAACTTACACATGATGAACTTACACATGATAAACAAAGACATGATGAACTTACACATGAACAACTTACACATGATGAACTTACACATGATAAACAAAGACATGATGAACTTACACATGAACAATTTACACATTATGAACTTACACATGATAAACAAAGACATGATGAACTTACACATGAACAACTTACACATTATGAACTTACACATGATAAACAAAGACATGATGAACTTACACATGAACAACTTACACATTATGAACTTACACATGATAAACAAAGACATGATGAACTTACACATGAACAACTTACACATTATGAACTTACACATGATAAACAAAGACATGATGAACTTACACATGCACAACTTACACATGATGAACTTACACATGATAAACAAAGACATGATGAACTTACACATGAACAACTTACACATTATGAACTTACACATGATAAACAAAGACATTACGAACTTACACATGAACAACAATCACTTGATGAACTAACAGATGAACAACAATCACATGATTACAACCACGTGATAAGGAAACTCATGGTCAATAACCAATGATCAACATATACACATGATCAACAACACGTTATTAAAAATCAACAAACACATGATAGTTAATGATTGTATGAGACCAATACGTACTTTGTTCGATTGCCTTTGACACATAACCTAGCGCACTACGTCTGCATTCATACACAATACATGAATGAGCCCTCTTTTCCACCCATTGAGTACCTACTGGTTTACATGTACCATCAGAGGCAGGGCATCCTGAAAATATGTACAGTAATATAGTGAACTCGGATATAGTGAGGAATCTTTAAAGCAACAAGTCAAATATAGATATCAGGAACTAAAATTTAATATTCGGGTCCCAATTAGTTCACTGTCATCGTGCTCTACCGTGCATAGACTATAATGTTCCGTTATGTATCGGTAATCTATAAAATTGTAGCATCTATTTGAACTATCATCATATCATAGTAAGAATGCAAAATTATATATGCAAATCATAATGAGGTATTCTTCAATGCTAAATGATATATTGATAGAAATAAATACATTTGATACATGATATTTTACTAATTTCATACAGATGTTATTCAATAGTTCATAATGATAAATGTAGCAACAACAACAACAGAAAGAAAAAAGAAAATGATGAAAATGAAAACGTTATCAAATTAATTCAGCTTTCGACGAAGTATTAAATCAGTGTTCATCAAACCAACTAATTCTCTCAATCTTAAACTTTAAATCTACTTCGAGATAACCATGAATTGGTGTATCTACCAACTTTATATATTTATAGTAGTAGTATCCCCGGTCGCGGCCGGACATAACCTTCTAATTTGACAAAACAGTTCATTTTTCTAAGTATGTGGAGAGGTAACTAGGTTTTTATGGAAGGGTAAGTAAGAACTGGTTATAATACAGTCAGGGAAATATGGTAAGGTGAACCGGTTGCGTTCACAATAGTCTGGTTCCCGGTGTTAATTTACACCTCTCTTTGTGCATCATTCAATTTGCGTTCAACCTTTGTGCATTTTCGCTCGTTTAATCCACTGAAAGAGTAATATGAAATAAAACATCATTTAAGTTATACATTACCTCCTCCAGACAGAGTGAAGAATGCGTCTTTGATTGTTTCATTGAACGTGCAGCGGTATTCTATACAATTAATCGTCTTTTTGATGTATCCAACATCACGACAGATGCCTTCATCGTCACAGCCTGTGTTGAGGTATAGACAGAAACAAATGCTAATCATGGCGGGTGTATATGGTGCAGATTTTACTCATTCAGATGTATTTTATCCCTCTTTATTAAGATCTTGGCAATGAATGTACTCTGTTTAAGATTAGTATATATATATAGCAGACGGTGGACATTTCTACTGTCAGATATTTATTCATGAATGAACTACGTCGTGTTTTAGGCCTTATTTAGGCTATCGATAATGCAACATAGTGTAGATATACGTATTCATCACCTGCGGCGAAAAGTAAACATTTGTATATTTAATGAGCTGTCAGTAATGATGGTAATAGCAGGGTACTAAACGGTCATTTTCAGTAAGGCAGTGCAATTACATGGAGCAATATTAGTCCAAAATCAAGATTTAAATAATGCGTTTTAAGTATTTGCGTTTGAAAGAGACACCATTCGTTGGCTAATATAGAAAATATCTTGATCATCAAACGATGTCAATACGTTCTTTTTGTGTCTGGAATAATGGGTATTAGATCCATGATGAAAGGTTTGTTACGCACTGTTTGCATGAATAAACAACGATGTGATTACAAAAAGTGGAACCTTCATCTAATAGAAATTGAATTAACCGATACATAAATGCTAGAAATATGTATTATTGTGTTTAAAGAATGATTTCTATGAAAACGTAAGAAATGTGAATATACCTCAAAGTTGAAGGTATCATAAAAATCGTTGTAAAATATGTTCTTCAAAAATGAACATTTTTTTCAATTCTTACAAAGTTATATGTTTTTCACGTAGTAGATTGAAAACACTTGAGGTTATGTGACTATCTTTCAACAGAACAGAAGATTATATGACAGATGTATATCACAATCATAAAACTGTACATTTGCAAAGCACATAATGTCGAAAAAAGTAACGAACCTTTCGATGTGTTGAACGTACGTTAATTTAAAGAAATAATTCTGATTTATGCGGAATATAAAACCCTTCGGACAAAGTCAGTACAGAATCACGAGAATATAACACTTATTGACAGAAATGCTTATATAAAATGTTTTTACAATACAAGGGTAACGAACCTTTCATTTTTGGTCATGACAACGTTATAACGTATAATGCAAACTATCTTTGTCATTTCTTCCATGTATAACACCCAACATATTTATACTTGATATAAAAATAACATAAGTATATTTTACTATCAATACTGGCTTCACAACACAACACCAGTACACATGAAAATAACGGCCAAACTATCTACTGCTATTCAGCATATGCCATTCCAACACTATGCATGAATATCTCCGTCAGTCAAATTAAACATTCGGTTTGACCTCCCATACATAATATCGGTAAACTTGATCCATATCTAATCTTCTCTTTTTGACCACTAAAACAAATCCTTAAACGTTTGAATGCATGCTGCATCAAAAGCTTCGTCATCAAGATCAACCTGCAGGATTTTCCAACACACCATGATTTGCTATACTGTACTGCCGCAAAATTACCAGTATCAATTGAGCACACAGGGCCATAGTTTCTAATTCTTGTTACACCATAGTTCATAGGCTTCATTTTATTGTTTCTGGCGTTCCCTGAATGTACTGTCATCGTATTTCAGCATGCAACGGCTATTAAATTTTTTTTGAAAGGTTCGTTACCTTAGTCGGTGATGTATTAGCGCTCCATCTTTTATAAGATACATAATAACAGACACTGGTTCAGTTCATCAACCTTTTAGGCATGTTCTAAATCACTCAATAATACTTTTTAGATCTTGTCATTTAAGACAGTTGGGAAAATGGCATAAATTTCTGAATTTGTATTGATAGATTTTTACTAAATTTTTAACAGTAGGTATATTTAAGTACCAAATCATGAATTGAATGACCATATATCATATATAAGTACCTTTAGTAGCATATACATGTGTTCATTACCAAGTTTGCGAGAAATGCACGATGTAATATTTCAACATACAATGTTTTTCTTTGAAATCTACTCAGTCTTTTTCAACGAAAGGTTCGTTACTTTACGTCACGAACCTTTCATTTCATAAAGTGCAACCAACAAAGAATCTACACCGCTTGCATTGAAAATTCAACAACCGTCGGACAATTTAATATTTCATATTGCTTAAAAGCAAAACAAGAGTTAAAAACAATTTAAAAAACAGGTTTTACTAATATCCCAACAACCATGTGTTCATCAAAAAGAATGTCGAATAAAATTCCCCGAAAACTTTGCCCTTGCTGCAAGGATGAATACGTCGTGTCTCCATCATACGTCATACAAGCTGATGCACGAAAAAACACTACCATACCTTTCATAAACGATATTTACAAGTACAACTGAAATAGCATGGTAACGAACCTTTCATCACGAACCTTTCATTGGGCACATTTTGGAACCATTTGGAAAGAAGAAAGAAAACAATAAAGACGAAAATGTTGTGTTTTATAATTAAATATCATGCCTTATGTATGACAAGTAGTAAATTATCTTTGTATACCAAACACAGCGTTAAACTGAAGTAACAAACCTTTCACTTGCAAGTGGAATTTTGAAGAGTTCAGTGTTTAAGACCCTATGATCAGACATCTGTCGTAACAAAACGAAGAAATTTTGTTGTAACTGCCGTACGGCTGTGGAAGGGTGTGTTTTGTGGTATGTTTTCAATTATAAAGCAGTATATTTCATATTATCTCTACATATTTTTCCATGTAACGAACCTTACAGCAGTTTTAGCGACAAAATATATTTGCATGTGTTTCCAAAAGTACAATCAAATCGTTTTGATCGTGGTGAATAAAAGGCCTCGAAGGTAGTTCTACAAATATTGAAAACGATTTTTGCTTCATAAACGAGCGTGCGTGTATAATATTTTAATCCAAATAAAGACTTTCTGACTGACGACTGTCACGAACCTTTCAAATCTGATACTTTGTGACCTTATTTAAAAAACAATTTGACATTGAGCATGAAATAAACTATGTAGAAATGTTCAGTTTTAAGTGCCTGGTAAGATCGTCATCAGAAAACATATAATTATTGTCTAGTATTGAAATAAAATGCCGACGACATAGCAAATTGGATATTGCACTGCCTTACTGAAAATGACCGTAAAACACGACGAAGTTCATTTATGAATAAATATCTAGTATAACTTCTATGCAATTAAATTTATGTAAGCATGCTACTACCATGTTACATATAGTTATTGTTAACTCGTGAAAATTACTTAGCGGTGATCTGATCGAGAAATCAATCCCCAGAATTCATGGATATATCTTCCTGACCTTATATTTGTAATCAAGGATACCTGTAGATACTGGTGCTATGCTCCACTCTATCACCTTGCCTTTACGTACAACAGCACACTTTCTTATTCTACATCCATCTGGCCACGTGCTATTAACCTCCACACATGTATTATTAAATAAACATCCTGAAAAATGTAAACATTCCTTGCTGCGTTTGGGACACAGATACAAAAAATAATCAAATTTCAACCAACATTACGTCGCATTGCATAAAGTTCAAAACTACTTGCATGTATGACCACCTTTGGCGTATGTGCCAACAGTTGTATAAATACTTTGGTTGTATAAAGTTGGAAAGCAGTTCGCAATTTGCTAATCAAACCCTTTTGAAACGTGAACTGCAAACTAGAATGCAGTTCGCGTTTCAAAACAATATTACATGTATTTTTGTACTGTTCAAAGACAATAATAATAATAAAAAAGAAAAATAATTCGCGGACTGTAGACAAGAAAGTTCATGCATTTATTTTTAACTATTTTTGTATACGCAGTTATTTTTTTTTTCATTATGGTCGCTTTATTTACACAAAACCATGCACTTTGTATTTCTACATAGTGCTTAAAAATAAATTGAGTTAACTACCTTATTATTATGTGACGTCATTCGTGAACATTCGGCGACCGTTTGGGCGGCCATTACATTCAATATTTTCGCACGACGGTGTTTTCTTTAACAAGTATTAGTTATCGTTTAATGGGATATATCACAAGCGACGCGAAGCAGTTGTTTTACAAATACCACAATAGGTAACATATATCATCATAACCTTTAAGTATCATATTAAAACACTGTGAGAAATAATAATAATAAACTTACCTCATAGTTTCAGAAATTTAAGTGTTTTCGGTTCCAAGTTTCTTTGTAAACACAAATGTTTGTAAACACAAATGTTTTACATGTATAGTGCACTGATATTGCCAGTTTTGACGGCTTGAAAATTTTCAAATTTCTTTGTCATAACTTTTTATGTTCCCATCAATATGTTTTGTTAGACTTTTGATTCTAATATAACATTAAAGCCCCATTAGCTTTTTGCTGTAGAAAAATATATGCAAAAACATTTAATTGCTGATATTATCCCAAGATAAAAGAACAAGCCCTTTTTCGTCTGAAAACACTCATTTCACTGTGGCTTTTGCTTGTGTGAATTTGAAATATGTAGAGCGTGTGACGTCACTTTACTACTTGTGCATAGCATGACTGCGGAAAAACACAGGTGTTCTATAAATAGTATTTATTTCAATGAAATTGAAAAAGTTACAATAGTGGTTTCGGAAACATTTTTTCTTGCTATAAAGTAAGCACGGGAGGAAAACACACCGGATTCCTCTGTTATAGAACATATTAGGACCAATACATTTATAAGCTTATGGGGCTTTAAGGAAGCATTTTCACAAAAAATAATTGTTGCAATTATTTGGAGGTTTAACTTAGAATGACTGGACTATATGAACACAATTCGTCTTCGAGTGCAGTTTAATCGATATGAAAATTACAAAAGAATTAACAAAATAGATGCTTTCCTTAATAATTTATTACGGCACACATATTGACCAAGAATATGGATATTTCATCCCGTATAATACAATAAGTGATGAAATATATCTACTTCCAATTTTTCCCATAAATGATGAATATATCGCTTCCAACCGCGAGTTCCTAAATCAATTGTTTTATGTGACCAAATTGAACTACGTCCTGAAGAGTTTTTGTGGAATGTAGAACGGTTGAGTATTCTTACGACAACAAACGAGACATAATATGTATGCATTTTGCTGAAAGATATTTACGACTTATTTACATGACATATAACATATGATTATATTCTGAGTCAGTGCGCACTCGCACTTTTGTTATGATTGTTACATTTCCTAACTCCCTCCAAACACTTACTTATAAAACACTGATGTATACATATATTATGTAATTATTTATTCGATGGTGTACCCTCAGACTATAAATAGGAAAATCTCTTGTTTGGGGCTCAGCGATTTGTTTGTGCGACATTGAAAGTAAAATACAAAATACATTTATATTACCCTTGATTCTAATGGGAAGCAACAGCTTATTATGTTAATGATGAAAATCTAGAATCTTTGTGTTATGATATTGCCCCAATTTGTGCTCGATGTGCACTCGATTATGACGTGATTGCATCAGCAGATGCGGAAAGACACGTGCACATAACGGGTTATTTTTTATTTTTTCAAGATCCATCTAGAGAGTATCAGATCTGCCTTATCTTGAAATGTTTAAACATTCCAGATAAGAAATTGTAATGTTCATGTAGAAATTAAATGCAAACATACTGAAAGAAACATGCAAGAAATATTGGATATAAATATTTCTAGAAAACTGATAAATATTGGTAAGGCATAACGAATATGTTTGTTTCCGGTTACAAATTCTTTAAAAATAGTGTAGGTGTTTGTTAGGGTTATTTTGGCTCTTGAAAGTATCTGAGAAAGTAATAAAACGTGTGTGTACTGTACCTCGTGCCTAATAAAAGGTTAAGGGTCTCGAAGAAATCTTGTTTTACATTTGGGTTGCATATTTTTATTCAGTTTCAGTTACGGAAGGTTTACACAATTAAGTTTTTTTGTATTTTTTATTGGTTGGGTTGACCAGCTAGATTATGTATTGTTTAGTTAAGGTTCTTAACTAGAGTCCTAAAATTGATTATATTTAACAAAGCCACTTGATTATATCACTGACCATCGTTTGAACCACGGTCACCACCTAAATCACGCGATCCTCTGAAATTCTAATAAATACATGATTGTCAATGCTGTTAAACACTCTGAAATAATATCCAAATTGGAAATTCACCCAGCAAACGACAAATCAAATAAAAACTGCAAGCGACCAGTTCTATACTAATCTATATCCGCTATATTGTCTGATGTTTGCGAACGATGACGCAAACAAAGGGAAGTAACCTGGTACCGGTTTATGACTTGTTCCGTACTGGAATTGAAAATCGATCAAAATCATGATAAATATTGCATTTGTTCGAATAACAAAAACTATAATGCATATATATGTACATCAATAATGTTAACTTATATAAATCGATAAAGTTTTATATTTATATTCAATTTTGCGATTTTCTGCGTATTTGATCTTTAAATGAATTTTTCTAATTGCGAACTGCGGTCCCAAAATTCGCAAATCGCGAACTTAAAGTCATTGAAGAAAACTTGAATAGAATATGAAATGAATTGCGAACTGCATTGTAGAACGCGAATAATGTTTGCATTTCAAAACATTTGAATTGCGAACTGCGTCCCAACTTTATAAAACTAAAAATATATCTACCCCGTATTTTGCAAAGGTAAAATAATCATCGGTGTTATTATGAAGTATAACATACTGACAGATAAGATTTTAGTTGACAGTTGACATTGAATAAATCTTAATAAACTACCAATATAAATGACCTTATTATGTTCTGTATACAAATACATTAATGACACTATCCACATATGTACGGTAAACACACACTGCCATGATGGTCAGACATAAGTTGAGTACAAAAATAAGTTTTGAACTTTGAGATCGATTTCAATCGTTCTAACCTTAGACCCTTGACTGACTTAAGATAATGCTCAGATAAGGTATGTAAACTCAACACATAAACATATGAACATGAATTCATATTTATTTATTCTTACCACGTTAACTTAACTACAGTAAAACTTCTTTATCACGAGCATCTATATCACGAACATCTATATCACGAGCATCTATATCACGAACATCTATATCACGAGCATTGATGTCACGAGCATTGATATCATGAGCATCCTTACCACGAGTATTGATATCACGAGCATTGATATCATGAACATCGACATCACGAATTTCGATATCACGAGTATCGATATCATTAGTTTCGATATCACGAACATTGGTATCACGAGCATTGATATCATGAGTATCGATATAACGAGCACTAGACTTATCTCGGTGAGTTCTTATAGTTCTTATAGTTTCGTCCTTATTTTGTTCTAAAACATGGTCCCTTGACATTATTATGATTTCTATGAAAAAAACGTTCTTACCATATCGTACAATATCTACGTGCATGACAACTGATCTTCCCTTCCTTGTCTTCAGACACTGGTACTCTATACAATTATCCGTGTCATTCCACTTGCTGTTTTCAGGCATACAAGTTCTATTCCATTCACAACCTATATGATTCATATAATATACAATGTACAGTCAAACCTGTGAACCAAAGCCACCCTTGGGAAAGACATGAGTTTGTTTGTGGTGAATGTTGTTAAGTCATCCTGTTTGATGCTTTTGCAGCATTTAATAATGATGTAACACATGTCTTTGAGCTGTCGGAGGTGTTGACCATAAGTGTACACACGTATTTCTCTTTTAGAAAACGTGTCGTAGAATACCAGGATGTGTTATGTAGGGACAAGACAATGAGTTGATAGAGAAAATGATTTAAAAGTGTAAACTAAAAGGATTAAATATATAAAATAATATTGATTATAAGGCTGTAGATAATACAATGTTTTGCGTGATTTTCACTGCCGTTCCAAGGGGGAGGGGGTATACACTAGATTTTAATGAGAGAACAAGGATGTTCATGACAATCAGAATTACTCCAGAGACATATTGTTACAAGAAGACATATTGTCCTCTATTCTTCAAGAAAAAAGAACTTACCTGCGGCAGCAATATTAAAGCCGACACGCTTTTGTGGCATCTCGGAACATTTATATGTGATACAATTACGAGACATTTCGTCTCCAACGGATACGCAACTACCATTGAACGATTTACAACCTAAAATGGCAAGTTTTCATCATTTAACATTTTGGAATCATAGATACACTCATCATTGTATTATATCTAACCAGTATCGCTTCAAAAGAACGGGAAAAAAATTGGGATTACTTTTAAAAGAATTACTGTATAAATGTTACACACAAATAGAATCAATAGTGATTTATGTCAGAAATAAATGCACAAAACATGTTTGCTACTAAGGCTAGTCAGTATAAGAGTTAATTGACCTTACATTAAAATAGGGTTGGTGAGTCGAAACATTGTTCATTTCTTTTAACAACATATTTGAAAATACGATTCGTCCCAAAATATATTCGTATTTTGCTTTTTGTTACTTTCTGTGGTGGACTCTTCCTTTTATTAGACTGAACTTTTTTAATATGTCCTTACCACAATGATATGTTTGTCCTTTTTTATTTTAATAACAATACGTTAATCTAGACACAAAAAGAAACACATAATATCTCTTTAAAGGGGCATGCCCTGGAACTGAAGCGTCTCGAATATAAATCAAATTGGTATCATTTGAATGCCAAAATCAATTAATGAAAGTCCTGTAAAATATTTACGAAATGTCCCGCTATTTGACTCAAAATACACATTTCAAGATTTACCAAACCTGCCGATTACGCCTTAGAAAATATTCGTCATTTTCATAACTCGACCCTTTCGGGATCTGTCAAAAGCGAAAAAAAATGTCAACAAACTGTGAAATGGTAAGTATTGCTCATGTCATGTTCATTGTTTGCGACATAAAGCTTATCTATCGATCAATTATAGGTAAATATCATTGTTTTGCTGCTTGAAAGGCAGCGCGCACGCTAAGTTAAATTCTCAGACGAATCGGAAATATCGTTGTCGTCAATAAAAGGCTTGTAAGCCTTTTATTTAAACTGGTATATAAATACCCACGCGTGCGTTATAGGGCCATTTTTTAAGGCACATTATTCTTTGACTTTTCGGTAATAATTGTTTTTACAAGTGATAAACGCATGTTTGGTGTATAAAACCCAAGACACAGCAGTTCCTGGGCATGCCCCTTTAAACATTTTATTATTAAATCTTTTCACTTCACTAAGTTTTAATTCCAATTCAATGAAGATAAATTTCATAAAAACGATGTTTTCTATTATCATCTAAAAACTGTAACTAACTTTTACTGACTCACTAATATTTACTACACCATTTACTACTCCGATCCACGTTACCTCTATATATTAATATATATAGGCACTAAGTGTGTGTGTATTTCGTGATTCATGAAATACACATGGCTGCTCCTCATGAAATTGTATAATTGAGGAGCATAGAATTTCAGAAAGCAGTAAAGTAAACTATTGAATTACATTGTAGGTCTTTATAACATAGATAAGGGTCGTGCTTCATGGTTCATGAAATACACATGTCATAAGAAATGTTACATATTTAATGTAAACAGAATCGTGATTTCACGACACTTTTGACTGGGTCAGTCGGGTATCCGAATACACGACACATTTGACTGGGACAGTCGGGTATTCGAATACACGACACTTTTGACTGGGTCAGTCGGGTATTCGAATACACGACACTTTTGACTGGGTCAGTCGGGTATTCGAATACACGACACATTTGACTGGGACAGTCGGGTATTCGAATACACGACACTTTTGACTGGGACAGTCGGGTATTCGAATACACGACACTTTTGACTGGGACAGTCGGGTATTCGAATACACGACACATTTGACTGGGACAGTCGGGTATTCGAATACACGACACTTTTGACTGGGTCAGTCGGGTATCCGAATACACGACACATTTGACTGGGTCAGTCGGGTATCCGAATACACGACACATTTGACTGGGACAGTCGGGTATTCGAATACACGACACTTTTGACTGGGTCAGTCGGGTATACGTATACACGACAATGTTCTGGTAAGAAAGGTATCTGCATGTCTTCTGTATTGATAGGTTTGACTGTTAAAGAGTATCTTTATCACTAACATTACAGAGTCAAACCTGTGAACAAAGATCAACCTTTGGAAAGACAAAATGTAGCCATTTTTAAGATGGCCTTTAGTCGGAAGTCAGTTGGTTCTAAATAATCAATGACGATTTATAAAAGAATCACCTTTATTCACAGATTGATCTAAAATTAATGAAGACCGCTAACACAGGTTTGACTAAATTACGTATCTTACCTATCTTCGCTACTGTTACACGCCACCTAAATCTACCATTCTGTCGAGTTACTATACATTTATAATCCATACAACCATCCGACCAGATGTCATCCTGTGCATAACATTTAAGGTTCCATTCACATGCTAGAAAATGTGAAAAGGTGCCAAAATGATACAAAAACATGTTCCATGTACGACCTTCAACATTTAATGCGTCATCAGGACTACGAGCAATACTAACCCAATATGTTATCACAATATAGTTCAATTTCTTAGTCAGCAATGTTACTGAATATAAGGACGATCTCATTTGTAAATGTATAAGTAACATGAATACTGTTGAAATATGCTGAAAGATCAATATATGACTCATCTGTGACGCAATTCATAAAGCATTTGTGAATACTGAGGACTGTGTCTGATGCTGGACATCATGTTTGATTTTTCAAGTTTTTTTACCTATTTATAAAACATATATATTGATAAGAAAATAATGTTTAATGTAAATTGTCCCGTGAAAACCACATGGATGTAATAAGGGCCCATAGCTCTTGCAGTCCTAGTCCGATTTCGCCCATAATCAAACTCATCAAGGACCTCTTACATATTCACTGTAGATCTCATTAGGGTTGGTGAAGAAATGAAGGCGCTAGAGTGTAAACTAGCTAATATAATTATAGTACATTTTCAAAGTCAAAGGCCCATAACTCTGGAAGACCAAGTCCGATTCTGCCCATATTCTAACTTGTCCAAGACTTGAAGGTTCTACATATTCACTGTAGATATGATTATGATTGGGGAAGTAATGAAGGCGCTATATTGATAAATGCATAACAATAAAAATAAGAAGAAACTTCAACATTGCTCATACACGATAATAACTATTTAATCTTAATTCTGCCGTTTGGACAGTAAATACCGATTTTTTATACGATTATTAACGAATGAATTAAATACTCTTTAAGGAAGCATTAGTGCAGTCAACTTGCGATTGTTCAAATAGCCCTGAAGCAGACACATTATTTTGATAATAGCATCTTCCACCAATGCAAATACATACATATGTTTCTGAATTGTGCCCGTTTGTTTTGAAAATTGCATTTCAAAAAAACGCAAGCAGATTATATTTTATGCATACATCATATAAGTAGAGATATACTGTTGTCATTCTTGTACATTGAAAGCAGAACAATACAAACAAGAGGGCCAAGTAGACCAGTGATGCTAACTTGAGAAACGTGTTATGACAATATCTCTTATGAATTTGATTCGTGCTACAGTAAATTAAAAAATATGTGAAAATAGACTCCGGAGTGTTAGTTTTGCAATTTTATTATAGGGCCTCTACATGTTGCTACTTGCAAAATGTTTTAGTCCAATACCTTGTGCTTCATACAAAAGATTTTTATAAACATTTTCCTATATTTCATTAAGTCTATGTAAAACATGTGACCCCTGGAGCAGAGCCAATAATCACCACTGGGATATTTAATATTTTCCTATATCTATGCAAAACTGTGACCTTGAGGGTTGGGCCAATTATGACACCAATGGACATTATTTTAGAAACTTAGTTGGACGGTTTCTCGATGGTGCTCCATGCCAAATATTTAGACCATGTGTTTTAAAAGATATTTTAAGTTTTTTTTTGGTTCGGCATGAAATGACATTCTTTTCGCAACTCTTGTAAAGGGTCATCCAAAGATAAGTCCAGTCGAATTTCATTTAAATTTGACTCAGCCGTTTCAGAGGAGAAGTCATTTGAAAAGTGTGAACGGACGGACGACGTACAAAACAGCATACTGACAAAATGAATAGAACACAACACTTACAAACACGCGTGGCATTAACTAAAGCAGTAAAGCTGCTCTTAGAATAAATCCATTCACATTTATGTTCTTGGCATCCATCTGTCCAGGTAGAATTTACGTCTTTACAAGAATCCCTCCAAACACAACCTACAGTATCAAACGACCAGATTGTACAACATTGAGTGTTCTTACTTAACAATTGACCTTGGTTTATTATCCTATATATATCAAAGCAACGAAAAGGAGAGACAAAGTGATAAGGAAAAGATAATTCCTTATTTGCCCTTTTTCGAGTCTACTGGTTATTCAATGTTAAGGAGAGCATGAATGTCTTTGTTCACATTGTGGCATTTACGATCAGACATGGCTCTTGTATTTGAACCTTTGTTACTAATCCACATTATTTCTTCTTACAGAATGTAGCGATTGTCATATCAAGTGACTTGCTGTACATAGTTATCTATGCAACACAGACGTTTAGTATACCCAATACTAAGCTCTTCATTAGAGAAAACAAAACGAATTATCAGTCACGTATCTTAATCTATTTGGCATTAACACCGTTTCTTTCAATCAGTTATATACGGCAACCGATTCACTTATCAAATTTATTTCTAGATGATATTCTAGCCAGTACTAATTTACCCTTCAACAAGAACCGGTAACTTCTCCATATGTAGAGGAAAATCGACAGTGTTGTCTTTTTTCATAGAGGGGTATGACCTGCCAGGATCAGGAATCGAACCTGGATCGCTGGGTCACACATCCAGGACACTAACCACTGGACAACGGCCGCGGTCAACTTACATACTTTATTACTTGACAGAACAAACGTTGAAATTATACATTTCATATACGGTTATATATGTACATTTATTTTACCTCTTTTGGTAACATTCAGAAAAACGACCGTCTTGTTTTCGTTCAGGGTGCAGATTGCTTCGTAACACTGTCCAGTGATATTCTGACCAACCTCATAACAATTCCCTTTACCATCACTGCATCCTTGTGTCCACAAGTAAATAATGAGTGAAATAGCAAACAGTATTCAAGCATTAATAAAGCTTAGCACCAAATGCAAGCAACGTTTACAATCAGAATGCAGTTCGCTATTCGTTTTCAAGAATTTTATAACTCAGTTCGCATTTCGCGATTCGCAGAATGCAGACTGGTTGCAGTCTGGGTAACTCGAATTGCTTTCTAGAATGCAATTGGCAATTTCAAAACAAGAATTGAATCACGAACTGCGTTCCAACTTTACATAACCCGGATTGTCTGATATTCTTTAAAATGGTATACTGATTTTGCTCTTTTGAATTCCAAAAAAACAATGAATTAAGTGTTATCATTACCATTTTTTTTACTTTTTGTTGACAAAATGTTTGACCATATGAGTATGAAGCTAAATTGATTGATGACTACCCGGGCATTTCTGCAAAAGTTGAAACGTTCGACTATAAGAAGTCAGAGGAGTGTAGCAAACAGCGCAACATCACGCTCGTTTAACCCACAACGAGTGTAATTTATCATTCGGCAAAAATGTTGTGAGGGACTTCTGTTCCTCGTTGTGAGCACCCATATCGTTCGTAAACAAGGTTAGTTTTCCAAAATCATGAAGAATACAGGCCTTAGTGTAAAAATATCGAAATGCCGTTAGCTAGCTATGGGTTTTACAGAGTACACACATGTAAAGATAATGACCAGAATGGACGTTTTGGATGTTTTATCTGGTCAGGCGAGAAGTTCATTCTCGTTTTCAAGCCACCCCGAGTGACTGCGTCGTACGGTTTTACCGTCACATTGTCCACAAACAAGCAAAATATTCTTTACATATGCGGATATTTTTACATTAAGGCCTGTATTCTTCATAATTTTGGAAAAAAATATCTTGTTGACATAAAATATGTGTGCTCATCACGATAAACGGAAGTTCTTCACAACATTTTTGCCGAAGGATAAATAACGCTCGTTGTGAGTTAAACGGGTTTGAACATGGCATCACAACAATACTATACCTTACCATGACTAGATAACTTGAACTATTGCAGTGATAATTTGATATAGTGTGCAAGTGATATTTAAGCCACATATCATGCAGATACATTGAAATACAAATTTAAAACGTTGATCGCTTAGCGAACCCAAGCAATATCTAAGGACATGTTGAAGTAATATGTACAGACAATAGCAAGCGTCACTTTGTAAAGACTAACCTGTTCAGTTCAAATATGAGTTAAAGGAAGTGCGGAAAGCTATTTTCTGGCTTACCATATCCAACAATTGGTACATTCCAAACATATTGTCCAGAGTCATTTTTCATATCACATTGATGCATCATACACTCGTGTTCCCACAAGGAATTTGGCGCCTTACACGTGTCCTGCCATGGGCAATCTGATAGTACACGAATAAAGACTGCCTTGAATTAATACAAATTCATTTTTCGCTAAATAATTCATTGAGAGACAGTAAGTTAGAACAAGTTTTCAAGATATTGTCGCAGCGCCACCCTTACATTGCTGCATTGTACCATTAATACCATACTGAAAACTTCGTTCCGTGTCGTCATTTTAAGATAATTGGCTTTGAAAGTGCATGTAACAATAAGAAATTCATAACATTTGACACAAGAAGAAAAAGATATGTTCAACGATATGGTGAATATAAATAAATCACCACTGATATGCACATGATTTTCTATGAATTCAAATTCCCAGCTATCGACCATGTCTCTTTATGTGAGAAAGTAGGCAGTTGCTTACGGAGGATGGGTGTCTAGACTGTATTGGTTCTTCCCACGAACGATTGTTAGGTGAACTGTCCGCCTCATATGACTCTGACTATTTAAAAATGAGCGTAAAACTCGATATAAACAAAACAAACAAATATAAATCCATAATTTTAGAGTTAATTCTATATATATGTATATGGAATGTTCTTAGCGATTATTAGACGTTTCGGCACATATACATGTATACACATGTACACATGTGTGTATTCAATGTTTAGCGTCGAATCAAAAGCCAGTGTCATTTTACGACCTTTCCAGCTTTGAAGATGGAGGAAGTCACAATCGTACAACTGGTCCCTGGTGGGATGTACTCAGGGCGGTGAGGGGGTAATCTTAATACTTTTATACATGGTATTAATACGTAACATTAACACACTAAGAACAAGTTCTTAGACGGGTGGATCGGTGATCTAGTGGTGACACGATGGACTATCAATCAAGGCGTTGTATGAGCGAACTTCGGCTTGGACTTCCGATAGTTTAGGGCCGATTTTTGAGTGTCTCAATCCCCACCAGAGCCTAGTATTTTCTGTAGAAAATCCCAGGAAATAAGTGAGGAGGGTATCCTGTTGTACACCGGGCAAGAAAGAAAACTTTTTCAAATCAGAGTAGAGATATATATGTTTGGTTTTCCTTCATCTGCTCTCCCCCACTTGCTGGGTAGGCTCTGAAATGATATAAGCCGTCGAATGCGAATGAACCGTTAAACAGTAGATAAATAAGCTTTTACCTGCTTTGACTACTTTAAAAAGTGTTGTATTAGTATATGTATCAAGCATACACCGACTTGTGTGGCATTCTCTAATGATTTGTGTTCCTAAATCTTCACATATATCACCATCACTACATCCTAGAAATATAATGTAATATTTTTTATAATGTTAATCAGATTGATCTTTTACGGACAAAACATGGATCTTTATGGTACGTCAGTTCTTTTGTTAATCATAAATATTTGCCTGTTCCTAAAATGTGTTCACTTGTTCCCATGATTTATTCTTGACTAAAGAATGCTTTATAACCTTTAGGCATCTAATCATAGATAGTAGTTTCAATCAAACCTTTGGGGTTTGTCTCTTTCTCTCTGAGGCGGCTTTGAAATGCCCATAGTTGAGGAAAGGACCGTTAAATACAGAAACGGTGGTGAGATCATTATTAGAACATAATCGATTGTTATTTATATTTAATAGATAATAGATGTCAGGCCATTCATATTCTAACATGTCTTCCTAATTATTACCTGGGGGACTATCTTTGACTTCAAAACTGGTCAGACCACCTTTCACAACTCTTGTACAGGTTTTCTTGATACAAGTATCTCCTTGAAACTCTATCCAGGTGGTCCCTTCCTTCCTGCAGGTTCCATTTACCGAACAACCTGGTACATTGTAAACAATACACGAGTCAATTTAATGATTAACAGTTGACTGTAATTAAAACAACATTTGACTACATCTTCGTAAAAGTCTTTTATACCTAGCTTGGAAATTGTATAACAATATTAAACTTTACAATCATTCAGGGTATGGTGTCAGGGTTTTTTCTACAAGCTTGTGAACTTATGTTGTATATAAACAAACGCATCTTACACAAATCTAATGAAATACATTTATGCATTAAAGAAGCACTTTAACTCTGAAATTTTGTGATGTCACCATTTTTGTTTGTTTCGTTTCAGTACAGGGATTAACGCCGTTTTTTCAGTTATATACCGAGGTCGTTTGTTTTACTAATATAATTTTCCCAAGTTGCGTTTTTACTACCATTCCGAATCACGATTGGTAATCATGATTGTGTTTCGTCGTTTCTTTTTATCGAATAACAAACATGATTTACAATAAAGCAAATCATACGTCATGCTGTGATTGAATTGAAATCCAAGATGGCGTCCAACGACATAACTCTTCTCAAGCTAATGCAATTAGAACTGCATTTAGTGCGAAATAGTTAGAAAAACTTTGTCATGCACAATTGCTTTTTGTAAATATTGCCGTTACGTTTAAAATGAAGCGTTTTGTGGTTTGGAAAGAAAAGAAGCAAAGATTTTTCAACCAAAAGAATTTTCTAACTAAACCTTTCTAGATCATATTAGTATAATATTATTATTTTGAAGGAAAGCATTATTGTCGGTCTGACTGTCGCGCACTAAAAAAGTGAGGAGTTTCGTCCATGTTGAAAATCAGACTGCAATCATAGCGTTTTTGTTGTTCGGTATAAGTTAAGACCATTTCTCAACAGTCGGTAGGTTTTAATTTTCCTTCGTACTGAAGAGCTTCCATTAACCTACTGCCTACGAACAAAGTTCCATTTTGTTCAATACATCGGCATGAATACAAAATAAAATATTACGTGCATTCAAGTCAAAATCAGACGGCAATGCAACTAGTAAACAAGCAATACAAAACAGTCGTAAAAATTCTAAACAGTCCTCTTCCTCGGATTACTACAATATTTACTGTCAGTACACACATTTCATATATGCTAATTTAATCTGGTTCCTAGCTTCTATTGTAAACATATGGAAGTCATCATTGAATTCATGGACGATGCGATGATAACTGTGCGTCAACCAGATAAATGTATCTAAAAAAGTGGTTTATCTGAAAATGTTAATACAAAGGGGCGGGTAATACAGACTATAATTATGCAAATTGCTTAACTTTTTTTGGTGATCAGATGGGAAACATTAATAAAAGTACTGAAAGCACGTGGAACGGGAAAAACTAATAATTGCATGGCGGGTGTAGAAAAGCGCAGTACTGTGGTCTGCATCAAAATTCATGTGCGAACTATCGTTCGTTTTCCAAACCTCAGCCCCAAAAAATAAACTTTTGACTACTTTGTAGTTCCGAACAACAGCAGAACCTTCAGAGCTTTGTTTTACATAGCTTATAACAGTCAATCAGAACAAACATGATTGGTTGAATCAGAATCATGATCACCCCTGGATATACAGAGTACATGTAAATAGTAGGACACTATGTCATCAGTTGATCTTCTATTTGTAAACATCATCTCTCGACTCAAAGGTAAATTGCCTTATTTTCGTATGAAAACATTTTAGTAAATATAAATCTAAAATGATGTAGCGAACCAAGGATTTACAACTGTATGCTATGATGTTGTAAAGAAAGTTTTCTAATTAAAATATCTAATTAGACGAGTTAATCGATTTTTATCATATTTATTAATCTGCTTTTTCATTGTTTGATAAATTGGCGGTAATTTTATTGGCGGTAACAATTTTTCATCAAATGGTCAGTTTATGTTTACCACAGCTTGTGTTAAAGTCATTGTTTTGTTTGACAAAAATTATATTTTGATTTGTTAAAGTGGATATATAGCTTTGTTTTATCCAACGAGATGGAATTGTAAAAGTTTATTGATTTTATATTTTAAAGAACTTTACTTTGTATGTAGTGGACAGTCCTCATTTCTATTTATTTTCACATTCAACGTTGTTATAAACAGTAAAATTATATAAATTATATATGTGTAATTATGTCTTATAGACGTGGAAATAAGAAAGGAACGGAGATAAAACCTGAGTCAGAAATAGTAGAGGGAGGAGCTTCAGTATGGGCGTGATTGTATCACCGATAAGAAAGGAAATATTGGCATATAAGGAGGCGAAAACGAGTGACAAAGAGGAAAAATGATTTGTGAATTAACGGAGTTGGAACGCGTAGAAAAAAGGTAGGAATTGAAGCAGAAACGTAAGACATTGGAAAAAATAAAGGGTAAAGACTTTTTATTATCCAAGGATGCTGATATTAATATTTCAATATTGACAGTTTGAGAAAAATGTCAGGCTTAAGGAAAAAAGTAAACAAATGAAGAGGATGGGAATGAATAGTAGTTCGAGTAGTTCTAGTGATTCTTGTTCAAATGATGAGTCTGTAGGGCTGGAGCACTAGAAACCATCACGGATAGGGTTCTGCTGAGAAAAATGGTAGATAACTGTTGTAGAAAAGAATTATGTATTTAAACTCTACCTTCAGTTTTCAGAACTTGAAATAATATTATGCTGTAGTGTTAGAAAGAGATAGAGCTAGGGGACAAGACTTGGGCAGATGCTTTTCTTTATCTAGAGAATGGTATATTAACTGCTTCCCCCAGCCAAATAAATCTAATACCAATGCTACTTTTACGATTTACGAACAAAATTATGACTGTCCTAAGAGGAAAAGTCAATATGGTTATGTTCTTTGTATCAAAGAAACAAATGTTCACATAATTCTGATCATATGTCAGTATTTAAAGGGAAAATGAGACTTGCTAAACATGTTTGTGCTAGTTGTTGGCTTAAGGACAAGGTCGAGAAAGAACAGCCAGAGTGTTCACCTGAATGTCAATATTCACAGTCAAATTTAAATGTTCTAGCACACTGAATATCAGTAATGATAATAGGTTGGAAGATATTTTTTGCCAATATTTTGTTATTCGCATTGTTGAAAATCTTTTTAAAAATACAATGCCTTTAAATGCAGGTAATAACTTTCAAGTTAACAGTATTATAAACCGTAATTCTGTAATCTTAATGAAATTACATGAAAGTGTGAAGGCCTCTGGGAAATTTAATTGTCAAGAATGTCAGATCAAGTAATTTCAATCTTAGATATATATGATCAGTATTATGCTATTTTGAATATAATGATTTAGAAGTATGTGATTAGTTAGAATTTGGTTTTCCTTGGTTTTAAAGGTAATGAAAAAGATCTTTTACCAACTAAAGATATAATTTTATGTAAATACAAAAACTACAAAGGTGCAACAGAATTTCCAAAGTCAATTTGAAAAGTACACAAGTTTAGAGAAAGAGACACAGGTTATAATTATTATAGGCCCTTTTAAAAATAATCCATTTATGTCTATTGATTTCTCCATTAGATACATTTCCTAAAAGGGACATTTGAGAACGCAGAATTATTTTAGATTTTAGCAGTGCATCAGGTGGTGGGGTAAATCATTTCATAAACAAAGATTGGTATTTAGGGGAATCCGGTATTTCCGAGGATAAATGACCTTGTCAATTTAATTTTAGTCAAAGGTCAAGGATGTTTAATGTACAAAAAAGATTTAAGTAGGGCTTACAGACAGATTCCAATTTGTCCTAATTATAATTTAGTTTTATTTGTTTGGGAAAAGCATAAGGAGTGATTCTTATATAAAGGGTATACCGGCTTATAAAGTTGCACGAGAGTATAATGTTGGCAAAACACAAATCCAACATCTCAGGAAACGAAAAAATGAAGTAATTGAGGACTTCGAAGGGAGCGTGCCACCAAATTCAAAACGTAGAAGATACCTTACGGGTAATGAACAGATTAATTACATTTGTGTAATTAACTCTAGCTTGGTTTCGAGATGCAGTTTCAAGGCGAATTATTGTTACTGGACCTCTCATTCAGACTAAAGCCTTCTGTTTTGTTTAACAGTCCTGATTTTAAGGCATCGAACGACTGGTAAGACAGCTTCTTGAAGCGGAATGACATTTCATTTGGTAGTATGAGTGGAGAAAGAGGTGATGTACAACATAGCAATGTAGCTGAATGGAAATCAAGACTTCCAGAGGTATGTAAATGCTATGACGTAAAATACATCTTTAACATGGATGAGACTGGGTTATTCTTCAGGGACACCTCAAGAAAGATATATTATTTCAAGGCTTGTCACTTGTGTATTGTTTTTGATATGTCATGGATATGTTAAATCCATACTACGTCTCTTGCAGCTGTTTTCATTACTTGTTTTAATATTATAGTTAAGTCGGTTATAAAATTATCATATCAGGCCTCAAGAGCGTAATGAATTTTACATAAAAGTTCATCAGAGCTTATGTTACTTTGTATAACTTGCCAACTAAAACAAACTTATCCTGTCTTTTCTTTTCTTGGGTGAGGATTGTTCTGGTGGAAAACGTTCTAAGGAAATAATAACTGTAGCCCTTTGTTGCAGTGCACTTTGTGAAAAGGTGAAGCCAGTAGTTATTGCAAAATCAAACAATTCAAGGTGTTTCAAAATATTAAAAAAGACTCATTACCAGTGGACTATTATCTCAATAAAAAAATCCTCGATGAATGGAATATATTGAACACTTTCTGAAAAAGCTTGATCGTAAAATGAGAGCGCAGAAGAGAAATATACTTTAATTTGTGGACAATTCTTCAGCACATCCCAACCATGTTGAGCTAAGCAACATAAAAGTGAAGTTTCTGCCACCAAACACTGCATCTCTGACACAGCCACTTGATCAGGCGTCAGGTAATGATTTGATAATCTCAATTTTAGTTAATCAATTGTAAAACAATAATTAAACATTAAAAATACCATCGACCATTAATTTTGTACACGATTTTATAAGATTAAAATTTGTTTTCGTGTTGCTAACTTACTTATGTCTGTTTTATAAATCAAGAAACTTTTAGCTCATATAATTGCTAACTCTACTAATTAACTAAATTTTTTGTTTGTTTTTCAGCTTCTTCACATTGTGAAACAGATGGATACACACCCAACAATGGGAGGAACTGAATTAATGAAACAGAATACGTATTAGATACCATATATTGGTTAATCAAATTCTTGGGATGAAATATAAAAAAAATGCTTTAAAAAATCAGGTTTTAGAGATTTTTCTTAATCTGAATAAACAAACAGAAAAGCTGGTGATAATGATGATACTAATGATCAGGATGAAAAAGATGATGATTATGTTCCCCTAGCAACCCTCAAAATGTCCTATTATATTTTTGGATGTTCATTTAATGACCTTCTAGACATTGATGAAAATCTTAATATATGTGAAACAGAAAATGTAGACTGGGATAAGCCAGTAAGTGAAATTTTAAGCGAGATTAGTGAAGATTGTGGTGACAGTGACAATGAAACTTATGATTACCAGCAGCCAGACTTACAGGATATTCCATCTCTCTTGGATGTCAATGACATGGTGTATAAACTTAAAGGGGCATACCCTACAACTTGGTGCATTTAGAATTAAGGCAAAATGATAATAAATTAGAAGCTTGTAAAGAAAAAAGCCGACGAAGAAAGTTTCAGCCAAAAATTCATCCAATTAAAATAAATCAATAAAAATATGTATTTGTGACACATACATTTAGTCATGGAAATTTTTGGGTGGAAGTGATTTATTATTCATAGCTAAGTTTTTTGCGGCTAGTACCTAAACTAGTCATTTTATGACCCATGTTCTTCCTGCAATTATCCTTTATATATTGTTTTACATATACATCTAGCACATTTTTAAACTTTCACAGAATGTTTGTCAGTTGTAGGGTATGCCCCTTTAAACACTTCGCCCTTTAGCATGGCCGAACAAACGCATTTCAGCATTTAACAATTGTAGACGAAGAATTTTCTAAAACGGCTGCAAACAAAAGCAAACAAACAAAGACCATTTACTTCTTTAATAGGGCAACATGGAGTGGACAATTATAGGAAACAGCTATTGTAACATACAATCTTATTCTGGATTTTATATGATTTTATGGTTTTAATATAACCAATAGACGTTAATAGACATTTTATTTTTTAGTTATGTAAAAAACAGGTACACTTTTAAAATAGTTTTAAAAACTTAAGAACTATCAAAATGAAGCTATTATACAAAATAAAATATCTTAATTTTGAAATTTACTGGATTTTGTCTAATATTATCAATGAAGAAAAATATATCAACCAGAGTGTGACCCTGTATTAAGTGACTACCTGTCATATGTGACCTTTTTTCAAAGACCCAGTGAAGGTCACATAAGACAGGCTTGACTGTATGTCAAAGGGGTTACTAAATGTATAGATTTCATTGTCTATGGAATGAGCATTTGTATTTTAAATTATTTGGATGATTTTGCAGGGGGCTGAAAAAGCTGATAGGGCAAATTTTGCTTACTTGACGTTAGGTGCATTTTAAACAAATGTGGAATAGTTGAAGCCAAAAATAAGAGTTGTTCCCCTTCACATATTATGTCATTTTTAGAGGTATTACTGAATTCTGAAGACATGACCATGGGAATTACTGATGAATGATTATGTGAAATCAAGTCATTATTACAGGCCTGGGTCACAAACAAAGTGCTACAATTAAAGACACACAGTCATTACTTGGTAAACTGAACTTTATTGGGGCGGGGGTTAAACCTAGTAGAATCTTTATAAGCAGAATACTCAACTGGTTGAGGGAATTATACAGCACTGCAAAGCATAGGCATGAATATATTGTTATACCTGAAGATGTAAAAAAAAGAATTGCTTTGGTGGTCTGATGTTCTTTCTACTTATAAAGGCATATCATTTATGACATTAGGTAAATGGTACAAAGATGATGAAATATTTTCGTCAGATAGTTGTATTGATGGTTGTGGTGTTTTTTTGGTGTGGACATTTTTTTCATAGCAAATTCCAACAAAACTTACCTTGTTGACAAACAATACGGGTACTCACAACGAGGACGGAAGTTCCTAACAACATTTTTGCCGAATGATAAATTACACTCGGGCGTGTAATATATACACACGTCATACACTAATGATATTAGTTTAAAGTTATGGTTATACGCAGTTTCATAAGCCTTATATGTGACATCATTAATGGTTCGTTTCACTCCATATTTTTAGAATTAGTTCAGCAACTGACAGAAAGAATCATTCGGAATATAACTTGAGCCATGTTTGAGTATGTCTGCTTACAGGCCTGTTTGTGCCATTTTGGGTCCGGTACCCTACCAGTATATATTTTGCCCACCGAGAAAAAAATTCCCACAATAATGAAAAAGGATCATTCAAGATACAACCTAAAGAACGTTAGTCTTTTTAGAAAATCCCACATTTAGAGTTTTACGACGCTAATGTCCCCTATCAAGGGGACCCGATACCTGTTCTACAAAACAATTAAAATGCTGGCCCACGTTCCAGTTAAATCACCCATTGAAACCGATTATGATTGCACTCACCACCAGTGACTATCTCCAGTATATCTTTGCCTTTCTCTGATACACATTTTTTAAGGATGCAGTCGATTTCCTTTTCTTTATGTCTGCTAATAAACGCCCCGGATGTGTCCGTGCATCCTGTATAATAAATGTGTCGGTTTTACTGGGTTTATACAGCATTTCTTTATCAATAACCAAATTCAACAAGAAGAGTGTGTGACAAATTTCCACTGAACATTCGTCTTTTTTGCTGTTTTATTCTTTTATTATCTTTTCATTCATTTGAATTATATATAAAGAATACAGTACATGCGTGGAAACAATGTTTATGATATCGAATGAAAAACATAATCAAAAATTGAAATTATAAACTGTCATTAAAAATAGCAACTATGTGTTCGTAGTTATCTTGTACGAGTGCACTGAATTTGCTTAGGAATGGATGTATAAGTGTTCTTAACTCGATCGTAAGTTTCAATTTTCACCATGAGTGCATTGTAGACAAACATCGAAACAAGTTTTACAAGGAATGGAGTTGTTTTTCAAAATAACCTACGGGTCGTTCCCTTCTGCAGACAAATAACATACATGAAAACAATACCGTGTTTACAATTTACATAATAATTCCATATATGACCTAGTGTTCCAAGGTCTGAAGTCGGTTATTACGACTTGGAAATCCATTCATGCATAACATGCATTTATAAATAAAAATGTTAACGATTTTTATAAGGCGAATTTTGTCTACAAGTAAATCCAAAATGTTGTATTTTTAATTTGATAACAATTTGCTTTCACTTATTCTAAAATTTAACGAAATCTTACTATACATTTTGTTTAATATATGTCTTAGATTGCCTTAGATATTTCGATTGTGTCATATGTTAATAAAATATTCCAGATGACTTATTATAAAAGTTGAACAATGTATGATATTTATGAAAGCGCAACAAACGTCTGCACAATAAAATGTGACGGATCAATATGTAATAATTATATTGCTGTGTACCTAGATACATTTATTTTCATTTTTTATGTTTACATTGAATTTGTCTTTTTTTGGTTCTCTTAATTTGGCTAAAGAAATAGCCATTTTAGGGTTACTTGACCAAAGAAACTAGGGAAGGTAGATCGCTTAAATTTTGTTTTTCTATTTTTTCTAAATACATTGTGTACATATAAATTTCATTCTTCGTAAAAACGTCTCGCCCCGAATCGGTTCGTACTTTGGATCTTGCTGTGAGAAAAAAATAGGATCGGCGTTAAAAGATCGCTTCGGGCAAACAAGCGTAATCACGACCATTATTTCTTGCCTTAAGTGTATCCTAATCGTTAGTCGTATTTGACCACGAACAGTCCTTAAAATGGTTTTATATGACGTCATCAAAACCGATACTTACCGCACTCCATTCGGGAATAATGACAGATGTAAACAGTTAAATCGCCATTCGCGATCCGTACAGAAGGAATTTGACCTCTTTGCTCATGTCTTGCTGTTGAATCTCCGTTGAATGTGAAAAATTTGACTGTTTGGATCATTCCTTTAAAATTTTAACATATCAGCGATGAAGTATCAATTTGTTTGTTAATTTGTTTATAAATAAGAATTTGTTAAAAAATACGATGATTCCAATACGATTATTGTTAATATATATCGATTACTTTTCCGATTGCATGCTACGATATCGGGGAAATGTTTAAAAGATAATATGAATACGCACATGTTCTTATATTGGGCCAATATGGTACGGGTCGACATGTTATTGGGCCGACTTGTTATACATTCATATTTTTTTGTTTTAATGAAGATGTGATTTTACACATTTACATAAACACATAATTTTATCCACTGTCTGTCAAAGCTCTGTTTGAAAAGGTAATCTTATTATAATCAACTTATTATATATAATAAGAATATCCAAGAAAATAAAATTGAGATTTGAGCTTGGAGACTGATTTGAAGTTTTATAACCTCAGACCCACCAAAAACACTTGCCGCACCTATACATTGTCCCAATATTAGTTGTGTCTGAATATGCTCACCTTTAACAGCTTGGCAAATTGTCTCGTCTTTATTCATAAACAGCACAAAGTCATTTTCCTTAGGTAAGACAATAGAAGTGAACACGTTACCATCCTTCCTGCAACAGAAATATATGCCCGTGTCTGGATCGTAATCTCCATCAGGTAAGTCACCAGATATTGTAGATGTTGCTTGTCCTCTCTTATCTTTGTCATCAAACAAAACATAGCCGTCGGAAAACCCTGATATAGATCATAAAAATATGAATCGTCAAATCATACAATCTGATTGATTATCCATTACAATATAATAACATCTGATAAGCTTTGTGGTAAAATGCGTCGGAGATTTGTTCTATACATCCACCTTTGGGCATTCGGAACACCTTGGCCAATTCCGAAACTCTGATAGATGATAATTTCATTTTGTGACACGGCTGACGTTTTACTATTAGGAAAAGATTACTGCTTCAAAACTATAGTAAGTTCTTAAAGAGAGCTTGTTCATTTCAAGCAGTGTAATAGTTTGCTTGTTTCAGTGTAGAGTACTAGTATACAACAAACAGTAGTTTGCAAAGTAAATACGTTTCTTCCAGGGATACCGCTGTACACACACCCGAGAAATTCCAAGTCAAACATGTGTAAGATGCCACCTCCGAATAAAGGCCACCTTGTGAATAATGGCCTTTCTTCTAAATACCGTCTTTGATCATTTAGAACATAATGCCCACCGAATAAAGGCCACTTAAAGGTCAATTAAGGTGGCATTATGTTTTGTCTTTCCAAAGGTCAGTCTTTGTTTGCAGGTTTGACTATTGTTTAAATGGCGGCTTATCAGGTACATAAAATTATAAGGTGTAGTCGGTCTAGGTGTGCCGAATGACAGATGTGTTGTTACTTATAATTTCTGGTTTTACGGATCATAAAGTGAACATGTTGTATGTCCGGTCGCCTTTCGATATGAACCATTGCAATTCTGCTACGTCTTATAATGCTTTCTGGACAATACTCTACTTGTTGAAAAATACTGTAATACATGTTTGCTGTCTTTACTACTTAAGAAGCCTCAAAATGTCGAAACCATTATCGTATCCAAATACACAAATCTTTCTGCTTTATCCAGAGTTATTGTTCGTTATCCCTCAATGACACATACTTTTGTCTACGTCTGAAAAGTAGTTTTAACATGTGGTTGCAAGCTTCCTTTAGTTTCCGTCTGATACAAAAAATAATCACGCTTCATACATTAGTTAATATAATTGTTCGCTATTACGTTGGATTTCTGCATTCTGTTTCCAATAAACCAATTTGATTTTGTGACCAAACTACCAAAAGTTATCAAACACATTTGGTCAAGAAATAGTGCGTTCGATAAATAAAATAAATTCTGTGGTTCTCTTGTGAATTATTACATCGTTTGCCGCCAATGTATGATAGAAAGAAAAAGGTTCACTTAATTGTGAACTTTGCACTATTTATTGCTTTATTTCTTGTTTTACAAGTATTGAAAAAGCTGAGGTGTTTATAGAAATGTGAGAGATAACGAACGACAACTCTGGATAGATAGCAAATCTTCATTGAGGTCTGTACGTACCTCTTGGACATGTCCCTTTCCTGCGAAGGATACAATAACTTCCTGGTTCCCAGTAGGTTTTGTACTTAATTGGAGTTCTCTGACGACTGGTACCATGTACACAGAACTCATGGCGCATGAATTCAGAGGTATAGTTGCCAGACAATAACAGTGGATTCGAGAAGTAGTTTCGACCTGTACTATAGTGTACTCGCGATCCTTCGGACCAGAGGAAAGGTACATCATGCGGACAGCCGGTTTCTGGTTTTAAAAGACCGTAATTTCCTTCAGGCCACTGCATGATCTCTGAAGATAAAGCAAATCCGCTAAAATTATTTAATACGAGTTCAAAAATTGAGTTTCACCAAAAAACATTCATTCACTTACCGTCCAAAAGTATCTTTTTCACGGGTAAGTTATTCTCACGCTCACATGTGTACACCGTACATCCATCATGCCAGTAGCTACCTTCCACAAAACACGTATTGTCCACGGCACAACCTTCAGTACATATATGAAATAATATCATCATTATTATTATATCCTGAGAATATTATTCATGGATCCGTACTGAGAAGAGATCTGACGAAAAAAAATGTTATAGAAAAAAGAGAAAACACAAATGTAAACTGAAAACAATACTCAAATGCATAGAAAAAGTAATACAAAATGTATTTATTAATTGCGTATTGACCATCTAAGGCCTATATGTCTTTTATGCATTTCATTATCTCTCCACATTAGTAAATACAATTTTCATGTACCAGCACAATACTAGTAAACAATTATTATAGTACTACATCGACAACAAAGAAACACCCATTTGTTCCGATACGTATTTATACCTGTTTGTATAGTATTTATAGCCAGACATGTGTCGTTTAGTTGACATTCCATTAGATCACAACCTTGTTCTATTTGGTCACCAATCCTGAGACAATTACCCGTAGGTGTTTCACAACCTTCAATGTATACAAGAATCAAACAAAGCACTTCATGTCAAACAACAAAGATAATACCAAAGAGGCACAACCACTAATAACAGCAATGACGGAAACAACAGTAAAAATTACATGTATATAGTGTTATCATCAACAAGATGAACGATAACACCAACAATTACAAGATCAGCAACACCAACAGTTACAACATCAGTATCACCAACAGTTACAACATCAGTAACAACAAGGGTCCTAGTGTACCAATCACCACTGAGATGATCGAAAAAGCTGTCGGTAAGATGCGCATTGGCAAAGCTCCTGGACCATCAGAAATGGCCCAACAGGCATGGCCGGAGTAGCTTTTATACGAGACATTGTGGAAGCTATTGTTCGCGAAGGCCGTATACCAGCAGACTTGGAAGACAGCTACATCGTTAGCATATACAAGGGAAATTGGGATGTTCTTAAGAGAGGGGCATTTGTCGAGGACTAAAGCTGCTTGATCAGACTACGAAAATCCTTGATAGTGTGTTAGAGCAACTAATTAAGCAACATGTGCACATCGACGAGATGCAGTTCGGCCTCATGCAAAGCCTAGGTACAACCGACGCCATCTATCTTCATCATCCGTCAGCTCCAAGAAAAGCACTAAGCCGCAAATAAAACTCTCTATATGGCTTTTGTAGACCTCGAGGAGAAAGCCTTTGATCAAGTGCCAAGAAAGGTTATCTGGTTGGTTATGCGAAAGCTGGGTGTCGAGGAATGGCTAGTACGGACGGTACAACCCATGTTCTAAGATACTAGGAGCCGTGTGCGTGTTGGAGACGAATACAGTGATGCTTTAAAAGTGGGCGTAGGTGTAAACCAGGGTTCTGTACTGAGCCCCCCGCTTTCATCATCGCCCTGGCAGCCCTATCACTCGAGCTGTGCACTGGCTGACCTTGGGAGCTCTTTAACGCTGATGACCTTGCCATTGTCGACACCTTACTAGTGACACTTGTTGACAGAATCACCACATGGAAAAGGGGCATGGAAGCAAAGGGACTAAGAGTGAACATGGGAAAGACCAACGTAATTATTGCTAGTCCAAACCTGAACTCACTTAGAAGATCAGGAAAACACCCTTGTTCTGTATGTCTAAGTGGAACAGGAAGAAACTGCTCTTGCTGGGTACACAAGAAGTGTAGTGGAAGTAAAGGACCACTCAAACAGGATCCACAATACACATGCCCACGCTGTATGGGCATAGCAAGACTAAATCGCCGGTAGGCCGAGGTTTGGTAAATCTTGAAATGTGTATTTTGAGTGAACTAGCGGGATATTTCCGTTATTTCGTAGATATTTTACAGGACTCTCATTAATTGATTTAGGCATTAAAATGATACCAATTTTATTGCTATTCGAGACATTTCAGTAGTATTGTTCTGATTAATCATTTATTCAACGAATCATTGACGAATGGTCTTTGACGTGACGATGACGATGCTCCCATTAATTTTCGTCAACGGATTAATGTTTACTCAAACATCTTAATAATGTTAAATCATTTAATGTTTCAATTCTTGTTGATTTTGTGTTATTTGATTGGTGTAAGGGATGTTAAATTCATGAAATAGTAACATATTTGACCATATCTTAATTAATCAGTTTTAATTGATTAATCACTGACTTTTGCCTCTGATTAATCAACGAAATTTTCCTGGACCGATAACAAACACTACATTTCAGTTCCAGCGCATGCCCCTTTGATGTTTATGTAAAGTCTTCATAATTAAGTTTTTAAAGGTTTAAGCATACAGGATAATAATAACAACAGGACATATTGCCACTGCATTTTATTGATTTATTATGTTTCCATGCATTGTTATTGATACAAAGCATTACTTGCTACGCATTACCACAGCTATTCAAGTTTATGCACCAAAATAACATTATCGTGGACAAATACAAATTAAACACGGATGTGCTCAAGATAATCAAAGATAGAGTTTTAACTTTTCAACTTAGTAATGTTTAAATACAAATTTCCAACTAAAACAGTAAATAAGATTAGGTAAAAAACAGTTTTAAAGTTACCAGACCTACACTTTGTTGGCACCGATCCTAAAAATATACGAACATATTAATTTTTTGAATGAAGCATAACTCTTAATTCTTATAAAATTTATTGTGAAAAAAAGGATTGTTTTTCTACTAAATTAAAACACTTAATACGTCTAAGTAACTCTTAACATGACCTCTTTTTATTTCAAGCATGACAATTTCGGGTTGATGTTATTCTATATTTCAGGGCTTCACGATCATTGTTTATTTGTAAACAATGTTGGACCACGTTGATAGAGTGCTGGACTTATTACCCGACGATCGGGATTCGAATCCCAGTCGCGACAGGGTTTACCCTTATACAAGAAATTGATAAAAAGTCCTTTTCCTCCATATACATGTATATTGGGAAGATACTGACTCCAAAACCTGGTTAGATGAACAAAACGTCGTATACAACTGATATATAGTAGAAGGGAAAGCTGATTTAACTCAACGAAACGAACAGAAAAGGACACTTACCCGCCTCAACCAATTTATAAAAGGAAACTGCCTTTCCATCCACACATGAATATTTGTTACATGATTCCAACCATGTTGTGTTGACAGGTTTGCATTCGTTTTTATACAAACAACCTGTTCATGACGATAAGTAAAAAAAGTAATGTATGTTATATAAAAAACATCGCGGAGTCGTATCATATATGTAATATGCAATAAGGCCAAATTTTATCAGACATTCAAATCACATGACGTATCTTAAGACTGAAGATCAGTCAATTCAGTAATAAAATCAAGTTCTAGGAGCATTAGTGGTTGCACTTTAGGTATCTACCGTCAACTTTGATATGGACAGACACAAGCTCCCCCGTCAATTTTAATACGGACGGACAAAACCTTACAAACCGTCAATTTTTATATGGGCGGACAAAAGCTCTCCCGCTATTTTACTACCCCGACCATTGGCTATCCTACCGTTTTGCATCCCGGACAAAAGTTTACCCATCAAAGCTATCTATTTATGGAAGGGGGGGGGGGGGGGGGTAGATACAACTTGTTACAAAGAAAACTTAAAACTGATTGTCGTGTTAACCTTTTATTTAATAATCAGTATAATAATAATCATTCAGTATGGAAATATATATTATATTCCGTGTATGTAGTTTGTATCAGTATGTAGATATGTAAATGTGCTTGTGTCTTCGACTTTTGCTTTCGACTTGTTGTATTGCTATCAGTAAGGATCGTGTCAGAACAGAACAGAACAAAAAAGAAACATTTATTTCCCAGATATGTAATAAACGTAATGCATGGGTATCAGTACTAATTGGATACACTTTAAACGATAAAATACACATATAGAAAATAGTTTCTGAAATATCCCCTGTTATAAACAAATAAGTTTCCTCAGGTACGTATATTAACTATACGTACCTGGTATCCTATTATCTAAAGTCACATGTTATTTCCCGCCATTTAATCGTACTATTCAATCAAGTTGGTGCGATGTGTGCATACAACGTGTTATGGTGGACTACTCGTTGTAACTTTCGAGTCACCCAGTCTAAATATTTTAAGTATTAGTTACAGTTTGTCCTAATTTCTCGTCCAATGAAATGTCCGCATTTCATTTGAAATTAGAAAAATATATCGCATAAAATGTGCCTTGAACCTGATATGGAGAAAATACGTCACTTATTACGCTGTCTGTACAGAAATTAAGACAAACTGTAAATCAGTTATCGTTCATATTTTGAATTTTATGGGATATATCACAAGCGACGCGAAGCGGAGCGCAGTGATATGTCGCATAAAATTCAAAATATGAACGATAACTGATTTACAGTTTGTCTTAATTTCTGTACATACAGCGTAATAAGTGACGTATTTTCTCCATATCAGGTTCAAGGCACATTTTATGCGATATATTTTTCAAATTTCAAATGAAATGCGGACATTTCATTGGACGAGAAATTAGGACAAACTGTAATTGACTATAACTGTTAATTACCTTTCTCAATTTTTCTAATTGTTCCATTTTTAAAACACTGATATGTTGTACAAGGATCGTTCTTTCTTGTCCACGCCTCTCTTTCACTGTAATACAACCCATCCATCTGACAGGAGCATATTGGCTCACAGTGACCTGATAAAATACATATATGTTTATGCTAATATTTCTAAAAAAGTCAAGAAACATAAATACAGAAATTTAAATACAAATATTGCATAATTACATTTAATTTAGTAATGAGTCAACTGGTCCGTATTCTGATACTTTACTGGATAATGTATCAAGTATGCATGTAGTATAGGTATCAAAAATAAATATAAAAAACCAGCAACGTGATCCATGTTTGTATCTGTATTAAAGACAATTTTTGATATTCAGCTACAACTCCTTGTTTAAAACTGTTATGCAATTAAAAGGTTTAAGCTGAATGTAATTTATGTGTGGTTAAATTTATTGAAGTCAATAACATAGTAAAGTATCTATGTCCGTTTCCAATTAATGACACTTAATAATCTGACAGTCACATGTGATACCAAACTTATCTTTTTATACCGTTGAGTGTATGTTATAATTAGGTTTGGAATTCATAAGCTTTTTTATCCTCATCACATTGTTTTATTATCATTATTTTTTATTTAGGTATTTATCCTTTAATGAGAAAGTTAATAGTCCCTAAGACTTGCATTATTTATCATTATTCGCGAATGTTTCAGATTGTATTTAGCCTACAAGACTTGCTTTATTATCATTATATTACGAGTGTTAAGGCGGAATTCAACCCCTAAGACTTGCTTTATTATCATTATATTACGAGTGTTAAGGCGGAATTCAACCTCTAAGACTTGCTTTATTATCATTATATACCGAGTGTTAAGGCGGAATTCAACCCCTAAGACTTACTTTATTATCATTATATTGCGAGTGTTAAGGCGGAATCCAATCCCTAAGACTTGCTTTATTATCATTATTCGCGAATGTTTCAGATTGTATTTAGCCTACAAGACTTGCTTTATTATCATTATATTACGAGTGTTAAGGCGGAATTTAACCCCTAAGACTTGCTTTATTATCATTATTCGCGAATGTTTCAGATTGTATTTAGCCTACAAGACTTGCTTTATTATCATTATTCGCGAATGTTTCAGATTGTATTTAGCCCACAAGACTTGCTTTATTATCATTATATTACGAGTGTTAAGGCGGAATCCAACCCCTAAGACTTGCTTTATTATCATTATTCGCGAATGTTTCAGATTGAATTTAGCCCAAAAGACTTGCTTTATTATCATTACATTGCGAGTGTTAAGGCGGAATTCAACCCCTAAGACTTGCTTTATTATAATTATATTGCGAGTGTTAAGGCGGAATCCAACCCCTAAGACTTGCCTTATTATCATTATATTGCGAGTGTTAAGGCGGAATCCAACCCCTAAGACTTGCTTTATTATCATTATATACCGAGTGTTAAGGAGGAATTTAACACGTAAGACTTGCTTTATTATCATTACATTGCGAGTGATAAGGCGGAATTTAACCCCTAAGACTTGCTTTATTATCATTATTCGCGAATGTTTCAGATTGAATTTAGCCCACAAGACTTGCTTTATTATCATTATATTGCGAGTGTTAAGGCGGAATTCAACCTCTAAGACTTGCTTTATTATCATTATATTGCGAGTGTTAAGGCGGAATTCAACCTCTAAGACTTGCTTTATTATCATTATATTACGAGTGTTAAGGCGGAATTCAACCTCTAAGACTTGCTTTATTATCATTATATACCGAGTGTTAAGGCGGAATTCAACCCCTAAGACTTGCTTTATTATCATTATATTGCGAGTGTTAAGGCGGAATCCAACCCCTAAGACTTGCTTTATTATCATTATTCGCGAATGTTTCAGATTGTATTTAGCCTACAAGACTTGCTTTATTATCATTATATTACGAGTGTTAAGGCGGAATTTAACCCCTAAGACTTGCTTTATTATCATTATTCGCGAATGTTTCAGATTGTATTTAGCCTACAAGACTTGCTTTATTATCATTATTCGCGAATGTTTCAGATTGTATTTAGCCTACAAGACTTGCTTTATTATCATTATTCGCGAATGTTTCAGATTGTATTTAGCCCACAAGACTTGCTTTATTATCATTATTCGCGAATGTTTCAGATTGTATTTAGCCTACAAGACTTGCTTTATTATCATTATATTACGAGTGTTAAGGCGGAATTTAACCCCTAAGACTTGCTTTATTATCATTATTCGCGAATGTTTCAGATTGTATTTAGCCCACAAGACTTGCTTTATTATCATTATTCGCGAATGTTTCAGATTGTATTTAGCCTACAAGACTTGCTTTATTATCATTATATTACGAGTGTTAAGGCGGAATTCAACCCCTAAGACTTGCTTTATTATCATTATATTACGAGTGTTAAGGCGGAATTCAACCTCTAAGACTTGCTTTATTATCATTATATACCGAGTGTTAAGGCGGAATTCAACCCCTAAGACTTACTTTATTATCATTATATTGCGAGTGTTAAGGCGGAATCCAATCCCTAAGACTTGCTTTATTATCATTATTCGCGAATGTTTCAGATTGTATTTAGCCTACAAGACTTGCTTTATTATCATTATATTACGAGTGTTAAGGCGGAATTTAACCCCTAAGACTTGCTTTATTATCATTATTCGCGAATGTTTCAGATTGTATTTAGCCTACAAGACTTGCTTTATTATCATTATTCGCGAATGTTTCAGATTGTATTTAGCCCACAAGACTTGCTTTATTATCATTATATTACGAGTGTTAAGGCGGAATCCAACCCCTAAGACTTGCTTTATTATCATTATTCGCGAATGTTTCAGATTGAATTTAGCCCAAAAGACTTGCTTTATTATCATTATATTGCGAGTGTTAAGGCGGAATTCAACCCCTAAGACTTGCTTTATTATAATTATATTGCGAGTGTTAAGGCGGAATCCAACCCCTAAGACTTGCCTTATTATCATTATATTGCGAGTGTTAAGGCGGAATCCAACCCCTAAGACTTGCTTTATTATCATTATATACCGAGTGTTAAGGAGGAATTTAACACGTAAGACTTGCTTTATTATCATTACATTGCGAGTGATAAGGCGGAATTTAACCCCTAAGACTTGCTTTATTATCATTATTCGCGAATGTTTCAGATTGAATTTAGCCCACAAGACTTGCTTTATTATCATTATATTGCGAGTGTTAAGGCGGAATTCAACCTCTAAGACTTGCTTTATTATCATTATATTGCGAGTGTTAAGGCGGAATTCAACCTCTAAGACTTGCTTTATTATCATTATATTACGAGTGTTAAGGCGGAATTCAACCTCTAAGACTTGCTTTATTATCATTATATACCGAGTGTTAAGGCGGAATTCAACCCCTAAGACTTGCTTTATTATCATTATATTGCGAGTGTTAAGGCGGAATCCAACCCCTAAGACTTGCTTTATTATCATTATTCGCGAATGTTTCAGATTGTATTTAGCCTACAAGACTTGCTTTATTATCATTATATTACGAGTGTTAAGGCGGAATTTAACCCCTAAGACTTGCTTTATTATCATTATTCGCGAATGTTTCAGATTGTATTTAGCCTACAAGACTTGCTTTATTATCATTATTCGCGAATGTTTCAGATTGTATTTAGCCTACAAGACTTGCTTTATTATCATTATTCGCGAATGTTTCAGATTGTATTTAGCCCACAAGACTTGCTTTATTATCATTATTCGCGAATGTTTCAGATTGTATTTAGCCTACAAGACTTGCTTTATTATCATTATATTACGAGTGTTAAGGCGGAATTTAACCCCTAAGACTTGCTTTATTATCATTATTCGCGAATGTTTCAGATTGTATTTAGCCTACAAGACTTGCTTTATTATCATTATTCGCGAATGTTTCAGATTGTATTTAGCCTACAAGACTTGCTTTATTATCATTATTCGCGAATGTTTCAGATTGTATTTAGCCTACAAGACTTGCTTTATTATCATTATTCGCGAATGTTTCAGATTGTATTTAGCCTACAAGACTTGCTTTATTATCATTATTCGCGAATGTTTCAGATTGTATTTAGCCCACAAGACTTGCTTTATTATCATTATATTACGAGTGTTAAGGCGGAATCCAACCCCTAAGACTTGCTTTATTATCATTATTCGCGAATGTTTCAGATTGAATTTAGCCCAAAAGACTTGCTTTATTATCATTATATTGCGAGTGTTAAGGCGGAATTCAACCCCTAAGACTTGCTTTATTATCATTATATTGCGAGTGTTAAGGCGGAATCCAACCCCTAAGACTTGCTTTATTATCATTATATTGCGAGTGTTAAGGCGGAATCCAACCCCTAAGACTTGCTTTATTATCATTATATACCGAGTGTTAAGGAGGAATTTAACACGTAAGACTTGCTTTATTATCATTACATTGCGAGTGTTAAGGCGGAATTTAACCCCTAAGACTTGCTTTATTATCATTATTCGCGAATGTTTCAGATTGAATTTAGCCCACAAGACTTGCTTTATTATCATTATATTGCGAGTGTTAAGGCGGAATTCAACCTCTAAGACTTGCTTTATTATCATTATATTGCGAGTGTTAAGGCGGAATTCAACCTCTAAGACTTGCTTTATTATCATTATTCGCGAATGTTTCAGATTGAATTTAGCTCACAAGACTTGCTTTATTTTCATTACATTGCGAGTGTTAAGGCGGAATCCAACCTCTAAGACTTGCTTTATTATCATTACATTGCGAGTGTTAAGGCGGAATTCAACCTCTAAGACTTGCTTTATTATAATTACATTGCGAGTGTTAAGGCGGAATTCAACCTCTAAGACTTGCTTTATTATCATTATATTACGAGTGTTAAGGCGGAATTCAACCTCTAAGACTTGCTTTATTATCATTATATTGCGAGTGTTAAGGCGGAATTCAACCCCTAAGACTTGCTTTATAATCATTACATTGCGAGTGTTAAGGCGGAATCCAACCTCTAAGACTTGCTTTATTATCATTATATTGCGAGTGTTAAGGCGGAATTCAACCTCTAAGACTTGCTTTATTATCATTATATTGCGAGTGTTAAGGCGGAATTCAACCCCTAAGACTTGCTTTATAATCATTACATTGCGAGTGTTAAGGCGGAATTCAACCTCTAAGACTTGCTTTATTATCATTATATTACGAGTGTTAAGGCGGAATCCAACCCCTAAGACTTGCTTTATTATCATTACATTACGAGTGTTAAGGCGGAATCCAACCCCTAAGACTTGCTTTATTATCATTATATTGCGAGTGTTAAGGCGGAATCCAACCCCTAAGACTTGCTTTATTATCATTACATGCGAATGTTTAAGGTTAAATTAGTCTACAAGACTTGTAGGATAACACAAACAGCGCCAGTGCTTGTTTCCATTGTGATCCTTGACACAGAGAGGCAAACTTGAAAGATACCGAGTAATAATATATAAATATCACATCCCACGTAGGGTGATAGAACGTAATGTTCACCCGAGACAAGTAATGTCGACCGAGGCGTTAGCCGAGGTTGACATTACTTTGTCAAGGGTGAACATTACGTTCTATCATCCTATGTGGGATGTGATATTTATTTTATTATACCGAACAAAACAATAATTAAGAAAGACACTAAATGCAACAAACATTTTAACAAATATAACGAAAACTATTATATAAATTGAAACGAAGCTTCTTTCTGACGCCATAGTTACTTTTGCTGTCAAAATGTCTACTGCAAGACCGGATGTCAAACTACAGATATATTCTACTAAGTGCCTAAAGTGTCTAGACAAGGATAGTATTCGATACGACAGAGACTGGATAAAACCCGACACCCGGTAATATCGCGTGAGCGCGTGAGGGCAGTTTCGTTATGGCAAGCGGGCCGAAATGTAATGTCAGAGGGTAACATTACGGATTGTCACCCTCTGACGTCACATAAGACTATAGAGTAAATAAGTCACGTGAGGTATAATAAAACACAATTGAACATGGTAATAGTATTATCAAAGCACATTTAAAGCAATTTGATAGTGTCCAATGATTTGTTGCTTTCAATAAGACATAAATATCCAGAACGTCTGTTTCCATGTAACATATCCATAGCAACGAGAAGTTTTCAAGTATATATTTCTGATTCAAAAAGCCATATTCAAGCTATTATTAACTTAAATATGGTTTGAATGTTGCATTTCAAATTTTGCGGCAACACTTATAAATGTCATAAGAATACTATTAACATTTGTTCGGCCAAATTAAGCAGTTCAATTTTTGCATTTTTTATTAGTCAAATCGATCAACTGATTAAAAATTGGTGACAGTAGATATGACTAAATGCGTAATATATTTAGCTGACCTAATACCAATATTTAAATGCGTGACCTAATTGTAACAAGAGTTAATCTCAGTATGGAACAAGCACCACTGTAATGTAATCATACCTTAAATTTGATCTTAACACTTTCGAATTTCGGTTAAGACAAATGAAATAAGGTATTAAGTTGCACATAAAAAGCTGCAATATACAAATAGAAATTGTGTTACTAACTTTATTTATCTATTTATTCACTGTGTTAATACACATTCATCTTATTTATTGTACATATAAACGTCATGAACACAATTATAATCTCTCACTTATATTATATTTTCACCTTATAAATAATTGTAATTTATGTATGATATTTATATGCAATTGTAAATCACTGAAAGGTGGAAATAAAGAGTATACATATATATATCAAACATTTGGTTTTAAGAGACATCAAAGAAACTGATGTTCTTTTTAAAGACATTTCTTGTTTTAAAATGTTTGAATTATGATAATTGTAATCAATCATTATTAAAACTTATATGTTGTCTACCATATCGTTTATGTACTACATAGTACATACACCGACTTGTTTTGTATGGTGATTGTACTTTCCTGTGTTATGTATATCTTGTGCGTACCAACCTTGACATGGTGTTAATGAATATTGTATTAATGATTAATTACTGTGTAGTCATGGGTAAATTGCTCACATATATGTATGAAATTAATCTTGCATATAACAACGAATAAGTAAATGTATTGTTAATTCGAAATCTGCATTGTTTCATATAAAATGCCATAAACATCGTTTACCCTCAGTGCCTTTTAATTATGTGAGTTTATCAAAATGTCATTTGAAAAAAGAGACATGTCGTCAGTAAGACCAATATCGAGGTAATTCGACCGATGATAAATAATAAATATACCGCATGAATAAAGAAGGAAATTGAATGATTGAAGAATGATTAACACAATTTTATTGCACGCGTTTAGTAAATTTAATTAGCATATTTATGCAATTTGTTAGTAGTAAATAAATGAGATATCACCACGATGTGCTTTTATGCATATTAATTCAATGAGACATACATTTCTATGTTCACGATGAATCTGTGCGATAAACACCCATTAACAAAGACCACCATGTTAACAATGGCCTCTAACTTTCTCTCCATCCATCCTTTCTACCGCCCATCCAAACACCGGTCCTTTATTCGAGAGATACTTTATTCGGTCATTACATCCATTTAACCTTCTCTAACTCCATCGTTCCTACCATCCACCCAAACATAAGTATCTCCTTCAGTTCTTCCGCCATTCTATCACTCTAACCTTCTCTAACTCCACCGTTCCTGCAATCCATCCGAACATCAGTCTGTCCTTCAGTTCTCATGCCATTGTATCCTTCTTACAGTCCCTAGATCCTTCAGTCAGGTGTAGATAAAGCCATACTTCATGAGCGTGATGAATGTAAAGCTAGGTTTATATGAAGCCTGGTTAAATCAAGGTATTTGAATTGTAAATGTTATTATCAACCTAGTCAAAGAAAGAATTTCTGATATTTTATACAGAACTGGAATACTAAGATACATGATTCTATTAGCGCTAGGTGTTATACTTAGTTCGCTAATTTTGGGTTGCAACCATATTCCATGTGTATAAATAAAAAATTGGCTTCTTTGTCAAGTTTTCGAGTTTCAGATCACAAGTTAGAAGCTGAAGTTGGTAGATGGCTTAAACCTATAGCAGTACTTATCAATGAAAGAAAATGTAGATCTTGTTTAAATTGTTTAGACTATGGATTTTATTTCTTGTTAAATGTCCATTGTATATATAATGACTTATGGAGAAAATATATAAAACCTAATTATTGGAGAAAACCAAATATACCTAAATTCATAGAATTAATGAACTCAGAAAATTCAATTCAATGTTACAAAATTATTTAGTGTCCCTATCATTACAATGTTATTTTCCGGCATGCTGTCTTAATTGCTTTTGACCTACATTTGTAGCAAATGAAAGTGTTTGATACAAATTCTTCAGCTAAAGTAGGAGTTTTCTAATTGGTTAAAAGCGTTGTTGTTACAAATGTTTTGGGCAAAATCCGTAATTATTTGTTTCGCTGCCTCTGAAAAAATGCAATAATAAAAGCCGAAAACACCAACACAACCGCATATTAAATTTTAAAACTTTTTGACCTTGAAAAATTATACTAAGTGGAATTGGTATACAGAAAATAAGATAGATATATCATACATAATCTAATTTACCGAAAAATAGTATAATATTATTTACTTTTAGCCTTAATTAAATATTTTTTGGTTTATAACTTTAACTGTTAGTATAGGCTCGAGAGGACCACGTATGGTTCATGTAAACCACCATTTTATCTCATTCTGGAGTCTTCACACACTAAATAATTCAGCTCATTTGAGTACATGAGATAATCTGCTAGTGTTAGTCTTCTATGTAATACTTTTCTAATGTATACACGTCGATTTTCTTTTTTTTAAAGATATTACATTTGTACTTGTTTGTGTTACTGTTTTTATCAGACCATATGTATTTACTACGTTGTACATATCATGATTTATGATATGTTGTTACTGTTAGATAATTCACTGCAAATGTATATGTACGTATTGTTTGTACAATGTATAATCAAGGGCATATTTGCCTATTGTAAAAGCTAATAAACGTATGTAATATTTTTTTGGGCGAAAATAGGTTTTGGCTTTTTTTTCACCAGTTTTACTTTTGCATGTAGTTTTGAATTCAATAGTTTACATGATAATGCGTCCCCAGTGAAGGGGTGTTCAGCACGGCAGATGCTATAGTAATTGCCAAACGTGCATCTCAGGAAATGTCAACTTGATTATATAAGTCAGCAAATGCAATGATCTCAGGAACAGTGAGTTATTTGAGAGTTGTGCTAGTAGTTTTAGTTATTAAAGATGCTATATGTGTTCAATGAAATTGTTTTGATTATTTTTTTTAAGTCGTTGCACTTGTTTTAGATAGTCAATTACTTGTTCTAAACAAAGATAGCATGTATGGCTCATCAGTGAACTATAGTGGCTGATTTATGCCATGTCGTATTCTCATGTCGCTTCTTAACGGCCAAAGTGCGAAAACACGAATGGACGACAAAGTCGAAGTTCGTAGCATTTTGTGGCAAAAAAGCGAAAATACGAAATGGAGAAAATCAGCCTCCATATAGTGTTATGCCTGAGTAGTTAAAATACTATATACAAATAGTCAAAGTTTTAAAACTATATATTATAAGCCCTAGTTAAGCTAACATAAACATTTGTTTGTAAATATTTTGTAATATTCAAGAGTTTTATTAGTATTCGTCACCCTGTATTCGTGATACGTAAATTATTCGCCACCACAGCACTAACAAATTGTCATCATTTATCGAAATAATTGGATTATATATATGTATACATTACCAGAAGGAAATCTCCATTTTGTTGTTTTCAATCCCGTACGGGGAACAGCTTCTGATAGTCGTATTACACACAACAGCATCAGAATCCATGAGTCCAAACTTTTAACTGACCTTTTAACAGACATTTTAACACATTATATAATATTTTCTTCACTTATAGCCACGTGTCTTTTGGCTTATTAGCTTATCTGATAATTAAATTTTGCACAATAAATCTGTCTTATCATATGTAAGCTAGATCTATTAGATTTCACAAATCTTTAACATCCTAAATCGTTCATGCTTCGTATAACTAATTAAACGTATTGACAAATAAATGTGTTGTATGTGTACAAGACATAAAACAACGTCTCGTTAACAAATCATTTTGCACATTTCATAACTCAATAAACGATCGTGGTGAGGTTTAATTAGTCGGACAGGTAGGTTGATTCAATATATCTTCATGCTAATGACAGTTCATTAGTATATCTATATATAATTATATTACAAAAGAAACATTCGGGTTATTATGGTATTTCTTGTATACGGTAAGTACAAGTCAATGTGTCTTTGTTGTAGTTGGACCAGTGAAGAAAAGTGAAATACATGGTTGTTGTTATTGTCAGTTCTCCTCGAACGAAATATGATTGCTGCTTTTCTTATCGTATCATCCATCTGTTGTTTAACCGTCCATACAGAGCGGTCCAGGGGGAGGGGGGATAAGAAACAAGATGACCGAAGAAATGTATCCCTACTCTATGACTAGTTTTTCCTGGTTCGTTATCTTGCCCGGTGTGAAGCACGGATACACACCTCGCCATGTTTTCTGTGATTTTCTAGACACAGCCCGGTAGTTGGGATGGGGACACTGAAAAAGCATCCCTGAGGAATTCGAAAAGCTGAGTCGAGAATGGAGGCCATAAACTGGAGCGCTTTACCGTACATAGTTTAAAAGCCCCATTAGCTTTTCGCTGTAGAAAAATATATGCAAAAAAATTTTAATTGCTGATATTATCCCAAGATAATTATTACCGACAAAACAAGCCCTTTTTCGTCTGAAAACACTCATTTCACTGTGATTTTTACCTTTGTAAACTCGAAATATGTAGAGCGCGTGACGTCACTTTACTACGTGTGCATAACATGACTGCGGGAAAACTCAGGTGTTCTATAAAAAGTATTTATTTCAATGATATTGAAAAAAATACGATAGTAGTTACGGAAACATTTTTTCTTGCTATAAAGTATGCACGGGAGAAAAAAAACACCGGATTCCTCTGTTATAGAACAAACAGAACCTATTAAGAACAATACATTTATAAGCTTATGGGACTTTAATCTGTACTGAATTGAGTTCACCTAGAAAGAACAACTTTAGGTTAATTGGCCTAATACCATTGTTGTGGCGCTTGTAACTGGAGTTCGTCTGCCTTATATGTCAATCAGTCTACAGACCAGGTAATAAGTAAATAATAAATAAATAATAATAAAGCGATTTAATGGATTGTTAAGCTTATGGTAATTATGTAACACCAACAGAGTGGTGACTCTTCATTACAAAAAAAATATCATTCCTCGAAACGTAAAACATGCCTTAATCAGAGCATATTTCAACCAAAACAAAAAGAGTAATTAGCCAAAAACAGATTGCTATAATGTGATTAATAGTATGTGTATTAACAACAATCATTATGATCATTTAATCAACAAATGCATCAATTATATGCAAACATATAACACGGTTCAAATAGCACGGTTGTCAGTTGAGACATTTATTATAAAGGTTGACACAATGTATTTATTGTTTTTATTGACAGTAAAACACATATCTAAATAGCTTTGCGGAGATCTGTTACGTACGTTGTCCAGGGGTTATTTTCTTTATTGCATAGGTGACCACGGCGCAGGCAGAAGGAATGTTGATTGTATAACTTTCATACCTAATCAAAGAAAAGGAAATCGATTCAGGAACTAAATAACACCGTGTGCGGCATGCTAAATATCACAGTGTAACTGTGTGTTTTCCTATTTTGTAGTAGGAAAAATAGTGAAGTCTTATATTATCAACATATTTATGTAACATTCAAAGACGACAATCCCAGAAATTATATAAGTTAAAATAAAATAAGACGGATACCTTATACTTACAATCAACGAAACAAGGAGAATGCCACTAATGATTGGTAATGATTGTAATAAAAAGACAATTTATAAGATTCAGTTTCATAATTATAAAGATGTCAATTCCTTGACCATTTAATGACCACTTAAATATACAACAACTAAATGCGGACTTAGTCGTAGCAAAATATACGTTAACTACGTGGCTTTGATATGGCTTTCTAGTTTCTACACACAGCTCGTATTTAAAATACGAAATAGTTCAACATTCCCCAGGATTTCTATGAAATGAAAATAATTTCCTGACTAGGAAGAGTAAAACCATCAATGTTGGGTTCATGTCCTTTAAGTGCGAAATATGAACATACAGTAAGACAGGAAATTCGGACGATTTTTCAAGTCCCATTCTTTTCGGAATTTGTTAAAAGGTCCCTGAAAACTGGAATAATCCGAAAACTGGACATTTGACCCAGTATGGAAAACGTCCGATTTTGGGGGGTTGTCTGTAATGCAATGCAATACGCAAATAAATGTGTACCTTCATCTGGCTTTCCATTATGCGGCGTGCGAATTATATTATCTTGGTCTGGGTGGTGCCATAATAAGTAACCTACAATATAGATGAGTGATTACATGTATATTAAAGAAGTCGTACTGACGTACTAGTATCTCTGTTAGTTTTCGAGGCATGCTTAAGAACATTTCGTTTTGTTACTAGTCTCTAACCACAGCAAAAAATACCGAGAATGTGAGAGACATTCAACAGCCCTTGTGTTTAACGTCGTACCAACAACCTGGGTCTATTTGTGACTTTCACAGCTATAACTTTGGGTTAGAGCCCTATGCGTACATCAGGGTAGAACCATCATCCTTCCATTAGCTGTTTGGATAGTTTCATCACATGTGAATTTTGGACCCTGATGAGATGCGAACCCTAGCAGTGAGGGGCTAATGATTATAACCACACGACCATTGATGCCATATGTTATTTTGTTTTAATAGTCTGGTTCCCGTCCCAACCTTACAATAGGGTAACATTGGGACGGGAACAAGACTATTGTATCAATGGCGGCGACAGTAAAAAATGGAGAAACGGAACAAAGAATCATCTTTGATGTCTTGTCTATTTCAGTACCGGTATTATGTGTTCCCACAGCTGTGTACCAACTTCCCAGAAGTGTCGCTGATGGTCTATCTATATTCTGTACATATTTTGATACGTCCTCTAGTGATCTCCCTTGATAGGAAAAGTTCTGCGTCTCATAAATGCCTAAAATGAGACGAGAATTGTTTAAATAAACATCATTATTAAGTTGGTGAAAATAGACTTAGCCTATCAATGGGGGAGTCGAGCACTATTGGAGAGGAACGACAACTCTAGGTAGAGATTGGTTATAAACTGGTTCCCGTTCCATGATGCAGTGCACCAAAGGCTTTGTACACACAAGTCAACGGGAACCAGTTTACGTAACAACTCGGGCATTTCCGTAAATGAGAAATACGAACATTCTTTATACAAACGCCGAGGAGTTCCGATTGATTGGTCGTAAACAAAAAGTGACTTCATTCTACTTCCTGTCAAGCGTTTATGCGCAGACTTTATGCAGACGCTTTTCACACAGTTAACCAAAGCGTTTGTATTTTATTTTTTAACAAAAGCTTTTTTTTTGCAAAACCATAAGGTAACACAAACAATTAATAAGCCTAATTTGACTGTCTATATGGAAACGTTAAAAGTTCATTAATATGAAGTATTACAAAAGAAACTTAATTCAAACAGAACTATGATGTAAATAAATGTCAATCGAAGACGATCCAAGGAATGATATGAATACCAACCAATCAATTAACGCAATGAAACATTTTAAAATCTATCTTCTGTCTTTAATTGGTTTTAACTTACCACCAGTACTGGGTGGTTTATAAACATCGGTCCCTGGCAAGCATTTCATGATACAGTTTTTTTGGCGTATTATCCATGGCATCAATTTAGTTATAAATATCTCTTTCCACTCAGGGTCACCACCAAGAGCCGCTCTGACTTCTGCTCGATGATTCATACTATCTGTAATGTAAATAGTTCATAACGTCAAATTGTTAAGACAATTGAAGTATTGAATTTTACTAATTAAATTCGTTGAATTCAAGATAGGAGCATATTCACCCAATTATAATAATACTGCCTTGTTTAGCGAGAACTATGTAGCAGACGTGTCCTTAAAACATACATCTACCGCTTATTTGATTTTAAAGATTGGAGTATGTGTATGACCACACTTGTAACATATTACATTTACAACAGACTTGTTGTGAGTCTAGTAACATTCGTAACAAGAAAATTTTAAAAAATCAGCATCCGATCATATTCGTTACAAAATATGTTATTATTTCCGCTACATAGATCTCTTTTGTAACACTTCTGGTATGAATGTTGTCTTCCGAGGAAATCTTTATCTATGTAATAGCATCCCTGTCTTAATCAAGAATTATCGTTATCAATGTCTCGGATTGTCCGAAAAGATTCTTGTAGAACAAGAGATATGGCCACAAATGGTTTAATTTTTACAACTAAGAGAACATTTTTGTACCATACATTGGAGACAAAAGATGCGACAATTTACCAGAAAATCACATAAATAATAATTATCTAATTACCAGGTGCACTAAAGTTCTCGTTTACACTCGGTAATTAGGTCACACAGTCAAATGAGATGTATGTTATGGGTTACGAACGACGACTCTTACACTAGGTAGATTACAAAGCCGACATGCTTCGTTGAAGAGAGTTTTCCAATGTCAACTAAAAGCTTACCATACTCCCAGATATGAAGCACATCGTTGATACCTCCTGTCTCACATATCCAGTACCCCAAAGCTTTGGAATATTTAGTTCTTAGATGCATGTATTGATTACAAGTGTCTAAATATTGCTTCACATCTTTAGGATGTATGTTGTATGTCCTGTACTCGTATATCTTTTCATTTGGCTTCCGACCTGATGTGGAAAAACTAGCAGACATCTGTAACAAAGGTAAATAGAATAGTTGTTCGTTCGTTCGTTCTTCCGTCCGCCCGTTCGTTCGTTCGTTCTTTCGTTCGTTCACACATTAATTAATTTCATTATTCGTCCATTCATTTATTCATGTTTTTATTCTTATTCATTTATTCATTTAAATACATGTAATGTATGTATGAATTAAATACTATTTTGCATGTTTCCAGAAGGTCACATTGAAAATGAGTCAAATGTTTTGTATATTTACTTAATGTGTACACCTTCTGTCATTGAAATAAAGATATTATTATTACTGTGGTGGGCAGGAGTAATTAACAAATAATGTATACTGCCAGTGGGTCATTTTTTCTCAAATTAAAGAATTTTTTCGCGAAGTTCGTGGGAATGAAACATAATATAAATAGCATACGTAACTTAGTGACATAACTTTTTCTTAATTAAAGCGACGACGTATCTGTGTAGGATGACGTGAACAGTATCTATGACAACATTACGAAATAGCTAGTATTCTTTTTTTCTCGTGTGTTAATTTTCACACAACAGCCAGTGACATTTAGCTTTTTCAGCTTTAACGGTTGATGAAGACCCCAGTTTTACACCTGGGAAGAACCACCTCCCGTAGCTAGCTGAACATCTTCCTCATGTGTGAAATATGTCTGGTCCCGGGTTGGATCTTATAGGTGTGAGAAGGAACTAGTGATTACTAGATGGTCAAAGACCTTTACCACTTCATCATAGAGTTCCCTTTGTGATGCATGATTCAATCTGTATAGAACAGAAACCATTCTTCTATACAGTAAAATATCACACAGCGATCATTTCAATATTGATACCTTCTCATTTAGAAAAAAAACTATTTTCGGTCAATTTCTCTGTTTTCAAATTTATGATGAGATCACCTAAAAATTACATGTTTGCTACAATGGTGTTAATTATAAGAAATGCATCATTTTATCAATGCAACATGCTAGTAAAAATGCGAATATTACGAAAAAAATAGTTTTTCGACATAAACATACTTTACGTATGTAATTTTAAGAATACGAACCACGGCACTAGGCAACGTCAAACATCTTTGTCTGGTTAATCCAAACAACCTGTGTACAGTTCTTAGGTTAACCATTCTTTGTCCAAATAGTAACCTTGTTCGGCATACAGATCCTAAACGTGTTGCGGATTTAATTCAAGTGCTTTAACTAAGTACGAACTAACACTTGCCAGGATTTGTACTGATTTATTTGTCCACAGCGGGCATGAGTTGACATATCATCAATGGTACATCGTGAATATAGTCGTATGTCGAATAACGTAAACAGATGAGTGGTATTCGGTTCGTGCCGTACATTAATTTAAATTATCATGTAGTATTATTACTGTTATGTATTTAAATATCCACTGCAGACTCTCTCGATCGGTATTAAATCAATTTCTAATTATCACCTATACTCAGCTGTTTTTTTTTTTTTAGAAACAAATATTGTGTGGGCCTTGACATCTTTATACGATATATAAATACATTCAAAGTCAGGACTGAACAGCCCATACCACATTCATGTTTTATGTAAATATTTCTCAATTTGATGCCAATTAATTAAAACCTACTTCATTGACATTACACGTTATCCGTCCCCCCCCCCCCCCCCCCCAGTATTATTCTTGTAATTAATTTAGGTATAGTCAAAGTTATTGTTTTACATCGTTCCTTTAATTTTCTAAACACAGTTCTGGTGTCCGTTGTTGGGAAGGGGACACTGTAAAAGCGTCCATGAAGTATGGGGAGGCGTAACCGTGATACGAACTAACGACCTTTTGATTAGTTGTCCAGTGCGTAACCATCAAACCACTGATTCAGCCCACACCAGGATAGAACCACTGGCCTCGCGTAAGCTAGCCGGACAGTTTCCTCACATGTGTGATTGGGTCCTGTGAATTTTGAACTCACAGCCGTGAGAGACTAGTGATTATTATTCAGAGACAGTAACCACTAGACCATAGCGGCCCCATTTCTACCTTTTAAACAAATGGATGACTTTCATACTATAATTTCCGACAATCCATATATTTATAATTATACATAAATGTATCCACACGCCTGTAGGTAAGTAAATTATACAAATATGAAATAGAAGAAAGTATACAATAGTGAATAAAATCATCCGTAATGTTTTATTTTACATGAGATTCTTAATATACAATCATTCACAGTTCTTTTATGTGATATACAGTGAAACCTGTGAACAAAGTCCATCCTTAGGGAAGTCTAACTGTGAACTTTATCGACAGGTGACCTTCATTCAGAGGTCACTTTGTTCTGAATTATCAATGACGTGTTTTAATAGAATGACCTTCATTCACAGGGTTGTCTTTATTCGGAGGTGGCCTTCATTCACAGGGTTGCCTTTATTCGGAGGTGGCCGCTAACACAGGTTTCACTGCACAGGTACCATAAGTTATACATGAACTTGAGAATATGCATGTACATATAACTACATGTATTTACACTCATGAATATTCATTTCTGAAATCTGTTTACAATTGTGCGTATACATAATTTAAATGTCTTATGTCTTAAACAGACACAACCCTTTATTTCATCGGTGACCATGGCGCCGGTAAAAGAAGTTTCGATTGTATCACAGTGAATCCTAAAAATACAACACAAAAGTTAAGTAGATATTATCGATACACGAGAGTATCACGTATCAAGCATAGAAAGCAAGTTTCATTAAAACAATTCTGTTTCGTTTCTATATAGAACCGCTAATTGAAAATAGGTAAAGATCGTAGTGTAATCAAGTAACAAAAGAGGGAAATATTTCCATTACACAATCATTGCTTTACTTAAGGAACACAACGATCCATTTTTAATGAACAAAGGGAATGACATAAGTATAGCAATTAACAGTTAAAAACAGCGCGCCTCATACACGTTGTATAACCAGATGAAATTGGACTCCGTGTACATCAATCGGAACTCCCAGGCGTTTGTCTAAAGAAAACTTAATAGGCAGTCCGCGGTATTGTTGTTGTCGTTCGAGTGCTACTTCCCATCATATCTGACCCTGGGAAGCCAACGATGGAAAGAATCAGTTTCTCTTTCCAATGCTGCCCATTTTATCAATCGCGAACGATAAACACGTTTGAAAGTCTTTCATTCTGAGAATTATCATTAATCAAGTGTTAGTGACCGGAAACCGCATAACCAAAATGTGTAACCTTACACTTATGTACGAGGCTTATTTCTCAGTTACGGAAATACCCGAGTAGTTACGATTGCTTGAACATAACCCGACATAATATATCAGAACACAGCTAGACTACGTTGTCTGTGTGGAACATAATGTTATGCGTATACATTTTGTATGTGTTTCAGAGTTATCATGCGTTTTTTTATTAAGACTACCAATACATCATCTCATCATTATCATATCTAACTTTCTCTCTGCCCGGTATTTTGAGGGTACATTGCACGCGCACTTGTAAATCATATGGGTTATTATGATTATCATCAAAATTAGTGTGCTATATTCTTTGTTCGAGTCAGTGTGCCCGAATCTGTTCTCTTGATACCCGTTTGTTGTTCAAAATCATTTAGAGGGATACATATATGTAAATATACCTTGGTCACTGTTTCCATTATATGGTGATCGTACCGCATTATCCTGGTCAGGGTGATGCCACAATAACACACCTATAACGATATAGATAAGAATATCCCTAGAAAGAAACATTTACAAAAATCCCATCTCCTCCAAAACCAACAATCCGAATACAAATCATACCCTTTTGAAACTCATAACATGCAGAGCAAAGCCCTCGTGTGTTATGATATTCAATGTAAATTACGATATGACTCATATGATATTTTAAAAGAAAAACTGCACGTACATTATATAGAAAACCATTCCTTCTAGTTAGCTCTTTTCCGATTACGTCAAGGAACTACTAGTATACACTGTCTGCAAATCAATATTATTCGCGCATGAACTTTTCCCCTCTCCCTGTTGTTGAATGTCGCTCTCATACGGTGATTTTTTCCAGCGTTAAAAGAAAAGACCCCATGCGTGCACCTGGGTAGAACCACTGACCTACTGCATCATAGCTGTGCTGAACCGTAATTTTCATGAATACGATTTTCTTACATGTGTGAAAAAATCGTACGAATTTTTCACACATACAAATAAATTATGTAAATGCATGTGTCCCTTGAGGGATTCGAACTCACAGTCAGGGGCTAGTGATTATTAGTCAGGGACTAAAAACCGCTCGACCACAGTGGCCACCGAGTGTATATCTAGAACCACATGAAGTGGTTAATACCTTTTGTATACCGTTGGAATAAAGTAAGTGTTCAAGAACAGCGTCATACTAATGACTAATGAAAAATGCAAAGTCTGCAATGTATTCGTATTCAAGAAGTGGTACTATTTTCTGTTCTGTTATTGGGCACAGTGACACTAATGTTGTTTCATGCGTGTGAATATGTTTATTATCTGACATATATGCATGCATAAACTGTATGCTATGTTGGTATTATTAACTGTACATTTGTATATGTTTGTATGTCTGATTAGTTACACATTCATGCTACTACTAATTATATATTTATTTTGTCAGACATGATAAATCACACTACGTATAATGTCGTTATTCTAAATCTGTTCTCTGTATCTTGTATTTCGTTTTCGATAAGGTCAGTATATAACAGATGTTAGATACATAACTACATTTTCTTTGCTATATAGTGAATATTCATGTAATTGTTTATTCTTTGTCTTGTTATGCATTTACTATTGTTAAAATGTTATACTCTCCAAAAATGGAGGACAATAAAGATATAAATCTGTTTCAATACGACGACATAGGAAGGTATCACCTTCCTATAAATACCATTCATTATTTAGTGTAGTATTTGTATATGAAAATGTTTTAACAAAGACTGAGCCATTTGTTCTCATGAACATAATTTTATAACACTAACATCTTAGAGTGACTGCTTAGTTCACATGCCATAGTACTCCACAATTCCTAATAATTAATACGCGACTTACAAATATTGTTATGGTAAAGCATATAATCATTCATTGAACTGCTGAAATTTACCGGTGTTGTGTATTCCAATCATTGTGTACCAGCTCCCAAGAAGTGTCGCTGATGGTCTATCAATGTTCTGTACAATCTTTGATATATCCTCTAGTGATTTCCCTTGATATGAAAACATCTGTGTCTCATAAACGCCTGCAAAATATGAATTGTAATGCTAAAAAACATCGCTTCAGTCTTACAAACTCACTTCTCTAAATATCGATAAGAATAGGAATCATAGAAAAGAAACACATACAAATAAACTATTACAAAAATATCTTCCCCAAATATACTTCTTCCCTCACCAAACATATCACATTATACAACAACTAGAGGACAACCCACAGTCTCCCATGAGGGTTACACCTTCGTACAATCTATAACAAAGGGGGTTTAACAAGTTTCGAGGGCCAAACCTTACACTCCTCCGACGAAAGAAATGCATTTACAGTACAATCAAAATAGTTTTTATCACATTTAGAGCAAACAAAATCAATACTTTAATTGTTGGTTTACAGATGTGATGGACTATGTCAAAATGATCTTGTTCAGTTCGTAAGCTAAGTTTCAGACAATCTTACCTCCGTCTGATGGTGGTTCACAAACATCTGTTCCGGGTAAACATTTCATGACGCTGTTGTCTTGTCGAATCAACCACGGCATTATCTTTGATATGAAGTTCGCCATCCACTCGGCATCTCCGGCAAGAGCTGCCCTCACTTTAGCTCGGTGACTTAAGCTATCTATAAAGTGAAATAATATACAGCTTTTTGGTGAAAGGTCTGTTCCTAATTCAAATTTTGGAAAAAGAATAATTTTGAATATAGTATTTAACGTAAATGGTCATACCAAATAATATTTCTTTCCAAACGATATACTACGAAGCTTGGCCTAACATTAACTTAACATCTTTTGCCTAACTGATCAATCTAAACGAATGAAAAATTGATGTAAACACAGATTTTGGATTTCTCTAATTTTTATAGGTTTCCGCTGACGATAGACAATGATTTACCATGAAATTATTTTTAAAAACGATGACATTCCTATAAGTAATTTCCCTTTAAAGGGGCATGCCCTGGAACTGAAGCGTCTCGAATATAAATCAAATTAGTATTATTCGAATGCCTAAATCAATTAATGAAAGTCCTGTAAAATATTTACGAAATATCCCGCCAGTTGACTCAAAATACACATTTCAAGATTTACCAAACCTGCCGATTACGCCTTAGAAAATATTCGTCATTTTCATAACTCGACCCTTTCGGGATCTGTCAAAAGCGGGAAAATGTCAACAAACTGTAAAATGGTAAGTATTGCTCATGTCATGTTCATTGTTTGTGACATAAAGCTTATCTATCGATCAACTATAGGTAAATATCATTGTTTTGCTGCTTGAAAGGCAGCGCGCACGCTAAGTTAAATTCTCAGACGAATCAGAAATATCGTTGTCGTCAATAAAAGGCTGTAAGCCTTTTATTTAAACCGGCATATAAATACCCACGCGCGCGTTATAGGGCCATTTTTGAAGACACAATCTTCTTTGACTTTTCGGTAATAATTGTTTTTACAAGTGATAAACGCATTTTTTGGTGTATAAAACCCAAGACACAGCAGTTCCAGGGCATGCCCCTTCAAATTTGCATTGACATCTACGGGAGTAACCCTTGTATCAAAGATAAAAGTAAAAAGAACATCCATTTCAATGAAAACTCACGGTAAAATTAAGATACAATAATAAGGGATACTTTTCTATTTAAACAAGGGCAACAACTCTCATTTTAAAAATAAATTGTAAAATAAATTGAAGTAACCGACTTAACTACATGTATCAAAGAAATAATGAAACTTTTTTGCCTGGCGTCAGCTGAAATGTGGCGTAGCAATTAAAAAAGATTTTACTCCTTGCTGCGGCACATATAAAAGGCAAGTACATTTGTAATTACCGTATTCCCAGATATGTACCATATCATTTATTCCCCCGAGGTCACTGATCCAGTAACCCAGAACCTTAGAATGATTCATCCTCAGATGCATGAATTGTTTACAAAGGTCAACAAAGGATTTGACTTCTTTCGGCTGAACATAGTATGTCCTGTGTTCATATATCTTTTCATTGAACTTGCCGCATGATGTGGAAAAACTAACAGCATTCTGTAATTAAAATGCACAAAAAGGTAAAAGATCGGGTACTTAATTATTTCCCACCTATTACAAAAAATATATATATATGAAGGAACATAGTATCATTTGAGCAAAGTTCATACTACTCAATACAAACACATTTTTCAATACAATCCGTATCTTGAAAAATAACCAAATCAAATTTAATCAAACAAAAGTATTTCACACCTCACACATTGTACTCTTATACAAACCAATGAAAGGCCATCCCATCCCAACAAATAAATGCATATAGGAATCGTAGGTTTGAATCGATGCGAACAGGTCTGAATAACAATGTATATTCCTCGTGCTATACCCGAGCAGTGTGATTGAAAGGGAGTTGACTTAAAGGTACCGTCGTGTAGACTTTTAAACATTTAAATTCACACGCTATTTTATCTACTAAATGGTCATAACAATGCATGATATGAATCCTAAAACTATTGTTCAAAGCCAATAACCTTCTTAATTTTGTGGTCAATATGAATGACTTGATTTTGTATGGAACATTATGATAAATTTTGGAATGCCTTCGGCGCGGACACTCCACTCTTTTACATAATGGACAGTTTTGGGCTTACATCTATTACTAAAACATTTTGGATGCTAATTCTAAAAGTACACAATGTTTACATACTGTATTTGTGATATAACGTTTTAATTCAGTTTATGTTGTTTGTTCAGCACAGGCACGTAAATCTTTTAAACTCGAATCGGCGAACCTTTCCCTAAGCATCAGACGTGTACTTTGTTCAACGCAGACACTTTATAAAAATTGAAGTGGTGTACTTTTCCCTAAGCTTAGTTCTACACATAAATAATTATTATAATTACACATTAATCTCTCTCTCTCTCTCCCTCTCCCTCTCTCTCTCTCTCTCTCTCGCGCGCGCGCGCTCTGAAATGACCACTATGCAGTCGAATGGGCCATTCAACAACAGATAAACAAATACATTGATTTATTAAGCTAGTTCGTTAAAATCTTAGATTTGCTTCGAAAAATTAATACAAGTATTATCAAGGATATATGACTTATGCCTACCTGAACATACGGTAACCTCACACACTTCAGTGGCCGCCCAATGCAAGAGAAACTATTTATAAGTCTAGATGTATTCATCCTCCTTTTACAATCCAACAAGCCTGTGATTTATTCAAGCAACTGCAGCATGTATAGAGTACTGACATTTATAAACTCACTTAAATCAGGTTTCAACACACTAACACAACTGCATGTAGGTTAAACCAAGCTTACACATGATAACATTGAATGTATGTCGATATGAGTAGTGTTATGTTATCAGTCATTCAGTGTTGACATACTGTAGTTTCATCTAATTTCGTTGGTCGCAATTTTCGTGGATTTTACTTAATGACTGTTTCGTTGGGACGTAAACTTTCGTGGAATTTGATTTTTAAAGATAATTTCTTGCACTGTTTTAGCGTTTTGCAGTTCTGTTTATTTATACCTCGTTATTTCATTTTCGTAGGGATTCAGTTTCGTGGACAAGCCGACCCACGATATCCACGAAATTAAATCCCCAACTAAAATTAGTAAAACCACAGTAACCAGGATAAATATCTGTATAACGTTTTATATTCGTCAAAATGGTCTTTTCTTGATTTTCTGAGAACATGACTATCAATTACTTTATTGTGCAGATGAACCGTAATATGTCCTTTTATTCTATCGTGAACTTCTCGGGGTTTATTTAGTTTTAGATTTACTCCCCTTTTCAACAGTCAGACTCATATGAGGCGGACAGTTCACCTAATCATCGTTCGTTCTAGACTCCCATCCTCCCTAACAACTACATGTACCTACTTTCTCAAATACAGAGACATGGTCGGTAGGTGGGCTTGAACCCACGACCCTCTATCAATGAGAGGTTACAGTGATTTGAAGTCAACGACATTAACCACTCGACCATGGGGGCTATCGTAAACTTCTCCTTTTGTATATACATGTACATTGTATTTGTAAAATATTTAAAAATCTTATTAAGCGACCGATTATAAAGATGAGAATTGTAGACGTATTAGATATTTTTAAATTATGATTTTATTTATTTTTCACGTCGTCTTATAACGTAAAATTATGTAAATGACATTACTAAAATGCATTTTTACATGTTACTGGTGATCTTCATGACATGTTAAGTCTATATTATTGTCGTGAAATGTAGATTTTAGTTCTGTAAAATATGTTTTGATATGGTGTTTTTAATTTCTTTTTTTTATATATTGCCCAAGAATCTAGTTGTTGTTTAACAAACATAATTATACAAATGTAGAGTTAAAATTTGATAGTTTGAAGAAAATGTATAACTAGATATACTATAAACTAATGGATTTTTTCTATCACCTCTTTGAATGTATGGCTTTAATCAGAATATTAAAGTTAGACATGTACGTCTTAACAATTTTTTGTCTGATCAATTATCAACTTTAGACTTCATTAATAAACAAAGAAACATAAGAAAGAATATGCGGTCTTAATATTTAGTAAAGCTGCCTTTTGTTTGTAAAACCGCTGGTGACGAAGTCTTCACGACTCTTAAGACTGCTTAAATATATCAACATTGGTTACGTCCATATATATCATTCATATTATGGTCATAACCAAAATAAATCTTAATCCAAATACATACATTTCTTAGAAGCATAAACACCGTGAGATGTATCTTCCTATTCTTCAACATTTATTTTGAGCCCCCCCCCTCCCCCCCCTCCCATCAGCTCATTTATATGTAGCGTCAATTTGTATATATAGCGTGGCGATTTAATAACTGAATTCAGGCGGGACCAAACAAAGTGTCTCCTGTCACAAACAGACCAAACAGTTGGAATAGCAGAATGTTTTATGATAAGACCACATACTGGAACCTCAATCTGTCAGAACACTGCTCACCTTTAATAATCGGTCACCTACATATCTGCGTATTTCACAAATATAAGACATCATTAAATAGTTCAAGCAATCAAAAACAAAACGAAAAATGTCATAATATTTTAGAATAAATGATGCATTCGCTACATACGCTGCATCTGTTCAGTATGCGATGACCTGATCACAAAGTATTTGGAATAAACCCCGATGAATCATAAACATTGGGCTGCGTACATGGTTGTTTTTGTAAAACAATTCGTATTTCACAGGAATATCTCTAGGTTTTTGTCTTTCCAACCTCTTACTGGTATTAACTCGCTATATGGGGTAATTAACAGTTCTTTGCAGGGACATTTTATTAGTGAAGATCAGTAGAAATAGGTTGCTCAGTAAGAAATTTTGTCATACCAAGAACTTGTAAACAAGTGTGTATAGAAGGCCTTCGTCATACCAATAAAATTGTTACAAACAATGGTGGCTCGGTCGGTTAATTCAGCGGTTTGAGTGTTGGTCTACTGATCAAAAGGTTGGGAGTTCGAACTCAGGGCGAGACTCACACAGTCCGTGACAAATTTCACTGAGAATATTACATCCTAAGTTAGTTTGTCCTCTATCTTCGAATTATGTGGGGCAGCTTGGCAATAGATTGCGGATAGAATGTGGTTAGTACTGGTTAAGGCCTAAATGGAGTCCAGCTAGGGAAGCTGGTTAAATTATAACTAAATATTCAAGATATCAGAGTGGTGTTTGTGAATAAAAAAGACAATATCAAGTGCTGTATCAAATTGTAAAATGTAAAAGCTATACAAAGTTCACATTTCAATTGTATCGGTGAAACAATTTCTTTTTCTTCCACACTGTTCTAATAGATTTTTTTCAAAATAATGATGCAATAAGAAGTTTTTTATCACTTGAATTTGCACATTTTTCAAAGCTGACATCACATTTAAAAAAAAATGTATATATTCTTGTACCGTATACTACAGTTAACTATTTTTGGCATGCTGCATTTAAAATCACAGAAATTCATATACATGTACTATTTAAAAGCATATTACTACCCAAATAGAAAGGTTGATAATATGATTTTTACGTGTTGCTTTGAATGGGTCTACTTTGAATTTTAGAATGGGGTGAAAATAAAACAAACACGATATTCTGTCGCAAACATAACTGATTCACTACGGTTTAATGTCGCGCCAACAACCATGGTCATTGAGCTGCCTCAACAGAGACGTGTTATCAACGATTATTATGTATATACAGTATCTAGATCTTCACGCATGATTTTCAGGTCCTGGATGTTACTCAAACTCGCAGCGGTGATGTGCTACCCACAGACCATAACCACATGAACATGGAGGCCCACTATAAGCCTGCTAGTACTTGACCATGGAGGCCCACTATAAACCTGCTAGTACTTGAACATGTAGGCCCACTATAAACCTGCTAGTACGATAACATGGAGGCCCACTATAAACCTGCTAGTACTTGACCATGGAGGCCCACTATAAGCCTGCTAGTACTTGACCATGTAGGCCCACTATAAACCTGCTAGTACTTGACCATGGAGGCCCACTATAAGCCTGCTAGTACTTGACCATGTAGGCCCACTATAAACCTGCTAGTACTTGACCATGTAGGCCCACTATAAACCTGCTAGTACTTGACCATGTAGGCCCACTATAAACCTGCTAGTACTTGACCATGGAGGCCCACTATAAGCCTGCTAGTACTTGACCATGGAGACCCACTATAAACCTGCTAGTACTTGACCATGGAGGCCCACTATAAACCTGCTAGTACTTGCCATGGAGGCCCACTATAAACCTGCTAGTACTTGACCATGTAGGCCCACTATAAACCTGCTAGTACTTGACCATGTAGGCCCACTATAAACCTGCTAGTACTTGACCATGGAGGCCCACTATAAACCTGCTAGTACTTGACCATGTAGGCCCACTATAAACCTGCTAGTACTTGACCATATAGGCCCACTATATACCTGCTAGTACTTGACCATGGAGGCCCACTATAAACCTGCTAGTACTTGACCATGGAGGCCCACTATAAACCTGCTAGTACTTGACCATGTAGGCCCACTATAAACCTGCTAGTATTTGAACATGTAGGCCCACTATAAACCTGCTAGTACTTGAACATGGAGGCCCACTATAAACCTGCTAGTACTTGACCATGGAGGCCCGCTATAAACCTGCTAGTACTTGAACATGGAGGCCCACTATAAACCTGCTAGTACTTGAACATGGAGGCCCACTATAAACCTGCTAGTACTTGAACATGGAGGCCCACTATAAACCTGCTAGTACTTGAACATGGACGCCTACTATAAACCTGCTAGTACTTGACCATGTAGGCCCACTATAAACCTGCTAGTACTTGAACATGGAGGCCCACTATAAACCTGCTATTACTTGAACATGGAGGCCCACTATAAACCTGCTAGTACTTGACCATGGAGGCCCGCTATAAACCTGCTAGTACTTGACCATGGAGGCCCACTATAAACCTGCTAGTACTTGACCATGTAGGCCCACTATAAACCTGCTAGTACTTGACCATGGAGGCCCACTATAAACCTGCTAGTACTTGAACATGGAGGCCCACTATAAACCTGCTAGTACTTGACCATGGAGGCCCGCTATAAACCTGCTAGTACTTGAACATGGAGGCCCACTATAAACCTGCTAGTACTTGAACATGGAGGCCCACTATAAACCTGCTAGTACTTGAACATGGAGGCCCACTATAAACCTGCTAGTACTTGAACATGGACGCCTACTATAAACCTGCTAGTACTTGACCATGTAGGCCCACTATAAACCTGCTAGTACTTGAACATGGAGGCCCACTATAAACCTGCTATTACTTGAACATGGAGGCCCACTATAAACCTGCTAGTACTTGACCATGGAGGCCCGCTATAAACCTGCTAGTACTTGACCATGGAGGCCCACTATAAACCTGCTAGTACTTGACCATGTAGGCCCACTATAAACCTGCTAGTACTTGACCATGGAGGCCCACTATAAACCTGCTAGTACGATGACTAACCACAATTTAGTACTGTCTGTCATCCTTACATTTCCTGTACACTCCCCGTTATTTTCTTATTTATCTCTGCTGTCAACATGTTATATCTCTAAAGTCCAAAAACTCATCATGGTGCAAACTTACCGACTGGTATGCTGTTGACAGCTACAATATGTAATTTGCAAAGAAGCCAGTCTCAGTTCATTTTGGTGACTTTGCTCCAGATCTTCCAATGCGGTATATTTCGGGGTGATTTTTTTTTGTCTTCCTTATTTAATGAGTTTGTGTGTTGGTTGTGATTTAGGGTAATGGGTACTGGTGGGTATGGTGGTATTTTGGAGAGTGTTGAGTTTTTGCTTCCATAGGGACTGTTGCGCTGCTGAACGGCGGCCGGAGTCCGGTGCTTCCATAGGGACTGTTGCGCTGCTGAACGGTGGCCGGGACCCAGTGCTTCCATAGGGACTGTTGCGCTGCTGAACGGCGGCCGGGGTACAGTGCTTCCATAGGGACTGTTGCGCTGCTGAACGGCGGCCGGGGTCCAGTGAGTTTGAATTGTTACCCGGCGATCGGAGTCTGTATCTCTGTGACAATAGGTCATCCCTTTATTGAAAATTTGGCTTAAATATCGATTTTCCTCCATATGTGGAATAAGTGACAGCTCCTTGTGGAAGGAAAAGTAAGTTAGGACACAGTCCAGGAAATTGGTTAGGGTACAGTCCATGAAATTGGTTAGGGTACAGTCCAGGACACTGGTTAGGGTACAGTCCAGGACACTGGTTAGGGTACAGTCCAGGAAATTGGTTAGGGTACAGTCCAGGACACTGGTTAGGGTACAGTCCAGGACACTGGTTAGTGTACAGTCCAGGACACTGGTTAGGGTACAGTCCAGGACATTGGTAAGGATACAGTCCAGGACACTGGTAAGAGTACAGTCCAGGAAACTAGTTAGTGTACAGTCCAGGACACTGGTAAGGATACAGTCCAGGACACTGGTAAGGGTACAGTCCAGGAAACTAGTTAGTGTACAGTCCAGGACACTGGTAAGGATACAGTCCAGGACACTGGTTAGGATACAGTCCATGAAACTGGTTAGGGTACATTCCAGGACACTGGTTAGGCTACATTCCAGGAAACTGGTAAGGGTACAGTCCAGGACACTGGTTAGGCTACATTCCAGGAAACTGGTTAGGGTACAGTCCAGGACACTGGTTAGGGTACAGTCCAGGAAACTGGTTAGGGTACAGTCCAGGACACTGGTTAGGATACAGTCCAGGAAACTGGTTAGGGTACAGTCCAGGAAACTGGTTATGATACAGTCCAGGACACTGGTAAGGGTACAGTCCAGGAAACTGGTTAGGATACAGTCCAGGAAACTGGTTAGGGTACAGTCCAGGAAACTGGTTATGATACAGTCCAGGACACTGGTTAGGGTACAGTCCAGGAAACTGGTTAGGATACAGTCCAGGAAACTGGTTAGGGTACAGTCCAGGACACTGGTTAGGGTACAGTCCAGGACACTGGTTATTGTACAGTCCAGGACACTGGTTAGGGTACAGTCCAGGACACTGGTTAGGATACAGTCCAGGAAATTGGTTAGGGTACAGTCCAGGAAACTAGTAAGTGTACAGTCCAGAACACTGGTTAGGATACAGTCCAGGACACTGGTTTAGGATACAGTCCATGAAACTGGTTAGGGTACATTCCAGGACACTGGTTAGGCTACATTCCAAGAAACTGGTTAGGGTACAGTCCAGGAAACTGGTTAGGGTACAGTCCATGACACTGGTTAGGCTACATTCCAGGAAACTGGTTAGGGTACAGTCCATGACACTGGTAAGGGTACAGTCCAGGAAACTGGTTAGGGTACAGTCCAGGAAACTGGTTATGATACAGTCCAGGACACTGGTTAGGGTACAGTCCAGGAAACTTGTTAGGATACAGTTCAGGAAACTGGTTAGGGTACAGTCCAGGAAACTATTTAGGGTACAGTCCAGGACACTAGTTAGTGTATAGTCCAGGACACTGGTTAGGGTATAGTCCAGGAAACTGGTTAGGGTACAGTCCAGGAAACTGGTAAGGGTACAGTCCAGGAAACTGGTTAGGGTACAGTCCAGGACACTGGTTAGGGTACAGTCCGGGAAACTGGTTAGGCTACATTTCAGGAAACTGGTTAGGGTACAGTCCAGGACACTGGTTAGGCTACAGTCCAGGAAACTGGTTAGGCTACAGTCCAGGACACTGGTTAGGGTACAGTCCAGGAAACTGGTTAGGGTACAGTCCAGGACACTGGTTAGGCTACATTCCAGGACACTGGTTAGGGTACAGTCCAGGAAACTGGTTAGGGTACAGTCCATGACACTGGTTAGGCTACAGTCCAGGACACTGGTTAGGGTACAGTCCAGGAAACTGGTTAGGGTACAGTCCAGGACACTGGTTAGGCTACATTCCAGGACACTGGTTAGGGTACAGTCCAGGAAACTGGTTAGGGTACAGTCCATGACACTGGTTAGGCTACATTCCAGGAAACTGGTTAGGGTACAGTCCAGGAAACTTGTTATGGTACAGTCCAGGACACTGGTTAGGGTACAGTCCAGGAAACTGGTTAGGATACAGTCCATGAAACTGGTTAGGGTACAGTCCACGAAACTGGTTATGATACAGTCCAGGACACTGGTAAGGGCACAATCCAGGAAACTGGTTAGGCTACATTCCAGGAAACTGGTTAGGGTACAGTCCATGACACTGGTAAGGTAACAGTCCAGGAAACTGGTTAGGGTACAGTCCAGGAAACTGGTTATGATACAGTCCAGGACACTGGTAAGGGTACAGTCCAGGAAACTGGTTAGGCTACATTCCAGGAAACTGGTTAGGGTACAGTCCAGGACACTGGTTATGATACAGTCCAGGACACTGGTTAGAGTTCAGTCCAGGAAACTGGTTAGGGTACAGTCCAGGAAACTGGTTAGGGTACAGTCCAGGACACTGGTTAGGGTACAGTCCGGGAAACTGGTTAGGCTATATTCAGGAAACTGGTTAGGGTACAGTCCAGGACACTGGTTAGGCTACAGTCCAGGAAACTGGTTAGGCTACAGTCCAGGACACTGGTTAGAGTACAGTCCAGGAAACTGGTTATGATACAGTCCAGGACACTGGTTAGGGTACAGTCTAGGAAACTGGTTAGGGTACAGTCCAGGAAACTGGTTAGGCTACAGTCCAGGACACTGGTTAGGGTACAGTCCAACTGTAAAGGGATTTTTGTTTTTTCCCACTGGGAAAACATCAACACGATTTTAATTCAGATTAAGTTTACTGGGACAATGTCCCTGGCTTGTTGGCTTGTATAACCGTACTTTATAACATGTATCAAATTACAGCACATATTCTATTCGAAAATAAGCTTTGTATGGTGGCTGTTGTCTTGGTAACGGGAAGGCAGAAAAGCCACGTGACGTTAGTTTGTTTCTGTGGTTACTTGACTGAATACTACAATCATACGTCAATGTATTAATTATATCAAGACCTTATACGAGTCGTAAACAAGACAAAGGTCCTTGGGTATAAATTATGCACTAATAACGTAAAGGACAGAGACATAACTGAACTAACATTTGAGTTGAGGAAAATAAACAAGCCAGAAACAAGAAGGCCATGATGGCCCTATAATCGCTCACTCATATAGGAATAAATGAAAAAAAGGAGAAAAATGTTTATCTCCATATCAAGTGACCCCCAGACCAGGGCCAATTTTGACCCAAGGCTATAATTTGAACAAACTTCGTAGAAGTCAACTAGACAATGCTACAAACCAAATATCTAAACTCTAGGCATTTGTAGTTTCTGACAAGAAGAATCGCTTAGAAGTTCCTATATAACATATATGTAAAATCAAGAAAACCTTGGGGCAGGGCTAATTTTGACCTCAGGGCTGTAATTTAAACAAGAAATTGGCCAACAGCTTAGAATATGTTGTTTAAACAACTGTTGATTGACGCGAGCACGCACAGACTGATGACAGACATCACCCGATCACAATAAAAACAAGTCACTGGTGTTGCTCAAAACACGTAAGTCCCCTACCTGTTGGGCTTTGAAAATGACTGGTTGGAGTCATTCTAAACTTTAGATCAATCCAGGCAAAGAATATACATTGTTAAGTATTAGCATACGAACTCCTACACGTTCAGTACAAAGAAGAAAAGTTGCCAGACACTATAGTAGTAAAAAAGGAAAACTGATAAAGTTAGTGTACACACAAGAAGTCAATCGAAGTAAGGTACAACTTTATGAACATAAGATTTGATATCACATGAGAATTCTAGTGGGTTTAAAATACCATATTAAAATAGACAAGTACAAATCACAATTTCAATATAATACACTACATTCATAGACAAATCAATCACATTCAGTTATATGTTTTCATTTTGTAATATTTTGAAACGGGTACATGTGGAATATCAAATAAGTGTTTTCAAGTCAGGCATAAAAAATGCTTCTATAGTATGCATACAATATTTTTGTCTGTTACCTACAGCATAGCCAACCCAAGACAGAAACAAACAATATGATTGCTTTGTGTGATAATTTATTTCATGTTAAGGATTATTCAAAATGAATCAAAATATACACTGTACCAAGGAAATACCAAATAATTACAAACTTGCATTGTTAAATAAAGTGCAGTAGAAATAAAACATATATGTATGTACCGAGACATGAAAGTATCCAATAAAGACAATGTAAGTTTCAAACTCATCAAAATGATAAACTCATGGACAAAAGTACGTTTTCACCTAAGATTTGACCAGGTGACCTCGTTTTTTACCCAAGATGACCCATGTATCGACATGTCCTACAAGTATTTTGATAAGATTTGGTGAATATCCGACTTTAACTGACATCTACAGTATTAACAATGTTTTCCTAAGATTTGACCTACTGACCTAATTAATCCCCAGTACTCTGACTAGGTTTCAAGGAGATCCAATCAAAACATTGACTTCTAGAGTGTTCACAAGGTCTTCTTGCAATTTGCCCTGGTCACCTAGTTTTTGACCCAAGATGACCCATTTTCAAACTTGTCCTAAATATCATTAAAATAAACATTCTGACAAAGTTTCATGAAGACCCAATCAAAACAATGATTTCTAGAGTGTTCACAAGGTTTATCCTTCAATTTGCCCTGGTGACTTAGTCTGTGACCCACAACGACCCGTCTAGCACCAACACTGCTTACTAGGACCCTTTGATACTTATACAGTTTGTTGCAGTGAACTATTTCCAATCCACCTCGAATTGGGTTCTAGTCAGCAGTGTTGGTGTTAGATGAAATGGTAAAATCTTGTTAACCAAGAAATAGACCATTTATGTAACATTGTAAGTCCAAATCAAGTCAAGGTCAAATTAAGGTTGGGTGAGATGGGAATAATATCTTATATGTCTATACCCCAGCAGAGCTATTCAAAAAGTGTCTTCATACATTTGTAAGAAGACACTTTTCAATAACTCAACTTTCACAAGGACATTATCCTTTATCGTCGTATAAGTCAGATACACATACTCATATTTTCTTCAAAAATGTCTTCTTACAGACGCTAAGAAGACGGTTCGCTAAGACAAACAACTATTTATCCACGGCTTTGCCTCGGACAAATTGGTTGTTTGTCTAAGCGAACTGTCTTCTAAGACACTTTTGAAGAAAATATTGTACTGTATCTATTACATAGTGATAGATGACAAAATAAACATGACTTAATTTTCTTTTTATCTATCCTCAACAATCTTTTGTTCAGCCAATTTAAAGTGAAAACAAGTACAAATACTGCAAACATATGACATTTTGTTCTTTACACGTAGTTTAAATTGAGATTCCTTAAACCTTACGGTACAGACAATACAGAATTACATGTTATAGTCATGATAGTAAGATGTATAACCCTACATCACTGTTTCAAAAATAGATGAATCATTTAGACAGTTATTCAACAACAACATTGTTTTAATTTGAACAAAATTACACAATTTGACATGAAAATAGAACACCAACCTTCGTGCACACATTTTATAGCACACATACTTTTAGACTAAAAAAAATAGTTGCGCTTACACAGATACCAGACAGCAAAATCGAAAGTATTAGCATATTTAGGGACAAATTGTACCTCAGAAGTACAAAAGGTATAGGTTTTGTGAACTTGCCATATTTTTGGTGAGGAAATTGTAAACATAACCATTTTTCTAGCCTAAGGAAAGTCTAATATTGAACATTCAAGGCAGGAATTGTTTTTCTATAGACAGTAGAACTCAGTTATAGTAATTATTTGAAGCCTATGTAATTCACTATAACCATGCTCTATTAACATGTATTAACAAACCTTTTTTGACATCAACATTGTCAAAACAACCAATTCACCATGATGGTCAAAAAACTACAATGACGAATATAAACGTACATAAATTCTCCATTTCATGATTATTTCTTCACATAAAACAAAACATAAAGTAGAAAAAACAACATACTAATGAACAGTTAAAGCACAACAGATAAAATCCAATCAAGGGAGTTTACATTTTTATACAACACATACTTAAGTCTTTAAAATAATTATTGTGTCCACGGTTACCTGACCTAATGTTTTAATCAGCAAAATCCAAACTTTTGAAATATTTGGAGACGAATTACGGTATACCTCCGACGTACAAACGTTATGTCTAGAAAATAACTGATACAAGTTACTTCAGTAAATGTCTCAAGTTTCCATCTTTTCTTCCATCTTATCAGATTCCTCGCTGTTTTCTTCTTTCGTTTTCTTGTCTTTCTCTAATGCTGCAACTAGTTTCTCCTCCTGAATTTTACGTCCTGAAAAAAAAAAAACACATACAATTAGATGTAATGTATTTTCATTTTCCATAGTAACAGAATTTTATACCTTCTATACATTTCAATATTGTTATAATTTCTAAAGTAATTCTTCATGATGTAAAATACAAAGAGGAATTTATTGCTTCGAGTATATATGTCTATCATGCTAATGAGTGTTTTAGAAATTGAACATAATCTTCTACCATAATCTTCACGCTCCATTCCAGCCAATCGGAAGGTATTTTTCCATTCTGAAGTACGGCCATCTTTATAATGTAAACACCAGTGTTCTCCTCTTGCACCAACAAATGTGATATTACAGTTGGGTGAACTGCTCCTACAAACATAAGTAATAATACAGTTAAACAAACTACTCCAACAATTAAAGGTAATGATACAGTTAAGCAGATTGCTGATACAAAACTAACTAGAGCTTTGTCACAGGAGTGACGAATACCCCCACAAGCCGCTTTGACACAATATATAAAATCTGAGATATAAAGGCTTTCCAAAAATGTTATTGGCTATTCAAACTTGATTTCTTTTGAGAGGAAGTTTTACGCTGGGCCTTATGCATACACCGTCACATCTTGGTGAACATTTCTGCCATACACGACAAGGTTACTGAGCAGTCACAAAAAACAACCCAAATTCTTAGTATAACCTTGACCTTGGAGATATGGACCTGGGTTTTTCGCAAGACATATTTACACATATTGGGGAACATTTGTGCTAAATATTTCCAAAATCCACCCATAGATGACAAAGATACTGAGAGGACAGAAAATGACATATCAGTTTTTTTACTTTTGGAGCTACAGCTATGGGTGTTGTAAGCGATGTATTGTCTAATGATGATTAACATTTGAGGTAACTTATTTAAAAATCCTTAGTTACAGAGGGGACAAGACAAAAAGACCCAACCTTTAAACTCTAAGTGTGACCTTGACCTTAGTGTTACAGCCCTAGGTCTTTCGCGTGACCCATAGGCATATAATAGTAACATATGTGCCAAGTTTTTGTGAAATCCACCCATAGATTACAAAGTCACAAAGCAGACATGAAAAACTAGAGCTGTCATAGAGGTCACTAATAATCCCGCTGCCTCTGTGACACTAAGAATGTGATAGTACACTATACTAAGTTCAAGGGGACATAACTCTGCAATGTGTGGATCACTGAGCATGAAAATTTTGTCTTGCACATCTACATATATTTCAAGTTTCATTGCAATTGCTTAAAGAATGTGAAAGTAGTTTGCTCCACAAACTTTTGATATTTTATGCGGACGGACGGACATACTCACTGAAGTGACGTTGTGGGGTGCCGCCTTTGATCTTCTTTTGATCTTCTAAACCCCACAAGCAACATTTTTGCATCCCATAAGCACAAATTTTCCCCACAACGTCCGTTTGTACGTACTGGAACCCCATAACGACAACTTGTACTTACCCTAACCCCATAACGACACCTGGGTGCGTACGGACCGACCAATGACCAACCGACCGACCGACAGAGTCTCAAACTTTGTTTGCTGGGGTATATTAACACTAATGTTTGACCTTTAATCTCTAAGTGTGACCTTTACCTTGGAGGAATGGTACTGGGTGTTCAATGGAAACATTGCCCCATACTAATTAATGAACATTTCTGCCAAGTATTTTTAACATCCTACCATGGACAATAGAATTTTACAAATGGGCAGATTGAAGCAAGAACACACACGCGCTCACGCACATGCAGACGGAACAAGGTAACTCCCATTATACTCCATCCCCTTTGTTTGTGGGGTTATAATGATGTTAATAAATTTACAAACACAAAAACACTGCAATTACAACATGAAATGATGCTGAATGAGCAAACACCATGTTTCCATAGGTAAATTTAAGAAAATTCATTCTTGCAATAAAAGGTTAACAATTGATATTAAGGTTAAATACATGCAATATATACATCTAGGTAAAATCACAATAGAAAAATACTTATAGTCTTACATGTATTTTGGTCGATAAACAAACAGCACACATCCTTGATCTACAAAATGTTAAGAAATATACAAAATCATATAGCAGCATATTTACAAGTAAGTTCGATTTTAACTTATTTTGCATGTACTTTAAGGATCAGCCAATACTAGCCAAGAAAACAAGTATAGCTAATATCAAAATATAAAACGACCCCACACCAAGAAGAGAAACTGGTTCATACAAATCTATATGAATATGATATTTTCAACATAAACAGATGAATCACGACAGCTAGAAATGCCACTGAATCATCGAATAATTTGAATGATCACAATTAGGCGATTGCATTCTTTCATTTCTTAGCAATATTAAGAAAGTTAGATTGATAATAGCAAAGAATGTTTTGATGACCCATTATTCTAGGCCTGATAGTTTTAAGAACAGTATTATAGGATTCAACCAATTTCATGACTTCAATCTTAACCTTTTACTTCATAGACATGGGTTCATGTGGCTCTTTTGTAATTTCATAAAACCAGGTTTTCATGTTTTTGATTAAGTGAGTAAAGGAAAATTAAAACAATAAACAGTTGTTCCTAACTTTTGCTAAATTTATGGCCCTTAGTCAGCTGATCTCTGTAGAATCTGAGTAAAATACCTGGGACATAGAAGATCAGATGCTGACAAATATTCTTGAATGACTCTTGGAGTTACACATGACAACTATTCTTAGGAAGTTTCATGACTCTAGCAGTTAAACTTCTGAAGTTACATGCAACACAAACTGGTCTATGGACAAAAAGCGTGGACACACAATGGACAGAGGGACAACAGCACATCTACATGCCCCCCCCCCCCACAAGTGGTCACAGAAAATAAATATCAGACAGCAATAATAACATACCTGTTTCTTTGATATCTGACTGAGCCTTTTCACTCAACAAATCAATCTTCACTCTCTCATAGAATGCCAACTTGAGTAAGTCATCACTGTCTATGTTCACTAGTTGTTTACCTAGGAATGGATACATGAATGCTAGGCCCTGAAAAAGGAATTCATTACTTGAATGGTAATTAACTTGAAACTGAACAAGGATTCTGAAAGAATGCATTGAAAAGAGACCCCAGAAATCAGAAAATATCAATAACAAGAGGGCCATGATGGCCCTATAAATGCTCACCAGGAGAAAAGGTCATTTGGAGATTAACATTGTTGAAGTTTTCTATACGAGTCTAAGTAAGATCAAGTGACCGATCTGGGCTGTTTTTTATCCCATGGCCATTATATGAACAGATTTAAAAGAGGTCCATTAGACAAAGCTAGATACCAAATATCTTAGCTCTAGGCCTTGTGGTTTCGGAGAAGATTTTTAAAAATTTTCCTATATAAAATAGAATAAACCCCAGGGCAGGGCTAATTTTGACCCCGGGGCCATAATTTGAACAAACTTGGTAGAGGTCCACTAGACAATGCCACATACAAAATATCTAAGCTCTAGGCCTTGCGGTTTCGGAGAAGAAGATTTTTTAAATTTTCCTATATAAGTCCATATAAATCAAGTGACCCCCGGGGCGGGGCCAATTTTGACCCTAGGGTAATAATTTGAACAAACTTGGTAGAGGTCCACTAGACAATGCTACATACCAAATATCTTAGCTCTAGGCCTTGTGGTTTCGGAGAAGAAGATTTTTTTAATTTTCCTATATAAAATAGAATAAACCCCAGGGCAGGGCCAATTTTGACCCTAGGGCAATAATTTGAACAAACTTGGTAGAGGTCCACTAGATAATGCTACATACTAAATATCTAAGCTCTAGGCCTTGCGGTTTTGGAGAAGAAGATTTTTCAAATTTTCCTATATAAGTCTTCATAAATCAAGTGACCCCGGGGCGGGGCCAATTTGGACCCTAGGGCAATAATTTGAACAAACTTGGTAGAGGTCCACTAGACAATGCTACATACCAAATATCTTAGCTCTAGGCCTTGTGGTTTCGGAGAAGAAGATTTTTTAAATTTTCCTATATAAAATAGAATAAACCCCAGGGCATGGCTAATTTTGACCCCGGGGCCATAATTTGAACAAACTTGGTGGAGGTCCACTAGACAATGCCACAAACAAAATATCTAAGCTCTAGGCCTTGCGGTTTCGGAGAAGAAGATTTTTTAAATTTTCCTATATAAGTCTATATAAATCAAGTGATCCCCGGGGCGGGGCCAATTTTCACCCTAGGGCAATAATTTGAACAAACTTGGTAGAGGTCCACTAGACTATGCTACACACCAAATATCAAAGCTCTAGGCATTGTAGTTTTTGACAAGAAGATTTTTCAAATTTTCCTATATAAGTCTTCATAAATCAAGTGACCCCGGGGCGGGGCCAATTTGGACCCTAGGGCAATAATTTGAACAAACTTGGTAGAGGTCCGCTAGACAATGCTACATACCAAATATCTTAGCTCTAGGCCTTGTGGTTTCGGAGAAGAAGATTTTTTTAATTTTCCTATATAAAATAGAAATAAACCCCAGGGCATGGCTAATTTTGACCCCGGGGCCATAATTTGAACAAACTTGGTGGAGGTCCACTAGACAATGCCACATACAAAATATCTAAGCTCTAGGCCTTGCGGTTTCGGAGAAGAAGATTTTTTTAATTTTCCTATATAAGTCTATATAAATCAAGTGATCCCCGGGGCGGGGCCAATTTTGACCCTAGGGCAATAATTTGAACAAACTTGGTAGAGGTCCACTAGACTATGCTACACACCAAATATCAAAGCTCTAGGCATTGTAGTTTTTGACAAGAAGATTTTTTAAGTTTCCTATATAAGTCTATGTAAAATCAAGTTACCCCCGGGGCAGAGCCAATTTTGACCCAAGGGGAATAATTTGAACAAACTTTGTAGAGTTTCATTAGACAATGCTACATACCAAATATCTCAGCTCTAGGCCCTGTGGTTTCAGACAAGAAGATTTTTTAAGTTTTTTCTATTTGTTTCCATAGCAACCAGAATTTTTAATGAAATTTAATTTTTTGAACAACTTTGAAAGGGGACCACCCAAGGATCATTCCAGCAAAGTTTGGTTGCAATCAGCATAGCGGTGTAGGAGGAGATGTTGTTTTAAGTAAACATGGACGCCACGTAATCGTAACGACGCACAATGGACGCAGGGCGATCACAAAAGCTCACCCTGAGCACATTCGTGCTCTGGTGAGCTAAAAATGACTCATCAACATGAGACCCAAGAAATTATGCATAATAAGCGTGTATCAACATGAGACCCACATATCCCAAAAAAGGGTACACCTACATAGAGACCAAGATATCAGACTAGAAATGTGTCCGTAGGACACTGATGCCCCCGCCATTTCACACTGGACACAGAAATGAGTGTTATGTGGCAAATATGTGAATACAACATAGAGCAGGTTGCTTGGGAATACTGCCCATAGTGGGAGGTAAAGATCACCTAAGGGTGGTAAACACACAACTACATGTACATTCACTATTTCAATATAAAGAATGAACATAAATATTTAAGTGTCCCTTGAGTAAGTGACGCAGTTTTTGCGCATGACACATCATCTTAATATGTTGAACATTTGTGCCAATTTATTTCAAAATCCAATCATGCATGACGAAGTTATGAGCCGGACACGAATATACACTTTCACTATATCCATAATAATATGCAGAAACTTTGAAAGTCCACTGTGACCTTGACCTTTGAGCAAGTGACGCAGTTGATGCGCAGGACACCTCATCTAGATATGATGAACATTTGTGCCAGTTTATTTCAAAATCCAATCTTGCATGACAGAGTTATAAGCCAGACACGAACATATACATTTAATGCTTTAAGTGTCCACCATGACCTTGACCTTTGAGTAAGCGACACAGTTATTGCGCATGACACGTCGTCTTGATATGACGAACATTTATGCCAATATATTTCAAAAAACCTAAATGAGACCCAGATATCAGAAAATATCAATACAAGGGTAAACCTAAATGAGACCCAGATATCAGAAAATATCAGTACAAGGGTAAACCTAAATGAGACCCAGATATCAGAAAATATCAATACAAGGGTAAACCTAAATGAGACCCAGATATCAGAAAATATCAATACAAGGGTAAACCTAAATGAGACCCAGATATCAGAAAATATCAGTACAAGGGTAAACCTAAATGAGACCCAGATATCAGAAAATATCAATACAAGGGTAAACCTAAATGAGACCCAGATATCAGAAAATATCAATACAAGGGTAAACCTAAATGAGACCCAGATATCAGAAAATATCAATACAAGGGTAAACCTAAATGAGACCCAGATATCAGAAAATATCAGTACAAGGGTAAACCTAAATGAGACCCAGATATCAGAAAATTTCAATACAAGGGTAAACCTAAATGAGACCCAGATATCAGAAAATATCAGTACAAGGGTACACCTACATGAGGAGACCCAGATATCAGTAAATATTAATGAAAAGGGTACCAGTACATCCACATGAGGCCAAAGAAAACAGAAAATTATAATAAATGTGTTTATGTAAACAAGAAGGCGTGATAACAAAATATCAATAAAGAAAACAACCTCATGACTCATCATGGTAGGTACGGCTGTATCCACTTTGATCCATAGGTCAGGCATTCCAAAAAACAAACACAGTCCAAGAGCTGGACTAAACTGAAATACAAGTAAAAACAAAGACATAAATATGACAATTTCATCAACGATCCACAGTCCTATGAAATATAGAAGAACACAATACAACAAAGAACATTTAAAAGGTAAGACCTTTGTGTGTGTTTATAACTGAACATCCTTTGAGGTTCCATCTTTATCAAATGAAATACCCCCGCAAAAAAATAAGGCGTAAAATACCCCCTGCTAAAGAATGCAAGAAAATACCCGATGCCCAAATATTTATCTGGAGCCCTGATATAATGATGGTAAAGTTCTTAAATCTATACATCCATTCTTTTTTTTTGTCTTTTGAATACAGCAAATAGCTGGTGAGAAATAGCCAAGACAACTCCTATATAATTATACATTATATAAAAAAGAACAAAAATTAACGCACACGAAACATGCTGAGAACATACACAACTTGGCTTACTATCTGTGAAGTTTCATTGAATTAATGCATACACAACTAGGCTTACTACTTATCACTTCTGTGAAGATTCATTGAATTCCTGCAAGTAGTTGCGGAGCTATTGTATATACACTGTATAAAACATTGTTCAAATCCAAAAGTAAATCTTATGTTCTGTTCTGTTCTGTATAAAACAAAATGGTGAAGACGGCCTTTACTTACTCACCTAAGTAAAGACTGCAACTTCTTTCATATCAATGTTTAACTAGGTCACAGTCTAACACTGACATAGAAATCATCAAGACAGACATTTCAATCAACATCATTAAGATTTTTGTTTTTGTCCAAGATTTCACAGAGACAAATATTCTGACAAGGTTTGGTGGAAGATTCAATCAAAACTGTGACCTCTGGGGTGTTAACAAGATTTTCCTGGGATTTCACTCGGTGACCTAATTTTTGTGACCCATGTTCGAACTTGTCCAAGATTTTATTGAGACAAACATTCTGATAAGGTATGATAAAGATCTAATCAAATCGGTGAAAACAAGAAGTGTTTGTGAATAGAAATTTTCTGGACAAATTTGTATACAGACTCATGGACCAACCATCCGACATACCAACCAACAGACAAGCTTGAATCCCATGTAGTCCCCATAATTATATTTCATATCTGGGTATAATGATTCTTTTAAGTATATATACTTACATTGCTATCAACTTTATCCCTATTATGAGTTATCAGTGACTTTGCCATTGGACAACTCTGGAAGAACACACTGCGATTATGATGCATGACCATAGTGGTTGGGTCAAAGTCATCGGAGATCTTGAAAAATTCTCTGAAAATGAAATGACTTATGACTTTGTTCTATACATAGCGTGACGTCACTACGTTTGTCTAACCTCTATACAGAAAACTGATTACTATCTACATTTAGATAGTTATACATACGCTAACAGTATAGTTCCGCGGAAGGATTAAAAATGTCAAAACAACCATATCGGTTGAATGTTATTAACAAAATTTGCTTAGTTATGTAAAATGATTACGTTGTACCATTTCTATTCTCGTGCTTTCGTCAATAACTCTAATTATTCAATGAAATGCAATGTTGAAGTACGCTTGGTACCATACGGTGACGACACGCTATGTTATTGTTTATAATTTCCATTTTGTAAGTAGTTCCTGCAAATACCCATAATGCTCCGAGCAGAATAACACAGGTCAGTGCGTAGCGCTACCGTAGTGTACACATTGCTTATGACTTAGCTAAGGGCATAAATCAAAATAATGAAGACAAAGCGTGACATGGGGGGTCAAATTTAGAATGATACTTGTGTTCATAATATTGCCAAAAGTAGGTTGGAAATATATTATATTGTGAATAATTGACAATGGCTAAAGTATAGGATTAAAGTCTTCTTCAAATTTACAACATTTTAATCAAATAAATATTATATTTTCAATAGCAATCCTTAAAATTCAAACAATCTTATGGATTAAACTATGGAAATAATAACACATTTTTGTGATTTTTTCAGCAGACTTTCATGAAAACAACTTTTTAATACAAAACAAATATACATACAACCATAATTTTCCAAAAAATATATATTTATGGCGTTTTGAACTTCATTTTTTTTTAAATACGCTTCAAAAAGTTTTTATGTAATATTTACTGCTGCAGATACAAATTAGCTAATTCAATTTTATCAATTTTCAGGTATATTCAAAGATATATGTGAATTTTCACTTAATTGGTAATATTCTTGGGTAACTTAACAATGTCCCCAAAACTAGTATATATCTTCTGTTACCGTTACACTCGGGACAGATATTCTTTGTGTATGGTCTTATGATAATAACAGTGTTGTTAATCTATTGTTATACAATTTGTTTCATTGTAATACAATTTGTTCAATTATTTTATTATAAAATGCAAACAGATAATCTATTTGATAATGTTTTAGTAAAATTTTAAATGGTGAAAACACCAACACCAGAGGACGTTCTAAAACTGTAATGTAAATATACGAAACTGTTATGATAAGGAGTATCATAAAATGGATTTATAACAACATCTGTCAAATGTATTTTGCAATTCATTAAATAAGAATTATTTTTGAACAAATCAAAACTATTTCCAATTTGGTAAGTCAATTGCGTTACTGAACATGAATTATTAATTTATATATATACAGACTAAGTAAAGGTTACACTCCGTACAAATTTGTTTAGTCTTTTAGCATACAAATATGAAAGTGCTATGATCATTGTGTTGCAATTCATTCTATGTTTTTTAAGGTAATAAAAAGATACACAAACATCTGTACTGTTTAATATGTTGTTGGTTGAAAATGTTGTTGGAGGGAGGGGAGGAATTAGAAAACATTTAAAACTGTAGATTTGTCAACTTGTAACAATTAATATTGCATTATCATATATTTAAAAGAAAACATTTACCTACTACTTTTGCCACTTATCAAATTAAAGAAATGATTTCTCAACACATTCAAACTATTTCAAACTATGTTGAACAAATCTTTTAAACATGAATTAAGTCATATAAACAGACATATAGAAAATACACTCGGGACTCACAATTTCTTCTTTGTTTATTTTAAGTAAAACAGTCAGGACTCACAATTTCTTCTTTGTTTGTTTTAAGTAAAACAATACTAAAAAGTTTTTGAAATGTTTTGATTATGAACTATGTATTTGCAACACAACTCAAGGAAGATATGCGTCACTGAAATTAGATTTCAAAAATTTGAAAAATAACCCAGATATGAGAAAAGTCTACATACTTAAAGGACAACCCTCGTATATCCTAGAAAATGTTTAATAAAAAAATATCAATTTCAAGTCTTTCTACTCAGAGTGTGCTTCTTCTCAGTCCTCTATAAATGGGAGTTTTACCACTTATTTAGGCATTTTGTAACTTCATGACCCTGCAGTGTTAGTATATTGTTACTGGTATAGTTCCTGTAAAAGCAAACCAAATTTGTGTATAATATTGCATGAAGATGTGTTTGTGTCCTCAGTGTAACATTTTCAATTGTTATATATAAATAAAATAACATGTAAAATATGTTAAGAAATCATGAAATAAATCGATAAATTCTGTACTGTTTTCATCTGAGAATGTTTCTTCATCAAAATAAAAGATAAATTACTTTTTATCTTCTGTATATTGAACAAATCTACTTGGTATATATATCTGAATATAACTATTTTTATAAGAACTTTCAAACTTTTTAAACATGCTCCATTTCACTGCTTCAGACTTTAAAGTATTTATTCACGTCAGTTATTTGATATAAATGTGGAAAACAATTAACATGGACTACTGTTCTATAGTTACATATCAAAATTAAGATGACGAATATATAGCGTTACACTCGGGACAACACTTAAAACCATGTAGACAAAAAATGAATTGCACTACAGGAATTTGCTTTAGTTTTGTGAGCTTGTGGGTACGCTTCTGTTTGAGAAATAGAGAAAAAACATATCAAATTCAAAGAATGATAAAAAAATTCTTATCTAAATGCAAAATGTTACACTCGGGACATTTCCAATCAGCTTTATTCAAGATGGTATAACTTAAAAAACAAATGATTCTTTTGATCATTTCTTTTTTTTAAACAACATGGACAAATATGCCTATCAATATGTTAAACTGCATTTTCTGTCCAAGCATTAGTTTACTTACAGCAATATCATCAATTTGAATTTCCATTTTTTCCTTGAGCAAAATATTTTACATGTGCACTTGAAAGGTGATTTCTAAATAATACTTATTATTGAAATATTTGAACAAAATGCATTAAATTTTAAATATAACACATGTACAATGAAATTAAAAACAACCATTGATTACTTACCCAAAAACTGAACAAAATATAACAGATTGAAAAATGTGTAAAGAAAAAATGTCACGCTAAAAGTGTTACACTCGGGACATTTTTTGCCTGTTTTTCTAATGTAACTTTTGAACGAGTAACACAATCAAGCTGAAATTTTGCAACATTTTTAACAACATCAAGACACACCATCAGAACATTAAAGTACATTCCTGTGTTGTGTGGTATTCTTTAAATCTTGAAAAGAAAAATTGTCTTCATTATTTTGATTTATGCCCCTAAATGTTTGAACAGCTAAATTTTCTAGTTTGGTTCACTGTATAATGTATCTCTGTTAAATTATTTCCCCTGAATACTGCACACCAGTCTGTCATCATTTTCAATAATAGCAAATATTTGGAAGTCAACTATTTTCTAATGGGAATTTTTCTAATTGTACACTGAACGGTTTCTATAAACAATATCAACCAATCAGATATCATGCAACATTTGCAATAGCAATGGTGGTACAACTAAAAGATTTCTAATTGATTTCTCGGGAACTGATCGGGCTAGAAGCTTAGTTTTGGTCTCATTTTTTGCGAAAAATATATGGCTGCATGAAAATAAAGCCAACTTGTTCAGTATTTGTTTTAAAGAATTCATCCCTGCTGTCTTATAACTTCACTTTTTGCATGTCTAGTCTTCATAAGAATCATCCATGAATGGCCAAGTTACACCAGACACAATATCAAGATGACTGATGGACAAACAGACTGACTGTAAATGTGATACAGATAATGCTAAACCTGGTCGGTGATTAGTGTCCAAGCTATTGTACCTGTTCCCCCGGACAACATAAATCTTATTCACCGACTATATGTGTTGCCATCAATCAATACTGAACTTACTTGATCTTAAGCCATTCCTCAATCTTGTTGTCACAGAAAGTAAAGTTGTCATCTATTTCAGGAATCAACTGTCTAGGTTTACATCTTCAATAAAAACAAGTACAAAATGGAAACATGACAATTTTTCAACAGGACAGGACGGTATCCTACATTTTAATGAACAAAATTTAATGATGTAAAATACACAAGACTTAAATACGTATACACATATTTAAAACAGAAATGTGGCAAAGTGCATAAATGCGAGTAGTAAATTTCCATATATGAGTGAACAACAAAAAATACTCAGATACAAATCATTAGCAGCTCATAAGTACAAAAAGGGTACTTATGGAAAGAAAAATAAAGAAATCTTCAGAGAAAAATTCTACATATCGTACATGGTACATGTATACATTAGATATTTGCTATGAACAGGATAGTACCAAATCCAATGATCAGTGTAGAACATTTTACTTTCACAAACAAGGGGTAGAAGACTATTCTAGTTTATATTTCTAAGCACACTTGAACAATCTTGTTAGATGGTGCTACATGCCAAATTCCAGTGTAGTTTCTGATTTTTTAAAATTTTCTACAAAAGCCTATATAAAATATAGTTAACCCCGGGGCGGGGCCTATTTTGACCCTAGGGGTCATAATTTGATCAAAATTGGTAGAGGTCCACTAGAAAAATGCTACATACAAAATATCTAAGCTCTAGGCCTTGCAATTTCGGCCAAGAAGATTTTTTAATTTTATATGAAATAGAGTAAACATCGGGGCAGGGCCAATTTTTACCCCAGTGCAATAAAATGAACAAACTTGGTAGAGGTTCACTAGATGATGCTACACACCAAATATCTAAGCTATATGTATCATAGTTTCTGACAAGAAGATTTAAAAAAAAATTCTATGTAAGTCTTATTGTAAAATCAATTTACCCCTGTAGAGTACTGGGGCGTGGGCAATTTTGACCCCAGGGCCCTAATATCTAAGCTCTATGCGTTGTAGTTTCCGACAAGAAGATTTTAAAAAAAATTCCTATTTAAGTCTATGTAAGATCAAGTAACTCCCGGGGTGGCAACCAGATTTTTAATGATTTCTTTTTAACAATTTTGGTAGAGCTTCATGCAAGGAACATCCCTGTAAAGTTTTGAGGAAATTGGCCAACTGCTTAAGAAGGATACGTTGTTTAAAGAAGTTGTTGATGCACTGACAGACAACGGACAACACGCAATCACAATAGCTAAAAAAGGCCCTGAAACATACCTATTGACCATGGAATTACAGCAGTTTGACAGACAGCCATTTGGCTAATTAGTTCTGAATTCATATTGCTGGATTCAACCAGAAAATCATAATCTGGCTAAACATTCATCACAACAGATAACTTTACTGTCGGAATAGGAGGAAAATAATGTACCGATGCTGGCTCGAACATGTGACCTGCTGCTTGAAAGTCAGATGCTCTACCAACTGAGCTAATTGGGCTGGTGAATATCTCAGCCAACCTATACAAAAAAGCACTGCTACATTCCTACTTCCTTTGTATTCAAAGTAAATAACTGTGACAACCACAGGCTCTTTAGACTAACCCAGCTTTTGTTTCAGCTAGCTTTAGGATTCCAAGGCTAGTTACACACTTCTATCACCAAATGGATTTTAGACATTAATGTACCAGATGTGGTTTTAGACCAGCGACCTCCTGCTTGCAAGTCACATGCTCTACCAGTTGAGCTCATCAGGCTGGTGAATATCCAAGCCAATTTTTAACAAGAAACATGGCAATGCCACGAAACCAGGTTTTCCAAGACTTTAATACCAAGTTTCCAGTGTGGCTAATAAGTTAACAGTGACATTTACCCTACTGGCAGCAAATGCAATCCCAAGCTTAGTTTCCATGCAAGCTACCTACACACAAAATTACATTGCAAAATCATAATCCTTAATTAAGTAATTGACCGGAAACTGATTTCTATATTTAGTAACAGTGACCTTGACCATACTGGCCCTTGATGCATGGACTGGATGTAAGCTACTTACACACAAAATTTCACTCCAATATGTCAATCCTTGCTTAAGCTATTGACCAGAAACTGATTTTCTATTTTTAGTAACAGTGACCTTGACCATGACCAAACTGACCTCAAATACAATCCCAAGCAAAACTTTCATATGAGGATGTAAAATTCCCAGTTTAGTTAACATTGGTCAGTCCAAACTTAACTTATTGACCGGACACTGTTTTTATATTTTAAGTAACAGTGACCTTGACCCCACATATCCCAAATACAATCCAAAGGAAGGTTTTCATTTAAGGATCCTATATACCAAGTTTAGTCAAGATTGGTCAATCCAAACTTAAGTTATTGACCAGTCACTGCCTTTTTGATGCTTGCCGCACTCGCCTGCCCACCATATTCGGCATTCTTATAACCAGGTTTCTTTGCGACAAGAGGGCCAAAATGGCACTATATCGCTCACATGACAATCACTGTTCACTCATTAAAACTTTGTTTTGAACCGGTGACCTAGTTTTTTACCCAAGATGACCCATGTTAGAACTTGTCCTACATATAAATAAGACAAACATTCTGACAAAATTAGGTGAAGATCCAATCAAAACCATTTAAACTACATTATAGAAAAGGTTTTCCTAAGATTTGACCTTATGACCTAGTGTTTTACCCTAGATGACCCATATTTGAGCTTATCCTTAATATCATTAAGACCAACAATCAGACAAGGTTTGGCCAAGATTCATTTAAAACCATGCAAATTATAGCTTTTACAAGATTTGACCATGTGACCCAGTTTTCGACCCAAGCTGACGCATATTCAACCTTGACCAAACATTCTGACAAGGTTTCATGATCATCCAATCAAAACAGTGACTTCTAGAGTGTTCACAAGGTTTTCCAGCAATTTGCTCTAGTGACCTAGTTTTTCACTGGAAATGACCCATCATCAAACTTGACATACATGTTATTTAAACAAGCTTACAGTCAGTATTGCATGCAATACAAGTCCCCTGCCAGCACATATCATTGGAATTTTAGCTGCTGTTTATACAGCACCATCTGTCTAGATTTTTTAATGATGACAATTTTGTCTAAATGAGCGAGCCAGCTTAAGTCATCATCTGGAAACCAAATTTCTTTTTTTAGTAACAGTGACCTAGATATTTGACCTATTGACCTCAAATGTAATCCTACTCTAGGTTATCCCCTAAGCTATCCATACACCAACTTTCATTCAAATTCATCACCCCTAACTGAAGTTATCATCCAGAAACCAAATTTCTATTTTTAGTAACAGTGACCTAGATGTTTGACTTATCGACCCCAAATGCAATCGCACTCTAGGTTATACCCTAAGCTATCCATATACCGACTTTCATTGAAATCTGTCATCCTTAACTGAAGTTATCATCCTGAAACCAAATTTCTATTTTTAGCAACAGTGACCTAGATATTTGACCTTAAATGCAATCCCACTCTAGGTTATACCCTAAGCTATCCATATGCCAACTTTCATTGAAATCAGTCATCCCTAACTGAAGTTATCATCCGGAAACCAAATTTCTATTTTTAGTAACAGTGACCTAGATATCTGACCTATTGACCTCAAATGTAATCCCACTCTAGGGTATCCCCTAAGCTATCCATACTCCAACTTTCATTCAAATTCATCACCCCTAACTGAAGTTATCATACGGAAACCAAATTTCTATTTTTAGTAAAAGTGACCTTGATATTTGACCTATTGACCCCAAATGCAATCCCACTTTAGGTAATCCCCTAAGCTATCCATACACAAACTTTCATTGAAATCTGTCATCCTTAACTGAAGTTATCATCCTGAAACCAAATTTCTATTTTTAGCAACACTGACCTATATATTTGATCTATTGACCCCAAATGCAATCCTACTCTAGGTTATATCCGAAGTTATCCATATACCAAATTTCATTGAAATCCATCATCCCTATCTGAAGTTATCATCCAGAAACCAAATTTCTATTTTTAGTAACACTGACCTAGATATTTGACCTATTGACCTCAAATGTAATCCTACTCTAGGTTATACCCTAAGCTATCCATATACCGACTTTCATTGAAATCCATCACCCCTAACTGAAGTTATCATCCGGAAACCAAATTTTTTTTTTAGTAGCAGTGACCTAGATATTTGACCTATTGACCCCTAATAAAATCCAACTTTAGGTAATCCCCTAAGCTATCCATACACAAACTTTCATTGAAATCTGTCATCCTTTACTTAAGTTATCATCCTGAAACCAACTTTTTATTTTTAGCAACAGTGACCTAGATATTTGACCTATTGACCTTAAATGCAATCCCACTTTAGGTTATCCCCTAAGCTATCCATATACCAACTTTCATTGAAATACATCATCCCTAACTGAAGTTATCATCCGGAAACCAAATTTCTATTTTTATTAACAGTGACCTAGATATTTGACCTATTGACCTCAAATGCAATCCCATTCTAGGTTATCCCGTAAGCTATCCATCTACCAACTTTCATTGAAATCCATCATCCCTAACTGAAGTTATCATCCGGAAACCAAATTTCTATTTTTAGTAATAGTGACCTAGAAATTTGACCTATTGACCCCAAATGCAATCCCACTCTAGGTAATGCCCTAAGCTATCCATATACCAACTTTCATTGAAATCCGTCAATTCTAACTGAAGTTATCATCCAGAAACCACTTCGGACAGACAGACGGAGGGAGGGACGGACTGACGACGACAAACACTATAGTCCCCTCCGGTAAATGGCCCAATATCGGACTCGTCTGAGATTTTGTCAATATTAACATTCTGACCTAGTGTGTTCACAAGGTAAAGTTTGATGATGCACGATGCCAAAAGCCAGAAGTAGACTGATCCTAAAAGCTCACCCCGTCATTTTGTGACATGTGAGCTAAAAACCTGGTTAAAAAGAATATATCACACTGCTACAATGTACTTACGCTGGATCAATCTCCTGAGGGGGAATTGAATATTTTTCCACTGAAGAATTACTAGTTGTGTTCAGTTTATCATCAGTGATCTCAGTTACCCATTCAATGGCCGAGGGTACAACATGCGTCTTCAGTCGTATTTTATACCCATACTGTCGAGTAGTCGGTTCTTCTTTGATTTCCACAGGAGCAGTAGTTTTTTTTGCTAATATTTCAGTCTTAATCTTTTCTAGAAATGGAAACAGGACACATGATCAGTGACATAAATTATAGACTTACAGTACCAGATGTAAAAGTTTAGAAAACAGAAAATACTGAAAATAAGGTTTGCATGCCGCAGGACCATCAGTGGGTCAAGGGCAAAGCCTTGGCCAGGGGGCCTGAGGCCCATGGAAGCTCCTGAATTTTTGGTATGTAGTAGTCTTAAAACTCCTCTCCCTGGTGCGATGTGACATATATTTCACCATTTGCATCACATTCAGACACCCAATATCAACATTACTTCTTTTCAAAGGTTAAACTATTCAGCTTCCATCTGTTCAAAATCGTTTGGGAAAGTAACTCATAAGAACAGTGGGGGCGGTACATTTTTCAGTATTTGACTTATCAAAAATTTGTTAATTTGCTTTTTTGAGGGGCGAAACATCGAAATTATTTTAATGTCTGCTTAGTGTGGTTCACAGCAGGTAAAACGTTATTTGTATAATCATAACAAGATGTGTTTTATAAACACCATGCCCCCTCCGGTTGCCCTTTTTGAAAATGCACAGGTCTGTAGAGATTGTCATGATGAACCAAGATATGAAGTTTGATGATTGCAGGTGGTAGCATTTTGATTTAATAGGCTAGGTTAAAGTTTGGTACAGGCAAACAAAGGGTCGAATCACAAAACCCTGACAATGTGTGCTGGGGAACTTGGTGACAATAGTTCTATCAAAGTTTGGTAGAAATCCCTTGAGAAATACAGAAGCAGTTGCAAACAAAAGAGTATTTCTCTACATATTACATATGCACAAAATAAACAAAAGGCCATAATTCTGTCAAAATTGATCTAATCATAAAACCTTTAAAACATGCATTGGGTATCTTGATAACAATAGTTCCCAAAATATCTTGATCGAAACAAGATTATTTCGCTGTTACATTCACACAAAATAAACAAAGGGCCATAATTCCATAAAAAATGATCGAATCACAAAACCTGGAATATATGCATGGGGGTTCTTGGTAAAAACAAGTCTGTGAAAGTTTTGTCAAAATCCCATGAAAAATGTAGGAGCAGTATCCTAAAAGAAATGTCTGAATTATTTTTAAACACAATGACCCTGTGACCTTGACCTTTGACCTACTGACCTGAAAATGCGCAAGTCCTGTAGAGGCTGTCATGAGGAACCTACATATGAAGTTTGATGAATGTAGGTGCAGGCGTTTTGATTTTATAGGCAAGGTTAAAGTTTAGTACAAACAGACAGAAAGACAGACAAACAGAGAGATCAAAAACAATATGCCCCCGATCTAGTGATACAGCCCGGACAAGGATCCAGACGGACACACTAACTAACTAACTAACCAACTAATGTACAGACTCGCAACCGTCATTGTGGCGACTATGTCGAGCTCACCACAGACGGGCTCGACAAAAAGCCTCCCTATGAAAAGTCCTTATTTCAATATTTATTCATAGTTAAAAGAAACTTGCTAGGCTAAAATTCATCATGTAAGGAACAAGGGCCGATAACTCTAGAAGTTTTTGTCAGATTTTGCCCATAATCGAACTTAGCCGAGACATTGTGGCCATATAAATTGTGAGCAAGTTTAATCACGATTCGTTAAGAGATGCGGATGCTAGAGTGTAAACAAACTAACTGGGATGGATGACGGACGCTGGATATTCAACGATCCTAAAAGCTCACCTGATGAATCAGGTAAGAAGTCACAATTACTGACCGAAGTGAATAAAATCAAATGTCAAACTTGTTTGAACATATGTAAGCCGGTCACAGTTGCGCTATTATGACGCATAAAATGTCCTTCATAACTCAGTCAAACACAGAAAATAAAATGTTATATTGCTGGCAAAGATCAACTTATACATCATGTTTGGCAAATATGCTAAATATTACATACCTTGTATCCATGGTAGCTCAGAATTCTTCATCAGAACAGCACAAAAGAAACCAGCGGTGTCATTATCATGTGGCAGAACACGTATACTGGAAATCAAACACCATCAAGTTTATTTTAAGTAAGCCTTTAACATTACAAGGGACTATGTGGTTCGGTGGTTATTATCTCTGACAAGCAATCACTAGCCACTCATCACTGTGAGTTTGAACCTCATCCAAGACTATAGACAAACTTCAGATGTGAGAAAGCAGTCCAGCTTTAACCAGTCATACGCCGGGGTCTTCTTCCTTCTGTCGATAAGGCCGGACAAGTTGAACCTGACTGTTGGTGCATTGTTGAACCCCAGAGAAACCATGACATAACAGTTAACATGAAGGACAATTTACAACCCTGCCATTTATTGTGATAATGCTAAAAGTATTAAAATTAATAATATAAAATATTAGAACTTACTTGACCAAAATATCATTAATTAGGTTGTAGAAAAAACTAATTTTCTCATTTTTTAATGATAGATCTTTCCAAGACCTTTATGACATACACATTTACTGAACATTGGGATTGGTGATGAAATGAAGGCGCTGGAGTGTAACCAAGCGAAACATAGCAAATTTTCTAAATCAAAGGCAAATAACTCCTGAAGTCCTTGTCCGAATTCGCCCATAATTGAACTTTGCCGAAACATTGTGGCCATATACATTGTGACTAAGATTGAAAACGATTGGTTAAAAGCTGTGGACACTAGAGTGTAAACAAACTAACTGTGGACGGATGCAGACACCAGACATCCTTCAATCCGAAAAGCTTGATCAGGTGATCTAAAAACTATAAGCTCCACTTCAAGGGCATAAATAATTCATTTCAACACTAAATCACTGCTTACCATCTTTCCAAATGATATGCATTGGCTTCCTTTGCGGATGGAGGAAAGACAGTTTCCTTATTTTTCTGTAAAAATTCTTCACTAGCTTCAGAAATCTTCTCCCAAAATGATCCAGAATCATTCATGACCTGCAAAGTAAATATCACTTATTTCATATCACATAACATATTTATGTGTACTGCATACTGTAGCAATACAGAAGGACCAGTTTATGGTGAACTCCGACATATAGTGAAGTATATACTGATATATAGTGAAAGAATAATGTACCAACAAGGTAAGAATTAGAGTGAAATTTGAATATAGAGATGTTAAGATTCTGGGCTTGGACCATGTTTTACTGTTTAACCTCACATTTTGTAGGGTAACTGTAGTGTTGACTGTCAATATAGATCTAAGTTATACAATACACACATTTCATCTACACAACCTTTTGTTACAAGGGGAATGTTTACAAGATCAAACCATACATTGTACTTGATATATGTCCCCAACTTGACACCTTTTTTTTCAGGTTTTAAATTTGTCAATAGATAGATAAATAGATGGTTTGCACAATATCTGATAAGTATTATGTACTTTACGAGCAGAATTAAGCTTCACTGATTAAGAAACATGATATGAATCATGAGTACATGTATTTAACTCCTGGCAAGTTACTGATAATATCAATTAGTATGGGGCTTTTGGAAGGTTTAATTGACATTACTTGTGTGGACAAAGTACTTGTTCTACTACCACTTCAGTAATGTACCCTGTATACTGGTATTTCAGTAAATGAACCAATTTCTTTCACACATGCTGAAGTCTGTGAACCTCTAATGTTTGATGCCTAGTTTTTAAACTAAAACAAATTACCACTCTGCATTGAATTCCTCACATGGACAGAGTACAATCAGGACCAGTGACAAAATGCAGGAATTAAGGCCATCCTAAGAAATTTGTTGGTTTGTGTTACTTGACTGGGTCATTTAAAAAACATCTCAAAAATTCTTTAGTGATTATGACCTTTTTGTTATTTATTCAATTTAATTTTTCATTTTTGCAGAAGCACAATAATATTATGTTTAACTAAAACATAAAATCTCAGCCTACGTTCCCACTGTATATACGTATATACTTCCGGCTGGGTAACCACATATCATCATTTTCTTACAGGTATCCAAGCCGTAAAATGTTTAATCAAATATAGAAATAAACAACTTGAAAATCATATGTTGCCATTCAAGGACAAGAGTGCTGAAATTTAAGTCGGCTTATATGGTATGTTTAGTGTTATGTTAATTTTCAGACATTGCTGATGTTTTTCAGACATTTTATGTAATTTCAACTTGCCAATGATTATGCAGCTTCCAGAACTACAATCATGTAGCTACCCGGTACAAAAAAAATAGATTAATCTTTAAATGATATTTTATGGAAATCTGAGCAAGATGGAAATGCATTTAACCACAAGCAAGAGGTAATCATACTGGGCAAAGTATACTAGAAGTCCAAAGCTTGACAACCAGGAAGCATTTTGCTCCATCAACTTAGTGATTTTAGTGATTTTGACAACATAACCCTTTGGTTCTTAATGACATTTCTGAGAGTTGCCATTGTACATATAAAATGCACAACAAAGATAACATAAACACTTATGATACCTAGTATTTAAAGTCCTATTAGCTTTTTGTTATAAAAAATATATGCAAAAAACAAGCAATTGCTAACATTATCCCAAGATAATAATTACCGACAAAACCAGCCCTTTTCGCTGTGATTTTTGCTTTTGTAAACTGGAAATATATAGAGCGTGTGACGTCACTTAATGACGTGTCATGCATAACATGACTGCGGGGATAACACAGCTGTTCTATAAATAGTGTTTTTCTTTCAATGATATTGAAAAAAATATGATAGTGGTTTTGGAAACATCTCTTGCTATAAAGTATGCACAGGAGGAAAACACACCGGATTCCTCTGTAATAGGACAAACAGAAACTTTTACGATCAAAAAATTTATATGCTTATGGGACTTTAACCATTTCATTATTGCTTAAAAAATCAGTCGCTTTAATAACAAAGGGAGGTATTAATTTTACTACATTTTTGTATATCTCAAAAAGTAGCACAGCTTAGTATGCATTTCTTTCTTTTATTTTAAACTATATATTCTGAACTATATGTACTAAAAAAATTAAAAACTTTCCGCACAAGATTTTTTTTTATGAGCTAAAATGTTCAAATTTTGTTGCAATTTTGCTTGCTTTGGGCAAGGTCGTCTGTATACAAATTTCTTAATTTCTTGATTATTATCTTACATATGTCAGTATTTTTACTCTGTAATAGTTAAGACATCTTTGCTTCATATATATGAAAAAGAATTAGTGAGTTTGTGATAATATTTTAGGTTTTATGTTGCTTAATGTTTGACATCTTTGCATCAAATCAAGATAGAAATATATTCCGAAAAGTGGTATTAAAAAACTGCTTGTAATTCAACTTTAAAACCCTGTTTTATGTTTGTTATATATTAGAGTACATCGCTGAAAAAAAGAGAAAATTCTTTGCGTGAAAAGTTATTCTAGGATATGTTTTTAAATAAAACTGTAAAATTATTAACAGCACTTACATAACAAGCAACATGTTCTCAGCAGGGGGATTATGTTTGTTTCTCACCTTTTAAGCGTGTTCACAGCATATCCAATCCATCTGTTGTTCACAGGGCATCAATGACAACATATGGGACATACATTAAAGGACTTGGATACTAACTTCAGGGATCGTACAGTTTTATCTTCCAATTCAGCAAACTACAGGCTAATGTCAAGGTCATATGTGAGGGTGATATTGGAAATACTGATATGGGTGAACTTTGGTCAAATCTTAAGTGGACCACAACAATAAATAATGACAGCATACTTCAATAGCTCCACTACTAGAAATATATACCTTACAGAAAATTGATAAAAAGGCTGAAATAACAAAGGGTGTCAAAATAATTTGGACGAGGTCAAGGTCATATAATCAGTGCTTGAAAATGGATGCATAATGGGAAAGATACCAAACATGAACTAAGTCATTGTTTTAAACAGCATATGTTGACTCCAGATCTCTGTGAAGCTGTCGGTGTAATACCTAATAAAAGAGTGTCAAATTAATGAGGTTTAACTGATTAATGACCAGAATTCTAGCACAAACATTAAATTAGTCCCAATGCCTATTTCATTAACAAAACAAACTGAGGCCAAATTAAAAATTGATTCTAATCTCTTAGATGCAAAAGACTTAAAGTACAACTGATTTTATTTATAAAGGAAAAATTATCTATGGTGTCAATATCTGTCAAAAATCACTATGAAGAATAAAATTCAACTTGGGTTTATTGGTGTTTTGTAACATGAAATAACTTATGCAGACGGTCAATTTATTTCTTACAACAGGGGTATCATATTTGCTATATGGCTCATGAAGAGGTCTAATACTTTGAAGAACTTTTAGTTCATATTTCTGCATTTTCTTACATTTTGCAAAATAATAATGCAACTTATCAGTAAGGATTGATTTTTTTCCTTAGAGTTTGATGTGGCACCAACAGTTAGCATCTTTCCACCTTTCCATAAGCTAGCTTTATTGATTCCTCACATACATAATGAGGTACAAGCTCACAGCTGTAAGGGACCAGTGATCACAAGTCATTGATCACAACCAATCAACCACTGATCCCTACAGTATGGAAACATACCCTAAATATAACTGATATTATTGGTTTTATGACTGTAAGTCCACAATATAACTACACCTATCCAGCTCTTGTTGTCTCCGGCATTAATAGTAGGGAAAGATTAGGGCATACACCTGTGTAGAAACTTTAACCTTCCATACGTAAGCTGGACAGCCATATAGTTATAGCAAGCACAGAACAAAGATAATGTCTTGTATGATAAATGTTTCTATAGGGAGAATTTCAACACCAAAGATGAGAGCTATATCCAGGTTTAAAACATTTTAAACAGGGGTGTGTTTGTATGAACACTTGGAGGGAGGGAAAATAAACACTCCCATCTAGCAAGGTCATTTTGGAGCAGATCTCAACAGGTTCTAACTCTTCAGCTATGAATGTTTAGAGTTTGAAAAGAGGAAATAATCCTCTGACAGGATGAAAATCACACTCCTGCTAAAATCAGCAAATACACAGAATAACAAGAGTGTCACAGGCAATCTGTTCACTGCCTCTGTGAGATCTATCCACCTATGAAGTGTCATGTTGCTACGTCTTATAGTTTCTGAGTTATAGGCTGCATTAAAGTTTTAGCACAGACACAGACGATGCAGTGATTACAATAGCTGGACGTTTTCTTCGAAAATAGTCAAGCTAAAACTTGTGGTCCATGAATACTTCTGAATCTATTCACACAACAATGAATTCTTACAATTCCTAATTAACATCAAATTAATGCAATATTATAACCATCAAAGAGAATGTTACATTTTGCAACCAGGTCCCAAGATTATAAAACTTATTATTGGACTCTGAGCTCAAATCTCATTACTATTCTTATGGATGAAAAGATAGAGCAGATTAACGTTTAAATACATAATTCAGATCAATCATCATGTCAGACTACTGTATAATCAATATTGTCTGATCTTTACTAACTTAGAAATATTAAGAGACAAGATATCAGGTTTGAGCTTTGAGATTGGCTTGCAAAAAAAGATTTACCTACAGACGTTTCTCCAAAGACTTATAGTATGCTGGGTTTTGCATGAATGGCCACAAGTTGCGTCAAAATCTAGTTTTTGCAAAGAACTTTTCTCAAATTTGCTCTTGGATACAATCTTTTCATAATAATGAAATGTTCCCATTTTTCCCAGTACCAGTATGACTCACTACAAAGCAAAATTTAGATAAACACAAACAATTACCTTCCAGGTCTTTAATCCAGGCCTAACTTTGAAATTTTTAATCAAGTGACTGCAATCCACCAAACACACAGATCCTATAAAAAAGGATATATCAAATACATCATTTTTGTTTAACATATCTGCACAGTTTGTTAATTAGGCTAGAAAGAAAGTAAATATTTATTTATCAAAGGTCAGGGTCACCTGGAGGAGGCATTGTGTTTTAAAAACACATCTTGTTTTTTCTAGAATACCTTTAGTGTAAGTACTTAATAGAACAGTTCTTATTCACAGAACTACCATAAACATGTATCAGTCTATAGGTCACACCTGTGTATAAGACACAGGAACAAATGCAGGAACAAAATCAGTAAAAATCCAGGGACAAAATACATTGAAGTGCCAAGCACAAATAATTTTATAACAAAGAAAATAGCACCCTGTTCTAGAGTGTAAACATCCCCTAAGTGTGGACACCAACTGCTAGACATCGATCCAAATAGCTCACCTTTGAGCTCTTCATGCTCAGGTGAGCTAAAAATGAAAAACCAGCGCCATTTGGATTGTTTTTGTATTAGGTAAGTACAATGAACAGATGATAATGACTCTTATGACAAGACCTCACTTCATTATCTCATCCTGCCAACACTTACAGTAATTTCTCAACACCTTGAGGTTCTTGTAATTAGCAGCACAAACAGCAAGGGGTAGCTTTTTCTAAACTTTCGTAAACATCTTGACTATGATGTGAAGGCAGAATATGTAATCAATGGGTTTTTATCTAAACATTATGAAGAATTCATTAACCTTCACCTATGTATATGCACTGATTTATGGTATAATGTTTTGGATCATCCTGATTCAATTTAGTGGTGAGGGGCCTTTTTCATATCAGAGAGTGAAACTAGTTTCACTGTTCAATTTTATCATAACCAAATAATGCCAAATAACCAAATTATTAAACACAAGATTACAGACAATGAATTTCTAAACATATTGGTAAACTTAAGCACATGATTGGTTAAAGGCCCATTAGCTTTTTTAATTTAGTAATGCAGAACAATTGATGTAATGATAGTAAGAATATAAAAAATATATTTTATTTGCTCTAAAACATATTTACGCAATGCCTTTCTTTAGCCACATCTCGTAGAAATGTTGTCAGATGCTTTTTCTTATTTTTGCAATATCATTGAAAAAAATACTGTGCTATATTTCTATATGTACTTTGTGTTTAAAAAAGAAACTTTCGGAATGTTTTTATTGCAAGTAAAAGTCAATTTCACTGATAAGATATTTTTCTTGGAAAAATAAGACCTACTTTAAATTTAAAATCCAAAATGCTAATGGGGTTTTAATTCTTACTTTATTCTTAGATGGTGCCAAAACAGCCTAGGGGTTTTAATTGAGGAAAAAGGGAAGAAGCTGGGAACTGGTAAAAGGGGGGGGGGAATAACACAAGAGGTAAATTTGGGAAATATTCATAATGCAAATAGGTGAAATAGACTTTTTGGGGAAATGTTGCTTTTTTCAAAGGGAAGAAGCTGACTATCAATGTCATTTTCTTGGTAGGACTAGATGCCAAAGGGCAACATGTAGAGTCCACTGTTATGAAAGCTTGTGACCTTTGAACTACAAGTATAAGTGATGTTCATGTTATTTCAAAATCCTTGAATGCGAATATTGTTTAACAATTTTGCCAAATTATTATCAAATACATCAATGCATAAGATACAGCCCAAGGAAAATCTAAACAGACTAACTAACAGACTAACCAACTAATGTACAGACACGCAACTGCCATTGTAGCGACTTTGTAAAGCTGACAGCAAGTGGGCTTGACAACAAAAAACAGTATAGGAATGCTGAAAAATGTGGAAGTAAATGAAATAATACCTTGAGTCTCCTGTAAGATAGCAGATATGACAGCTTCATTTTCAATAGGGTTCAATGATGTTGTGGAGTACATTACTTGACCTTTAACTTTCACAACTTCAAGAGCTCTCTTCAAAATAGCCTTCTGTTCTCTGTGAGAGAGACAACTGGGTTTATATATGTAGTTATAACTATACAAGTTGGCAAATATTCAATCAACATTGACACCAATCTAATTTTGACACAATTGGTAAAATTTGAAACATTGATTGACATAATTGGTAAAATTTGAAACATTGATTGACATAATTGGTAAAATTTGAAAAATATGCATGGACTCCGATGTCTTTAGTAGTACTAACCAGATGTATTCTATAGAACTGTTGTCGCAACAGTCAAACCTGTGTTAGTAGCCTACTCTGAATAATGACCAACCTGTGAATAAGGACCATTCTTTAACAAGAGGGCCAAGATGGCCCTATATCGCTCACATGACAATCACTGTTCACTCATTAAAACATTGTTTTGAACCGGTGACCTAGTTTTTGACCCCAGATGACCCATGTTAGAACTTGTCCTACATATAAATAAGACAAATATTCTGACAAAATTTGGTGAAGATCCAATCAAAACCATGAAAACTACAGCATAGACAAGGTTTTCCTAAGATTTGACCTCGTGACCTAGTTTTTGACCCCAGACGACCTATGTTCGAATTTGTCTTACATATCATTAAGACAAACATTCTGACTAGGTTTGGTGAAGATACGATCAAAATTTGACATCTACAGTGTTAATAACGTTTTCCTAAGATTTGATATCATTAAGACAAACAATCTGACAAGGTTTGGCCACGATCCAATTTAAACCATGACATTTAAAGCTTTTACAAGATTTTTACCTAAGATTTGACCTGGTGACCAAGTTTTTGACCCCGGCTGACCCATGTTCAACCTTGACCCACATATCATTGAGGCAAACATTCTGACAAGGTTTGGTGAAGATCCAATTAAAACTGTGACATCTACAGTGTTAACAAAGTTTTCCTAAGATTTGACCTGGTGACCTAGTTATTGACCCCAGATGACCCATATTTATACTTGACCGTTATATCATTAAAACAAACGATTTGACAAAGTTTGGTGAAGATCCAATAATAACTGTGAAATCTACAGTGTTAACATGGTTTTCATAAGATTTGACCTAGCGACCTAGTTTTTGACCCAAGATGACCCATGTTCGAACTCGTCCAAGATATTATGAAGACAAACATTCTGACAAGGTTTCATGATCATCCAACCAAAACAGTGACTTCTAGAGTGTTCACAAGGTTTTCCAGCAATTTGCCCTAGTGACCTAGTTTTTCACCGGAAATGACCCATTATCAAACTTGACCTACATATTATTAAAATAAACATTCTGACAAAGTTTCATGAAGATCCAGTCAAAACAGTGATTTCTAAAGTGTTCACAAGGTTTTCCCTTATTTGGCCCTGGTGACCTAGTTTTTTACCCAAAATGGCCCAATATCGAACTCGTCCGAGATTTTGTTGATATTAACGTTCTGACCCAGTTTTGCTAAAATTGGGCTAAAAATGTGGCCCCTAGTGTGGTCACAACATAAAGTTTGACGACGCACGACGCCGGACGCTGGACAGAGAGTGATCCTAATAGCTCACTTTGTCACTTTGTGACATGTGAGCTAAAAACTGCCATTGATCATTTTGAACAAAAAAAACAGTGAATGAAGGCCAGCAGTCCTGTCAATTAAGGCCACATTAAGGAAACCTTTGTACACAGATTTCACTGTATATGAAAACAAATCAAGAGGGCCAACATGGCCCTTGATCACTCACCTGAGAACCAAGGCACTATAATTAATGACCAGATAATATAGTTTCCATCTTTTTTTCCATTTTTACTTAGATTTTGAGATCAAAACCAACAATGAAGGTATAATACTGTTAAACAAGCTAAAACGTAGCAAATTTTCTAATCCAAGGGCCATTAACTCTTGAAGTTGTGGTCCGATTCCAACCATAACTAAACTAAGGTCATAAAAGATCCTAAAAGCTCACCTGATGAAAAATGAGAGATAATGGACTATTCATGTACTACTTTCATCAAAATAACTAAGGAGATTTTAATGGAGTTATCACTGAGACTAGACTACGCGTCATATTAACTTACTCATGCAAATTGAGGGCTGATTTATGAGTCCATAGATCTTGAATGGTGGTATTCTTTCTCATAGTGCCATCAGTACTGTAATAAAAAGATAAAAAATTCAACTTCAAAATATTCATGAGCAATTCTAAAATATCTATCTAGGGCGTACAATTCTTTTTCAGGCTACTAGTCCTGCTGGACAATGAACTAATAAGTTTTACTAGTTCTACATTAATTTCAACTTGTCAATTTCAACTTGATTTGTCGAGCCCTGCTATCATAAGGCTCAAAGACAGTACGTAAATTCATTTTACAAACTTTTTTAAATGTTATGCTAATATTTTATATTTCTGGACTGCAGTGATTTTAGAGAATTTTATCAACTTTCTCTATAACAAATCACACGAGTAATCTTATGCATCTCAACAATACAGAAAATTGACAAGGATTTAACTTTATTTTAATAGTAAAAAAAATGAAATTCACTGAAATTTCTTCTCTGTACATACCTTTTGTACTTTGATATTTAATTGTTAGAAACATTTGGGTTGATGAAACAAGAGGGCCAAGATGGCCCTAGGTCGCTAACCTGAGAACAAAGACACTACAATTGATGACCACGTAATATAGATTTCATCTCGTATAACCCGTTTTTAACATAGATTTTGATCAAAACTAACAATGACGGTGCTATAATACTGTTAAACAAGCTAAAATGTAGCAAATTTTCTACTCCAAGGGCCCATAACTCTTGAGTTGTGGTCCTTTTTCATCCATACGTTAACTTGTCCAAGACCTTAAGGTCATACTCATTCAATTCATTGTAAATATGATTAGGATCAGTGAATAAATGAAGGCGCTAGAATGTAAACAAGCTAAAATATAGCAAATTTAACTCTTGAAGTCCTAGTCTGATTCCGCCAATAATCAAACTTGTATGAGACTTTTAGGACATACACATTTACTGAAAATATGGTAAGGATTGGTGAATAAATGAAGGCGGCAGAGTGTAAACAAACTCAAATATAGCAAATGTTCAAAGTCAAGGGCCCATAACTCTTGAAGTTTTGGTCTGATTCTGCCCATAATTACACTTATCCAAGGTATTTTGGTTATACACATTTATTCAAAATATGATTGGGATTGGTGAAGAAATCAAGATGCTAGAGTGTAAACAAGCTAAATATAGCAAAACTCTTAAAATCCTTGTCTGATTTTGCCCCTAATCGTACTTAGTCCATACAAGTTTAATTAGATTGGTTAAGAGCTGTGGATGCTAGAGTGTAAACAAACTAATTTTGGACGAACGACCGACTACGTACGCCGGACATTCATCTATCCTAAAAGCTCACCTGATTAAAATTAAAGTAGGGAAATAGATCACTTAAGAAATAAGAACACTGAAGTGAAAATTTGTCATTTAGTGACTTTCCAGATTTAACAGAGGATGAAGTCCCCAGTCATAAACCTAGATAGAACCAGCCGCCTCCTTCAGTGAACTAACTGGATAACTTCCTCACATGTTAAGTATGGCTTTGAGTGGGTTTCCAACACAAAGCAGTAAAGGGGCCAGTGATTACAAGTCAGAGACCACCATCTATCAACCAGGGACCCCCCCCCCAAATGTACCTTCAGTCAAATTGCCTCACAACATTTAAACTTTCTGTCAACAATCCACTGATCAAGAGAAAACTATGTAAAACAGAACTAACTGATGATTACTGATTGATAAATGATTAATGATTGATGGATGATTAATGATTGATGGATGATTAATGATTGATGGATAATTAATGATCAATGTAATTAATGATTGATGGGTGATTGGTAGATGATTGATGGCTGATTAATGATTGATGGATGATTAAAATAATTGATGTGTAATTAATGATTGATCGATGTTTACTGATTGAAAGATGATTAATCATTGATGGATAATTAATTATTGATGGATGATGAATGATTGATGGATGATAAATGATTGACAGATGATGATCAATGGATTGTACTTCATATGTTACCTATTTAATAGATGATTAATGATTTATGGACATAATCAATGAATGATAGATTATTAATTGAGTTTTTTTTTATTTATTCATACTTCACTTACCTACATTTTACATCACAAATGACCCTGTCATATCTCAGCTCATTCTGATAAGTTTGCTGCAAAATAAGAATATTTGAAATTTAATTAAACTTAGGCAGGTTTATGCAAATATGGTAACTGTGTGAAAAGACGATACTATGAAGTTAAGGGTTAAAGCAAATTAAAACTTAACACTTTACTTTTCAAAAAAGTCACCCAACAGTATCTAGCTTATTAAGATCAAAGGAAATTTAGACAAAACTTAAAGAAAATGAAAAAAAAAAAACTTTGCATGATCACATGATCATAGCACATGATAACAGAAACATTTTAAGCGAAAGAAAATTGGGGGTTGACAAACATATTTTTCAGTTAACTTCAGTCTTTGAATTAATTTTTTGTGACAGGTTGCAGGACTATATACTTTATGAAAGAAACTCTTTAGAACTAGGTTGTCCCCCAAAAGACTTGAAGAAGGAAGACATTCCTTTCGTGCAGGGGGCAACCCACTAATTCGAGGACTGTATTTTCCATGAATTTGAATTGTTTGCTCCAAGTTTCTTCCAAGTAGGGCAGAACTGACCCTCAGTTCTCATTTCATTTCAAAATAAACACTATTCTGAAAAGTATTTACCTTATTACTCAAGTATAAATCAGGATATGTCCTGGCATCAAAGAATGTGTAGACAACTTTAGTACCCTGTGTCCATTGATAATGCATTTTATCAGTTGATCGGAATAAATCATTCAGGACAAGTAAACCACCTACAAAAACAAGTCGTACATAATCAACAGAACAAATGTTGAAATATTTGTGAAACACTTGTGTCTCTAAAATAGAGCAGATCGTAATTATTTCTCAGTTGAATGAGAAATATGAGAAAAATGAGAAAACAAGAAATGGGTCCTTAAGAGACAGATGCCCCGCCACATCACACTGGACACAAATTAGTGTTGTGTGGCAGACATTACGTGAAAACAACATAGAAACTATCAAATAACATCAGCATTTAGTTTAAATCTATTCCGAAATCAAATCATGCCGGACAAAGTTATGACCCCACCACAAACATCCACTTTCACTATATCCATAATAGGAATGCAAGAAAAAATTTCAACTATCCTATATGACCTTGACCTTTGAGGCAGAGACACAATTTTTACACATGACAGGCTGTATTGATATGATGAGTGTGAGTATATAAACAAGAGGGCCAAGATGGCCCTATATCGCTCACCAGATAAAGACTCTTAGAGAAAATTATCATGAGCCTTTGTGAAATGTGATCCACAGACAGGGCCAATTTTGACCCCAGGGTAATAATTTGAACAAACTTGGTAGAGGTCCACTAGATAATGATACATACAAAATATCTAGGCATTGTGGTATCGGCCAAGAAGATTTTTCTTATTTTCCTGTATAAGACTATATGAATTAAGTATCCCCTGGGGTGGGGCCAATTTTGACCCTAAGGCAATAATTTGAACAAACTTGGTAGAGGTCCACTAGACAATGCTACACACCATATATCTAAGCTCTAGGCATTGTAGTTTTTGACAAGAAGATTTTGTCCTATTGGTTGCCATGGTAACCAGAGTTTTTAATGCAATTAATTTTTTTTAACAACTTTGGTAGAGCTTCATGCAAGGAACATCCATGTAAAGTTTCGTTGAAATTTGCCCAACTGGTTCAGAAGGAGACGTTGTTTTAAGCAATTGTTGACGCATGTACACACGCAAGCACACATGCGGATGACGGACATCACGCGATCACTATAGCTCACCATGAGCACTTTGTGCTCTGGTGAGCTAAAAAGGAGACAAACAAACAAACAAATGATTTACAGACATGTAAAAAACCAGAGACAAAGTGACTTCACTGATAAAAAACTCTTATCATGGTCTTTGAACATTACTAAGGAATAAGGATACAGTAATACACAGTTTAAGGGAACTTGGTATAGTGATGATTCAGATACAGTGAAGCATTTTATCACCAGACATGTAATTCTTGATTTTATACTCATGGATAAAGTGAATTAATACGGACAAATGAAGTCATTGTTTGGGTCTTCAGTAATCATTTTAACCGTGTTCTACTGTATTGTAAGACTGTAAAAGAAAACACATGAAAACTTACTGTGTGCCTGTAAGGGATCAGAATTCATCATTTCAGCAACTTGACTAGCCATAAAACCAGGAGCAGCACACATATCAAGGACTGTGAAGTTAGGTTTTAAGTTCAACAGTATAGGAGGAAACATACTCCAAGTTTCCAGACGCTGTACTGTGTTCTGAAATAGTTCAATCAAAGTAGTGACATAGTTTAATCAAAGTACTGAAATAGTTCAATCTAAGTACTGAAATAGTTCAATCTAAGTGCTGAAGTAGTTCAATCTAAGTACTGAAATAGTTCAATCTAAGTACTGAAGTAGTTCAATCTAAGTACTGAAATAGTTCAATCTAAGTACTGAAGTAGTTCAATCTAAGTACTAAAATAGTTCAATCTAAGTACTGAAATAGTTCAATCTAAGTACTGAAATAGTTCAATCTAAGTACTGAAGTAGTTCAATCTAAGTACTGAAATAGTTCAATCTAAGTACTGAAATAGTTCAATCTAAGTACTGAAATAGTTCAATCTAAGTACTGAAATAGTTCAATCTAAGTACTGAAGTAGTTCAATCTAAGTACTGAAATAGTTCAATCTAAGTACTGAAATAGTTCAATCTAAGTACTGAAATAGTTCAATCAAAGTACTTAAAGTATTCAGGGGTACTGAACTTACATAGTCTTGAATGGCAACATTAAATGGGAATAATTTACCAATTGCATGGCGGATGTATAAATACATAGTACCTTGGTCTACATCAATATTCATGTGTGCTGAGCAAGTGATTGCTATGTATAGTTGAATTGTTGTTCAGTTTTGGAAACAAGAGGGCCACATTGGCATTTTATCGCTCACCTGAGAACCAAGGCCAATAATCAATGACCAGGTAATATAGTTTCCATCTCGTAAAACTCATTTTTACGTAGATTTTGAGATCAAAACCAACAATGAAGGTATAATACTGTTAAACAAGCTAAAACGTAGCAAATTTTCTAATCCAAGGGTCCATAACTCTTGAAGTTGTGGTCCAATTCCACCCATAACTTAACATGTCCAAAACCATAAGGTCATACACATTCATTGTAAATATGATTAGGATCGGTGAATAAATGAAGGCGCTAGAATGTAAACAAGCTAAAATAAAGCAAATTTGCTAAGTCAAGGGCCCATAACTCTTGAAGTTTGGGTCCGATTCCATCCATAATCGAACTTGTCCAAGATCATTTAGTTATACACACCTACTGAAAATATTATCAGGATCGGTGAATAAATGAATGCGCTAGAGTGTAAACAAGCTAAAATATAGCAAATTTTCAAAATCAAGGGCCCATAACTCTTAAAGTTTGGGTCCGATTCCATCCATAATCGAACTTGTCCAAGATCATTTGGTTATACAAATTTACTGAAAATATTATTAGGATCGGTGAATAAATGAATGCGCTAGAGTGTAAATAAACTCAAATATAGTAAATTTTCTGAGTCAAGGGCCCATAACTCTTGAAGTTCTGGTCTGATATTGCCCATAATCGAACTTGTCCAAAATCATTTGGTTATACACATTTACTGAAAATATGATTAGGATTGATGAATATATGAATGCGCTAGAGTGTAAACAAACTCAAGTATAGCAAATTTTCTAAGTCAAGGGCCCCTTGAAGTTTTCGCCCGATTCCGCCCATAATCGAACTTGTCCAAGATATTTTGGTTATACTCATTTACAGAAAATATAATTAGGACTGGTGAATAAATAAAGGCGCTAGAGTGTAAACAAGCTAAATATAGCAAATTTTGTAATTCAAGGGCCCATAACTCTAGAAGTTATTGTCCGATTTTGCCCATAATCGAACTTTCGGCTAAGTTCGATTATGGGCAAAATCGGACAATAACTAGACATTGTGGCCATATAGATTGTGAGCAAGTTTAATCACGATTCATTAAGAGCTGCGGATGCTAGAGTGTAAACAAACTAATTGTGGCCGGACGCCGGACATTCAACGATCCTAAAAGCTCACCTGATGAATCAGGTGAGCTAAAAAATCTAAAAACTAAAATAATAGTTTTTGTTTATTTTTCCTTGAGGGAGGGAACATATCATCTACTTTCAGATATGCCTTAGCATTTCATATAAATGCTAAACAGTCAAGAAGAACATACAAAAATATTACAGAGTCAAGTATATAATAAAGACAATTAGTATATATGAGATTAGCTCATCATCAGAATGAATATTCATTTTCATTTAGTGAAACAATACACAATAGAATCATCAGTTCGTCACTCATCATCCCTATGGCCAAATATATATATATCTGATTTATACTAATATCCCCAAAAATTACAGTATTCAATGGTTGATTGACATTTTCTAAATTTTTTTTTAGATCTAAGACATATCTCATATGAGAAAAAATAGCGGAAAAAAATGACTTCAACCAAACAATATAGGAATGGCAGAAAAAGTAGATCACCTTTTTATTCCAAACCATTTATTAACAAGACACTGTCTTCTATTAATGTATATATCCCAGAAGAGATACTTGCAACAGGTTTTGAATCTAAAAAGGTCAATGTGTGAAGTAGATGCAAAGTTTCAATTGTGATTTTTATTTAGGTAAAAGATCTAGTGTTCAATAAAAACGTACATCCACTGTGGCATGGTTGATAATAAATTTCAAATCTAAATGAGGTCTATATATGAAACTAGAAGCAAAGTTTCAAACATATATAACTGTCCTATATATTCCATATACACCAAAAATATGTGATAACAACCAAAATCAATACAAGAAATGGTGATATATATTGTTAACCAAGATATCACCATTGATACTAGATGAAATAGTATAATCTAGTTTTTGGAGAAATAATCCATTTGAAATATGTTACATCAAGGTTGGATGATATGGAATGACTGGAGATGGTCCGAAGCAACAACTGTATAAGTCACAATGTACATGTATCAAAGTGATAAATGAAAATGTCAAACTAATCTTGTACAGACCAACAGACAAAAGGGCAGACAAGTCACTAAATGCGTCACATTAGTAGCGCTCAGGGTATAAAAAGTAATTATTAATACAGGATATTAAATTCGTGTAGATTCCATCTTGAATTTATTGAACAAGTTGAAGTAAACAGTATGAAGCGAGCCTCTGGTGAGCTTCATGCTGTTCTATTCAACAAGTTGACTAAATTCAAGACGGAATCTACACAAATTTAATATTTTTTTTATCACATACCCTGAAAAATACGGCGAAAACCAACATACCTGTTTGATATTGCTACTAATAACAAAAGAGTGACACATGCGTAATAAGGCTTTTTAATCAGGAGCACAAACATAGTTCCATTATGAAACATCATAAATAATAAATGTGTGAACATATCTAACGATATAAACAGTATCTTTGCTTATTCAAATTGTTAAAATCAATTCAACATTACTCCTGTGAAGTAATAATTTTGAAAAACAAGTATAAATCAATGTCTATGCTTCAGCAAGTTTGTGACGTCATTTACATATTATATGCACGGCCATGCTATACCGTTTTTACAGCACGGCCAAAACAGCACAGGTATGTGATAAAGTTATATAATTATACAATACGCCTAGAGAGACTTCACAAAATAGTTCGATACAAACTAAAAAGTGACAAATATGATCAAATGAGAAATGAATCAAATTATAGAATCTTTGTTTTGGAGTAAAGGTGTAAAACTGATTAATTCCACAAAGATGGCCATGTTCAAGTTGAAGAGCTACTTCAATATATCAATTACATAAACAGTAAAGAAGCTGTCCAACTACCAAGGTGGATGGTTCTATCAAGGTGTATGTCTGTGGTCTGTCTTTATCATAAACACCGGCGAAGTCAGGATATGACCCAGGGCATTGGTTTTACATAAAACCACAGCCCAAAAATAACTGTAACACATACTCATCAGTCTGATACATTAGCCATTATCAGTTTATATTACCTGCATTTTTTCTGTCCTCAAGAATGTATCGAATTCTTTCAGTCCCAGGTATTTGTCCATTTCTTCTTTCGGTATGTTCAGCGACCAGCCAAGTTCTTTTGGATACCTGAAAGTCACAGAAATTGTATCACAAATAACAATGTTAACATTTTTATATGTTGTTTAACGACCCATTCAACAGCTAAGGTCATTTCAGGGAAGCACCAGAGGGGATATGTTAGTAACCTACTCTTACTCCAAATAGGTTTTTTTGGTTTTTTTAATGTGCCCAATGTAAAGCATCGATACATGCATCACCCTTTGTCTGTGAATTTCTAGACCCAGAACTTGGCTTCACAGTTGGAATCTGACCAATTTGGGAGTTGGAGCCAAGATTCAAACCCACAAACTTTCGTTAAGTAGTCCAGCCTCCAGGGCGTTACCACAAGACCATGAATCCTCCCACTCAATAATGCACTATCATGATTAATGATGTTAGTGAAACAAAGAAAAATGAAATATCAACATAATGTATTAAATAATAATATTTGTGTAAGCATGTTGAATTGTAAACTTTCTTAAAACATTCCATTCAGAAGTCAATGTTATTACAAAACTCTGTTTATTTACCCAGACACCTTAAAGATTTTCATAATTTGGATCCTATTAAAACAATCAAAGGCCTGAAGGCCTGAAATGACATGAATTTTGTGGTGATGCAGGGATATCTCTGAGTCAATACAAAACTGTAGGCTACTGTTTTTTCAATCAAATATTATAGTACAAGGATCATGTTGCCTGTTTATAAAGAGTTATTTCACCACATGAATTATCAAGGTCTTGTAAGATATCCTTAATATCAAAGAACTCCTAAGTCTAGAAACCATGAAAATATACACCAATCGTGTTCATCAGGTAGTTTAATTTAGCTGTGTTCATCAAGGCCGTGATATACCAATTAAAACTTTTTTTTTAAACGATGGTCTTATACCACGCAGGAATTCTTTTTCTTTATGCAATATTTAATGTTATACAGTTGAAACTCATTATATCGAAATCGCTTATATCGAAATCCCGCTTATATCGAAGTAAAGATAAAGTCCCGATTTTTATCCTTCTTATTACATATTAAAAAAACGCACATATATCGAATTCGTGGTTCTCGATATTTTTATATATCGAAGTAGATTTTCGGTCCGAACCAAATATTTTCAACTATAAAGTGACCATCAATGTCGAACCAATTATGTCGCCAACTTACAAAAGAAATGTTCGCACATTTTCCGCAAACAAACACTTACAATTTAAAATCGATATTTAATTATTGACAGCTGTATAAACATGTTAGTGTCCATTCTCACGATTATAAAACTGATACAAACTTTTCGTTGATGAAACGAATTATTATTAATGCTGCTATACGCTCATTTGAAACTATCTTATGCATGTAAAGCAAAACATATATATCGAAAGTACCTGTATAAGTACCGGTATAAATGCCGTATTCTTACAACCCGTTACAATCCCGTACACTAAATAACACGATTACGTTATTATTACGACACACTGACTTTAGCTCTAAAGTATCGAAATTCCTATATCGAAGTTCGTTTATATCGAAGTATTTTGGCAAGTCCCCCGAACTTCGATATAACGAGTTTTGACTGTATATATGAATATATTGTTCTGAACTGGAGAAGCAAGCAAGCCCTTCAACAAATATGTCTCGATCATTCGGACCACTGTTAGCTAAAGTATATTTCTTTATATCATTTGTGATTGTATACCTACATCGGCGTTTATCAAAAGAATATCAACTTTACAATCACATACAACCTACAAATCATTCAACGGGTGAATACTTTAGACACTACAACTCATGATTTGAGGCAATCATCTCAATCTGCTAAGCGGCCATATTGACATACATAAAATTCAGACCTGTTCTGTGCCATTCCCTATTAGCTAAGTCTCGATGATATAGAAACCTTGACGGCCACGGAGAAACTGAATCGTCAAATCTTGAATCAAGAACACACAATTTGACAAGAAAATAATAATTTGGCACTCACTTTTGGTGATAAATAAACGAGCATCCCATTTGTTTGACTGCTGTGGTATACATATTACAAATTTTAATCCTTCAGATGAAAATTTACTTCCCACGCCAAGGCAATTACATTGTATTAAATTTCGTCTAAATTTCTTTCTAGTCCTTTGCCAACGGTCAATTTAAAGCGCTATTTATAGACTGAATTGGGAAAACCATGTCGGTACTCATCTGAATATTTAGGGGATTATTCATTTAATCCAGGATGGAGATGATACTCAAAACATTGATACATTAAACCAGTTCAGGACGTATTTATAAGCAAAATGATTGCCTTTAAAAATGGGACCTAAACGCTACAAATAGAAAATCTATATAGTTACAGCACCGATGGTATTTGTTTACTGACTGTGTATGAATGAGTGTTTGGACTGCATGCAGTAGTGCTCTGTTAGAGAGTATGTGTAACAACAACAACAAAAAAATGTAGTTCAGTCTCGCCTTAAGCTATATAGAGAGCACTGCAGTGTTGAAATTCATAGTTTGCACGATTGCTATATGAGAAGAATTTACGAGTAAATTCATCTCATAAAAAAAACAAAAAAACACCAGTATTCATCAACTATTTTTGCAAAAAATATAGTTACCATGGTAATGGTGAGAGATTGACTGGTATCTTGTTACCAACTGTAAGCTGGTTAACAACATCAGCATACTTTGTTTGTACATATCTGGCCAACACTCGAGCTTGACTGGAAATAACAAGAAAAAAAGGTTAATACAAATACAACATCACTCCACATAAGGTTACATTTATACCACAAAATCCATTTTAACAATTTTCAAATTTTAACTAAAATGAATATAAAAAATCCATTTCTTAAACATATACCACAAACATTTTGTAAAATTTATCTTACCAATAAACCTTCAGACAAGTTCTGGCCTTTAAGCTACAAAACTTGATAGTAACTTCAGTGCACATGTTTCATTTTATTTTTTAGTATTGTGGCTGATCAGCTACCACTGCTTCACATTTCTTTGTTGTTTTTTCAATGGGGTTTAACAATGCAGCAACAACACACGGCAACTTTTCCAGTTTTAATGGTGAAGGTAGACCCCAGATGTACACCCAGATAGAACTAACATCCATCATTAAAACCAGCTAGACAGCTAGACAGCTCCCTCACATGAGAATTATTTTTTAGTCTTCAGTGGGATGAAAACTTCCCGTTTGAAAGGAATTCATTAAAACAAGAATTTTTCTTGCACTATTCTTGCATACTTCATGAACTATTCATGAAGTATGAATCACTTTTCAACAGAGGTTGTATTAGCTTAGGGCTGGTGATTACTAGAGAACATAACCACTCGACTACAGAGGTCCCTGCTTGATGATGAAAAGCATTTTCAGATCCTTAATGCTTATGAATTTATACATGACGACACAGACGACACTGATATAACTGTTCATAAACAACTTACAAACTCTGGTATTAGACCTGAGACAGAATGTCTATGAATATCCACATATTTAATGCTCAATAGAAGAGACCATCTCTAAATCTGAGTTATGCAGATCACGGAAAAGTCAAAGTTAGAGGGGTCTTCAGACAAAGATTTCTCCCTAAATATACAGACCAGGAAAAGTCAAGGTTAGTGGGGCCTCCAGACAAGGGTTCGCTTTTACCAAAATGTACAAAGAGTTCTACAAAGGTATTGATTTTTAAAAATGACAGAAATGTAAAGTTTAAGGCAATTTCAAGATTAAAAAGTCAGGGCTGGTAAGATTGCATTGCATTATATAATAGTATAATTTACCTTGGAACACCAGGCACTGTATCAACATGGGATGGACAAAGTTTAAAACTCTCCACCAAGCGAAACGACACAGGGGGTGGTGTAGTCATTGATTTGAAAAACAATTTCCATTCATTTTCAGGAACAATACCAATTTCCTGAAATATTCATATTGAAATATTTAGATGAAATATTTTTAATGAGTTAACTCAACTGAAATAATTGACTGAAATATATTATAATGAGATAGCCATACTGAAATTCTAAGCTGAAACATTAATTTTATTATGAAATATACAATATGTGAAATGTATTTGTTTTCTTACTGAAAATGATTAAACTTAAACAAGAAGACCATGATGGCCTTTAACGCTCATCGGAGTAACGATGTTTTACAAAGAGAGTCTAAGACGTACTAACTTACCTTGTAGAATTTTGTAAAAGCTTCAAGTTTCTCATCTGTATCTTTCTGTGTATTAATTTCCTGAATACTTGCCTTCATCTCGACAGCCAGAGAGGCAGCAGTGCTTTCCTAAATACAAACATTTAAAATAACGATGGGAACCTAACTTAGAAAGCAGTGTACAGTATAAGAGAATATAGGGTCTGGACAAGTTGAAAATATGCCGCAGTCATTAGACTGAATGAGTAGCTCTGACGTTATAAAGTCAATACAAACAGGAGTGCCAGGTCACAAAATATGCCTGTCCAGGGTCATAACTTAGAAGTGTCTGGGCCAATTGGCAATTGGGCTGTTTATCAAATTGACCAAGATCTCATGGCCATAAACATTTCCATAAAGTTTGGTGAGGATCCGAGTAAAACTGTTTGAATTAGAGAGCGGACACCGTTAAGGACACTCCCTGCCCGATGCTCACCCATCATGGGTGTTCCCATAATATGACCCATCTTTTAAATGAACATATAAAAAGTGAAAAACAAGAAGTGTTCGTGAAACACAGATACCCCCTTAAGGCCAACTGAATATTAAGATAGTAATAGTAAGACCTTAACCTATGACTTATTGAGGTATCTACATGTGATGACCAACCTCCCAACTTAGGCTAAATTGTTCCCTTGTTGCTGGTCGGACAAGGTTTGGTTTCAGATAGACCTACCAACCAACAAACCAACCAATGCAATACAAAACCTCTTTCTTCAAAAGGGGACATAACAATCTTCAATAAAAAAAACCTTAAGAAATATCAGTTCAAAACTTCTTGTTTGACAAGGAATTATCAACCTTGATAGTGTATTGGAGTAAATGTAATAATGCTAAATAATGTAAGTTTTATTCACAGAAAGTGAGAAATATTGTAGAACTGGTTTTATTCACATTAGTTTTATTTTCGCTAATATTCGCGAATCGAATACCTCGCTAATTCATAAATGTCGCGAATAAATGCTGAGTTTTATATATTCGAAATTGAGTATGTCCGAAAATACGCTACAAAATACCGAAACCGCTTTGAAATCTGTCACCAAAATAGGTGGCAATCTTAATTCGAAAATGACACTGTGTTTTTTTGTAAGCGAGTAATTAACAATAAAAGCGTCAGATCATTATCGTCTCATGACGAATTTCGATTAATTGATGCATCCCATTCAATTTTGATAGCCAATCAAAATCGCAAATGTTTACGGTTCAATAATTGAAACCACATCCAGATTTGATATCTAGTAAGAGATTTCAGGGCCCTAGCTGAACTTTAGGGGAAGGGGCCCGGGGCCCTCAGGTAGGGGAATTTTGCGTCATTTTGAGGAAAAAGGGGAATTTCAGGGGATCTTTTTCAACTGCCGTGTAACCCTGCAATAAGCCTTTTAAGCTTAAAATGGCTGTATTTAAATATACAACATACATTAATATACTATTAATCAAAGGTTAATAAATTAATATGAATCAGGGGAATTGTTTTCAAAAATAGGGGAAAAAAGTATATGATTTTAGGAGGGGAATGGGGCCCTGGATTTAATAACAAATTATTGTCAATCAATAACAAATTAATAGTATGATATTGTACCAATACAATGCAGAACACGTTAGAGATGGTTAACGCTGATAAAATATAGTTGATAAACACTATTTTTGGTTGTTCGACCAGGATTTTTTGTTGCTTGGTATTAAAGTATGATATTTAAACTTTGTAAATAACTTAGATCATCATTTTACATGTTTTTAGCATATGAAGCCAGAACCGATACCTTAAGAAAAGAATGGAGGTGCATATGTAAAACTTGATTAACTGGGCTGTGATACCTATAACAAGAGGGCCAAGATGGCCCTATATCGCTCACATGACAATCACTGTATACTCATTAAAATATTGTTTTGCACCGGTGACCTAGTTTTTGACCCCAGATGACTCATGTTAGAACTTATCCTACATATAAATAAGACAAAACATTCTGACAAAATTGGGTGAAGATCCAATCAAAACCATGAAAACTACAGCATAGACAAGATTTTCCTAAAATTTGACATTGTGACCTAGTTTTTGACCCCAGATGACCTATGTTCAAATTTGTCTTACATATGATTAAGACAAATATTTTGACAAGGTTTGGTGAAGATACAATCAAAACTTGACAACTACAGTGTTAATAAGGTTTTCCTAAGATTTGACATTGTGACCTAATTTTTTACCCTAGGTGACCCAAATTTGAAATCGTCCTTAATGTCATTAGGACAAACGATCTGACAAGGTTTGGCCAAGATCCAATTTAAACCATGACATTTAGAGCTTTTACAAGATTTTTACCTAAGATTTGACCTTTGGACTTAATTTTTGACCACGGCTGACCCATGTTCAATCTTGACCCATATATAATTGAGGCAAACATTCTGACAAGGTTTGGTGAAGATCCAATCAAAACTATGACAACTACAGTGTTAACAAAGTGTTCCTAAGATTTGACCTGGTGACCTAGTTATTGACCCCAGATGACCCATATTTGTACTTGACCTTTATATATTTAAAACAAACAATTTGACAAAGTTTGGTGAAGATCCAATCATAACTGTGAAATCTACAGTGTTTACATGGTTTTTCAGAAGATTTGGCATAGCGACCTAGTTTTTGACCCAAGATGACCCATGTTCGAACTCGTCCAAGATATTATGAAGACAAACATTCTGACAAGGTTTCATGATGATCCAATCAAAGCAGTGACTTCTAGAGTATTCACAAGGTTTTTCAGCAATTTGCCCTAGTGACCTAGTTTTTCACCCGAAATGACCCATTATCAAACTTGACCTACATTTTATAATAAACATTCTAACAAAGTTTCATGAAGATCCAATAAAAACAGTGATTTCTAAAGTGTTCACAAGGTTTTTCCCTTATTTGGCTCTGGTGACCTAGTTTTTGACCCCACATGGCCCAATATCTAATTCGTCCGAGATTTTGTCGATATTAACGTTCTGACCTAGTTTTGCTAAAATTGAGCTAAAAATGTGGCCCCTAGTGTGTTTACAACATAAAGTTTGTGTTTACAACATAAAGTTTGACGGCGCACATCCCACGATGCTGGACGAAGACTGATCCTAAAAGCTCACCCTGTCGCCTTGTGACATGTGAGCTAAAAAGGCCTCAGCATTTATTAGGGCTTTCTTTGGATATTTATCACATTCAATATTGATGTTGTTTGTTGTCGTCTGTCAGTTACAAAAAGTAACATGTACACATATATTCAGTTAATAAGCTGAGCTTAAGTCCATTGTTACCTGATACAATTATTTTCACAGCTAACAGCATCTATTCATTTAATATCAATAATAAAGTTGTTCACTGGTGAAGAGTTGTTAAAATATGATGGCATCCAAAGCTCGAGAAAGGTGGTTTAGGCTGTACTCAGCTGTTTGAATGGCCAAAAAAGGTCCAAAAAGTGAATGAACAAACATACATTGACTGTTTAAGTCCTGCAGGAAGAGTGTCCATCAAAAAGAAATTTACACCTGGTAATCCATGAATTTTACTGTTTAAAAGCGTGAATATCTGTCATCATGTATCATTACAAAAGATCAAAAACAGTCAAACCATTCTACACCCAAAAATTCACAAGCTGTCTTAGTGAGAGAGTATCATTCTAAACCAAATATTTAAAGTTGTACAACTGAACTTATCACAGCTAACAATTTAACTCACTTGTAAGCAATATTCCTTAATGCTGAGGTTTAAATGCAATAGTAGAAATATAAAAAAATACCACAGTAATCTTGGGTCCTAGCTTCTTCTTTGCAGCTGCAGGCCCCTTGGATTGGAGTGTGGACGTCATTGTTACCTAACAAACCTGAAAAACGTTGTTCACAGAAATTGATAACTGACTCCTGTGACAGGCAAAACCAACATTAATAAGACAGTTTTTAGATCATCAAATTGTCCCAGTTACAGGGCTCGACACTAACAGTGGTCCGCTAGCCTAAGGCTACTTGGGCTACCTATTTTCTCCAAGGACTACCTAGGCTTTAAGCCTGGGGCCACCCTTAATTAATTGTTTGTTTGCCACTTCCGACCCACACTTTTTGGGTTGGGTCTGTAGGTAGGTAAATTCTTTTTTTTCTATATACAGTTGAATCTCGTTATCTCAAATTTCTAGGGACCGTGAAAATTAGTTTGAGATAACCGAAATTTGAGATTAACAAATACTGTATAATTATATATCTTTTAAAGTATTTGTGTACACGAACGTACAGTAGCCTTTATTTAAAATTACAATGCATGTATGATTAAGTTTCATTTGAATAAAATGTGCATACGTAGAGAAGAAACAAAATACTTATGTATCTATTCATAATACATTTGTAATTAATATCAACAATTAATGTCCCAACATAAAATACTTATTAACGAAATTTGTTGTAAGAATTCGAAAAAAACGGAGCGTCTAGCTTTACATATTTTCGGATGTGTACGCATTCCGTACATAATGTAAGATGAATGTGTTTGTTGCAACGTCGATCATGCTTTCAGAATTAATTATTTTTATCAAGCTAAGATCATTCTACTAATATTGGAATCCAACACTGTCATAGGTAGCAAGTAATAGTACTCAATTTTCAAGTTAAACCTACGAGTATCCTAGTATTCGGATACTCACAGCAGCCGAAGTTATACGTGGTGCGTATTTGTTTACCTTACCTACCATAATTTTAGTTAAGTCAAATACCAGGTATGATTATCATGGTACACTACACGGACCCTTTAAATTGTTCAATTAGCAAAATGTCCTGAAAGGTGTGAAAGCGTCCATTGTTCGCTGATCTGCTCCAACTTTGAGATAAACAACTCAAACTACATGCTAATTAGAGTCACAGGGACAAAAATTTAGTTTGACATAAACAAAATTTTGAGATAAGTGAATTGGAGGTAAGCGGGTTAATCTTATATAGAGAAAGAACAAAAAAATCGGGACCCAACGAAACAGTTTGACATAACCGAAATTTTGATATAAGCGAGTTTGACATAACAAGATTTAACTGTACTATATAATCGCCTACAAGACAATCCCCATATATAAGCTTGTCGTATATACAGTACGGTTTGGGTGATTTGTCCAAAAATCACGTTTGTAACCGGCAATTTATCGCCCATAGCCGCAATTTTCTTAGCGACATCGATCTTGAAAAAAACACGAGAATCACTGCAATGTTACTATTCCCGCGTTTTATGACATTTTATCGCCTACGTCTAAACCGACTCTGAAGTAGCTAAAATGATTGTGAATGCTTCTTCTACTTTCCGCTTTCTGTTCATTTTCCGAAAACAGTCACATGGGTAACATAATTCAGGATTTGACACTAAATCCGTCGGCATAAGACCGACAGAAATTCAGGCATCTGATTAAATTTTGTCAAGTAGGAATCCCCATTCTTGAAGAAAAAACGGCGAATTGCTAAGCAAATTTGTAAACCGTGTAGCTATGTTTTACTTATGCAGCGTACAGGGCGAGAATCATTATTAAGACCGATTCGCAGTTTCTCATTTTACTTATGTAGCTCGGTGCTCTAATCAATAAAACCAGCCTACTGTTTACATGTATTATTACTTCGCGCAATAATAAATAAAAGCTGACAGATTAACTGAAAGCTCATCAAGTATTATTAAGTTCTCAACACTTGTTCATTATAACTTATGTCAATGCTAATTTTTCACACATATCAGGTAATAATTGTTCACAAAAGCACAATTAAATAATGTGTAAATTACAAGAAATTAGTATGTTTAGAGTTGAAGGTGGCCAGTATATGGAAGACGAGGCGACATTGCGTATCACCGGGATTGGAGCGATCATCGTCGCAATCCACCACAAATTATTGCCCTTCAGTGGTGATGGTCATCGTCGCTCTGAATGCGACGGCTAAAATTCAAATCGCCGCGTTGAAGTGATTTACCTTTACGGACAAATCACCCGAACCGTACTCTATATACTTATGGGATGTCGACGGGATAAAGGATGTCAAATAAACAAATGTAAGCTTGAAGTCACGAGTGTCAAAGAACCCAAATGGCATTTGACTTAGATTCATGAAAGAAATATTTTTAAAACACAGTTAAAAAGGAATAAAAAAAAATGCATTAATTTTTTGGTAAAAATCTTTTGGACCGGCAGATTCTTGATGGATCGGCCAGAAGCGGCAAAGAAACAATCTTTTAATTTAGGCCTGGGTATCCAGTCGGGCTATCTAAAAATAAAATTTGGGTGACCTGAATTCTATAATTTTCAGTAAATCAAATAATAAAGCTTACAAACTTTCGTTAGATCTGATGTAACCTGTATAACTTTGTTAAATACATTTGTGAAAGTCTGACATTCATACTTGTCTTGTATTCTAATAAAGTGCACTCTAAGTCTAATAAAATGACCAATATTTTAATTTGCAAGGACTTCCTCATTTTCTATGCTAGTAGTCCTGCCAACTACCTCTTGAAAAGGTTAGTGTCAAGCCCTGAGTTATTACAAAGATTTATTCATAATGTTGTGATACAAGGTACTAAACTACTTCATGTTAACTGTTAATAAGTAATAGTAAATTTATGAAGTTGACTTCTTTTGAGAATATTCATGACTCACATTATAATTTATAGGAATAAATCAAGTTTTCAAACCAGAAATCATCAACAAAGATAAAACTAGTTGGACATTTTCCAGTCTAATTTTACGAGAATGCAAATTAAGAAACATGAAGTATTTTATATAAAATATAAAACGCGCAACATATTAGTTATCCGAATATTTTGTCCGGTTACTGTGTTATTACATTTAGAACATGTGCGCAAATAACATGACTTGCATTACAGCCTGCATTTTAACGTAAGAAACGAATCGATTAAATTTAACATTTAAGACTTAAAACAATGTAAAAAAACTCACACTGGCAGTCGATTTGTGAATAGTATGATTATGGAATTACCCACAACAATGAAAATGGTAAAGTTATCGTTCTTGACAGGTTAAGATTAAAGTTCCGTTCTATACGTTCTACATTTGTTTTTTAATTGATCAGTCCCTGAAATAATGAGAGAAAACTAATTTAATAATTATCATGGCCAGAGATGTATAATACACGTCTCTGTCATGGCCAAGACCTTATTTACAATATAAATTATATATTATCATGGCCAGAGATGTATAATACACGTCTCTGTCATGGCCAAGAACGTATTTACAATATAAATTATTATCATATGGCGTTATAAACCAATGAACAACAGATTTTGAATATTTACATGGACAAATTGAGTAAGATGTAAGATAAAAACCTTCTTCAGACCAGGGATGCTATATATAGCATACCTGTTTAGACCATGTAATAATATAAGAGTTATCTTTAACATATCGGTGATTACAGTCATTTCTATTCATTAAGATTAAATTAAATAGAATTGTTTAAACAACATATACTGGATTGTTTAGAAAATTCCATAATATAATAATGAAACGAAAACCACTGCAGCATGTATTTATTATCAAAGTGCCGAAAGCACTGGGGTACGTATTCACTGCTGATTAAATGTTTTCTAACGTAATTTCCTGACTTTAAGAAATTGAGGACAATATATAACGTTAGGTCAGTCATTGGTTTGTAATATTACCAATACTATATATACAGATATGACAAATAAAGAAGCACATGCATGGTCATACCACCTGCATGTTAATGGTTTGAATATCTAATTTAAAATTATGGAGAAAAAGAGCTTTTAAAGGGTAGACTTCAATAACAGAACTGTACAATGTACATACAGGAAAGTAAGTTAATTAGGTTTTAAAAATAAGTGTCTCAAATGATAGAGTCACTTACGTTACAAAATACAAAAAAACTGTATATATGATCAATAAATAATTAAGTTAATGCTAAGAAATCAAATTGTGCGTTCATCATTTTAAGCAGGCACTTTCAAGTTCCCTTCTGCATGATTATGTTCATGGCAATGTAAATTTGACATTCAAATTTTAAATCAAATACGTATATGTCTTTCTTGAGAACTATACTTTATAAGTACTCTGGACAATTTTTCTGTATTTAAATCCTGTAAGTTCAATATGGTGTATACATACTAAAAGGAACCAGAGGAATCTATGAGTATTTTAGGTGTAGTCACTGTAAACTAATTCATTTTACAATTCTATCTAGGTTAATTTGTACATTCTTGATGTTAATGAGAGCATATTTTTTTATCTGTCAACCCCGATAAGCAATTGATTAACTGTGCTTATTATCTAAGGCATATATATATATATAGTTGTAAATCCCATTCTCTGCAGTGAAGACCTGTTTCAAGTCACGTGATAGGTTTGTTGATATGGTGTATATCTTTAAGGCGTAGGGATACACAGTATCATATACTTAATATAATTTACCTTTGAAAGAATGCAAACCATGATATACGAAATTGGAACCTCATAAAGTAAAAAACAAAATAGTGTTTCATAATTAGCAACCTTTTGAACTATTTTTGTAGTGTTTAAACAGGAAGTGAATGCATTAGGTTTTTACCTCCGGTGCACTACGCAACGAATACAAAAATCGAGAAGGTTTTCTAGTCAACTCGTGCCTCCTTCATCTACTCGCACGTCATTTGAGTAACCATAATCATATAATTAAATAAATCCACTGTAAAAAGTCCATTGCAATTAAGTGATTTGAAACAAATACCATACTTGGTTGGTCTTCTATAAACCAATATCGCACGTAATTTACATATTTTTTAAAAACGATAACCACTCTGTATGTAGAAATATATATTACAACAATTAGCCTTTAAATAACCCACATTAGGTGTAAGTGAATAATGCAGGGAATCGTGCCTCAGATTTTTAATATCGTAATTCGTTCATTATGTCTTTAAATACATTGAACAGCTACTATATAAGTTACATGAGGGTAATAAGGACACAACATTGGTCACATTACGTTGTTGACTCACCTAAATTTATAGGGTAGATTTTACCTCTTGTTAGAGTCAACCACTTCCAGGCTACGAGTATTTGAATTAAGGGTTATGTCTAATTTTGGCCAGGGTTCGAAATTGACTAAATTACTATATTTCTTTCACTCTAAATGCATGGTCTTTACATAAAAATAAACTAGTTTTTTTGTTAGCTTTGACTTGTTTATCATTTCTCTTATCTATTGTCCACCTTGATCATTATCTGTATACTCGTAACTTGTTTAAATTCTTAACTATCGTGATATATTATAAACGCAAGTAAAACATCAGTATCATCGAAGGCAGCGATGTAAATTTGGGATATATCAATCTACGATTAATCCCTTGTATTTGCCCGTCTGCGTGCTTTTTCTACTGGCAAATTTAATATCATTGAATGGATTGAGAAAATATGTATCACAATAAACTTCAGATAGAACTTGTAATCATGTATACAAAGCTTGCCAACAACAATTCTCTCTGTGTTTAAATTTTGTCAAGTTACCCTAAACATGACAATTCTTCTAGCCTTTAGCAAAAAGTATCAGAATCATTTAAACTGCAAGAAGATTAGAACAGTATTATTATTGTCAAATATCGATAAACCTTGCACGAAACCATGCCAATAATTGGCTGAGAAGGCGATTAAAGCTATACGTAATATGTTTTTTCCTCTAGCTAAGTAAAACCATTTAAACCAGGCATCTTCTTGAAATTTGTTCAAGTCATTACTGTACAACAACAGCCGATTGATCTTAAAATGCTACTGGAAAATCTGCATCCATGGGAAAGTGTTCGCATACCATTTAAGTTTACTGAACATAAATGCACGATAAATGCATTCATTTCGCGAGATTCGTTTTGTTTTGAACATGTTCTTCACATAGCCTCAAATGCAATTTAAATATGTCATGTACTGGAGATATTCCCACAACTGTCAGTGGTTAAAACTGCATGTGTATTTTAGTTTGTTTAAAACGTTTTATATATCACTTCATAGCATAGACAAAACACGATTGAATGACTTGATATACTACTATTACTGTGAAACCTTTTATTAAAACTTAACCAGACTAATAAAATGTTACTTAAAGTGTAATGTATGTTAAAGGACTTGGCGGGATATTTTCCATGTCGTTGACATATTAGCCATGAACAAGGTACACTAAGATAGAATTTATATCGATGAAATTTGTACCGCCGTTGGTGAAAACGGCAGCGACGTATTGCGGGAGAACTGAGCGGCAATATTTAAGTGTCTAGATATGTGATCATCTTCTCTGAACATTTAATTTCGGGGACAATACACAACATAGATCATTCAGTAGATTAACACAGTATTAAGTATTTAGTGGTTTGCGACAAAATGCATGCCTCTCGATTATGTGTTAAATAATTTGAATTTTGAATAGGAAACTAATAGTGTGGGAAATGTGTTGTAACGAAGCGCTATAGATGTTATTAAATAACTATAAATAAGTAAATAAATTCAACTCATTTGTACAAGTATGGAAAAAAGTGGATATAGAAGGAGACAGAAGTGCACCAGCTATGAAAATGATGGACATAAATGCGCAAGTGCTAGTACAAAAGCGAGGAAAAGAGCCACATCCTTCCGGAAACCGTCATATTATGCAATGGAACATGATCATATCAGCGACATGCGACCACGTACATCAAGTATGCCAAGCAGAAACACGTTCCGGAAACCACATCTACAACACACACACCACAATAGCAGCAAAGATTCCGACCCTGATGTAGATATAATAGTCGTCAGAGCATTCGAAACAAATTCCAAAGGTGTTATATTACACAGAAAAGACTCTATCCGCTCAAGGAGTAGCAATAGTGTGTTTTCGTCCGAAGGTGAATGTCCACATTTGTCGGAATCCTCAAGAAGCTCAAGTACCCAGTCTATAGCTGCAGCATCCAGTTGTATTGCTTATAAAATACGAATTGTGGGGATTTCAGCTGTTGGAAAAACAGCGATTGCTCAACAGTTCATGACGTCTGAATATTTAGGTGGATTTAACACGAGTACAGGTAAGGATTAAATGGTCTAATATTGACTCATTATGTTCTGCTCCTTCATTTGTTTGAATTCATTTCGGGTACTTTGTTTTGATCATAATGAAACTACGAACATATTATGAATGAAATAGTAAACTTCAAGCACCGGCTATGTATTACATTATGTGAATAAAAAAGGTTCGAAATTGTAACCAAATTCTTTTTTTAAGCGAATATAAAAATGATACAGTCATTGGCCATCACTGATTTTGAAAACAACAACTCTGTCCAAATAATAATTTTCACTACTATACATGTATTGAAATAATGAGCCCATGTATAGTCTCTTAAAATTTCTCATTTTGAATATCATGATAAATCTGCTCGGGTTTCAACGCTTAATGATATGAATACTAAATGAGGTTTTCTCTAGCGCTCATAATTGGTTTTCTTAATAATGCTAGGATACTGGCACAAATTTCTAGCGATGCTCTTGATTAAATTATTAAAAACAATCCTTTCGATTTTTTAAATAGAGAACATAACTCATAACCAAACGAATACAACTTTAGGCTGTTAAAATAATACAAAGAGCAATAGAAAGCTTGCAGCTTATGACAACCGCTTTGGAAAGGTCAGTTCCATGTTTCGTAAACATTCATTGACGTATACACACAACAGTTCCTGAATCTGACGGTGGTGTTTTCGCGGACAGTTTAAAAGTTTATTGTGCTTTGCTTTGATATTATTTTGAAACGTTTTGTGTCACAGGAATGATAAAATTAGAAGAAAACAATTTTGAACAGAAATTAGCTTCATAATATATTAGTGATTCAACTTGAATGCAATGCATTACAACACATGGGCAAGAAGACCTATTTAACACTTTGGATATTCCCCTCTTCATGTTTGACAAACTAAGCAAGGAATGGTCGAATTCACAATCGACATAAACTATGTTACAATAATGAGAAGTACAGAGTTGATGAGATTTAGTTTGGGTATGCGCATTATTTTCTTACCGTGAGTTATTGCCCACATGTTCATGTAATATATCTAGCTACTAAAGACTGAAGAAGTGATGGTAGCGTCCATGGGGCTCTTCAAACATTCCATTAAACCTCAGTGTTTTAAGCATAAATGATAACCAATCAATAATCCAGTTTGTGAGAGATATACAGCGTTTCTTTCATTTTTATTATCTATTATTTGCACTTGATAAAAAGTTAAAAACAGATGCTAGTAATGGTAAGCATAAATGGTGGCAACAAAGGAGACATCCCTCAATTAACCTTTATGCATATTCAGGAAACGAATCCCGTCAGGTAAAATTTAAAAAAGCATTAAACTCATAATGAAGTGTATAAAACAATTAGTATGACAATTGATTACAATATTCTAACACATTGGTTATCAGATAACTAAAGGAACGTAGCACAAGAAGTTTACGCGAGTACATATACTCTGAAAATGGATTAATCGGCGCATGTCACAATAAGGCTGGCTCACGTCCAGTACTCAACACACAAACTCTACTTAAACCCGCTATGTGTTGAGACTAGAACACTAGTTCAAACTTATCCATGGCAATGTTAGTACATTTTTTTCTACAGTTCTAATGCAAAAAAGGCAAATTACCCGCGCTTGATGATGACCTTGGAAACTAAGCGAAGTAGTAAACCTGAAGAGTTTTCTTAAATATGACCGTTCATTTACCACTTCATGTGCCACTCTCTGTTTATTGCGAATACATAACAAAATAAAAGTAGAATTGATATACTATAATGGTGTGTGGGTATAAGCAATAGCTATAGAAAGTAAATACATGGACGTCATGATTAATTAACTGAACGCCATGTAAAACATGAATGTCAAAGATTCAGATAGTGAAATACAAATGTACATGCATTATTGTAACGGTATTTCCTCCTATGTCATCGTTTTGAAAAAGCGTCCGTCGACCTATAATAAATTACAGCACAGAAAATAGTACAACGTGTTGTATACGTATGCATTGCAGACTTTGCAGTTTCGATAAAAGTTGGAGATATATTGCATGATTCTGCAAAATTTGAAAGCATGGGAAATATTTCAGTGTTTTTGGCAATTAAAACTTATAAGTATGATTGTAGCAACGTTAAATGTCACATTTGACGTTATATGTCGCAAGGCTGACGCTAAATGTCGCAACCAACGCTAAATGTCGCAAAATCGCCTGACGCTATATGTCGCACCTGTAACGCTAAATGTCGCAACAAATAGCACTGACGCTATATGTCGCAACATCAACGCTAAATGTCGCACTCATTCTTCAACCTCTATAATGCAGAGTTATCGTTCCCGCTACAACCCTACACACTCGTATGTTTAATAAAGAATGGTTCCTCCGTTCATGATAATGTTTAGTTAATCCCCTCCAAGTTTGTTTTTTACATCTGCTCGTTTGAATTGGGGATTTTATTTTTTATCTTGGCATTTATTATATATCGCCGTCGCCGGTGTGTACATGTGTGTATTGTTAGAAGAGAGTAACGAGGAGTGACTGCCCGGTGGTAGACTATTCACTTTTAGAAAGGAAGGTACAAGGTTAAAATCCTACCAGTTTATCAACGAACACCATTTGTTCAAAGTTTGAAGGAAATCGTATCAATCTATACTAGCATACAGTCATATTGCTGGAACTCTTACCTCTTACCTGTAAAACAACTTGGTTATAAGCTATTAATATGTATACTCTTATTCCAAGCTGAAAGGACTTACGTGTAACACATACATCGACTTACTTTTTACTCAGTTAAAAGGATTACCACATTAAAGGACATTTTCATTTGGCTACGACAGAGAAAGTCAGCCATAAACAAAAAGTAAAGAACGAGTCATTTTATTTGAACTAAACCTCAGAAATTATATTTACACATACGTAACAATAAATTTCTACATTAATGTAAGGTAAGAATTAGTCAAGGTAAGTTCAATATCGTATGATTTGTCACACAAATATTACTAGAGTACAAATCACCAAAACTGTTTTGCTGAATGTTACAAAATTTAAAAGCAAAGTACATCTGTAAATGGTTAATCGAAACTGAAATTAAGAAATCGTTTTTAGTTATTCCTTAACCTACTTTTAAAAGTGGATACGTTTGGCATTTGGGATCCTAACGCATTCCTCCACATTAAAGAGTATTTAAATAGGCCAGAATTGCTTTCTGAGGGTTGTATGTTCAAACCTCAGAAGGGACAAACTTTGTCTTTATTCCTTCCTTGGCATGACGTATTAATTATTCAAAAGAAATTCCCATTCTATTGGATAATTCAGAGGGAACGCTTCCTTTCATTGGATGAAATCTACAAGCGTAGAATAATTAAGACCAAGCCAACTTATAGCGAGTCTGCAACTGTTTAATATGTTCTTCTTGTGGTTGTACACTTTGTAAGAAAATGTATTCTTATGCGGTCGAAATAATGTTATATACCGTTCTTGGCAAACATTTTACATTTATTGGAATTGATATAAAGTAGATATGACTAAATACGTAATTTATTTAGCTGACCTAACATTAACATTCTAAGGCGCGACCTAATTGGACTGCTAGCGATAAGTTGTGTTCACATGGTACATAGCGGCAATTTAGGAATTTCATAAAGATTATACTTTTGGTTTCAATAGTGTAAATAACATTAAAACAACTTCGCGACTGTCTTTTTAAAGACATCTCTTGTTTCTTTCTATGTTTTCTTTATACATTATTTTTGAATATCTTAGAACATACTTAGAATGAAAAAGTGTTTTATTTTAATTAAGTGACTTTTATAGGTTGGCTAAATAATGCCAGAAATTGGAACATTTGTTTACCCTAGGGTTACTTTAAGATGTATTGTGCATCAGTAAGCCTAGTAAGGTTTTATTATGTTTGTAAGAAATGGGGGATTATTTTGAATATAAGTTATGTCCCTTAAATATATATCATAGCGCTATTTTCTTGATTTTTTGCCTACATAGATCGTAAATAATAAGTCTCCGAAGCATTAAAAAAATAAGAAATTCTTTCATGTCATACACTGCACTAATATCTGATGCATGTACGTTTTAGATATAATTATTGATATACAATTACATGTAAGTGAAATACAACTACAAATGCATTATTTCGAGTGCAATTGTTTTTTTAATAATAAAAGTATGATCATTTATTGATCTACAAAAATGTATGATATTCGGGGAGTTTTTTCTGTCATGTTAACCATTATTTTTATAAAATTACATAGTAAACCTCTTTCTAAAATTGTCAAATAACATATTTTAAAGAGTAATTTAAGAAAAAAAGCCAGATTTGACCACCTTTGAATTTTGGCTGTTAAGATCCTAATATCTTGAACATCTCATTACTAATGCCATGGACGTCTACACCATATGCCATCTATTCTATACCGGTCACAAAATCAGACCATCCTAAGAAAGAGACATGCATTGACCCATAAGGAATATGTTATCACACCACGGATTGCCTGCGCTAACCCGCTGCCAGACCCAACTATTCTAATTCTAATTTTCTTACAGTTTTAGGTGATACAGATAAATCACGGAACCAGACAGGGTTGAGATACAATCGCGGCGGCGTTGTCTTGCTCACAATATCTTTGAATAATCTATTCACCCTTTGAAGAGTGTATCGCGACAAATATTTAGTTTCAAAACGAGCTTTAACAATTATACACCAAAATCTCAGGCGGTAGTTCAACATGTTTTTTCTTTATGAAAGTGTTTCGGTTTCCGTTTTAGATTACAATGTAATTATTTCTCGCAAATGTTTAATGCGAGTCTGAAATTCTGATGAATCACTATTACTATAGCCGATATCGTTAGTGTGCGAGTTCATATCGTTAGTGACACTAATAGTGTGCAATTCTATGTTGTTAGTGTGTATTTTCTATATCATTAGTGGGAGAGTCCAAGTCGTAAGTGTGCGAATCTCATTATCATTAATGGGACAGTCTTTATGGTTCGTGTGCGAATGCATTTGATAAGTGGGAGAGTCCGACACATTAGTGTGAAAATCAATATCATTAACGGGGCAGTCCATATCCTTAGTGCGCGAATCTATATCATTAGTGGGAAAGTTCAAATCGTTATTGTGTGAATATATATCAATACTGCGAGAGTGCACATAATTAGTGTGCGAATCCGTATCATTAATGGGAGAGTCCATGTCGTTATACCTCCATCACACTAGAGCCGCGTTTGCACTACGTCCACCACGTCCTGACAGGACGTGGCAAGAACCTGATTAACGTGATGAGGACGCAGTAGGAACCGGTTCAAGCGTGATATGGTCTCCGTGGACGCGAAGGACGTGGTTGGACATTTGACATGTCAAAAATAACGTAGCGGGGACGTGGTCAAATCAGAACGCAGTGTTTACGCAGTAAGAACGTAACAGACGTGACCAAAACCTAGTTGGAACTTCATTGACGCAGAAGAAGCGTGGTGTGGACTTGAAAAGACAGCAAGCGATTTTCACCGCGTTGTCACTGTGTTGTTACTACGCTTTTGTTACGTCAATGAAGTTCTCACTACGTCTCAACCAGGTGTATGTAAGACCATAGTACGTCCACATCACGTTACAGAAGACAGCACTAGGTTGTAATTTTGCTCCGTCACATCTTTAGTACGTTTGTAACAGATGACCAGTACGTTCCTGTCAGGTTCTGAGCATTTGGTATAAATACTGGATTCATACCTCATTCTTTCATTTCCAGTCAAATATATGTTACCAAATGAATGCAATTTGTTATTGTACCAGGACAGCAAGCCATTTTGGATGCTCAAATTCCCATTTTATTTCTAAATACGAAATAGAAGAAAAGGGAACATGAAGCAGCCTAGATTATGTTGTGTTAGTGCATGGCTATCAGCAGAAAGAACACTTCTGTTCGGCCATCATGACCAGTTAAAATAAATGGACATATTTTACAGTATACATACGGAGCTAGTGAATGCAATGAGGACGTTATTGGGACGTAGTAGTATAAACGCAATAAACCTGGTGACAACGGGAAGCTGCACGTGTAATGAACTTACTGTGAACATAATAGACACAGTGAGAACCTGACAAAGACGTTGTAAAGACGTAGTGAGAACCTGGGTGCATCATTATTTTCGAGTTTGACCCCGTCCCCGCCACGTCCATCAAAATGTTCAGGACGTGATGGGAACTTTGTGTGCGTGGTGCGGACGTGCTCTGGTGTGATGGGGGCATTAGTGTGAAAGTTCAAATCGTTCAAATGATTGTAGCAACGTTAAATGTCGCATCGACGCTAAATGTCGCATTTGACGTTATATGTCGCAAGGCTGACGCTAAATGTCGCAACCAACGCTAAATGTCGCAAAACCTCCTGACGCTATATTTCGCATCTGTAACGCTAAATGTCGCATCAAATAGCACTGACGCTATATGTCGCAACATCAACGCTAAATGTCGCACTCATTTATCAACCTCTATAATGCAGAGTTATGGTTCCCGCTACACCCCCCCCCCCCCCACACACACACACTCGTATATGTTTAATAAATAATGTTTAGCTTATCCACTCAAATCTTTTTACAATTGCTCGTTTGAACTCGGGATTTTATTTTTTATCTTGGCATTTATTGTATATCGCCGTCGCCGTTGTGTGCATGTGTGTATTGCTAGAACGGAGAGTGATGGCCAATGGGTAGAGTAACGAGGAGTGACTGCCCGGTGTTAGACTATTCACCTTTAGAAAGGAAGGTACCTTACCAGTATCCTACCAGTTTATCAACGAACATCATTTGTTCAAAGTTTGAAGGAAAATCTATAGATCTATAAACGGGAGGTCTTATTGCAGGAACTCTTATCTGTAAAACAACTTGGTTAAGCTATTAATATGTATACCCTTAATCCAAGCTGAAAGGACTTACGTACAACACATACAAACCGACTTACTTTTCACTCAGTTTAAGGGATTACCACATTAAAGGACATTTTCATTTGTCTTAAAATCACTTTTGTGAAACGGTAAAGGGCTAAGACAGAGAAAGTCAGCCATAAACAAAAAGTGACGAACGAATCATTTTATTTTAACTAAACCTCAGAAATTATATTTACACATACGTAACAATAAATTTCTACATTAATGTAAGGTAAGAATTAGTCAAGGTAAGTTCAATATCGTATGATTTGTCACACAAAAATTACTAGAGTACAAATCACCAAAACTGTTTTGCTGAATGTTACAAAATTTAAAAGCAAAGTGAATCTGTAAAAGGTTAATCGAAACTGAAATAAAGAAATCGTTTTTGGTTATTCTCTAATCTACTACGTGTGACACTGTTGGATCGTAATGCATTGAAGAGTATTTAAATAGCCTAGAATTGTTGTCTGCGGGTTGTGGGTACAAACATAAGAAGGGACAAACATTTTTCTTTCTATATTTTCGTTAAACATTATTTTTGAATATCTTAGGACATATTTAGGATGAGATTTTTTTATTTCAATTAAGTGACTTTTATAGGTTGGCTAAATAATGCTAGAAATGTGAACATTTGTTTACCGGCCTAGGGTTACTTTAAGATATATTGTGCAACAGTAAACCTGATGAGGTTCTGTTATGTTTGTTAGATATGTGGGACTATTTTTAATATAAGTTATGTCACCTAAATATATATCTTAACGCTATTTTCTTGATTTTTGCCAAAAGAGATCGTAAATGATAAGTCTACGAAGCATTGAAAGAATAAGAAATTCGCTTCCTGTCATACAATGCACTAATATCTGATGCATGTACTTTTTAAGTATAATTATTTATATACAATTACATGAACATGTAAGTGAAAAACAACTACAAATGCATTTTTTCCTGTGCAATTGTTTTTTAAATAATAGAATTATGATTATTTATTGATCTATGATACTCAGTGGGTTTAGCCGTTTAGAAGGATACTTGAAGTTTTTTTCTGTCATGTAAACCAATTTTTTTCTAAAATTGTCAAATAACATATTCTAAGAAGTTATTGAAGAAAAAAAACCCCAGATTTGACCAACTTTTGAATTTTGGGTGTTAGGATCCTACTACATGTATCTTAAACATCTCATTGCTAATGCCTTGGACGTCTATACCATGTACCTTCTATTCTATACCGTTAACAAAACCAGACCATCTGCAGAAAGAGACATGCATTGACCCAGAAGGAATGTTTTGTCACATCACGGACTGCCTGCACTAATTAACCCACTGCCAGTGCCAGACCCAACTATTCTAACATTTTTCTTACACTTATATGTGATACAGATAAATCACGGAACCGGTCAGGGTTGAGATACAATCATGGCGGCGTTGTCTTGCTCACAATATCTTTGAATAATCTGTTCACCCTTTGACGAGAGTATCGCGATAAAGGATTTAGTTACAAAACAAGCTTTAACAATAATTACATCAAATTTCCGGCAGTAGTTCAATGTTTTTTCTTTGTGAAAGTGTTTCGGTTTCCGTTTTGAATTTATTATTTCTCGCAAATGTTTAATTCGAGTCTGAAATTCTGATGAATCACTATCACTATAGCCGATATCGTTAGTGTGCGAATTTATACCATTAGTGACACTAATAGTGTGCAATATTATGTCGTTTAAGTGTGCTAATCTCAATATCATTAGTGGGACAGTCCATATGGTGCGAATCCATTTGATAAGTCGGAGAGTCCGACACGTTAGTATGCAAATCAATATCATCAATGGGACAGTCCATATCCTTAGTGCGCGAATCTAAATCATTAGTGGGAAAGTTCAAATCGTTATTGTGTGAGAGGGCACAGCGTTAGTGTGCGAATCCATATCATTAGTGGGAGAGTCAATGTTGTTAGTGTGAAAGTTTATATCGTTAGTGCCCGCCCGGCTATCTCAGTGGTTAGAGCGTTTGTCTGATGGTCTAGAGGTTGTGAGTTCGAACACCGGACGAGGCTCACGCTACCCGTGACAATTTGACAGAAGATGTCACATCCTATGTTAAATTGTCCTCCACCACTGAATTATGTGGGGTAGCATGGCAGAAGCTTACGGATAGAATGTGGTTCGTACTGGTTAATGCCTAAATGAAGTCCAGGAAAGCTGGTTAGGATAATTGCCCGCCACAATATGACTGAAATAATGTTGAAAATGGCGTTAAACCCGATGAAACAAACAAACAAACATCATATCGTTAGTGTGCAAGTCCATCACGCCTCGTTCTATCCACACACATACATGCCGCACCGGTGACGGCGATATACAGTACATAAATGCCAAGATAAAAAATAAAATCCCCAATTCAAACGAGCAAATGTAAAAAACTTAGAGGGGATGAGTTAAACATTATTTATTACACATATACGAGTATGTAGTGGTGTAGCGGGAACCATAACTCTGCATTATAGAGGTTGATGAATGAGTGCGACATTTAGCGTTGTAGCGTCAGGAGGTTTTGCGACGTTGCTACAATGATAATTAAGTATTCCTTCGCACAAGTCTAATTAAAAAAAATGTTGAGGTAACCAAATTTACTACATTTGTACATACTGAAAATAGTTTCATTCAGTAAAGTAGCTTGTGATCACTATACTGTCTGTGAGCAGTAATGGGATTACATAATAGTACAGTATATAGATCAAAGCGCTGAAGGCACTGAATTTGTTTGTGTTTTCAAAATATGCAGTAACTTGTAACTGTTCATTGTATGTCATGACTTTTGGCATTAGTAATTAAAATATTTCTTCCAGTTAAACAGTTAAAGGTGTAGCCTTTCCTCGGTAATTGTGGTTAATTGGCCTAAAGATGTACATTATGCCAAGGCCATGTTAACTTGACCTTCAAATCCTAATTCATAATGATGATAACACATACCTTTAAATTTGTAAGGATGGCTTCATCTAACACATTTAAACTACACTTCTAACAGTGCTCTCAATGCTCAGGATAAAATTGACTTGTCTAATATAGGAATAGATAAGATTTTAATTTATGTGAAAAAAATCTTTGTAATTGATCATTTTTACAACAAGAGGTATCGAATCACCTTCCGAATCTACTTTCAGTACTTTGATTATTATTTTTCACGTCATCTGTAAATTCAAAATTTTATATTTTTTGGTTGATCTGAATTCGAATTTCGGTTGCGGCAGATCATATCTGTCTATGAAAAATTGACAAAAATGTCGATATTCCTCCATAATTATGTGGAGACATTGGCGACTACTTGTGACAGAGTAAGGACTACAAACCAGGAAAACTAGTTATGGTGAACCGGCATCCGTACGTAACTGACATATCACTGTAAGAGGCGTTAAACCAGCTAACACATCATAGTCTATAATTCGACGAACAAACAACATATGAGTGAAAATCGTGTAAGGGATATTAACAAGAAAAGTCTGATATACTAATTACGGTAAATTCACATCTCAATAAGTCTGAAGACAGGATTTCAGCTATCAAGCAATAAATATTATAAAGTTTCCAAAAGCGTAGTTCACGTATGTGTTAGAAAACTGCAGACAACATTAATTTGCAGTCAAATAATACATTCTGCTGTTTTATAGATGACCGAAGTAGACAATACTAAATTAAATATAATTACCTCCGTAGAATTTTCCATTGGAAATGATTAGGGCCCCGTTGTGTTGTAGTGAACTGCCTAAAATATAATCTACAAAATATTGTTGTCAACCGTGATAGTTAGATGAATGGAATATGCTACATTGACTCTTTAGAAAGCGCTGTAAATATAGATGAAATAACATTTATATTTTAGCTCACCTTACGCGAAGTGCTTGTGCTGAGCTATAGTTACCGCCCTGTCCGACGTCAGCCGTCGTTTGAAGTGTGGTATGCGACGTGCTTAGATATTTAGTGCGCAATATTGTCAGGTGGTCCTCTACTTATATTGACTAAATTAATATGCTCCTTCGTTTTTTGACATTAAATTTTGTTACCAAGTCAGCGTTATTTAGGGCCACCATGCCCTTCTTGTTTAACCGAGAGGAAACAACCGTAACTCTCCAAAGTGTTCATTAATCAGATTCAAGAAACCCTGAAGCTTGGTATGTAACATGTTCTACTAGCTGAATTTGTTCTCACTTTTTAAACATTTTATTCAATGTTCGACACGGAACAAATGTCATATACATGTATCTTCATATGAACAACATTTCCATCAATTTCGCTCCATATATGTAATTAACACATACGAGTACATGCGAGTTTATACGTAATTCACATTTTCGTTCATCTTAAAAATTGTATGTTCGACATCTAAGGCGTAAAACAGTATTTGTTTCTGCTTTACAAGCTTAATAAAATTAGGGTAGGTAAGGATGTGGGTGTACCATTCAGCGGTGTTTGTTTCTGGTTATCTTTTCCCCTCCACTCTAGCCTTTTCATTACGCTTGAGAAACAGCACAGCCACGTTCGCACTTGTTCTACTTTCCACACGCTTTCAAGAGCCAAAAAGGCCCCTACCTGCCTACCCTATTTTTCATGAGCATTTAACCATGAACAAACACTTTTCTAGGCCTTAGGGGAACGAGTATAACGCCATAGATCACATACTAGGAACATATTATCTCGCCAATATAGGGAACAGTGCACATCCTGTTTTTGTATTTGTGAAAACATTGTTGACCACATATTTAACTTTTGTCCAAATATGTTCATGCTTAGACGACGGATATGGGACTACGTAATATGTAGTGAAAACATTACGGGTTATGCTCGCTGGATGTCACAACCTCGTGATGTCCAGATTGATACATTACTGACAATTATGTACAAAGAATCTAGGCACTCAAAATTTACTCTTTTGCGACTACTTTACCATATGTTTAGAAACATATTTTTTCGTTAAGAATGTTCAACATATGTGTCTAATAGTTAGTTCACATTACACGGTCATATTACTATGATACACTCTGATATATACTCTTGATTGGTGTGCATTCTATCATGTATTAAACTTGTTACTATTATGTATGATGCTACAAATCGTTTGATAAGTCATTCACTTTTCTTATCTATGTTGTATAACTGTTATATATGTATGTATAGTATATTCTTTTTTCTCTGTTGATGTTATTGTAAATATGTTATGAGGCTCTCCTTATCTGGAGGAAATAAAATAATCTATCAATCTATCGTTTAGACGTGTCATAAGATTTCTGCAAGGCATTGGTTATCCTTTGCGCATAGACAACAACATTCTTTTAAATCGATCATTTTTAAAACTTAATGGAAACCACAAATTCATTGTTATTAATTAGTTTTCATTAAGACTAATGTTTGCTTCAGTCGTATTTCGTTTTTCACTTGACTCATACTTTAAAGAACACATACGATTATTTTCCTCTCTAAATCATTTTCTCCCAATGAATTATCATTGGTAGTGGATGAGTATATATTTATAGTTGATAGGTAAGTAAATCATGCAGGCATTTCTCTGTGATGTTTAACCTAGATAAGCTGTTGTGTGGCATAATATCTGAAATGCTATTTGAAGCTCAATGTGGTTGTATCATAGCAGATTATGGTGAATTTGTTAACATTTAGGGTTTATGCTATTTGATTGATGTAGAATATGATATATTACCATGTGCCTGTGAACTATATACGTGCATTTTTTCATTTGTCAAATACTCATGATTGTCAATATTATGTGTATTACTCATATCATGTAAATATGTTATACTCTCCATAATGGAGGATTGAATAAAATATACAGTCAATATCCTTCATGAAAAAAGCAACTTCATACAAAAAACATAAACCAATATGCTTCTTGTAATTCGTCTACCTGTAACGTTTTGTTATAATTTTTCTTGTTCTTGCTATAAAGTATGCACGGGAGGAAAACACACCGGATTCTTCGGTTATAGGACAGACAGAAACTATTACGACTGATAAATTTATAAGCTTATGGGACTTTAATAGCATTCGAAGACAAACATGGTAATATTGAAAAGTATTTTATGTATTTTTCCGTCTTACCGAGTTCAGGAATATAAATATATTGGTCGAAATAATAAAAATCAGCATTATATATGAATTAACTAATAGGACAAGTGTTCTTGCAGCTATTTGTTTTCTGGTACGACTTCTAAATAATTATCTAAAACTAGAGGATTCCAAAATAGAACAGGAAATTTAAAACAAACAACGCTGGACAAAAATAAATAATATTATATCATTTATTAAACGTTAGCTTTGATTGTTCGCAATGAAACTTTATCTAATCAAAGACTAGGACACGTTGTGAAACTATAATTATTTCATGACACACTGGCTAGGTTCAATTGATCAACGTGATTATTATCATCATAATGAACTGATGTCCCAATGTTTAATAATATTCCGTTACGTCCATTCATTAAATGACCTTAAGATATGTTTTATGTGGAATGTGGCTTACATTCTAGAAAAGTTTCTGGAAGAAAGAAAAATTTGAATGCCATTAAAATGGTACAAACTAACTGCATTTGTAGTATTATTTTATTCTTACAAATATTCAATTATGAAATTTAATCTAAAGGCATCAATACGGAACGTTTATACAAATTGTCAACATCATGCAGGGACACGATCCATGAATCTAGTACACATTTCTTGGTAATCAAAAACCCAGTCTTTGAGTACAACTTGACGTGTATTTCCATTTGTCTTGTTGTAGTAAATGATTGCGTACAGACGGAGAATTGAGTCGTCTTTTTCTTAAACAATTTTCTGACTTTTTGTGTATGTTTTTTTACCTTTTCCCTCTTAGAACCATTTTTTAAACAAAGTTCAAAATAGACATCCTTTGATAAACAGCTTTGTGTATTTGAGTTATTACATATTAATGCGGTAGAAATATCTAATTCCTTTGATCTTTCGTTATATCTATATTCTATTCCTATCCACTTGGTGGCAGCATTTTCCTTTACTGATCTATAGAGAAAACGTTGATGTGCACTACACAGTCCGAACGTTCCCTGGTATGGGCTATGCTTTGTATCGGGTTCCAGTTCCATTTCTCGTAAAACGGCACTAAAATTATCACTGCTCTGCTTTGGAATATGATACGAAGTTAGAATTCCTTCATCTGATTCTGGTTTCCAATCATGGTGGCTTCTTAGGTACGGTTGTTGATAATTTTGTATTTTGTTCCGTTTATGGTCCTTCGGCGGCGAACAAACTTTACTTGTGTGTTTAACACCACTTCTAAAGTGTTGTCCAGTTGGAACATGATTGCGTATTACTCTAAATGACTGCACGCCAAAGTCAATTTCAATTGCGAATACTGTATTACTTGTCATAACCGTGTTCACTGTTGATGATATTCTTTGAAAATACTTCAGTCCAAAACGAGCTTTTTACCTTTTATACAACTTTGTTTGGGTTTGTTTTGTGTTGCTAATATGTTTTCGCGCACAAAACTCTCCTGTTGTCACGTTTGTGATAGAACGTATTTAGAAAACTTTGCAAATGAACATAGGACTGTATGTTATACTCGCTATTCTTCATTATGTTGTACTTGAACTTTACTTGTGTCAAGAATAACTTTCGAAATTAATGAGTTTTCGCATTGTAAATAAGAAACAGGTATACTGGTTATTTCCTTAAGGTATTGTACGTGCTTTGTCCTTGATGTTTGTCTTAATGACCACAGTACAATTTTGATAGTTTTACTTTCTAAATAAACTTTTGAAATAACTTTTGTAAAATTGTTTACTGAAAACAATCAATGTCAAATATCATTCAAGATCGAATAATAGCTATTTTCTTTTTATTGATGTTTTCAGTTGGTAATGTTCCCGCGTGATTATTTCATTTATACAAATGTACTTAGTAAACCTATACTGATTTTATGTACATACTCGCGTCAGATAAATCTTCCCCTTTTTGTTTATTGTTGTTTATATGTATACATGTATATGTTGTATTGTTCCTGCTATCCCTATGTATTACACTTTGTATCATCATGGGCTATTATGGCTATCAGGGGCCAATTTAATCAACATGTCTTACGCCAATCTTAGCCGATTTCTGTCGTAAGTCTGTCGTAAGACACTCAAGTTACGACAAAGGCGTTTTATCAACGTTTTTCTTAGCTGCGACATCGTAAGTTCCCCTGTTTTTGTCCTAACTTTTAAGACTGGTCCGAGGCTGTCTTAAGGGTGTCGTAAGTCGTAAAAATGGCCGTCATACACGCCCGTTCGTGAAGAGCACATCGCTAGTTTAGGGTACTACGTGGTACCGAGAACCTCCACGACGATCAGATTTCATCCAGACATCGATTGTCTAGAGAAGATATCATGGATGTATGCAGCATCATTAGAAAACGAGCTGCCAGAGGAGCTCACCGGTCATATTCGACCCCTGTACCTACACAGGTGAAAAAGTTTTGCATATGACAAATAGATTGTGTATTGGATTATATAATACAATTATACAGCTCCCTTTAACGACTGAACCATTTCCGTTCATGTACGGACTTCATAGGCTTTAGCTAAATAAAGGGGAGCTACTCCCATCTCACAAAAATTGCTATAGTAACCGTGACCTACATTTTCTGAATGATCAAATGTCAACTCTGCATTCACGATAAGTCTATTTTATATTTTTTTCTATTGATTATGAGGAATTGTTAAATACTATACATAATTGCCTTTTATAAAGTGGATTATTTTAATAAGCAGATAACCATTGATTAGCTAATTCCAGACGGTAACTGATCAATTCGTACTGTAGTCAATTCGTACCAAAACCAACACGTAATGAGTGACGTATCAGAATTTTGTCAAACCTAATTTGTGGTCAACATGTACATAAATTTGGTCAGCTCGTAACCTCGTCAACATGTACTTGGATTTGGTCAAGTCAACGGAAATTAAGGCTTGCACAACTAATAAAATTCATCAATGGACTAATTTGGAAATAAATTGAAAACATTTTCAGGTGTTAAACCAAAAAACCAATTAGTCAAAATTCAAGTGTCATATCAATTCCTCGTATTCGTACATGTACTTTGTAGTTTGATACTCGTCTACCCCTTACATTTGTGATGTTACTGGTACGGAGTTGTTACCGCTAAACAACCTCACAAGTTCTTAGAATGGCGTCTGTCTATTGACTTCATAGCAAAATCACAGGCGGCAGAAGTAACGACATTGTGACGGTAAAATTGAAAAGAAACTATGTATATTAAAACGATTTAACCTACGATTAACTTATGGGATATCACAGAATTCGACTGTTCAACTTATATACTTTTATATACTAATAGGCACCGCCTTCACAAAACACAAAATTTAAAAAAAAAGATACAGATAAGGTTTAAAACAGAGTTTACAGTAAATGAGACCATAACTAAGTTTCTAGTCCACGGACGTTCTCGAGACATCCTGTCAGAAAAGGGTAGAATTTGACCCGATTTCTATGAGTAGGACTAATGCACTCACACCAAAATGGAATAATTCCAGATAGGCTACTTATGCAAGATCGTCAGTCTATTTTAGTTTGTATGCACAAATAAATCCAAATTTTATAATTATACAAAATGTACATCTCAACAAACTATGTCAGAAGACTCAGATATTTGCGGAAACTTTTTTTTATTCTCCTCTTTGTCAGTTCTCCATCCTGGAAAATTCCAAGTACTTTCAATGTCGGCTTAGCAAGTACAACTGAGTTTAGATGTAGTAGGTTATGTGTACAGAATGACACCAAACAAGCCAGAAGTTACCAGAAGCACCTATTAGGCTCCTTACAGTTACTGTTAACAAGACAAACTCACACAGAAAGTAATGTAGACAAACATCAGAAAATAAAGATCAGCAGACCAAATAACAATGCGCCCTATTTCATCAAATTGAATATAAATCGTATTCAACAGTTCCTTTATCCCAGCAAATACAACTCAAAGTTCACCATTATTTCAAAGCTGGCGACGTATATCAGTCTTTATATTATTGTATACATGATGTATGTCAGTCATCACCAATTAACATTGCTCGAAGTTAAGCATTAAGCGAAGTTCGTGTAATTTGAATTCAGTAATGTTGTATTTTCCAAACTGCATTACTGAATATAAATGTGTGCATCGGCGCCTTTTATGCATTCATGTTTAGAAATCTAAAACGATGGATCTGTAGTCTACGCTGTCGGTACGTGAGGATTATAATATCTGCTTTCTATGATGATAATTATTTTGAAAAAAAGAATGTTTTTTATTCGTGAATTTTAAATCTGCAGAGAATTTTCTCTAATGCATCTCAAAATCCTATTTAGAATTAAAGGAAGTTATTATAATTAGAAAAAGAATGATTTAGGAAGCTTTTAACGTGCCAAATAATTATACTCCACAACACCAAATCTGTAAAGTAAGGAAGCCTTCAAATTGCCATCAATAAATATGACATTGGATAGTTACTGAACACAGAAATAATTATTTTACAATAAAGTACTAATTGCATATTCATGTTTCTAACATTTACATTCAATTGTAATGAATGTGTTACAAAAGTTTTCAAAGTATTGAGATAATTTAAAGTCATGAAAGTAGAACAAAAAATTAACTAGAAGTGTTTATGAAACACGAATGCGCTCTCACGGCCTACTGGATAGTTAGACTTCGACTTTTGACCAATGAACTACATGCATTAACCAACCTCCTAACCTTTGAGGTTCTTTAGTTATTTGTCATACAAGGTTTTTGTGGTGAAGGTCTCTGTGACCTTGACCTTTGATGTACTGACCTCAATATTATTAGTGATCATCTACATGTGATGACCAACCTCCCAATCAAATCTGAAGAGCCTAAGCAAACTCGTGTTCTAGTCATTGGTCGGACAAGGTTTGGTTACGGACGAACCGACCGACGGACACACGGACGTTCTCCTATGACCTGTGTAAGAGGTTGCAGCTTTTGATCTTTTGAATCCCACGAGCAATTATGCACCCCACAAGCAACAAGTTTCCCCATAATGGCGGTTTGATGTAGGCCTACTGGAACCCCGTAACGTCAAGTTACAGTTAACCCTAATGCAATAATGTAACCTGGGTGTGTACGGACCGACCGACCGACATGTGCAAAGCAATATATATATATACGCCATTTTCTTCGAAAGGGGGTATATTATACAGTTACTTGCAGTTTTTTTTTCAATAAATACATACAAAAAAAATGGATTAGTTTGAAAAAAAGCAACGTGACAATTATTGTTAGACTATATGGCTAATAATCAAAATAAAACATTTCAATACGTATCAAACTGGTTCCCGTTCTATGTGACAGTGCACCAGTGGAGTTTTGTTTGAATAGTTCGGCGATTTGTTTAGAGGATTGACTGTCATTACTTTGAACAACTGTCTCACGATTCATGTATTATTTTTCATGAATGACATCAGTAGTTGTTATCACCATCAAGAAAACTTTATTAGTTTCAACGTTGTACGTCAGTTGAATTCAATGAACGCACATTATGGGGGAAAATTCTGATTAAGTTTTTACGACATCATTAACCTTTTGTTATAGGGTAATTTGTTGGCAATTCTGTTCAACTTCATTTTAGATAATGATCAAGTATGCAAGATGTTATATAGTAGACCTACTTCGCGTTTTGACGCATCTGATGAAGACTACTCAACGTTGTTGTTGATACTCATTAACTGGTATTTCATTGATAGTTACCCTGGTTATTTATATTTATTACACATGCACTGTATAATAAGCTTTATTTGGGATGGGATTTTATAGAAGTCTTCCTGAAAGTTTTCATGAAGTACGGTATCGAACTCTTACAGAGTTGATAGGTGTCATTGCTCCAAGGTTTAATTCTCTACATGCTGATATAATGACAAAGTCCTTATATTTCTCTAATATAAACTTTTTTCATACATCATCTGAGCGCCAAATGTACCGTATACATGACCTCACGTATTATGGAAATAGCGAATATTTGTATAAAACGATTCATAAAGCCATACACAATTTACAACACAGATTATGATACATTCAAGCGATTTGAATTTGTAGTCATGCAACAGTCATAGAATTTAATTAATCAAGTAGTAAAATAAGAATCAGCAATTAATGCAATCTGTTACCTCGTAATGATGGAGTTAACTTGATAAGTAACAAGATGTGTTTTATAAACACCATGCCCCCTCGGTTGACCTTTTTGAAAATGCACAGGTCCTGTAGTGATTGTCATGATGAACCAAGATATGAAGTTCGATGATTGCAGGTGGTAGCGTTTTGATTTAATAGGCAAGGTTAAATTTCGGTACAGGCAAACAAAGGGCCGTAAATCTGCGAAAAAATGAAGGAATCATAAAACCCTAACAATATGTGCTGGTGAACTTGGTGACAATAGTTCTATCAAAGTTTGGTAAAAATCCCTTGAGAAATACAGAAGTAGTTGCAAACAAAAGAGTATTTCTCTATATATTACAAATCGAATCATAAAACCTTTACAACATGCATTGGGTATCTCAATAACAATAGTTCCATGAAAGTTTTATCAAACTCCCTTGAGAAAACAAGGAAACAAGATTATTTCGCTGTTATAATCACACAAAATAAACAAATGGGCCATAATTCCCTAAAAAATGATCGAATCACAAAACACGGAGTATATGTGTGGGGGTTAAAAGTTTCGTCAAAATCCCATGAAAAATGTAGGAGTAGTATCCTAAAAGAAATGATTTCTCTATATATTATATATGCACAAAATAAACAAAGGGCCATAATTCCGTCAAAATTTATCCAATCATAAAACCTTTACAACATGCATTGGGTATCTCGATAACAACAGTTCCATGAAAGTTTATTAAAATTCCTTGAGAAAACAAGAGTATTTCGCTGTTATAATCACACAAAATAAACAGAGGGCCATAATTCCGTAAAAAATGATCGAATCACAAAACCCGGGATATATCTGTGGGGGTTCTTGGTAACAATAAGTCTGTGAAAGTTTCGTCAAAATCCCATGAAAAATGTAGGAGAAGTATCCTAAAAAAATGTCGGATTTTTTAAAAACACAATGACCCTGTGACCTTGACCTTTGACCTACTGACCTGAAAATGCACAGGTCATGTAGAGGTTGTCATGAGGAACCTACATATGAAGTTTGATGGATGTAGGTGCAGGCGTTTTGATTTTATAGGCAAGGTTAAAGTTTGGTACAAACAGACAAACAGAGAGGCCAAAAACAATATGCCCCGATCTATCGATACGGGGGCATAAAAAGATGACTGTTCTATCACGTTTGAACTGTATGGTTTAGCGCATGTCCAATATTTAAAAATTAGCTAGGCAGGTGAATACATTTACAAATTTCAATGTTTCTAATCTACGAAAAGGGTTATTTAATCGTGCATAACATGATATTCCACTTTGTACATCGACAGTTGTTCATTTGTGATTGACGTGTTCAAGGGGAGTGGGTAGGCCAACACAAAGTCGGTAAGAGATATTTAGTAAGTATAGCCTCAGCAAACGTAATGCAGCAGCTCGAATCAAGCGACTGAAGAATTGTCAAAGTAAATATGTAATGAATGTAATTAAGATTGGGTAAGGTACTTAACCATAAAATATGTGTTCTCCCTCTACAATTTCTAGAAATGTAAACGTCAGGAAGTTCCACATTCATTAGGTCAACTAATGGCACTATTCACAAATATAGACTGTCAACAAAGAACACAAAAAGCATAAAAATCTCAAGAGCTCAGCATTGAGACTACCTTAATACCCATAAGGACGTTAATTGCTTAAACTACAGCTTAACAGAACGCTAATGACACAGGATATATCCTTCAGTTCGTTCTCTCTCGTGCACTGATTGCTAGGAGATGACTAAGCTATCTTCCACGATAAGAGTTATCATAAGATGTGAGCTCTCAGAACATCTAAATTGGTTCTCGTTGATTCCGGCTTAGGTGCACTATAGAATGGAACGGGCACCGGTTTGTCAGAACACCTTTCTAAAGCAGGAACGAAAGAAACGACAAATATCCCAAGAAAATTAAAGTAAATTACGTTAATATCAAATTCACTTTTGCGTAGGGAATTATGGAGAGAAAGCTACTATACTTAATATAATAAACTCAAATTCACTGTCGACCTTCTGTGACCGTGCTACTTACTTTATTCTTCATTTAATTGGATCGCGCTGAGAAAATTTAAATTGAAATGTTTGGTTGCTAGGTTTCGTGGAATTGGCTCATTGCGTGCTTTGTGATTGTTTTAATCCGTATAAAGTTTTTAAAAAAAACATTATTTTATGGATTCTACTAAATTCTTCTAGTTATGGTATTTTCTCATCTATGTAAGTTTCAGAATATTTACAAATTGATTTACTGCAAACATGTGTAGTCAAGTTAAAACCAAGTTGAGGAAAACGAGCATGACCTTGCCTTGATTTGATCTCTCGGTTAAATATTAACATTATGGCGGACATTTCCCAAACACCGCACAATAATAATCTGAAACTCGTAAAATACGCAAGGAATCAGCTCCGGTGGGAGTTCTGCTTCTCTTCTTTAATTAGACAATTACAATCTTGTTGTGAAACTTCCTTTCATCTGGCGATATGAGGCTGAATGAAAATACATTGTATATCTGACGTATCATTTCTGTCTGAATATACCAAGAAGTAGGGAATAGATGTCTCTTGGTCTGTAATGCTACGCCTGTAAGTTGAGATTTTGAAGGTACATTACTTATGGTATTGATATTTTACTGTAAATTACTGTCGTGTATGATGTTAAAGTTTATAAATCTAGATTACACTTTAACGTCAACAGACAACATTGATTAGGATGTCAGAACTTCTTGAATGTTCTGTCTACATAGACAGTCTAAGTTTTGTCTTACATTAACAGTGAACAAACTGGAATCGCACTGAAGAACGAATTAAAATGAAAAAAGAGCATATTGTATCTACCCTTGTTTTTTATCCTAGCCCCGATTACACTGAAGTTAGTTATCTTCTCAGTGCCATGGTCGATAGGAGGTAAACATGGTAGAGAGGTTTCTGCTTTAACGTCGCCGTTGTCTAGTGGTTAGTGCGTTGGACTTGTAGTCCGGCCATCCGGGTTCGAATCGCAGTCGCGGAAAATTATACCCTTCGATTAAAATAGGACAAAAATGTCGAGTTTCTTCCAAGAAGAAGAAGTTGCCGGGTGCTTGCAGAAGGGTTAGTTAGTACCGGTTAGAATACAGTCCAGGTAAATGGACCGCCATATATACTTAGTAATGCCTGGGTCACACATTCACGGAAAGAACCACGGAAGAGCTACGGATTCGTTCCGTGGCTAACCGTACTGGTCCGTAGCTCTCCGTGATGGAGCCGTAATCATCCTTAGTAGTCCGTATATATCCGTAGCGATCCGTAGTGATCCGTGACAATTTTTGAACATGCACAAAATTTCGCCACGGATCAAACAACCGTAGCGTATCCGTACTAGTCCGTAATGATCCGTTCTGGTCCGTAGCAAAACCGTATCAGTCTGCATACCCAACTTTCGCGAACATGCTGATTTGGAAAATCGATAAAAAAATTACATTAAACAAAGAAGGGGATTTTCACTATAATCGTCATAACTTTTATTCTATTTAAAATACGAAATTTATGTACTCATCACAAAAGTTTAACTAATATTTTGTTTTTTCTAATGGTGTATTTTTTATTACTTTAAATTAATGCTTTCTTCGACCCTTTTGCGTTTGAAAAAGACACATATCGATTCCTTCTATATTCAATGTAAACTTTACATTGAATTGGACACCACAGAATACTTCACGAGGTTATAAAAAATGTCATTTTAGTAAAAAACAACTGTCAAAAACGAGGTTTAAGAGTATTTTGACAGTTTTCATATAGAATTATGAACAAACGATAGTCACTAACTTCAAACGAAAATGGAAGCAATAAGGTAATTCAATTGAAGCTACTTCATCAGCAAAGCTATTAGGTATCACAATTAACGATAGCCTATCATGGGCAGACCATATCAATAATGTGATAAAGAAATGTAATTCCTATTTGTACCTCTTATCTAGAATTAAAAACTTTCTTTCGATTGAAACTAGAAAACGTTTTTATAATGCATACATTCTTCCCCATTTTGACTTTTGCTGTATTATATGGGGAAATTGTACTAGCAGTCTTGAAGATAAACTTATAAAATTCCAGAAAAGAGCGGCTAGAGTAATTCTTGATAGCGATTATTCTACTCCTTCAACTGCTCTATTTTCAAAACTTAAATGGATAACATTTCATGAGCGTGTTATTTATCAGAAAGCTATCCAAATGTACAAGACTCTCAGAGGAGATGCACCAGATTATCTTCAGAATGCATTTACATTTACTACAGATATTCATTCACGACTGTTACGTTCTTCTTCTACATACCAATTGTACAGTCCAAAACCCAACACCGAGTTATTTCGCCATACTTTTGTTTTCTCTGGCACCTCAATATGGAATTCTATCCCTCTTTACATCAAAAACTCTACTTCTATTCAACATTTTAAAACTTTATATCTACGCTGGGTGAAGCCATCATACTTTGAAACATCCCATGCTATTGCTACAACCTAATGACTGGCTAGCAAACTTCATGCAAACATTACTATTGCAGGTATAAAAATCTATATATCCGTCTGCAAAATTATTCCTTTGTGTATTATGTTTTTAAAATGCCATTGCTTTAAGTATATTGATTATGTCGTTCACATGTATAATGATACGCTGGCTCCTATGGTGTGTCTATATCGGATTAAGCGTTTTTGTTTAATTACAGCTGTAGATATTGTCTTGATAAAGTTTCTATAATTATGCATAGGTATACCTCAGTTTTTTTTGTTTGTTTTTTTTCAAATCCTTTCACTGACACTCTTTTATGAATTTTTCAACTTATATTGTGAGACATCATAGGGGCCTAAATATCAAATATCATTATTTTCTTGGCATAGTTATTTTTCTAGTTCATTGTTCATTGTTGAGGATCTTATGGAAGATTGATTGTTTAGTATATTGTCAAATAAGTTTCCTCGTAAAATAAAGTCTTTATTATTATTATTATATTATTATTATTATTAGTTCACATACCACATTAATAAAAATTATATTGAAATAAAGTGCACAGAATGAAGATTACTTCACGAGGTTATAAAAAATTCTCATCTAATGTTATAAACAAGTAATTAGTGTTAAACCATACAGCTCCTATATAAATCTATAGTAAATCAGTTTATCGATAAACGTTATCGGAGTGATCGATAAGACGTTTTCAAGGGAGACAACTTTGCCGATAAGACCGGCCAAGTTACAGAAATGTTCCGCATGAAGCGTAAAATTGGTAGATTTTTCAATGAAAATTTGATGTTTTCAGCATCATAGCTTTTTTGGGGGAAATGTGATCAAATTTGTACTCAATGCATTCGTTTTGAAAATTTAATTTCTTTCAGCATGTAAAATATGAAAACAATCAAATAATATCTTCCTTCGACCCTTTTGATGATTTTTAAAACTACCCGTTAGATTTTTTAAGTTCAATTCGTCAATCGTTCGGCAAATCTCGGACATTTACCTACGTTTACGGAAACAACGAGCATTGGCGATGATCATATCTGCTGATTAGGTACCCAAGTATATACAGCCACAGCATGATGTACAGGGTGTCCCAAAAGAAAGGTAACACTTTCATACATGTTTAATGTCCTTTTAAATTGCAGATAAATAGATAATATATATATAGATATGTAGATCAAAGATAAAAGTTTTGTGTAAGAAAATCTTACAAATATCTTCACAATTTGCAATTTAGTACAAAGTTGAAAGCAAAAGTGCATTTTTCATCCTTGACGTCGTTTTAGTAATTTACGACGTTATTTGATGTGACGACTTTTGATCCCCTTTATGTAACATACACGCACGATGAAATCTATACCACTTTAACACTTCAACAGCATTTCTTGTTCAGTGGCTTAGGACTATGGACCTTTGACTTCAAAAAAATTCCGAAAGAAAGAAGTTCATGGGTTGGGGTCAAGACTATGCGCGTGTCAAGATATTCCGCAATTTTGACCTCCGGATATCATCTGAATATTACTCAATCGCCAAATATGTTGTGTAGAAAGTATAGTGCAATACTTGATATGTATGTATCGTACCACCATCCTGTATGAACCACATGTTTTGTAATGTTTGAGACTTCTTTTTGAGCACATTAACAAACTTGCTTTTCAAAAGCGACCTCATTCTTTTGCGGAGACCATTACACAAAGTCATGTGCAGTGAGAAGCTCGCAGTGTGCAATGTCGTGCCATGGTATAATTGGACAGTTCATTTTTGAAGATACGGTGTCTTTCAGTGATTGAAACAAATCAAATGCAAGGTAAAGAAAGTAAAAAAAAGACATGTGTATTTATTAAAGCGATAGAAAATTTCATCGTGCGTGTACGGTAAGTGAAGAGGTCAAAAGGTCGTCACATCAAATAACGTCATAAATTACAAAAACGACGTCAAGGATGAAAATGCACTTTTGTTTTCTAATTTGTATTAAATTGCGAATTCTGAAGATATTTGTAAGGTTTAATGACACAAAAAAACTTACATCTTTGATCTACATACCTGTATATATATTATGTATTCATCTGCAATCTTTTGGGACACCCTGTATTATACAGGGTAATGAAAATTGGACGCGTTGAATCAAGTTTTAGAATAATTGAGGTTGAAGACTAAAACATATTACAACATAGATGAAAATATTAGAATCTGTGAAATAGTTTACTTTACTTCCGTATAAAAAAGCAAAATCGATATTTACAACCCAATTTGTTGAATGTCCGTGAAGTTGGCAGCCCAGCAGCCTAGCAGCGTGAAGTTGGCAGCCCAGCAGCCTAGCAGCGTGAAGTTGGCAGCCCAGCAGCCTAGCAGCCCAGCAGCGTGAAGTTGGCAGCCCAGCAGCCTAGCAGCCCAGCAGCGTGAAGTTAGCAGCCCAGCAGCCTAGCAGCCCAGCAGCTTAATATATTTCTACAGTTAAACTGCACCACAAATCATGCAAAAACTTAAAAACGCATGAAGTAATAACATTATGTTGCTGTCATGTTTGTTAGAAGAAAAAAATTCGATTTTTATCGATTTTGTGAATCTGGCAGTGTAGCGGCCGCATAGCGGACTATTATAGTCAAACATAAAATGCACAAGAAATCCGGCTAAACACTTACGAATCGATGATATAATTCGATTTTATACCTTTAACGTTCATTAGATGAGAACTTACACATTTTTTTTTGTGTGAAGTTGGCAGCCCAGCAGCGTAACAGCGTAATCTATATTTCTACAGATAAACTTCACAACAAATCAAGAAAAATACTTCAGAATGCATAAAATAATGTCAGTCTGTTGTTTAAACATTAATTAACAGAAAATATATAACTTTCATATATTTTTTTTCAATGTGAAATTAGCCGCTGCTAGCAGCGTGAAGTTGGCAGCCCAGCAGCGTAACAGCGTAATCTATATTTCTACTGATAAATTTCATAACAAATCAAGAAAAATACTTCAGAATGCATAAAATAATGTCAGTCTGTTGTTTAAACATTAATTAACTAAAAATATATGATTTTCATTTTTTTTTTCAATTTGAAATTAGCCGCTGCTAGCAGCGTGAAGTTGGCAGCCCAGCAGCGTCTAATTTCACGCACAATTTTTTTTTTGAAAAATCATATATTTTCATTTAATTAACGTTCAAACAACAGACTGACATTATTTTATGCATTCTGGAGTATTTTTCTTGATTTGTTGTGAAGTTTATCTGTAGAAATATAGATTACGCTGTTACGCTGCTGGGCTGCCAACTTCACGCTGCTAGCAGCGGCTAATTTCACATTGAAAAATATGAAAATTATATATTTTCTGTTAATTAATGTTTAAACAACAGACTGACATTATTTTATGCATTCTGAAGTATTTTTCTTGATTTGTTGTGAAGTTTATCTGTAGAAATATAGATTACGCTGTTACGCTGCTGGGCTGCCAACTTCACGCTGCTAGCAGCGGCTAATTTCGCATTGAAAAAGAATATATGAAAATTATATATTTTCTGTTAATTAATGTTTAAACAACAGACTGACATTATTTTATGCATTCTGAAGTATTTTTCTTGATTTGTTGTGAAGTTTATCTGTAGAAATATAGATTACGCTGTGACGCTGCTGGGCTGCCAACTTCACACAAAAAATGAAAAAATGTGTAAGTTCTCATCTAATGAACGTTAAAGGTATAAAATCGAATTATATCATCGATTCGTAAGTGTTTAGCCGGATTTCTTGTGCATTTTATGTTTGACTATAATAGTCCGCTATGCGGCCGCTACACTGCCAGATTCACAAAATCGATAAAAATCGTATTTTTTCTTCTAATAAACATGACAGCAACATAATGTTATTACTTCATGCGTTTTTAAGTTTTTGCATGATTTGTGGTGCAGTTTAACTGTAGAAATATATTAAGCTGCTGGGCTGCTAGGCTGCTGGGCTGCTAACTTCACGCTGCTGGGCTGCTAGGCTGCTGGGCTGCCAACTTCACGCTGCTGGGCTGCTAGGCTGCTGGGCTGCCAACTTCACGCTGCTAGGCTGCTAGGCTGCTGGGCTGCCAACTTCACGCTGCTAGGCTGCTGGGCTGCCAACTTCACGGACATATTTGTTGATATTATTTAAAAAAAGATAAATAAAAAGATGGTTTTCATTATAACATGTAGCTCTCCGTAGGCGCGTCGTTGTCACGGTCTGTCACGGTTTGATAGGGAGAGCTACGTGTTGGTACGGTTCGGCTACGGAATAGCGACGGTTATAATACGGAATGATACGGATTGGCCACGGAAGGCTACCGAGAGCAACGGTTTTACTACGATGAACTACGGAACGGCACAGATTCGCACGATCTTTCACGGTTTACTACATAGCAATACGTTTCAGAACGGATTGGTACGGTCCACTACGGTTTGCTACGGATAAATTCAGAATATTATGTGTTTAAATATGCGTATAACTAATGTTTTCTTATAAGACCCAACGTATTTGCGTTTCGTTATTATGTTCACAATCATGGACCATCAACAAATGGTGTTTGCAATAAATTGGCTACAATTGGATATTGATATCGCACAAAATGCGGAAGTAGTACTCGAGCTTCTTGATGACATACGTAGAGGTATCGTATACAAATGTAATTTATAAATATTGTTAGTAATAGCTTAAAGTACGTTTAATGTTACATATTTTGTAAATCATTAAACGAAGCTGAATTAAAAAACCGTTTGTCTTATAATAATTGTGACCTTCTGTCATTTGGTTAAAGATCAAATAATACTAGTTTTTATTTATAAACAGTGACTGACGCCGACAATATGTTTATTTTGGGTAAATATTGGAGCGCATGGAGACTATTCCGACGTACAAATCAATCTGGAACCAGAGTCTCTCTGAAACTGGTGCTGCAGTTTTCCAATCTCTTCGTTTCTAGGGAGGCATTTTCAAAGTGAGCAAGCTAGAGATGTGTGCGTGGAATGCAAAATTGTGATGAACCGTGGCGCTCCGTACTACTCCGTAGCGGACCGTTCTTATCCGTACTAACCCGTACTATCCCGAACCGATACCATAACGAATCGTAAAGCATCCGTAGCGCAACCACCCTGATCCGTGTCGCTCCGCATCAAACCGTAGCTCTTCCGGGGCATTTACCTGCATTTGGTTGCAGAACCGTCGAGCTCGACCGTACTTACATCAGCGATCAGCCCGTAGCTTTTCCGTAGCCCTTCCGGGCCGCTTTCCGTGAATGTGTTACCCAGGCATAACTGAAATACGGTTGGAATAATTGCGTTAAACCACATAAATTATAACAAAAAAACAACAACAGACAAGATAGTAATCCTTTTTCATGACGTAAAGGCGTCTACGAATAATTATCACGCTATGTGTAATATATACCTCTAACTTCAACTAAACATCACAGATTTTACGACAGCTGTAATGTGCAATGTGAAAACACGAAGACACGACAAAGTCAGCTGTCGTATTTTCACGTTTTCCCATTTTCCCATTGTCATGGCGAAAAAGCGAAATGACGACATGGCGTAAATCAGCCACCATAAAGAATAGTTTCCCACAAATTCAACCTAGTAATAATATGTTGATGATATAATTCACTAACATTGACTCAAATGAAAATGGAGTTTTGAGACGTAATTTGTGTTTAACATATTCTTTGTAAATAAGAAAACAAATGGTAACATTTCTTGTCAAAGACACATTCAAGGTTCCAAGACAGAAAAAATTGAGTCTATTATTAAGTCCATTATCTACTCAATTTTGTTCGTGAACCTGGGGCCTGAGCTAGCACTTCTTGGTAACCGAGTACCAGGCCCCAGTTTCTCGAACAAAATTGAGTAGAAACTCAAGTATGGACTCAAGTGTTTTTTCATACAGAAATCTTGTGTATTTGACTAGAAAAGATACCATTTGTTTCTTAGTAAACTTTTAAGATGATAAACATGTCAAAAAAATATTCTGAGTCTAGAATACATTTTAAGTCTCAAAACGCCTTTTTCATTTGAGTCAAAAATCAAATTTCTCAATATTAGACTCAAATCAATTTTAATGAATTATACTTATCAAGAGATGGTAGCTTTAGGTTGAAATTGTGGGAAACTGTTATTAGACCAACTGCGTACCTTCTTTTAATACCTCATTCTGAATTGCATACAGTAAAACAGAGAAATGTAATAAGTTGAGTTTAAGTAAAAACTTATGTTTTTTGTGGAACTGGTGCCTGAAAATTATTTTTAGTTTTTCACATGTTTATTTATCATAAAACAATTTTGCGTGTAAAGAGATGCCCTGTTTGACTTAACAACTGTTATTGTTCTTAAATCTACATTCATTCTGTCTGCGTTAGACAGATATATTAGACGATCATGTGACAATCTGCGACTCTTGAATGATCATATTACATAATTATTGATCTAGCTAGCAAGCACAAACGTATTTAATATGAATGAATATTCATGACAGTGCTGATGTCTGATTTGGTATAATATTGATTTAAGAGTGAATTTGATCAAAATCATGAGTAAATGATAAAAATAGGAATGAATAGTGATACACAAATTATTGAAGACGGGTATATTATGTCATGAGTTATTTACATGAACATGAACCCATGATGGCATAGTTCATGTCGCCGTTGGCTCGCCAGTTCTCTGTTAAGTATTAGCTCGCGGTCAGATTCGAACCTTATTTAGCCGGTAAAGTAAACTTTTTAATAATCCCATGATAGTGATCGTTTGAGTCACCTCGCCGCTCCACCGAAAGGCAGACCAATTAGTGGACGTCTGTATGATTAAGGATAGAAAGATTTCGCGTATTTGATATAATTTATGCATAACCTTCGTCTTTTGTCCAAACCTAAACTATCCGGAAACTTTGGACAGGTCCGTATTTGTGTCATTCCATTGTGTATGTGCGGCTGTAGAATTGTCTGAATATCTTGGTGACTATAAACTCACTGGGAATTTCTAACACACGTTATTAACTCATAAATAAAAGAAAATCAATTATATAACATCTAACTGACTCTTGTGAGTTTCCTAGTAAATCTAACCTAATTATTAAACCTAGCTATGGTCTGTTCGTCTTATTTTGTGATCTGCGTATTGAAATCGAGATTTGGAGTGTTTCATCGTCATTAGTGTTTCAATGATTTTGTTTTAGATAGGACTGACTTAGAAACAATGTGATTGTCTCAAACGTCCTTCGATCAACTTACAGGTAATTGCTAAAACACAAGTATTTTATATAAATTTTGCATTGTAATCAAAGCCGCAATATGTCTTAAAATTGGTATTATTTTCATTGTACAATTGAAATTGTTCCCAAATGATAATGAAAGATCCCATACCTGATCTCATTCGACCGTTCCTTCCTTGAGAAATAACTAATGGAAATTAATATTTAGTATTTTGTGCGGAGGACAAAATACTATGTTTTGTTTACATTTAAAGCCCCATTATAAGCTTATAAATGTATTGGTCCTAATAGTTTCTGTTTGTTCTATAACAGAGGAATCCGGTGTGTTTTCCTCCCGTGCATACTTTATAGCAAGAAAAAATGTTTTCGAAACCATTATCGTATTTTTTTCAATATCATTGAAATAAATACTATTTATAGAACACCTGTGTTTTTCCGCAGTCATGCTATATGCACAAGTAGTAAATTGACGTCACGCGCTCTACATATTTCAAGTTTTCAAAAGCAAAAATCACAGTGAAATGAGTGTTTTCAGACGAAAAAGGGCTTGTTTTGTCGGTAAAAATTATCTTGGGATAATATCAGCAATTAAATGTTTTTGCATATATTTTTCTACAGCAAAAAGCTAATGGGGCTTTAACATTTGCCGAGTATTTCCGAAAGCTTCGTTAATGACCTGAACTGCGCACATATCGTTGACGTCACACAAGTCGAAAACAAACGTCCATACAGAGTACACGAAGCAATGCTCTCTCAAGATATCACGTGGTTATGCAAAACTGCTAAATGCGAATAAATGACGCCTTTTAGTTACTCTGTTGATGCAGAGTATCGTGATTGCACGGATCGTAAGACGTCGTAACTCACGATATTCGAATTTTAGTTGTCTCAATTGTCATGTTTTTTCTTTATTCCAATTCTATACCCTTAAAGACGCAACATCCGATCAGACTGTCGGATGCAAATTAACTCTCTCCCTACATTGCTTTATCAAATGAACCCTCCCTCTCTCTCTCTCTCTCTCTCTCTCTCTCTCTCTACATTGTTTTATACAGTGAATGCTGACTTACTATACTGAATCTATAAATAGCTGAAGCAGACGATGGGTTTAAACCATGTAGGCTCCTCCCTCTAATTCAAATTTGAATTTCTGTTATGAACTGGTTTGAAAATATAAGAACCTAAATCTTCATATCATTTTGAGGTTTCTTATCTAGACTGATAAAAGAATCATCTTGCTTCATTCAGATTTTTTTCAGTGATTAAAAACACCATTTACAGTTGAATCTCGTTATCTCAAATTTCTAGGGACCGTGGAAATTAGTTTGACATAAACGAAATTTTTAGATAAGTGAATTGGAGTTAAGCGGATTAATTTCATATAGAGAAAGAGCAAAAAAATCTGAACCCAACGAACCAGTTTGACATAACCGAAATTTTGATATAAGCGAGTTTGACATAACGAGATTCAACTGTAATATCAAATATTTTAAAAAATCTCTCCCTGAGCTGAATACAGTTTAAACATCAAGGGAAACCACCCAGCAGACATTACCTCCCTTTTATACCCTTGTGTCTTAAAGGCGACATTGTATGCTGGCTTTACGTTACCACTTACCAGGAAGTATCATAGCAAGCAAACAAATATGTTTATGTTGGAGATTATCACTGGCTCTGTTGAATTTCGTTAAGTCGATAATTAGGAAAAACACAATCCAAGGAAATAAAAACGCAAAATACATATTTCACGAGCCAACTGTATAGCAACATGACTAAGATCTGAACGGAATCACAGTGTTTCTATATCCGAATTGAATTAGATTGTTATGACAATAAGTACCGGTTAAGGAAATCTCCTGTCAATGCCGGAATCACATTTGTTCACTTCCCGTGTATAAGATGGGTGTTGACAGTGTTAATACTCCACAAATCATTCTGCAATTTTCACCGATAAAGAGTGACGCTTCTACCGATCCCGAAAACAGTGTTATAACAGTGCTGATATATCTGTTGACTATATGTTATAACAGTGCTGATATATCTGTTGACTATATGTTATAACAGTGCTGATATATCTGTTGACTACATGTTATAACAGTGCTGATATATCTGTTGACTACATGTTATAACAGTGCTGATATACCTGTTGACTACATGTTATAACAGTGCTGATATATCTGTTGACTACATGTTATAACAGTGCTGATATATCTGTTGACTACATGTTATAACAGTGCTGATATATATGTTGACTACATGTTATAACAGTGCTGATATATATGTTGACTATATGTTATAACAGTGCTGATATATCTGTTGACTACATGTTATAACAGTGCTGATATATCTGTTGACTATATGTTATAACAGTGCTGATATATCTGTTGACTATATGTTATAACAGTGCTGATATATCTGTTGACTATATGTTATAACAGTGCTGATATATCTGTTGACTACATGTTATAACAGTGCTGATATATCTGTTGACTATATGTTATAATAGTGCTGATATATCTGTTGACTATGTGTTATAACAGTGTTGATATATCTGTTGACTACATGTTATAACAGTGCTGATATATTTGTTGACTATATGTTATAACAGTACTGATATATCTGTTGACTACATGTTATAACAGTGCTGATATATCTGTTGACTACATGTTATAACAGTGCTGATATATATGTTGACTACATGTTATAACAGTGCTGATATATCTGTTGACTATATGTTATAATAGTGCTGATATATCTGTTGACTACATGTTATAACAGTGCTGATATATCTGTTGACTATATGTTATAACAGTACTGATATATCTGTTGACTATATGTTATAACAGTGTTGATATATCTGTTGACTATGTGTTATAATAGTGCTGATATATCTGTTGACTACATGTTATAATAGTGCTGATATATCTGTTGACTATATGTTATAACAGTGCTGATATATCTGTTGACTACATGTTATAACAGTGCTGATATATCTGTTGACTATATGTTATAACAGTGCTGATATATCTGTTGACTATATGTTATAACAGTACTGATATATCTGTTGACTACATGTTATAACAGTACTGATATATCTGTTGACTATGTGTTATAACAGTGTTGATATATCTGTTGACTATATGTTATAACAGTGTTGATATACATGTATATGTTGACTACATGTTATAATAGTGCTGATATATCTGTTGATTATATGTTAAAAGTAAATACCACTGTTGGTGTTAATTATTTGCTAGATGACAATGTGTTTACATCTCTGGGAAATGAGATTTAATGCATACTATCAAAAGAACGGAACTGAAGCTCTCGTATAACGACAAACTACCATTCAGTTTAAGATACAAAGCACACTTGTATTGATTTGTTTAATCTAGAAGGTGTGGTTAGTGTCATGTATTAATACAACGGTATATCAAATTTCCTATCTACAGGAATATCCAGTAAAGATGTACATTGAATTTTATTTATGTATTGGATCAACTGGATACATGAGAGTACTATTGATGGAATCACACTTGTTACTATAGAAAAAAAATGTGTCGCATGACACTATCTTGGAAAATATCAGTAAAGGGCGCTGTTATGTGAATCTCAGTTTCTGAGTGACGGTCTAAGAGATTGCATTATTCAGTATCTTTTCGCAGGATTTACGCAAGGTTTTATGGGAATATTTCAACTGACAGTGAGACAGAATCTGAATAAGTTAATTTAACAAGGATTTTGTGGAACTTAATTATTATCCAGTATGGAATACAAAAAAGATGAATATTCGAAGAATAGAACGCGCAGTATGCCAACAGATACCACGCTTAGAAAGCCACATGTCAAACACTTGCGGGGTTCGCACAATACGCAGCGAGTTAACTCAGATGAACCGGAAGAATTGTTCACAGTTAAAACTGACGAGTGCAGAACAGACGACAGAGATTCAAAGCACAATCTTACCCAAATGCATTGTTTACGCTCATCACGTCATAGACTTAACGTAAGCTGTGAAGAACAAGATGAATTTGTTCTAAATAGCGAACATGATAAGCATAGAAGTATCGGACTAACCGACAAACTCTGTAAATTGGATTTGATTGGTAAAAATGGCAAACACGGACGCATGAGTTCTGAACACAGCATTGACGAAAGCTTTTACGGCCGTGAAATGAGAACACGTACATTTAGTATGCCGACCAGAAACACGGTTAAAAAACCTCACGTACAACATTTGAGGCGTTCACACATGTGTCTTAACACCGAAACTGAACTGGAGCCGTGCCATGTAAGATCTTTCGAAATCAGTTCAAAAGGTTTGCTTGTTAAAGGTACAGACTCAATAATGACAAGAAGTTCAAACAATATGTTTTGTTCAATCGATTCATTACACATGTCTGCTAATTTGTCACGTGGCTCAAGTACACAGTCAGGCGGAAGCTCCATCTACAACATGAGTCCTTTAACACCAAACACGTACTGTGTTGTTGTGAGTGGCATAATGGGAGTCGGAAAAACAGCATTAACTCAACAATTCATGACGTCAGAGTATTTAGGGGGATTCGATACAAGTTTTGGTGAGCAAGAAAGTCGTACTTTGTTGTGTTTGTCCCCCTGTCTACGGTTGTACTAACATATGTCTAAATGATCTAACTTACAGAGAAACCAAAATTCGAAGACGTCGGTAAAAATAAATATAAAACAATTATCGTCAATTTTAGTGCGTTGTGTAGAGTGACACTTTTTAGCGCAGTGACATATCAATGAAATGGGTATTCAAAACCGTTTAAGATTTAGAATTCATTATCATGCAAAGTAATTTCTGTTTTCATATTCAATAAATTTTCTGGTTTACAAATCAGGGACAGATACTGGCTACGCTTTCGTCATACCGCGTTTAAATCATTTCCCCTAACTTGCCACATGTCACTCTTATATTCCGCTCTTTTCAAACGCGTCAAATATGAATCTTCCCTTTTGTCGTGTATTCGTTCCTTTATCCTATTGTTTGTCATTTTTTAAACATTATGTGTGAATACTAGCTTCAACTTAACTTTCAAAATCACATTTATTTTTCGCACCAAGAGCCTGACGTGTGTTATTTAGCGACTTTTCCAGGTAGAATGGTGGGAACGATCCACCAGGTGGGCAGCTTCTTTAAATGTAAATTTAATCAGCAACAGAATTTTAAAAAGGCATTTTGAACCAATAAATGTGCAAAGCTGTCGGATATCTTTAGTTCCGTCTTTTTATTTTGTCAACATAATTATGCACATTGCAGCGTCGTCAAATTTTACTTGGAAATATTACAATAACATATATTACAGTGGCGAATTGAGCTAAAATAGTGAAGGTGCATGAACATACCAAATAACACATATGTCATTATGTATATTATCGTTGTGCCGACGAGTACGTCATGTTGATCAGATGGTGATAATTAGTTACAACACGAGATAATTAAGTGATGATTATCCATTAGACATGGGATCGTCGTGTATCATTTTATGGGAAATAACAGGTCCAGCAGTAACTTAAACGTCCACGTTATTTATAGGAACAATAATATGTTGTCATTGTGTCAAATTGTCATATATATACATGTTGTATACTTAGTATGTGGAAAATCTAATTAGCAAGGGGGCTTCGTGGTCGAGTGTTTAATACGTTCGACCGGTAATCACTCGTCCTTCACCATTGTAAGTTCGACCAGACTAACTTCGCCTACGAGTAAACTGTCCAGTTAGCTGGTACTAACCTGCAGGATTGTGTCTGGAATTACACCTCTAAATGGTACTGGTTGTTGGTTCAAGGTTAAATCGAGAGAAAAATGACATCTACCGATATGCTTATATAATGCAATCGTACAACTCTTAAATTATTCTTTACAATGATGATAAAGTTATTGAATACATTTCGTAACTCAAACACTGCCAAAAAGTCCAATTAAAATGTGAACATTTCATTGGACAATAATTTAGGACAAACTGCTAATATTACCTGAAACATACATGTACATGAAGTTGTATACATTAAGTTTACATTTTGGACTAAAGCGATTGGTACTTAAAGTAAGCTAGTCCCATTTAAAGATTGATATATACAAAATGGGTTGGTCAACTTATCGACAATCACTCGTGTGTGATGGTCCAGAAAAATATAGGTTTAGTCATAGGTGCTGAATAAATTCAGTCAAGCGACGTCATATAATTGTAATTCATTCATTAGATCTTTTGAGACTTCTGGATGTATTATTACAATATACTTCATTCCATTATTTGTTATGTTATAATAGAATACAAAGACGAATATTCAAATTGTTCAATGCCACATTTCGATGGGTTCGTTTGAAAAAGCCGAACATGCAAAATTTGAAGTTTTCAGGAGTACAAAAAATGTTCTAAAAGGAAAAGCAAAAATCCTTCTCAAAATGTCTTTCGTCACAAATCTAGTTTCAAAACAGATACAATTTGTACAAAAATATGGTCCAAATATGACTGCCTTAATATTTTAAGTAACGAAAATCCTTCATATTCGTGATTTTTTTCTCACATGTATGCATGTTCCGAATTTGTATATTAGAATACTTAAGATCCAGTCAGAAAGTCATATGAAACAGAAATCCCGAACATACAAAAAGGCCGAACCTTCCGAATAAGAAAATTAATAAAAAAAAACAGTTTTCTCGTTCTAATAACTTTAATAATCCAAATAACTTCCGTATAAATAATAAAACAAAGAAACATTAGACTTTCTTAGTGTTCCGCCATTTTTGCTGCAAAGCGTGAATAGGTTTGGATTCTCACACCGTATACCCCGAAGAGCCGAACACAGTTGCTCAGGCGAACACAGTTGCCGATAAATTTTACAGTTTCTAACGGAAAATAAGTATCGGCTTAATTTATAGTTATCTTGAAGGATCCAAACAAAACCAATCATGAACATTTATTCGCTATTGAAAAAGGAATAAATACTCCTAATTGTGAGGAAAACCGTGCATTTTACAGCGAGAAATCGCTAGAGATGTCTGCTTTTTTTAAAAGAAAACGCGTGATCTGATGAATCCATATCCATAAATGCATTTTTACATAAAGGTGAACCTTTTTAAAGATACCATCATTTACTCCAATCTATTTTCTCTCAATATGCGAAATCCCAGCTTTCCATTCCCATTTTCCGCAGAGAAAATGATGCATGTAATCGGCCTGCCATCGTATTTTTGAGAACGTCAGGCACAGTTTATTGTTAAAGATGGTATTTGTAGTATTTGTAAGATTTGTAATAAGCATTTGTTCAAAATAACATCTGAAACGATATACTCAGCTTGCATATCGTATTTCGCTAAAGAGTCGCGACTTAAATAGAACTTAAATCTCAGAATTTTCAGTTTCATAAAATATCTGTGTTTATATTTACGATTGTGATTAGAACAAGGCCGCGACCTTCATTCAGTGGTTAGCGCACTTGTTTTGTAACCCGGTCGCAGCAGGTCATATATCCTTACATACAAACTTGACAACAATTTAATTTACATGTGGAGAAGTTGCCGTTTCCTTGTGGAAGGATAAATGAGTTCTTGCTTAATAGATAAATAAGTGATTAGAACAATTTAAACTTGGTTTCCTGGTTACCACGTATGCTACCTACACACAAAATTTCATCGCAATATCTTAAACCTTAATTAAGTTATTAACAGGGAAATGATTTTCTATTTTTAGTAACAGTGACCTTGACCAAACTGATCCCAAATACAATTCCAAGCTAAACTTTCATGCAAGTTTGCTAAATACCCAGTTTAGTCAAGAAGTCATTCCAAATTAAGTAATTGACTGGAAACTGATTTTCTGTGTTTAGAAACAGTGACCTTGACACTACTGGCTCTTGATGCAGTTCAAAAGCATGGACTGTATGTAAGCTACCTACACACAAGAATTAATCGCAATATCTTAATTTACTATTTTTAGTAACTGTGACCTTGACCGTGACCCCGCAGATCCTAAATACAACACCAAGCTATGTTTTGATTTAGGGATGCTTAATACCAAGCTAGTTAGTTAACATTGGTCATTCCAAACTTATGTTATTGACCGGACACTGATTTTCTATTTTTAGTAACAGTGACAATGACCCCACAGATCCAAAATACAATCCCAAGATAGGTTTTCATTCGAGGATCCTACATAGTATACATACCAAGTTAAGTCAAGATTGGTCAGCCCGAACTTAAGTTATTGACCGGACACCGCCTGTTTGACGCCCCTCCGACAGCCCGCCAGCCCGTCCGCCCGCACGCCATTTTCGTCATTCTTATAACCAGGTTTCACTTTGTGAAAACCTGGTTAAAATGCTCCATGAATTATGTCGAGCAGACATAATTAAGAAATATTGCTTCACCATATATCTAAATAAGATTCCTTAAACCCAGTCTAGGCTATAAATAACAGACTTATAAAACTTTCTGAATATTTTGTACAAATGATGGAGTATTTAGGAAGCGCTTTGTACAAGTAAGGTAACAATTCTTGTCTCCATTGATCCCAACGAAAGAAGAATGTAAAACAAAGCACTTATCTGGTTCAGAGTCTTTGTCATAAAGCACTTTACAAATAATTGACATATTACTTTTTCTAACGTACGTCGTTTTAATATGATGGTTTAGTCTGACCTTTAAATAAGATTCTTGATATGATACATTTTTTACTAAAAGTCCAAAGTAATTGTAGTCAAACGGAATATTTGCCTACTTGTACTACGTGCATAACGTTTTGACAGGAAGAGTTTCTGACCTAGATTGAGGTGATATGTTCTTAGTAATTTGCTATATCGCGCGAAAAAAAACACGTTCTCCACAAAAGTGCGTGAAAATAAACACTAATGCTCTGTTACAACCAAACTTGTAATAAAAACCAAACTTGTAATAAATATTACAAGTCTGGTTTTTTATTACAAGTTTGGTTGCAAGAACCAACCAAACTTGTAATAACCAAACTTGTAATAAAATTTTCAAGTTGAAGTAAGATTTTACTTTTGCACTCATGAACTTACTGATGTGTTTTGCCCCATTAATTAGCACGTGCTGACATAATTAAGGCCACTAGCGCTTGAAATGACCTTCTTTTTTCATATTCAATATACCATCTATCCATACAGTCAAACATGTAATAATTATTTCAAGTCTGGTTTTTATTACAAGTTTGGTTGCAAGGTCCAACCAAACTTGTAATAACCAAACTTGTAATAAAATTTTCAAGTTAAGTAAGATTTTACTTTTGCACTCATGAACTAACTGATGTGTTCCGCCCCATTAATTAGCACGTGCTGAACTAATTAATGTCAGTAGCACTTGAAATAACCTTCATTTTTTCATATTCGTTTTACCATCTATCCTTTAAGTCAAACATGTAATAATTATTACAAGTCTGGTTTTTATTACAAGTTTGGTTGCAAGGTCCAACCAATCTTGTAATAACCAAACTTGTAATAAACTTTTCAAGTTGAAGTAAGATTTTAATTTTGTACTCCTGAACTTATTGATGTGTTTTGCCCCATTAATTAGCACGTGCTGACATAATTAAGGTCACTAATGCTTGAAATGACCTTCTTTTTTTCATATTCAATATACCATCTATCCATACAATCAAACATGTAATAATTATTACAAGTCTGGGTTTTTATTACAAGTTTGGTTGCGGAGATCCAACCAAACTTGTAATAACCAAACTTGTAATAAAATTTCAAGTTGAAGTAAGATTTTACTTGTGCACTCATGAACTTACTGATGTGTTTTGCCCCATTAATTAGCACGTGCTGACCTATTTAAGGTCACTAGCGCTTGAAATGACCTTCTTTTTTCATATTCAATATACCATCTATCCATACAGTCAAACATGTTATGATTATTACAAGTCTGGTTTTTATTACAAGTTTGGTTGCAAGATCCAACCAAACTTGTAATAACCAAACTTGTAATAAAATTTTCAAGTTCAAGTAAGATTTTACTTTTGCACTCATGAACTTACTGATGTGTCCCGCCCCATTAATTAGCACGTGCTGAACTAATTAAGGTCAGTAGCACTTGAAATAACCTGTAATAATCGCATATTACAGCATATTAACATGTAAAAATTATTACAAGTCTGGTTTTTATTATAAATTTTAAAGAGGTTTGGCAAAATAAGCTGTAAAAGTAACAAAGATAATAATTAATTGAACAATAATTATCTGTTAGATAATATATTAACCTGTGTATATACAGCAACAATAAGTTCTTAGAAAAACACATGTATACAAATGAGCTGAAATCTAAATTGTCTAAAAACTCTAGGTTTACATGAACTATACATTGTATTTGACCCTCTCCAGCATACTAACAGTTAAGGCCTTAAACAGAAAAATCTTTAGTTTAATGCTAAAAGTACAAGTACTATTTTTTGGTAAATTAGATTATGTATAATATATTCGTCATATTTACCGTATATGAATTATATCTTGTAAACTTGTTCGTTGTGTAAACATTTGGATGGTAATAATATGCGATTAAATTGATTTTTTCGGCTCTAATGATTTTCAGAGGTAGTAAATCAAATAATTACGAACTCTGCCCTAAAGATTTGTAACCCAACAGCACACCAAAAACAGGTTCGGCCTGTAAAGAAGTCCAGGACTAACAAACATACGCACATGTGAGACAAGGTCAGAAGTTCAGTATAACAGTTTATATAAAGATCAGAGCGCTGAAGGTCACATAGAGTTTTAAGGTCATAATTTCAGTCTTTTCGGAGTGTCCACTCTGTAACTTCGTCATTCATTGCAAGAACTTACTACAAATGTTAACCATCTTTAGACGATGTGTCACGTGCAACCCCACTTGCTGCAGCTCGAATGTCAAAGTCACACTTAGCGGTTAAAGGTAAAAACTCGGTAATTCTATTTTATGTCCGCTCAGTAACTTTGACATACATGAATAGATATCGGACATTCTTGGCAGAAATGTCTACGAACATGTGACGGTGTGCAATGCGTAAGACCAAAAGAAAGATATCAAGAATACACCGATAAGTGTTTCTGATAAACGCCACATCCATCTTCTTTTACGGCGACTTTTTAGCTTCTTATCGAGTTTAAAATAAGTAATAAATTAGAAGTGCTCGGTATATATTATATCTGTAACTATGGCAGTAACAATGCTTATTTTGGTACCGATGGATTCGGAAAATCATTGGCTGGATAATTGGCTACATGAAAAAAATAAAAACATCTGATAACTTAGATAACCGACATGCATGGTTGGTGAAATTGAATTAGCACATGAATATCAGAATATGTACATGAATAGGTGGCAATATTGAGAAAGTGTATGTTAATTCCTAAGCATGAATATCCATCAACTGTACAGTTCCTAATTTAGGATTTAGTCGTTGTTGTGTCGCGAGCAACACAAGTGACTTGTCTCATATGGAAAAATCAAATTCCGATAGTACTTTCAGTACTTTGATTTTTTATTGTACGTTGACGTCTAAAAAAATCCATTTTAAGGAACAAGGTATACACTTCATTTTGTTTTAACGAAACGCCTCTCATCCGCCTTAAAAAATAGTACCATTTGTTGTATAAGTATACATTGCAGACTTTACAGTTTTGACAAAAGTTTAAGATATATTGCAGAATTCTGTCTATTTTGAAAGCATGTGAAATATTTTGGCGATTTAAACAGTAAAACTAACAAGTATAATAATCAAGTATTCATCCACACCGAAGTTCATTCATAATCCGTCCAGGTAATAAGATTTACTACATAGTGGAAATAGTTTAATTCGCAAAAGTAGTGCCACAATCTCAGTGTAGAGAGATTTCCAAAGACATTGGTTAGGTCGGCACATGCTAATTAATACAGTGGAACACATCAGTAGTAACCTACTGATATGTTCCACCGTATTAATTAGCATGTGAATCCAAAAGTAAAATCTTACTTCAACTTGAAAGTTTTATTACAAAACCAAACTTGTAGTAATCCTATGTCGGACAAATATCCTTGATAAGAACAGATGGTTTCTGAGCAATCGAAGGTCATTTCAAGTGCTAGTGACCTTAATTAGGTCAGCACGTGCTAATTAATGGGGCGGAACACATCAGTAAGTTCATGAGTGCAAAAGTAAAATCTTACTTCAACTTGAAAATTTTATTACAAGTTTGGTTATTACAAGTTTGGTTGGACCTTGCAACCAAACTTGTTATAAAAACCAGACTTGTAATAATTATTACATGTTTGACCCTATGGATAGATGGTATATTGAATATGAATAAAAGGTCATTTCAAGCGCTAGTGACCCTAATTATGTCAGAACGTGCCAATTAATGGGGCGGAACATATCAGTAAGTTCATGAGTGCAAAAGTAAAATCTTACTTCAACTTGAAAAATTTATTACAAGTTTGGTTATTACAAGTTTGGTTGGACCTTGCAACCAAACTTGTAATAAAAACCAGACTTGTAATAATTATTATTAAGTTTGGTTGTAACAATGCTCTACCAAAGTGCGTGAAAATAGTATTATCTAATCGTAATTACAACAGTTCTAAAATAGAACTACCTTCTGCCACAGATAGATGCACTTGACGAATTCTGTGACTTGGTTATTATAAATACTGAATTATCTATCTTGTGATTTGATACAGAGGTTGCTATACAAAAATGACTGTCCATACATTAAAGTACTTTTCAGCTTCCGAATCCACCATTTGAAGTTATCTGTAAACGATAAAATTGCATGTAATACCACTTAATTATTAAGTCATAAAATCTTCTTTTTGACAATTAAAAAAAAATAAGACAGTAAATATCAGGTCAGATGATGTTTGTCTTAATTCCCAGCTGTGTTCAAATATAATGTAAATTTGATCAGGTCTTACATTTAAAGCTCGTTTGTATCTGTGCAAACGTCAGAAAGCTCTTTATTGAGGAATTTGACATGAATAAATACCATTATCCTGATAAATGCGAGACTATTTGAGATTCATGACGTTGCGTGTTCATGGATTTTGTAAATTCATACGACAAGGAAAAAATTAATCACTGTTTCTAAGATAATAGAGTTATGTTTCTAACAACAGAGTGTGAACTTATTTGGGGACGAATCGTGCCGTCAATAGACGATAGGTTTATACAGTAAAGCCCATCAAAACCGTAATCCTTCCTGGCTGTTTTCTGAGAATTCACAGAGATTTTGATAAAAATCCCGAAAAATGGGATTTTAAAAGTTGTCCGAGTTCAGTGAGTCCGGTTTTCATGGATTTAACTATAAATTATAGAAAAAACAAGTTTTCGGCCTGCCTGACCTGTATACTTTGCCAAGTAACTCGAAACATATTTTTTTCTTGCATTATGTACAAAGAACGTTAATAAAAAAAAGATTAGAGAATGAACAAAACGGATGTAAAAAGTATGCTGCACTTCCGCTTTTTCCGATTCTCCATATTGTCTGCTTAAATATTCATGGTCGAGTAACTAGTTTTCGTGGTATTCTATGTACGCACCGTTTCCATTTGCGTATGTGCGTTATTCCAGAAAAATTGTAAACTGATCATGTAACAATTTTGTTAGCTCGCCGATTTTTGTCAACACTATGTAACAAATAGGCTATTATACAATGATTTTGTCATTTTTGTGAAAACGTAGTTCACCATGTAAAAACTAATTATTGAGTTCTTACTCCAAGCATCCCTTTTGATTGTGTACTGAATATTCGGTAGATAGACGGTTCTTTGTATAAAGGTCTGTTTCAAATATATCAAGATAAGCTTCGACTGTAATAAAATCATAAAATCTTTTAATGATAGCATTGAATTTGAAGTAATTTGAGATGACCCACGAAAACACCAGTCCAAACTAGACGAATTATACTAAGAGTATTAGTTTATTATAGCTGTTTGTGAGTATATAGTGTAGTGTCTATTACTAGTTTGGCTAATCCTGGCCATTTGATTGGCCAATTGTGATGACTGAATCTATTAATAGTTGACAGGTAAGTATTGCCTAGATAAGTTGTTTTGTGGCTATTTGAAGTTCAATGTGGTTGTATGATAGTGCTGAGATTTGTGGTGAATTCGTTAACATTTAAGGTTGATTCTATTTGACTGATGTAGGGTATGATTTTACCATGTGCTTTTGAACTATATACATGAATTTATTTATTTGTCAATACTCATGATTGTCATTATAATGTGTATTACTTATATCATATAAATATATTATACTCTCCATAATGGAGGATTGAATAAAATATTCGGTCAATATCTTTTATGAAAAAAAGCAACTTCATACAAAAAACATAAACCAGTATATGCTTCTTGTAATTAGTCTACCTATAACGTTTTGTTATAGTTGTTCTTGTTACGTTTAAACAGTTTTATTTGTTAACATGAAACGCTTTAATGGGTGTATTAGAGATATTTTTGTTTTAAAAATGGATAGATTTTCTCAATAATGAATTTTAGGATCAACATTTGCAAAATGCTATGATGAAAAATCTTAGTTTAAAAATGTGGCTATGTTTCGTTAATACCACATAAACTGGTTACACTATCCTACATGTTTAGGAAAACTCATGATATGCGACAGTGACGTTTCCTGCTCCTATCTCCAGGCTTGCCTCAAGGAATCATAAGTTTTTCTCTATCTTTTTTTTTGTCTTAGAATTTTCAGATTTACGCATTACAACTTCTTGAACTTCGTGATTTTTTGGATTAAGGTTTTCATTCCTAGCATTCAGTTGCTTCAAGGGATAAGCATAACTGTTTCCTACTCGGATCTCACCAATTCATTCCCCTAGGCTGTCAGGATAAAGTCTTACAACAAACATGACAATCTCCTCAAATTCTGACTCAGAACACTTTAATGGTGCTCTGTCGAAGTCCTTACCCTCGTCAAATATTTCCATTTAACTTTACCAAGTCTTCTTGGAGTCTCCTTTTAATATCACTGATCATTTCAGTTAACTATATGTATGTTTTTAACACGCAACACGATTGGAAGACCTATTATTTCATCTCTGGTACAAACTTTGTAAAGTTCATTCTTTGTCCTCCCGCGTGGTTTGTTAAACACGTGTGAATAATATCATATTAACAACGGCACTGAAAACCTTTCCGTTGTCTTATATATCAAGTATTTAGGTTGTACGTGAGATAGCTCATGATATCGACATTTGTTTAGTAAGTCGGTCATTTAAGCAGCTCGCTTGAAAAAGTAATTGTTCAAATGCAATTTTGTTTGGTATATCCACAATGCTGTTGTCCAGGTGTGCATTCCTGCTTTTATGATTAAGTCCAACATCTTCGGAGATTTGTCCAGGTGTGCAATTTTTCTGCTTATTATACCCCCGCAAACGAAGGTTGAGAGGGGGTATATTGGGGTTACTATGTCGGTCGGTTGGTCGGTAGTTGGTCGGTCGGTCGGTCCGTCCGCATAAAATATCAAAGGTTTGTGGAGCGAACTTCTTTCACATTCTTTAAGCAATTGCAATGAAACTTGAAATATGTTATCACCATGAAGTGTAGATGTGCAAAACACAATTTTCATTCCCAGCGATCACTCATTCTATAGTTATATGCCCTTGAACTAAGCCATACAGTGTAGAATGGCAGTCTTATTTTTTGGAGCGAACTACTCCCACATTTTTCAAGGGATCGAATAGAAACTTTAAATATATTATCAATATAAAATGTAGATGTGCAAGACTCAATTTTCAAACCCATTGATCAACTCATTGCAGAGTTATGTGCCCTTGAATTTAGTCGTATAGTGTACTATCACATTATTAATGTCAATGCGGCGGAGGGGGTATTAGTCACCCCTGTGGCAGCTTTAGTTGAGTTTGGTCCATCCATTATGGAGGTTTTGTTCTGGTGTGCATATTTGCTATGAGGGTGTGGTTCATCCAGTATGGAGGTTTTATTCTGGTGTGCATATTTGCTATGAGGGTGTGGTTCATCCAGTATGGAGGTTTTATTCTGGTGTGCATATTTGCTATGAGGGTGTGGTTCATCCAGTATGGAGGTTTTATTCTGGTGTGCATATTTGCTATGAGGGTGTGGTTCATCCAGTATGGAGGTTTTATTCTGGTGTGCATATTTGCTATGAGGGTGTGGTTCATCCAGTATGGAGGTTTTATTCTGGTGTGCATATTTGCTATGAGGGTGTGGTTCATCCATTATGGAGGTTTTATTCTGGTGTGCATATTTGCTATGAGGGTGTTGTTCATCCAGTATGGAGGTTTTGTTCTGGTGTGCATATTTGCTATGAGGGTGTGTTTCATCCAGTATGGAGGTTTTGTTCTGGTGTGCATATTTGCTATGAGGGTGTGGTTCATCCAGTATGGAGGTTTCATTCTGGTGTGCATATTTGCTATGAGGGTGTGGTTCATCCAGTATGGAGGTTTTATTCTGGTGTGCATATTTGCTATGAGGGTGTGGTTCATCCATTATGGAGGTTTTATTCTGGTGTGCATATTTTCTATGAGGGTGTGGTTCATCCAGTATGGAGGTTTTATTCTGGTGTGCATATTTGCTATGAGGGTGTGGTTCATCCAGTATGGAGGTTTTATTCTGGTGTGCATATTTGCTATGAGGTAGTGGTTCATCCAGTATGGAGGTTTTATTCTGGTGTGCATATTTGCTATGAGGGTGTGGTTCATCCAGTATGGAGGTTTTATTCTGGTGTGCATATTTGCTATGAGGGTGTGGTTCATCCAGTATGGAGGTTTTATTCTGGTGTGCATATTTGCTATGAGGGTGTGGTTCATCCAGTATGGAGGTTTTGTTCTGGTGTGCATATTTGCTATGAGGGTGTGGTTCATCCATTATGGAGGTTTTGTTCTGGTGTGTATATTTGCTATGAGGGTGTGGTTCATCCAATATGGAGATTTTATTCTGGTGTGCATATTTGCTATGAGGGTGTGGTTCATCCAGTATGGAGGTTTTGTTCTGGTGTGCATATTTGCTATGAGGGTGTGGTTCATCCTGTATGGAGTTTTTTCAGGTTTGCATTTTTACTTAGAAGGATTGGTCCATTCCCTATGGAGGTTTTGTCCAAATGATACCATGATTTTGCCATGTGTTTTGCTCATATTGTGGTGTGTACATTGGTGGCAACGTGTGTATTACAGTTAGTAGTTGGATGTGAGACCAATGCAATAATATAACCCGAATAATTATGTTCTCAATTTCCTGTTTATTACCACATCACTAAACCATAACAGCTTCGCTTGCAAGACAACAGTAAACAATGCTTTGCTGTCACTCTATCGCTTATATAATCGATATTCTAGAGCACTGCAGCCCTGAATAAAATAAGAATGAGCTTCAGGGTAATATTTCATCTCTCCAAATGACGTCCGTTATTCACATACTTGGCTGGAATTTAGGGCTCTGACAGATAATTACTAACCCATCACTAGCTTTGAGTTTGAATCTAACCCAGGACAACTTAATTCCACATGAAGGTAGCGGTCCAGCTAGCTAACTAAAGGATGGACTTACCTAGGTATACGTCTGTTGATGGTTGGACTTACCCAGGTGTACGTCTGTTCAAGTTGAACTTACCCAGGTATACGTCTGTTCAAGGTTGGACTTACCCAGGTATACGTCTGTTCAAGGTTGGACTTACCCAGGTATACGTCTGTTCAAGGTTGAACTTACCTAGGTATACGTCTGTTCAAGGTTATACATCTGTTCAATGTTGGACTTACCCAGGTATACGTCTGTTCATGGTTGGACTTACCCAGGTGTACGTCTGTTCAAGGTTGGACTTACCCAGGTATACGTCTGTTAAAGGTTGGACTTACCTAGGTATACGTCTGTTCAAGGTTGGACTTACCCAGGTGTACGTCTGTTCAAGGTTGGACTTACCCAGGTATACGTCTGTTCAAGGTTGGACTTACCCAGGTGTACGTCTGTTCAAGGTTGGACTTACCCAGGTGTACGTCTGTTCAAGGTTGGACTTACCCAGGTGTACGTCTGTGGTTTTCCTCAACCATTAAAGCTGTAAAAGTTGCCAAAAGGCTGTTGGCGCGACAGTGAATGATAAGGTTGTTATTCATATTTTGATCACATTTTAGGCTCTAAAAATCGAGATTTCATTCTATGTCATGCATCACTTCAAAGATCTACTGACACTAAATCTTTTTTTAGCGATTTTGTCAATGCATTACTGTTTGCGTTTTTTCATTCCCGTTTTTTTTCAGTAGATCTACAAGCAAATAATGTAAACAATCGACAAACTACTAGACTACCTACATACACAAAGTTTTACTCGAGTAATCGCAAATAACATTTTTTTAAAGAATTTCCTTAGGTAGAAACTTTAGTGCTTTATTTTAATTTCTGACAGAGCCTGTTAACTTGTTAAGGTTTCATATTATAACATTAAGACATTTACATGTATTTAATTAGGAAAATATTACGGGTTGTGTCGGATGTCGTGTATACATTCAGCTGACATGTTTGACATTAAGGAAATCATTGATGAAATAAGTGATAAGGCACTCAGTATTACCTCACCACATGTTTGTTCTGTTACAATCATGTTATCATAATGATCGTACTGTAAATGATCTAACGGCATCATGGACATTTATCATTCAACGACAAATTAATGCATCACATTCAGCAAAACATAGAATAAATCAAAATAAATCAGTTTTATCTATCAAAATGTAATGAGTTCACATTCAAATTCGATTGCCTCAGTAGAGAATGTTCGTTTTTTAAGCTTTCTTACTAATATTTGCCTTTAACAGAAAAATAATGACCCTCTTTTTCATAGGGCTTCAACGTCGTACCAACAAACAAGATCATTTGGCAACCTTTCCCGCATTTAGGCCGGAGAAACACCGACATTCCTAAAGCTAGCCTCCTCAGACGTGAAGGTTTTCTGGTTATGACAGGATTTGAACTCACAGCGATTAGAGGCGCGTGATTACTAGTCAGAGACCATATTTAACCACAGATAACGGAGGCCCCCCAAAATACTTTTATGTACCATATGTTTGTGTTAGACTTGTGCCGATGTGTATAACAACATCATTTATAACAACATTGAATAGATTCCAATTGTAAACAATACGGCCGCGGTTGTGGTCCAGTTGTAAGTTCGTCAGTTTGGAACGGTTTGTCGGCTATCCGGGTTCGATTCCCGGTCACGGAAGGTCATAGACTTTCATGAAAATTTGACAACAACGGCAACTTTCCTCGTATGTGGAGAGGTTGCCCGTTCCTTGAGGTAAGGTAAGCTAGTACTGGTTAGAATACAGTCCAGGAAAACATGTTATGTGAATCGAAAGCCCTGCATAACTGAAAAATTGTTGAAAATGGCGTTAAACCCAAATAAATTAAATGTAAACAAAACAATAAAACCAAATCATTGTAGAAAGCTGACGATGGCTGAGATCAAACATATGCGTAAATCACACACTTGTGTGAAGATGGGAATTCAGCTAACTTAGTTAGGCAAATGCCCTGAGTTCTAAGAAGTCTTAAATCATTCTACAAAGAGTGGATCTAAAATGTTGTTTGTGTTCGGAATAGCTGATAGTGTGAGTACAATTGGGAATTCAATGTTTAGTATTTTTAAGACGAATTAGGAAGATTTTTGTCAAAAAAGTAGAAGATCATTACGTTGTCGTGTCACAAAAATGGGCAACATGTCGTTAAGTATCCATGAGACTGGAGACGAACAGTTCAGTGATCTGAATGGTTTCCAGTTTGATAAATGCACTTTATAATACTTGTGCCTTTACTTCACTATCAGCTGATTGTCACTAATCAAAACTTCTTGAAGTTTCATTTAAAATCTATAAGAAAAAAGTATTAAACACTAATACAAGTTTAGTGTATCTTACAAAACAATTAAACTCTTTTTACCAAACTATTCTAATAATAGAATCTAATGTAGCATCTGACTTTTTTATTTTGTGCAAAAACTATTTTTGATGTATTATATACTGATATTCCAATCTTACTACGTTACCATAACATTAAAAAGTTTTAATTCATAATACTTTCAGAAACAAGATTGTAGAAATGTATGTAAAACTGAAAAAAAATATTTTGATCTAAAAGGAATATTCCAATAAGTATCACTGAATAGTTTGACCGTATACTCCATTAGCTGATGTGTTTGAAACAATACTCTGCATATTGTTCTATAATACGTTATTATCACTAACTATTGCTGTATTTACAAACCTCTTTACGTGATTGGTATCAGAACTGGAGTGTTTCTTCAAAGTATTGAAACTAATCTGATGTTGTTTTCTCTTATTTTAGTGTTCTATGAACGATTACTGTCATTTTGTAAAACCTACGATGTAATTATTTCACTCATACAAGCATTTTATACTTTAGTCCATCTCCTTTATCTCTAAGTGCTCGATATTTTGTTCGCATTTATAAGACCGAGTTAGAATTCAAGATATTTATTTATTTCATTTACCTGTTGTTGAACAGCCTATTCGACAGCTATGGTCATACCAGAGCGAGAAGGGAGATAAGATAAAGGAGAACCGGACATCTGTATCCTTACTCCTTTCGAATAGTATTACCTGGTTCGTTGTCGTGCCCGGTGTAAAGTAACGATATACCGACTAGCCATTATTTCCTGTGTTTTTTCTGGATACAGTACTTGGCTTGGTAGTTGGTATGGGGTCACTTGAAAAGTTGAGAAATTCGAAAGGCCGAGGCGAGAATAGAACCCATTGCCTTTCGTTTAGTAGTCAAGCGCTGTCACACCTATATATATACGTATAATAGATTCTTTCGAATAAAACTCCCCGAGGTACGTCTATTCGGTGAATGGCACTCTTTAAGGGGGAGCTTTATACGGAAAAAGCATGGGCAAAGTCGAATACAGCTCGCATACACTTTTATCAAAATGATAATATGAAAATGTCAACAACAGCCAGCGACTTGACTGAGTTATTTAGCTTGTGGTCCATGAATCATCTGTTCGTGTGGGTCAATGATTCAAATAGATCTGAAAGTATACACACAATAAACAAACAAACAGACATACGTTCTCACAATGCTGATTTGTGACTTTGAGACTTTTTGTTAATGTTAACCTACGATAAAAATCTTATCCCCAGAATACAACTTTTAACCCCATAATGACTGCATGAATAAAACAACATCCAAATGTGATATCATTTAGGTATGTACATGACAAGACAGGAAGAAAGGAAGACGGAGGACAATCCCATAACTACAGAATTATAATTGCATGATAACAACTACATGTACTCCGAATACAGTTTCTTATTGAGTACTGGGACTGTATTCAGCGAATACAGATTCTTGTTGAATACAGGGACTGTATTCAGCGAATACAGCTTGTTATTATTGAGTACTTGGCCTGTATTCAGCGAATACAGTTTCTTATTGAGTACTTGGACTGTATTCAGCGAATACAGCTTGTTATTATTGAGTACTGGGACTGTATTCAGCGAATACAGTTTGTTATTATTGAGTACTGGGACTGTATTCAGCGAATACAGCTTGTTATTATTGGGTACTGGGACTGTATTCAGCGAATACAGCTTGTTATTATTGAGTACTGGGACTGTATTCAGCGAATACAGTTTGTTATTATTGAGTACTGGGACTGTATTCAGCGAATACAGCTTGTTATTATTGAGTACTGGGACTGTATTCAGCGAATACAGCTTGTTATTATTGAGTACTTGGCCTGTATTCAGCGAATACAGTTTCTTATTGAGTACTTGGACTGTATTCAGCGAATACAGCTTGTTATTATTGAGTACTGGGACTGTATTCAGCGAATACAGCTTGTTATTATTGAGTACTTGGACTGTATTCAGCGAATACAGCTTGTTATTATTGAGTACTTGGACTGTATTCAGCGAATACAGCTTGTTATTATTGAGTACTGGGACTGTATTCAGCGAATACAGCTTGTTATTATTGAGTACTTGGCCTGTATTCAGCGAATACAGTTTGTTATTATTGAGTACTTGGACTGTATTCAGCGAATACAGCTTGTTATTATTGAGTACTGGGACTGTATTCAGCGAATACAGCTTGTTATTATTGAGTACTGGGACTGTATTCAGCGAATACAGCTTGTTATTATTGAGTACTTGGCCTGTATTCAGCGAATACAGTTTGTTATTATTGAGTACTTGGACTGTATTCAGCGAATACAGCTTGTTATTATTGAGTACTTGGACTGTATTCAGCGAATACAGCTTGTTATTATTGAGTACTGGGACTGTATTCAGCGAATACAGTTTCTTATTGAGTACTTGGACTGTATTCAGCGAATACAGCTTGTTATTATTGAGTACTGGGACTGTATTCAGCGAATACAGTTTCTTATTGAGTACTTGGACTGTATTCAGCGAATACAGCTTGTTATTATTGAGTACTGGGACTGTATTCAGCGAATACAGTTTCTTATTGAGTACTGGGACTGTATTCAGCGAATACAGCTTGTTATTATTGAGTACTTGGACTGTATTCAGCGAATACAGCTTGTTCTTATTGAGTACTTGGACTGTATTCAGCGAATACAGCTTGTTATTATTGAGTACTGGGACTGTATTCAGCGAATACAGCTTGTTATTATTGAGTACTGGGACTGTATTCAGCGAATACAGTTTGTTATTATTGAGTACTTGGCCTGTATTCAGCGAATACAGTTTCTTATTGAGTACTTGGACTGTATTCAGCGAATACAGCTTGTTATTATTGAGTACTGGGACTGTATTCAGCGAATACAGCTTGTTATTATTGAGTACTTGGACTGTATTCAGCGAATACAGCTTGTTATTATTGAGTACTGGGACTGTATTCAGCGAATACAGCTTGTTATTATTGAGTACTTGGCCTGTATTCAGCGAATACAGTTTCTTATTGAGTACTTGGACTGTATTCAGCGAATACAGCTTGTTATTATTGAGTACTGGGACTGTATTCAGCGAATACAGTTTGTTATTATTGAGTACTGGGACTGTATTCAGCGAATACAGTTTCTTATTGAGTACTTGGACTGTATTCAGCGAATACAGCTTGTTATTATTGAGTACTGGGACTGTATTCAGCGAATACAGCTTGTTATTATTGAGTACTGGGACTGTATTCAGCGAATACAGCTTGTTATTATTGAGTACTTGGACTGTATTCAGCGAATACAGCTTGTTATTATTGAGTACTGGGACTGTATTCAGCGAATACAGCTTGTTATTATTGAGTACTGGGACTGTATTCAGCGAATACAGCTTGTTCTTATTGAGTACTTGGACTGTATTCAGCGAATACAGCTTGTTATTATTGAGTACTGGGACTGTATTCAGCGAATACAGCTTGTTATTATTGAGTACTTGGACTGTATTCAGCGAATACAGCTTGTTCTTATTGAGTACTTGGACTGTATTCAGCGAATACAGCTTGTTATTATTGAGTACTGGGACTGTATTCAGCGAATACAGCTTGTTATTATTGAGTACTTGGACTGTATTCAGCGAATACAGTTTGTTATTGAGTACTTGGACTGTATTCAGCGAAAACAGTTTCTTATTATTGAGTACTTGGACTGTATTCAGCGAATACAGCTTGTTATTATTGAGTACTGGGACTGTATTCAGCGAATACAGCTTGTTATTATTGAGTACTTGGACTGTATTCAGCGAATACAGCTTGTTCTTATTGAGTACTTGGCCTGTATTCAGCGAATACAGTTTCTTATTGAGTACTTGGACTGTATTCAGCGAATACAGCTTGTTATTATTGAGTACTTGGACTGTATTCAGCGAATACAGCTTGTTATTATTGAGTACTGGGACTGTATTCAGCGAATACAGCTTGTTATTATTGAGTACTGGGACTGTATTCAGCGAATACAGCTTGTTATTATTGAGTACTGGGACTGTATTCAGCGAATACAGCTTGTTATTATTGAGTACTTGGACTGTATTCAGCGAATACAGCTTGTTATTATTGAGTACTGGGACTGTATTCAGCGAATACAGCTTGTTATTATTGAGTACTTGGACTGTATTCAGCGAATACAGCTTGTTCTTATTGAGTACTTGGACTGTATTCAGCGAATACAGCTTGTTATTATTGAGTACTGGGACTGTATTCAGCGAATACAGCTTGTTATTATTGAGTACTTGGACTGTATTCAGCGAATACAGCTTGTTCTTATTGAGTACTTGGACTGTATTCAGCGAATACAGCTTGTTATTATTGAGTACTTGGACTGTATTCAGCGAATACAGCTTGTTATTATTGAGTACTTGGACTGTATTCAGCGAATACAGCTTGTTATTATTGAGTACTTGGACTGTATTCAGCGAATACAGCTTGTTATTATTGAGTACTGGGACTGTATTCAGCGAATACAGCTTGTTATTATTGAGTACTTGGACTGTATTCAGCGAATACAGCTTGTTCTTATTGAGTACTTGGACTGTATTCAGCGAATACAGCTTGTTATTATTGAGTACTGGGACTGTATTCAGCGAATACAGCTTGTTATTATTGAGTACTTGGACTGTATTCAGCGAATACAGCTTGTTATTATTGAGTACTGGGACTGTATTCAGCGAATACAGCTTGTTCTTATTGAGTACTTGGACTGTATTCAGCGAATACAGCTTGTTATTATTGAGTACTGGGACTGTATTCAGCGAATACAGCTTGTTATTATTGAGTACTTGGACTGTATTCAGCGAATACAGCTTGTTATTATTGAGTACTGGGACTGTATTCAGCGAATACAGCTTGTTATTATTGAGTACTGGGACTGTATTCAGCGAATACAGCTTGTTATTGGGTACTGGGACTGTATTCAGCGAAAACAGTTTCTTATTGAGTACTTGGACTGTATTCAGCGAATACAGCTTCTTATTGAGTACTGGGACTGTATTCAGCGAATACAGCTTCTTATTGAGTACTGGGACTGTATTCAGCGAATACAGCTTCTTATTGGGTACTGGGGCTGTGTTCAGCGAATACAGTTTCTTATTGGGTACTGGGGCTGTGTTCAGCGAATACAGTTTCTTATTGAGTACTGGGCTGTGTTCAGCGAATACAGTTTGTTATTGAGTACTTGGACTGTATTCAGCGAATACAGTTTGTTATTGAGTACTTGGACTGTATTCAGCGAATACAGTTTCTTATTGAGTACTTGGACTGTATTCAGCGAATACAGTTTCTTATTGAGTACTTGGACTGTATTCAGCGAATACAGTTTCTTATTGAGTACTTGGACTGTATTCAGCGAATACAGTTTCTTATTGAGTACTTGGACTGTATTCAGCGAATACAGTTTCTTATTGAGTACTTGGACTGTATTCAGCGAATACAGTTTCTTATTGAGTACTTGGACTGTATTCAGCGAATACAGTTTCTTATTGAGTACTGGGACTGTATTCAGCGAATACAGCTTGTTATTATTGAGTACTGGGACTGTATTCAGCGAATACAGTTTGTTATTATTGAGTACTTGGCCTGTATTCAGCGAATACAGTTTCTTATTGAGTACTTGGACTGTATTCAGCGAATACAGCTTGTTATTATTGAGTACTGGGACTGTATTCAGCGAATACAGCTTGTTATTATTGAGTACTTGGACTGTATTCAGCGAATACAGCTTGTTATTATTGAGTACTGGGACTGTATTCAGCGAATACAGCTTGTTATTATTGAGTACTTGGCCTGTATTCAGCGAATACAGTTTCTTATTGAGTACTTGGACTGTATTCAGCGAATACAGCTTGTTATTATTGAGTACTGGGACTGTATTCAGCGAATACAGTTTGTTATTATTGAGTACTGGGACTGTATTCAGCGAATACAGTTTCTTATTGAGTACTTGGACTGTATTCAGCGAATACAGCTTGTTATTATTGAGTACTGGGACTGTATTCAGCGAATACAGCTTGTTATTATTGAGTACTGGGACTGTATTCAGCGAATACAGCTTGTTATTATTGAGTACTTGGACTGTATTCAGCGAATACAGCTTGTTATTATTGAGTACTGGGACTGTATTCAGCGAATACAGCTTGTTATTATTGAGTACTGGGACTGTATTCAGCGAATACAGCTTGTTCTTATTGAGTACTTGGACTGTATTCAGCGAATACAGCTTGTTATTATTGAGTACTGGGACTGTATTCAGCGAATACAGCTTGTTATTATTGAGTACTTGGACTGTATTCAGCGAATACAGCTTGTTCTTATTGAGTACTTGGACTGTATTCAGCGAATACAGCTTGTTATTATTGAGTACTGGGACTGTATTCAGCGAATACAGCTTGTTATTATTGAGTACTTGGACTGTATTCAGCGAATACAGTTTGTTATTGAGTACTTGGACTGTATTCAGCGAAAACAGTTTCTTATTATTGAGTACTTGGACTGTATTCAGCGAATACAGCTTGTTATTATTGAGTACTGGGACTGTATTCAGCGAATACAGCTTGTTATTATTGAGTACTTGGACTGTATTCAGCGAATACAGCTTGTTCTTATTGAGTACTTGGCCTGTATTCAGCGAATACAGTTTCTTATTGAGTACTTGGACTGTATTCAGCGAATACAGCTTGTTATTATTGAGTACTTGGACTGTATTCAGCGAATACAGCTTGTTATTATTGAGTACTGGGACTGTATTCAGCGAATACAGCTTGTTATTATTGAGTACTGGGACTGTATTCAGCGAATACAGCTTGTTATTATTGAGTACTGGGACTGTATTCAGCGAATACAGCTTGTTATTATTGAGTACTGGGACTGTATTCAGCGAATACAGCTTGTTATTATTGGGTACTGGGACTGTATTCAGCGAATACAGCTTGTTATTATTGAGTACTGGGACTGTATTCAGCGAATACAGCTTGTTATTATTGAGTACTTGGACTGTATTCAGCGAATACAGCTTGTTATTATTGAGTACTGGGACTGTATTCAGCGAATACAGCTTGTTATTATTGAGTACTTGGACTGTATTCAGCGAATACAGCTTGTTCTTATTGAGTACTTGGACTGTATTCAGCGAATACAGCTTGTTATTATTGAGTACTGGGACTGTATTCAGCGAATACAGCTTGTTATTATTGAGTACTTGGACTGTATTCAGCGAATACAGCTTGTTCTTATTGAGTACTTGGACTGTATTCAGCGAATACAGCTTGTTATTATTGAGTACTTGGACTGTATTCAGCGAATACAGCTTGTTATTATTGAGTACTTGGACTGTATTCAGCGAATACAGCTTGTTATTATTGAGTACTTGGACTGTATTCAGCGAATACAGCTTGTTATTATTGAGTACTGGGACTGTATTCAGCGAATACAGCTTGTTATTATTGAGTACTTGGACTGTATTCAGCGAATACAGCTTGTTCTTATTGAGTACTTGGACTGTATTCAGCGAATACAGCTTGTTATTATTGAGTACTGGGACTGTATTCAGCGAATACAGCTTGTTATTATTGAGTACTTGGACTGTATTCAGCGAATACAGCTTGTTATTATTGAGTACTGGGACTGTATTCAGCGAATACAGCTTGTTATTATTGAGTACTGGGACTGTATTCAGCGAATACAGCTTGTTATTGGGTACTGGGACTGTATTCAGCGAAAACAGTTTCTTATTGAGTACTTGGACTGTATTCAGCGAATACAGCTTCTTATTGAGTACTGGGACTGTATTCAGCGAATACAGCTTCTTATTGAGTACTGGGACTGTATTCAGCGAATACAGCTTCTTATTGGGTACTGGGGCTGTGTTCAGCGAATACAGTTTCTTATTGGGTACTGGGGCTGTGTTCAGCGAATACAGTTTCTTATTGAGTACTGGGCTGTGTTCAGCGAATACAGTTTGTTATTGAGTACTTGGACTGTATTCAGCGAATACAGTTTCTTATTGAGTACTTGGACTGTATTCAGCGAATACAGTTTCTTATTGAGTACTTGGACTGTATTCAGCGAATACAGTTTCTTATTGAGTACTTGGACTGTATTCAGCGAATACAGTTTCTTATTGAGTACTTGGACTGTATTCAGCGAATACAGTTTCTTATTGAGTACTTGGACTGTATTCAGCGAATACAGTTTCTTATTGAGTACTTGGACTGTATTCAGCGAATACAGTTTCTTATTGAGTACTTGGACTGTATTCAGCGAATACAGTTTCTTATTGAGTACTTGGACTGTATTCAGCGAATACAGTTTGTTATTATTGAGTACTTGGACTGTATTCAGCGAATACAGTTTCTTATTGAGTACTTGGACTGTATTCAGCGAATACAGTTTCTTATTGAGTACTTGGACTGTATTCAGCGAATACAGTTTCTTATTGAGTACTTGGACTGTATTCAGCGAATACAGTTTCTTATTGGGTACTGGGCTGTGTTCAGCGAATACAGTTTCTTATTGAGTACTTGGACTGTATTCAGCGAATACAGTTTCTTGTTGGGTACTGGGACTGTATTCAGCGAATACAGTTTCTTATTGAGTACTTGGACTGTATTCAGCGAATACAGTTTCTTATTGAGTACTTGGACTGTATTCAGCGAATACAGTTTCTTATTGAGTACTTGGACTGTATTCAGCGAATACAGTTTCTTATTGGGTACTGGGCTGTGTTCAGCGAATACAGTTTCTTATTGAGTACTTGGACTGTATTCAGCGAATACAGTTTCTTATTGAGTACTTGGACTGTATTCAGCGAATACAGCTTCTTGTTGAATACAGGGACTGTATTCGGCGAATACAGCTTGTTATTATTGAGTACTGGGGCTGTATTCGGCGAATACAGTTTCTTATTGAGTACTGGGGCTGTATTCGGCGAATACAGTTTCTTATTGGGTACTGGGCTGTGTTCAGCGAATACAGTTTCTTATTGGGTACTGGGGCTGTGTTCAGCGAATACAGTTTCTTATTGGGTACTGGGCTGTGTTCAGCGAATACAGTTTCTTATTGGGTACTGGGCTGTGTTCAGCGAATACAGCTTCTTATTGGGTACTGGGCTGTGTTCAGCGAATACAGCTTCTTATTGGGTACTGGGGCTGTGTTCAGCGAATACAGCTTCTTATTGGGTACTGGGCTGTGTTCAGCGAATACAGTTTCTTATTGGGTACTGGGGCTGTGTTCAGCGAATACAGCTTCTTATTGGGTACTGGGCTGTGTTCAGCGAATACAGTTTCTTATTGGGTACTGGGCTGTGTTCAGTGAATACAGTTTCTTATTGGGTACTGGGGCTGTGTTCAGCGAATACAGTTTCTTATTGGGTACTGGGCTGTGTTCAGCGAATACAGCTTCTTATTGGGTACTGGGGCTGTGTTCAGCGAATACAGTTTCTTATTGGGTACTGGGCTGTGTTCAGCGAATACAGTTTCTTATTGGGTACTTGGCTGTGTTCAGCGAATACAGCTTCTTATTGGGTACTGGGGCTGTGTTCAGCGAATACAGTTTCTTATTGGGTACTGGGGCTGTGTTCAGCGAATACAGCTTCTTATTGGGTACTGGGAATGTGTTCAGCGAATACAGCTTCTTATTGGGTACTGGGGCTGTGTTCAGCGAATACAGTTTCTTATTGGGTACTGGGGCTGTGTTCAGCGAATACAGTTTCTTATTGGGTACTGGGCTGTGTTCAGCGAATACAGCTTCTTATTGGGTACTGGGGCTGTGTTCAGCGAATACAGTTTCTTATTTGGTACTGGGCTGTGTTCAGCGAATACAGTTTCTTATTGGGTACTGGGCTGTGTTCAGCGAATACAGCTTCTTATTGGGTACTGGGCTGTGTTCAGCGAATACAGCTTCTTATTGGGTACTGGGGCTGTGTTCAGCGAATACAGTTTCTTATTGGGTACTGGGCTGTGTTCAGCGAATACTGGGCTGTGTTCAGCGAATACAGTTTCTTATTGGGTACTGGGGCTGTGTTCAGCGAATACAGTTTCTTATTGGGTACTGGGGCTGTGTTCAGCGAATACAGCTTCTTATTGGGTTCTGGGGCTGTGTTCAGCGAATACAGTTTCTTATTGGGTACTGGGCTGTGTTCAGCGAATACAGTTTCTTATTGGGTACTGGGCTGTGTTCAGCGAATACAGCTTCTTATTGGGTACTGGGCTATGTTCAGCGAATACAGCTTCTTATTGGGTATAGGGGCTGTGTTCAGCGAATACAGTTTCTTATTGGGTACTGGGCTGTGTTCAGCGAATATAGCTTCTTATTGGGTACTGGGGCTGTGTTCAGCGAATACAGTTTCTTATTGGGTACTGGGGCTGTGTTCAGCGAATACAGTTTCTTATTGGGTACTGGGCTGTGTTCAGCGAATACAGTTTCTTATTGGGTACTGGGCTGTGTTCAGCGAATACAGCTTCTTATTGGGTACTGGGGCTGTGTTCAGCGAATACAGCTTCTTATTGGGTACTGGGGCTGTGTTCAGCGAATACAGCTTCTTATTGGGTACTGGGCTGTGTTCAGCGAATACAGTTCCTTATTGGGTACTGGGCTGTGTTCAGCGAATACAGCTTCTTATTGGGTAATGGGGCTGTGTTCAGCGAATACAGCTTCTTATTGGGTACTGGGCTGTGTTCAGCGAATACAGTTTCTTATTGGGTACTGGGGCTGTGTTCAGCGAATACAGTTTCTTATTGGGTACTGGGGCTGTGTTCAGCGAACACAGTTTCTTATTGGGTACTGGGGCTGTGTTCAGCGAATACAGTTTCTTATTGGGTACTGGGGCTGTGTTCAGCGAATACAGTTTCTTATTGGGTACTGGGGCTGTGTTCAGCGAATACAGTTTCTTATTGGGTACTGGGGCTGTGTTCAGCGAATACAGTTTCTTATTGGGTACTTGGCTGTGTTCAGCGAATACAGCTTCTTATTGGGTACTGGGCTGTGTTCAGCGAATACAGCTTCTTATTGGGTACTGGGGCTGTGTTCATCGAATACAGTTTCTTATTGGGTACTGGGCTGTGTTCAGCGAATACAGCGTCTTATTTGGTAATGGGGCTGTGTTCAGCGAATACAGTTTCTTATTGGGTACTGGGGCTGTGTTCAGCGAATACAGTTTCTTATTGGGTACTGGGCTGTGTTCAGCGAATACAGTTTCTTATTGGGTACTGGGCTGTGTTCAGCGAATACAGCTTCTTATTGGGTACTGGGGCTGTGTTCAGCGAATACAGTTTCTTATTGGGTACTGGGGCTGTGTTCAGCGAATACAGCTTCTTATTGGTAACTGGGCTGTGTTCAGCGAATACAGCTTCTTATTGGGTACTGGGGCTGTGTTCAGCGAATACAGCTTCTTATTGGGTACTGGGCTGTGTTCAGCGAATACAGCTTCTTATTGGGTACTGGGGCTGAGTTCAGCGAATACAGCTTCTTATTGGGTACTGGGCTGTGTTCAGCGAATACAGCTTCTTATTGGGTACTGGGCTGTGTTCAGCGAATACAGTTTCTTATTGGGTACTGGGCTGTGTTCAGCGAAAACAGTTTCTTATTGGGTACTGGGCTGTGTTCAGCGAATACAGCTTCTTATTGGGTACTGGGGCTGTGTTCAGCGAATACAGCTTCTTATTGGGTACTGGGCTGTGTTCAGCGAATACAGCTTCTTATTGGGTACTGGGGCTGTGTTCAGCGAATACAGCTTCTTATTGGGTACTGGGCTGTGTTCAGCGAATACAGCTTCTTATTGGGTACTGGGGCTGTGTTCAGCGAATACAGGTTCTTATTGGGTACTGGACTGTGTTCAGCGAATAGAGCTCCCCGGGAAGCAGTCTACGGAAAAGTTTGTGAATATAGATCCCGGGAAGCTGTATCCAAAAGGATCCCTATAGGGTATGACACAGCGCGTTACCACTCGACCATCGATCACGCATACATTCAAAATATACTATCTGGCTTCGATCGACTTACGTAACATGGATGCAATAACTTAGACATATTAACGCTTTTGTTAATGTCTGTATTTCTGATTTCATTGTACATTGTACTGATCTGAGATGAAAAATCCTCAAGTTTTTTTTCAATCTGCTCTGGCTCCGATGTTATAAAACTAAGAACACACTTCGGATATTGTCTTCTAACGTTTCTAAGTTAATTAATTATGATCAGGCAATAATGGTATTATTGATGCATTAGTCTGACAACTGAACATTTATTCAAACATTAATCAGCTCTCTCCAACCATAATACTTATTTGAGGACGCAGTCCGAACTCTAACTTCGGGGCAAGAAAATATGCGTCTATCTATAACTTGAGTTTAAAGTCACACAAACCGTTTAATGGTGAAGGCAGACGCCATCCTAAGATAATAACATTTATAAAGTTAACGATGTCCGAGCTCAATTCTCAATTCCATTCTCAAACAACAGATAAACTTTGAATATTTATTCCTGTAAGAAATTCCTGCAATATAATTTGATTATAGAATATCGCGATAATCAATCGTATCGAGCGATTAATACCAAGCCTGTATCGCGATACTGAACCTGGTGCGGTGCACAACTCTATATATATTACAAGTAATCAAACAGAAACAGGAGGAACACTTGGTAATTAGCCTACGGAGTCAACATTAAATATCTTAAAAGTCACCTATATATTATATATATGTATGTATGTGTGTGAAAAACAACAACAAAACTTCCAGATATTAAAAAGGTCCCTAAATGATACAGAAAGAACACTTGTCTTACATTATTTGGCGACATTTAGTATTTTGAGCCCAAGTTAAAAAGCTCCATTTTTTACAATTATTATTAAGCATTGAACGTTTCCGAAAAGCACTTCGTAAATTATTGGAACTGTCGCCAAACGGGGCGAAAATGAACTTGCGTTGATATGTGTATAACAGTGTACATGTATATATATGTATGCTATTCGTCCATTGGTTGTCAGAAAACTCACGGAATATTTACGGCAATCTCCGTATCACCCACTGACGAAAGGCATGTAGTAAACGATTTAAAGTTTGAAATGTAAAATTTTCATAAAAGATTATTTGGTATCGTTAGAAGTATACCCGTGTCTTGATATGTCATTCTGTTTTATTTTATGATTCTGTACAACACACATTTGCGATTATCAAAGGGTGATAATATATCATCCCCGAAGCCTATTGTGTTTTAGTGTACAAAGACGACCCTAATGGCAAAGAAGATAGTGCGCTATCTGTGATTTCGCTAAAGTTTGAAAAAAGGTTTGCATTCCACAAAACCATGCATGCTACTGCATACAGTTTTATCGATTCATAGGGATGTTTTTGTACCTTTCAACAATTTTAATGTATTTTCTTGTTTTTGCCAGACCTTGAGGAAATGTTTGTTGCAACCAATGACGTCTTATCGAAACCTTGATAACCATGTACTTAGCACTTAGCATTCTCGATTTCTGAAACAATATTGACATCCTGCAGTATTCTCGAGTCGAAAACAAAACACCCCACAAGCATTTATTGAAGTTAATTATCTGTTGGTCTACATTGTCGGAGAACATGAGAGTAATTAGATTTTTTCAATTAAATCTTAGCGACTTTCTACTCCTGGGTATGTATGTGCTCCTTTGAGGTTAGACAAGTAGCATTTTAATGCTCAATTAGAATACTTCTGGTTCCGAAAAAGCAATTGCGTCCTTATTTAAAAGTTTGTTATTGTATTAAAAACAGTCCAATTGAAATGCACTTATTAGTAGGTTCTTGTATATTTAAATGAAGCACTTGACCATGTCTGTGGATATGGAGATAAAGTGTCGAATCAATTGACATGTTTTGCTTTGCTTGTACATTGTATATAGGCAATACAATTGTGTTCCGATTACCAGACGACAAACACTATATTTTGGAGCCCGACCTTATAATGTCTAAAAGCAGACTCTAAGTACAAAACTATTTGATAACGAAACCTATCACCAATATACGAATGGTACGTTTAGATAAAACAATTAAACCTTCTTTCCTATCTTTCTTTTGGTAAGTAGCCTTAAACAAAACATGTTTTGCTCCAGCCTTCCTGCGTTTCTATGTACATCTGTCCTATGCATTCCATTCCTTTATATTTCGTTTCAATACATTTCTTTTCCACGCATTTCGTTTCCATGTATTTGGTTCCCGTGTATTATGTTTCCATGCATTTGTTCGTCCAATGTATTTCGATACCATACTTTTCATTCTTATGTGTTTTGCTGGCTTAGAATATGTCGCACATAAAACATATTTCAAATCTATGCATTCAAGTCCTGTTTACCGTATGATGATTCTTTGTCTGGGTGACATGTCAGCGTGCACTCAGATCAGTATTTAAAAGATAATTTAGTATTTTTGACACTCCGCCAAATATTCGATAGATAAAACAACCACAATATTCAAACGAACCACGATATATCGTATGGTGATATTTAATGGTTCTTTTGTACGATAAGACTCTAGAAGTTATATGATTTAACAAATATCACTAAGACCTTGAATACAAACTCTTGAGATAACAACAATAATTGTGAAGGTCATTTGTAGCCTTTTTTATACTCGTATATTACAATTATTTCTGCTTTCCGCCAACGGACAGGTGTCATTACCTGAAATAATAACGCAATAGTTGACAAGTGTTTCAGGAATTGGCTTCCGGATAACGGGTTCAGTGTTTATGTAGCTTTTTGAAATGCAATTAAACACTTTATTTAATGGTCATCTGTACAGAGAGACATTAGTTCATATATGTTGGTAAATGTCTTATAATTCTCTTGTCCGCTGTCTTTCTCTCCCTCTCTCAAATCCTCTCTCTCTCTCTCTCTCTCTCTCTCTCTCTCTCTCTCTCTCTCTGTAATATATATATATATCTATCATTGCGTCATTCTCAACTCTCTCAATCTTTCTCTCTCCATCTCCTCCCTCTCCTCCTCTGTCATATCGTTATCTCCCCTCTCACCCTTTATTTCTCCCCTCTCTCTCTCTCTCTCTCTCTATCACCCTTTATTTCTCCCCTCTCTCTCTCTCTCTCTCTCTCTCTCTCTCCCCTCTCACCCTTTATTTCTCCCCTCTCCCCCCTCTCTCTCTCTCTCTCCTCCCCCCTCTCACCCTTTATTTCTCTCTCTCTCCTCCCCCCCTCTCTCTCTCTCTCCTCTCACCCTTTATTTCTCTCTCTCTCTATCTCTCTCTCTCTCCCCTCTCACCCTTTATTTCTCTCTCTCTCTCTCTCACCCTTTATTTCTCCTCTCTCTCTCTCTCTCTCTCTCTCTCTCACCCTTTATTTCTCCCCCCCCCCTCTCTCTCTCTCTCTCCTCTCACCCTTTATTTCTCTCTCTCTCTCTCTCTGTCTCTCTCTCTCTCCCCCTCTCACCCTTTATTTCTCTCTCTCTCTCTCTCTCTCTCTCTCTCTCTCTCTCTCTCTCTCTCTCTCTCTCACCCTTTATTTCTCCTCTCTCTCTCTCTCTCTCTCTCTCTCTCTCACCCTTTATTTCTCTCTCTCTCTCTCTCTCTCTCTCTCTCTCTCTCTCTCTCTCTCTCTCCTATGCGGCGTAGACAGTATTAAATGAAGTACAAAACATGTACATGTAAGTATAATATTAGTAATAGATAAATGCAAACGCTGAAAAAATCACCAGCCAAACCTGTATTAAATGTTAATTACATTCAGGTTATAGCTTGTCTAAATAAGGGAAGGTTGAACTTTGTTTCTGCATGAACCTCAGTTATCTTAGTCATCTTTATTAACACGTTTGAACATGCATGATTTGGGAACGTATTCATCGGTTCATTAGGGTCATTTTTGGATGTACTTGAATAACATCGACCAATACATGGAAGTAGGAACGGGCGTCCCCCTCCCAATAATCTCGCCTTTAATGGTAATTCAAAGGAGCTAAACTGACCCTCCCTACCTACCTCCCCGTTGTCAGATAAATCTGCAAATAAGCCCCCAACTAGCAGGCCTGCAGTATGAAATATTTCTAAAATCATTATCCACGGGAGACTATCATATTTATATTATTTTTCTATAAACACAATGGTTTAGAGAGTTACCTCCCATGTTCAGATTGTATAGAAATTTTCATATAACCTGTATTGGTTAAGAACGTTTGGAAGAAAAACAATGACAAAGATCAAATGTGAGAGAGCTGTGGTGCTAACGTGCGGAAGTTAGGTGTTCCTACCAAGATGTACGTCAGGTGTCTCCTCAATGGTCAAAGCTGGAATTGTACTTAGAAAGCTTTAAGACTGTGCGGTATAAATGTCAGTTTAATTTCGTTAGATATGATTTAGATTCTGATCCTTAACTCAAAGACTTTCAGCAATGATGGTACAAGTATCATCTTACTAGTATTTGTTTTTCAAGGCCACTGGTAAATTTTATCGTATTGTATCTTGTTGGCATGTATTTGTTAAGAGTATAAAAATGAATGAAGTATTTCAGAAACAGATTTCATGTATTTATAGACAATATACTCTAATTCATGTCATTGTTTAACATATCCTTGTTCTTTTAATTAAATGTATCGAATGTATCTGTGGAAAATCAATTCATTGACAAAAACTGCTTTTCCTGAATGTCGCATTACAAAAGATATTTGCAAAGATTCATAAAATGGTATGATTTCGTGATCTTCTCTTGCGCTGTTACGACACGAGCAACACAAGTTGGAATTGTAACCTTCGCTGTTCTCCTCTTCATGAAATTTGTTAAGGTTCAGTGTTTGGTTTGAGTTGAATTTAAATTTGGCAAGGGACCTGAGTGGTTACATTCTATGACTAGTAAGGACTAGCCACTCATCCCTGTAATTTCAAATCCCATCCGGGACCAAATATTTCAAATGACCTTCCTCAACCGTCACAGCTTGAAAGTCAACAAATGACCTTAGCATAATTGGCAAGTAATAAACAGCCCTTAACGTTTACTAACTACGTCATGATTATGTAATGCGGGCTTTTAACCTGACCAATAACATGAATTGGCACCAAATACCCGCTTGATGTCAACCCGTTCCACAAAAAATCCATTCAGGAACAGCGTTTCAATCACACAGACTGGATGCAATACCTCAGAAGAAACTTGCTTAATTATTACATCGACACTTTAATATACAAGTGAAAACCACACCGCACATTTTAGTGTAGGCGAGCAATATGACCAAAACAACACGTCTTATATACAATTGACTTTTTATCTCTTAAATACACGTATATCACCTCTTTAAAATAATTTCAAGAAATATATAACAATATTCATACATCATACAATGTTAAAACTACCAATAACTATGAACAGCTGCCTTAATGACAAGAATATGGATTTCATAATGATATATGTCTTTAAACTTACCTAAGTTTCATTTCCTTGATACTCCATCATTTTAGATAAACAGTTTTGTATTTCAAGACACGCTCAGACAACATTTAAATAGCATAAAAAGCCTTTGTCGTATGGGTACTCAGCGCCATTATTACATAGTCATGTACGAATTGTCTTCTAAATCAAACACCATTTGAAGCGCTTTTTGTTGATTCCCAAGGAGACTACTCAGTACTTCAATGATATATATTGTCAATTTGAAACGAATGGCTATGAATGTTTCGGCATTAGCATGAATGCTAAAAAAGCATTTGGTGCATGACTATGTGCTACATTCTATAAGCTTTTAAATGATCAGTAAATAGGCAGTGAGGTTAATTCTATGCACGAAAAAGCAGCAAATATTGAGTCGCTAGATATCGAGCTTGTGCTTTCGATCAGAAAAAAATATCTCTTGAATTCTTCTGGGAATGGCATATTAAATGTTGCATTAAAGTAAAGCCTTGCTAATGTTTCTACCCATATTATACGCAATGTCTGGCTGTCTGCAAATTGATAATGTCTGAATAAACAGTCGATTTATAATCATGTTACGGAAGACATGTACTTTACGACAATGTCATTTTTCGTGGATTTATACAAGCTGCTAGGTAAATGACATGAGTTTATATTCCTAAACAGTAAGGATCATAATGCCATATGAAACTATAAAACAGGCATACTTGTAATTTATCTAATATAGAGGACGAATAACAGTTTATGTATGTACGAGCTAGTACATTTCACGGCTTTTAAAGCGCGGTGTTGATATCACACGAGAATTCGGGCTTGTTTAATTTGATTACATTGAAAAAAAGACAAAACAAATTACGATTTATTTACAATATACATGTATTCATCGGTAAATCTATCACGGTTGGTAAAACGTTATGTTATAACATTTCAGGTGTGGAATATCAAAGGTGATCAAGTCAGGCACAAAAAAAATGTAAAACATTAATAAAATTTCGCTTAAAAAGTTCATTGCATACGAATATATGCCGTGCATATTTTGATATGACACGTTGTCCTTTTGTTGCGAAGACGCGCTCAAACTAAAACTCTTTGAGTAATGATACGCAAATTTTTACGCTCTTTTCATTAAACTACTCAATAATACACAATATATACAACGGGCGACATGTTTCTTGGCATTGAGCCAATTGTGAAAACAGCTTAAACTATAGCCTGAAATTTTGTCTTGGAACTGGTGCCACAATTGCCAACTGAAGTAAAATGTCAGATTAACGCCATACATTCTATTCATAACCATTCGGTCATGGAGGCTTCCCCTTTTCTAGAGAATTTTACATAGTAATTACTAGTAGATAAAGTACAAACTATCTTCATACATTTATTTGTCATCACTGTTGAATTAAATGAATTGATTTCCTAACATCTGCTCCGGTAAAAACTTCTGAAACGGAATTGCTTTGGAATTGCTGTGTTTTAATTTGTGTCTGTCGATTCAAGCGTTGAGCAATTGTTGAGATAACTAAACGCCTTTATGACCCACCTCTTGTGTATAGATTGTTTCGTGGTATGTCTGAAGTGTCTCCTTTGAGATATTAAGTGTTTGGAAAACGTAATGGTATCAATTTGTTGGCACATAGAAGATAAGAACTATTATTCCCGATGAGCGCAACATAGTTTGTCAGACTTACAACGGTGCAATTTGTCAAGTACTGGTGAACAGAACAATCAACTTGATTATAAGTTCATGCAATGTTTACCTTATACTAGTATATCAATATCGGCTTTATTACATTTCCGTACGTTAGCAATGTGGATATTTTTTGTTTTTAGAAGTACTTAAATACACCATAAACTCTTGGACACTCAGCATACATACTATCAGTTCAGGCAGTTCCGTATATTCAATACACTCTAACCAGCTTATTCGTAATCAACACCTTAATCATTTCAGCTGTATCGTTATAATCATACTCTTCATCAGCAATTTGATTATCCTCATCAGCTGTATTATTCTTACTTGTTTCTTAGTCATTATCATCTTCGCTTCCGACAATAACATTTTGAGCACTATCACATAGCATAATTAGTATCTTATAAACAGTCATAGAACATTATCATCATGATAATTGCAGACTGCTTATAAAATAATTTGGTGAACCTGGAAAACACTTATACCCATTCAAAGTCTATTCATCTGAAATTATTACAGGTGAATTCAGAGTATGCAAATTTAATGATATTACATACAATAAATTCAAACAGCTGACAGCTATTCATGGAAGCAGACGACATATATTGTAAACAAAACTCTTACAATTATAAACGAAAGTAGGCGTCATATAGAGAAATAGTATTAACACGGCTGTAAAAATTAATTAGATTAGGTTTTCACAAGACTACAAACAACAAGGAGGCTTTTAAGCAAAATTAATGGTAAACCAAAATTTCTTTCATCTATAACGTGCCTGAAAACGACGGCTTATACATTAAATACTATTATACACTTTCATCTGCCTAAAAATATCAGACCATTAGTGCGTTTAATTAACACCCAGTAATCCGGGTTCGATTCCCTTTTGCCCTTCATGTTCCTTTGTGCTGGATTGGTTTTTGTTGAGGATTGGTAGGATTTTTGTTTCGAAGATACATAGGGACATATTTTTTTGAGAAATATGACTACGCCCCTAAATGTCATTATACACTCCGTGCGTTTAACAGAGTTGTACGACTTGACTAGACAGAATTAGAGACTTAGTACGGATGTTTATTTTCGATAATTGTTGTTGAATGATTTTAAATTTCAATTGGTCAATTTCTCCGCTACATCATCGCCATGGTAATGACATATCATAAAACAATTTAACCTTTAACTGATTCAATAAATGCCATGCATACTCAAGAGCAATATTACATGAGATACATATTACTGAAATGAAAAAATAACACTTCTATAATAATCGATAAGTAGTTAATGACGTTTGGTTAGCTTTGAAGCAATATATATCGTTTTAACCAGCTGACACTCTGCATATAACTTATGCCGTATTGATTTTTACTGTAATGACATCTAATTGTTGTCACTGACATATAATTACTGGCTCACAGATGGATGGTAATAAAGTTGAGCGGTGTCCACTGTAAGTTTATAAGTTGTATGATATTTCTGTTACATAAAACAAGACACTAAATCTTGGGGAGGGGGGGGGGGGGGGGTGTAAATCGACACGCATAGGTTAGAAAAAAACTTGCTTTAAATATATTCACATAGAATGTATGGCCATCCTTAAAAACATTTGTGTGTGTTGGTGGGCTTGTATTGTTATCTTGATGAGGTAGATTTGTGGTCGTGAAATTATGTGACAATTTTAAGGGGATTTACAAGGTTTAAAGTCCCATTCACTTTTTGCTATAAAAATATATGCAAAAAATAAATTTGTCAAAGTCATTTCGCTGCATTTGTAAACTTGAAATAAATAGAGCGCGTGACGTCACTTAATGCCGTGTAAATAATATGACTGCGGGAAAACACAGCTGTTCTATAAATAGTTTTTTTTCAATGATATTGAAAACAATACGAGTAATAGTTTTGGAAACCTTTTTTCTTGCTATAAAGTATGCACGGGAGGAAAACACACCGGATTCCTCTGTTAAAGAACAAACAGAAATAATTAGGACCAATAATTTTATATGCTTATGGGACTTTAAGGGTTAGGGTTAGATCTATAAGTCATTGCCAGTCAATCCCCCCCCCCACCCTAAAAAGGGGGTTTTAGAGGACCTGAGGCACATACCGAGGTATACCTCGGTTAGATCTCTATGGCAAACAAAGTGAGGTACATTTTATAATGGAAAACCTTGGAAAAATAGTAAAACAAGACTGTGTGCGTGCGTGTGTGCGTGCGTGCGTAGTTCTTGTAGCATCATTCTTTGTTACCAATTCGTATTACCTACCTGTTGTTACTTTCCATGGGAATTAAAAATGAATTTCCCGGAAATGCCACATGCAAAACAATTGAAATGACTGATGTTATAAACACGATCAAGGTTAGCTTTTAAAAAGCTAGAAAGCGACTCGGCTCGTTCTTTTATCAGGATTGGTGTGGACATGTACAGGACATTATTGTGTAGAAATGGTTAACCAATTATGTATGCGTATGCTTTGAAAGGAAAGAGAAAAAAATAAATTGAATATCTGAATTTTATTATTATATTCGACAAACTATTATGATCATTGGATAAATAAGAAAATTTGTGTGCAAGTATGACTTATTGAATTCAACTTATGTACTCACCCTGACTCCCGATTAGAATGACAGTACCTTCAGTGCTTTGGTTTCATGATGTCTCTTCGTTTCAAAGACATATCTGTGTTACTATATACTAATGGATGCAAAACGTGGGAATTTTTAAAACTTGTAAGTCCGAATTCTATTGGTTACTTTGCAGATATGGCAGATTTTGTCTCCGGATTTTTAGTTTTACGCTGAAATTCCGGTTGGTCGTTATTTTTGGAACGTTCGGTGTTCTATGTGTGTTCGTGTTGTTTTAGCAGTTAATACCTAACATAATACCGGTTCGCTGAGGTGAGCCACCATAACATACATCGTACATGGTATTCCGTCATGGTATCCACGTATTCACGGCATTGACGGTAATATACATATCATTTGCATGTGTTCACAAATGTTGAATACAATACAAGTGTATGTTTATGAAATTGGCGGCCTGGCTGCGTGAAGTTGGCGGCCTGGCGGCCTGAAGTCTTTCCTTCCAAAATAGTTATATTGCTTGTAGAACGTGATTCGGATACATTTCTTGGTGATTGTGTGTATGATATTCCAGGCCTAGCGGCCTGGCGGCGTAACTATGATGAAGTGGTTTTTGCGATTTTTTCCGTCCAAAATAGTTTCTAATGCTTGTAGATCGTGATTCTGATACATTTCTGGGTGATTTGTTGTTTAATATCCGAGTCCGCTAGGCCGCCAACTTCAGGCCGCTTATAGACCGCCGATTTCACGCCACCAGACCACTAGGCCACCAACTTCAGGCCGCTTATAGACCGCCGATTTCACGCCACCAGACCACTAGGCCGCCAACTTCACAAGGTGTATCCTGGTGAAACACTTATTTTTTATCGTTATACTTCATTGTGAATGGTTATAAGGAGATGAAAAAGGGATATAAAAGCCCGGTTCTCCTGTATCTTATCTCCCTCTCTCTGTGGCGTCCTGCAATGACCATTGCTGTGAACCGTTAACAACATATAAAATAAAAAGTGATGAATGGTTCACATAGTTTATCACTGCTGTCTGAGAAAGCGTCTGTCACGTGAATGAATATGTAAATTCTATAGAGGTGGTCTACCTGAGACCGTTTCTTTCATATATTCTGTCATTGTAAGGGTTTTCAGTGAAGACGGTGAAATCAACATTTCCCATTGCATTTACTGTATTTATTGAAACAATATTACACTTCAAATATTTTAGTTTACATTAACATATTACATACATTTAATAATTCCACTGAAATTGATAAAAACTATGTAAGTGTATGTTCAGTCATACCTGTGTTTGCGACCTCCTCCGAATAGAGCTCGCAGGTTTCACAGGTTTGACCGTACGTGTACTCTTTTTACAAGACTTGGTGAAACTTAACCGATAAAAGACTGCGATTATAGACTGACTCTACACTTGAACATTGACAAAACCAAATCCAATCATTAGCCGATATCATACAGAGAGGCGGCACAAAATGTATGTCTCGATCAGTCGTCAACATAGCTAGCTGACTGATGACGGACTTAATATTGTGGAAACCTTGCCATTATTAATTGTAGGACTGGCTTTCGTTTCAGTCGTGGACAATAATGTGCATAAAAGCTGTTTTTGTATTGTTTTATCTATTTACGTATTAAATGACCATTGAATATATCAGAGTGGTTTTGATGTTGTATTTGCCAGTTTCTTTTTCACAGAGAAATATGGTAAACATTTACCTAACTTCGTTTATTCAAAGAATTATCACGCGTGCATTTTATATATAATGTGAGATGTTCCTGTTTTTACTCAAAATCTGTTTTCATTATCAACAACACTACTCTACAATTCACTTAGATATAGAATAATGTGAACAGACTGGATTGTTAGCAGTGGATATAAACGGTGTAAATCAATCTGAGTGCTTGCTAAATATTAGAATTTCGGATTAATGTTCTTCTCTAATTATCGCCCGACGAAGTCACGTGATTTTATAATTTAGAATATTATATGTGTGTGATCTCTAACAGGTTTTAGATGAAGGAACGAAGTGTGAACGAAGTGTGAATCATTTGAATCCTCTGATGATTCTGATTTTTTCCTATATTTATTGATTTTGATTATTATGTATTCAGACAATGATAATTGTTTAGTTTGCTTTTGAATGAATTGTGGCGATTTTAAGGACTTGGGAGAGTGTTCGTTTTATCTGTTAAACATGGAAATAAACGCAATTAATCAGACCGTTCATTCGGATAAGACTGGTCAAAACTATGGTCAAGTGGTGTTAAATATTCCACCGGAATCGGAGACCCATCCGAGCAGGTACCGATGTCCAAGTCCGCTTCTGGGAGCTACAAATAATCTCAACTTAGCACCTTTGCCTCGTAAGCGAGCTTCGTCATTTAAGAAACCCAAAGAAAAGAATCTGGAGATGTTTCTGAACGATGAGATGCGACCACGAACAAGCAGTATGCCAACCAGGAGCACGTTGAAGAAACCTCATCCTCAACAATTACACCGTGCATTCTTAGGACTAAATATAGACCCACTGGATGACAAATATACTGTCAGGGCATTCGAAATGAATTCTAAAGGTATTATAATTAGACGAAGTGATTCCTTGAGGTCAAAGAGCACGAACAGCGTTGTTTCGTCGGAAGGCGATTTCTGTCCCTTATCACCCTTGTCTCAAACATCAAGTTCTTTGTCACGGGATAGTATACGAACAAGCCCAGGCTCTGTTGTTCCTACAATTTCATTTCCCACCCGAATTTTGATAGTCGGGACGGCAGATGTTGGGAAAACGGCTTTAGCGCAACAGTTTATGACCTCAGAATATCTTGGGGGCTTCGATACAAGTATTGGTAAGTAAGCTTTTGCAGATTATGTGGGCGGTATTTATCATAACTACTACATTTCCTTAAAGCACTGTTTAACAAACAAATGTCATATTTATGCTAAGTTCAATCTGTTCACGCATTCATTTACTAATATATTTATTTTTCTTGCTTTCGGTGTTCATTACAAGCTGGTAAAGTAATAATTATATTGGGAAATGCTTTAGTTTATAAATTTCAAGTGGCTTAACCAAGTTAGGTAAATTTCACTGTATTACAAGCGGTTGCCCTTCCAGCAAAATTGATTGCGACAGTGCTAAATCTGCATAGATTTTCGAATTTAATGCAAATAAATTGCAGGCTTTGTAAATGCGTCATACACTTCGTGCTACTTTTTCATACCACCTGTGTGTTGTTGGATTATTGATAAACTCGTAATACCGTTAAAAGACGTGTCATGCTGTCTTAAGCTTTAAGCATTCAACAATCACTTAAACCTAAGACATGTATTTCATTTGATAAAGATGATCTTTCATATGTGACGGCGTCTATCGATATATATATAACATACTCTAATATAGAAACTGTTAGTTTTACAAAATGCCACGAACTTCAACGTTCTAAAAATACTGTGCACAAAAGGAAAATACCATTAAATTCATATGTTTTGATATCTAATCCGATGCCATTTTCCAATGATTTTGATGCTGAATAATCAAATAAACAAAAATTATATGTCAATGTCGACTGTAGAAGTATATATAACAGTATTTTGATCATTTTCTTGGGACAAATGATCATTGTCTGACATTTTTTATAAATGCGTTAAGTACTTTCATTAAATGTTATTGTTTTTTTGTTTGAATATTGACGGTATTTTGTTGCTTGGTATCGCAATAGTTGTTTCTTTTGCATCAAGCATCATATATTAAGTGAATACGTCAATACCACACAAATACAGTTATGTGTTTGTCAATTACCACTCAGTAATAACCGCAATTTTTGTAAACAGATCAATCGACTGACTGATACCATATTGGGAAAATTGCTTTCTAGTTAATACACCCACAGTCATTTTTGTCAATGACTCGCGTAATTCCTTGTTGCGTGGAACGTCTATCATGTTTGTATAAGTGTCACGTCGGTATATTAACTTGTCTGATTATCGTGGAACCATTCATTGACAAAGTCTAACAAGTCTACAATGGAACATTTAAAAGCATGGTGATTGGATATAAAGGGTAATTAACAAGAATATGAAAACTACATGTATAGAGGAAGTTTCGCTCATTTATAATGCTTGGTCATTCTTGCAATATTACCGAACTTGGTGTGTTTATGAATTGAATGTTATTAGTAAGCTAAGAACGTTTTGGCTTAAATGAGTGTATATATCCTTAATACGCTCGTATAATATATAACAGTTTTTTTGTTGTTGTTTTTAAAAGAAACATCGTTTTGGGAAATGTTAGTTGGTGATAGCCACGTTAATTTTCGATACAAATTGAATAGAACAGCACATGTGTGTTATTACCAGTGCATGCCAGGGCGGTTTGGCAAAATAACTCAGTTCAATAAAATACTATTCTGATATTAAACAATTAACTAACATATTGAATTGCCAGACCAGGGGTACAGAATTCCTCTACGTCCTATTCGTCTAAAATGGAATTTTCCCATGAGTCGAGTGGATTTTCGTGTTGACATGTAGCAAACTAAATGACGAATATTGTAACCCTTATACTGAATGACAGCAGTAAATTGAACACGCCGACGTATATTATTTGTTTGCACCTATCAACAGCAATTGCCCAAAGCCATTGTTCCTAATGTATTTCAGTTGAGTTTATTCACAAATCTACAATGCTAATCCAATAAGTTGTATAAACGGATTCGTTTATTCTTCATGTCTGTATCGACAACGGAGTCGAATAAAGCTCAGTAACTATATTCCGAAAAATTGTTATACACTTCGTAGGATTATCGCATATATTGATGTTATGTTGTAAGACTGAATACAGTTTATTACAATAAAAAAATCATGTTGAATTAAGCAGTATGACCAACATAAAGAATGGTAGATTTTCAAGAAAGATGATTCAACTCATATTATCATGTGGTATACGAATTTCGGACGTCCACTTTCGGATAAGAGCTTTATTATCTTCTAAGCGTAATTTATAAAATATTGTCAAATTGAGGTGTTTTACTTTCGATACTTAATCACTCAGGATGAAATCTCAGCTTAAAAATGTAGGAGCTTACAATTTATGAGCTATCATCTGTATTTGTGAAAAATACTTTTTTCTCCATTCTTCCCGAACAACACAGACTCGGAGAGCTGTATTTAGAATATTTCATTTTAGTATGCGCACCAATATGTCTTAAACTCCGGCCTAGAGTGTACATACAATTCCAAAAGCAATGTTTGATTCTAAATTTTGACTTCATTTAGACCGCATCATATAAAAATCGGAGGTTATGTCTTTACACTCACATTTATGTATGATTAATATCGTCATCATTAATCTTTATCAACATGAGATTTTAACTTAGAGAACGATCTCTAATCTCGGACCCAGATGTTTCATTTTGATAGTTAGGAATCGGACAAGTTTATTATTGTTCAATATCCAGTTTACTTGTCCGGCGATGAGTAAAAAGTATCATATATACGGCGTAGTGGCAGTAATCTCAAATTATCAGGTTAGATTATGCAAGCAATTGAGCTAACACGCCAAAAATAATTTTAAAACACGTATCACATTAAATCGCTTCATGCTGACTGTATGGTGTTACAAAGTACATTTATTTGAATAGATAGCTCATCATCTTGTCAGCCAGAGATCGCGACTAATTAAACTGTTTACTAATCATTAAGTACTTCAGATTGCTATTGTTGTGTTTACCTGCAGTTATAATGTCGATGGCTTATGTTTGAAGTTATCGTAAACGTATAGGACGTTGTCGCAGTTGTTTGAAATATCTACTTTGTTTCATGAAAATTTAGAAAGAATTCCTATATTCTCATCAACTTGAGCCCTGGGCAAAACACGTTTAATTAGACAACAGAAGATAATTACAGAACAGAAGATAATTAAGTCTTTTATAGAGTTCTTTAAGTTTATAATTATTGATTCTGTAGTAATCTCCATGGCACGGTTAGTCTGTATATTATTGTATGAAACCTCAGGATAGTAATATTAATCAATGAAATACAATCGTGTCAACTCTACAACAAACAGTATGACATTTCATTTATTGTGATACATATCACAGACTATAGAGGATGCAGATAAGATCCTGGTGAAAACGTGAAAAAAGTCCCACCTCCCCCCAAATCACCCCAAGACCCAAAACCCACTGAGCCCATGAAATATCAACATAATGTCCCAATGGGGTACGCATTTGGAAGGGTTTGAAGCAAAAGTTAAGAATTTATTACATTAATGCAATGTTAAACTAACTAAAGGAAAAAAACTACAACTACATTGATCAATTTTCGTAATCGGTCATCTAGATATTTGACTGTATACATGTTTTAAAAATGTATGACTCTATTGTAATATTTAAGGTTAATATCAAAGATCTATACTATACTTAACTGAACAAATGAGAGCCACCTATCAATAAAGGCTACATTTTGTCTTCAAATGGTGGCCTTTGTCCAGTTTTGACTGTATTTTAATAAATTATACTCTTTTTTTGGTTTTAATCTATCCGTCTCTCATACTTTACACATTCATCAAAATACACTAATTGCACATAAACGATAGGCTGATATAATATTACAATTTAATCTTTCAATTCTAATATCTTAGAATACTTGTTATATCAGTAATATCTTATTTGACTGCAGTTCTCGGTACAAGCAAACATTAGCTGACTTGCATGTGTAGAATTCACGTTTATTTTCTGTAAATCAACAGTTAGTCTTTATTACGGAGCTAGTTGACATGCTGGAATGGAACTGCTATAAATATACGAGGATTGTTAAGAGAGTTTGTGTAATAATTAAATACATCTTACATAAATAGGAACATTGAAAGAAATTTACGTGATCTATCAGAAAAAGTACAATATACATTTATGTAACAATATGAACATGACAAAGACAAGAAAAGGGCAACTAGAATTTTGTTTAATGATACAATTATAGCAGTAATAAGTAAAACATCGACGTTGTTTCGATGGTTGGGTAAACTGTTCGCCTCATATGTTCTCTGACCGTTAGAAAGAGGCGTAAAGCTTAAATAAACAAACAAATACGTCTACCTGTCAGGAACACAGTAAGTACAAACAGTATTCTGACGTAAAACAGGACATTGTTGTCTTGTTTAAGACCACATGTAGGTGTATGACACTAAAACATCACATTCGGACAAATATGACATTTCACACTTTTCTTCTTTACGAACCCAACGATATGGTATATGTTTGTTGACCGTGGATTGTCAGAAACAACATCATAAACAACGCATTATCATCCTTTGTGTTAGCGAAGGTTCCATTTGTCAAGAGAGCAGTTTGATCGAATATTAGTCCAATCACGTTTGGGAACCTAACCAACCGCTTCTCTGACTTTTGCGCAAGCCACTGACAGCTACCACGTGTGGTAATTGAATAATAGTTGATTTGTGAGCAATGAACAAAGACGATTGTCTGCATTGTCCAATGTTGTGTCTGTTTGATTATATACGCAGAAAAGTCAATTCAACTATAGAATCTTGGGCGTGAATGTGACAAATTTGAAAAAAAGAACAGTGACGTATTGTACTCCTTTCTTTTCAAACTCCACAAAATTAATACAGAAAATGTTCAAAATAAAAAAAAGCTTAATTTCATAAACACTGACAATCAGTTGTTTCTCTTATGATGCAAGAAATATCTAAAAAGTGTTGAGGTTTCGCGACTACTAGTATTGGTCTACGATGAATAGAACTATCAAATCTGGCTTTTCAAGAATGCTCATTTTTTACAAACTTAAAAGATACTGCGATGATTAAGTTGTGGTTGTATGATCTTTGATAAGGTGGGCGTTTCGTTGGAGTCTCCTTTTGCTGGACTTTCTTACGTTCTTCTGGTTCAGACCGTTTCAAGTCGGAAGGTTATCCCTACGGGATATTCTGTATTGTCCTCCATTTTGTGTGTCACTGTGTATTGGTTGAGTGTTCCGTTGGTGTGATTTAGGAGAAGTTATAGTGTGAAGAAGGCGGAATTTTTCTGTATATTATTTCTTCATGATTGTGCTTCTTTCCTTATCTATATTAAGTTCAGCTTTCGGCTTGGACGGGCTGAGTCTTTATGTAACATTTGTTGTATTAATTTAGTTCTTCACTGAAAGATCTACGGATACGTGGGATTTTCAGTCAAACCTGTGCGATCGACTAACTCCGAACAAAGGTCACCATGTGAGTAAAGGCCATTCTTTTAAAACCCGTTATTGATTATTTAGAACAAAATAGCCTCTGAATAAAGGCCACATGTCAATAAAGGCCACATGTCAAATGTCAATAAAGGCCACATGTCAATAAAGGCCACATGTCAAATGTCAATAAAGGCCACATGTCAATAAAGGCCACATGTCAAATGTCAATAAAGGCCACATGTCAAATGTCAATAAAGGCCACATGTCAAATGTCAATAAAGGCCACATGTCAAATGTCAATAAAGGCCACATGTCAAATGTCAATAAAGGCCACATGTCAAATGCCAATAAAGGCCACATGTCAAATGTCAATAAAGGCCACATGTCAAATGTCAATAAAGGCCACATGTCAAATGTCAATAAATGCCACATGTCAATAAAGGCCACATGTCAAATGTCAATAAAGGCCACATGTCAAATGTCAATAAAGGCCACATGTCAATAAAGGCCACATGTCAAATGTCAATAAAGGCCACATGTCAAATGTCAATAAAGGCCACATGTCAATAAAGGCCACATGTCAAATGTCAATAAATGCCACATGTCAATAAAGGCCACATGTCAAATGTCAATAAAGGCCACATGTCAAATGTCAATAAAGGCCACATGTCAAATGTCAATAAAGGCCACATGTCAAATGTCAATAAAGGCCACATGTCAATAAAGGCCACATGTCAAATGTCAATAAAGGCCACATGTCAATAAAGGCCACATGTCAAATGTCAATAAATGCCAAATGTCAATAAAGGCCACATGTCAAATGTCAATAAAGGCCACATGTCAATAAAGGCCACATGTCAAATGTCAATAAAGGCCACATGTCAAATGTCAATAAAGGCCACATGTCAATAAAGGCCACATGTCAAATGTCAATAAAGGCCACATGTTAAATGTCAATAAAGGCCACATGTCAATAAAGGCCACATGTCAAATGTCAATAAAGGCCACATGTTAAATGTCAATAAAGGCCACATGTCAAATGTCAATAAAGGCCACATGTTAAATGTCAATAAAGGCCACATGTCAATAAAGGCCACATATCAATAAAGGCCACATTTCAAATGTCAATAAAGGCCACATGTCAATAAAGGCTAAATTTTGTCTTTGTTCACATGTATGGCTGTATATATGTTTCCTAAAATGAGCAAAACTTGGAAAGTGATTAGCATGATATATATCTGTGTAATTTCTTAAAGATCTAGAAAATAAACGTTCTAATAAATTTCTTATTGTGTGTATTTTAAAGTGATTTAGTGCATAGTTGCATGTTTTGAAACTCTCCCCCAATTTTTCTGAACATGTTTTACTACAATCTTGCGTGCCATGTTGTGGTACATGAATTATGACCGGAACATATAAACCATTAGTTGCATACTTAAGTAGAACTAATCGATAAATAGTTTTACAATATTGTTTTCTACATAGTATTAAAAAGTAAAAAGCTATACAGTCAAACCTGTGGACGAAGCCTACCCTTTGGAATGACATGAGGTGAACTTCGTTGACAGGTTGTCATTGTTCGGGAGGTATTTTTTCTTTTTCTTAATACTGTGGAATCATTAATTTTCGTTGGGTTCAATTTTCGTGGTTTTTACTAAAAAGGCTATTTCGTGGATACATAAATTCGTGGAAATTGATTTTTGAAAAGAAATGCCTTATCTCCGCATTTGAATTCGTGGGGATTTGATTTCGTGGATGAATCGAACCACGAAATCCACGAAATTAAATCCCCAACGAAAATTAATGATTCTACAGTAATCAATGGCACAAATGATACAATTTAAAAAGAATGACATTTATTCACAGACTGGTCATTAATTTAGAGGTGGCTACAAACACATATTTGACTGTACATGAATACAGTATAAATACTTATCTGAAATGTTTTACCTCATTTATACTCATCTAATTAAAAAGCTGAGTTAGTTAAGAAATGCGGAACCGAAGAAATCAAACTTCAAGCTCGAGAGCTGACACACAAAGTAGCTAGTTTTTTTATCATTCCTGACATTATAGATTGTTTGACCCTGTTTTTAGCTATTTGGTATTAAGATTATAATTGACATAACGTGGAATCATTCTTTTTCATCTACTAACTGATGGCTGTTTATTTCGTAAAGTATCATTTTGTGACGTTAGCAGATTCACTGATTGCCCGATTCTCTTCTTTAAAAGTTCATATAGGAACAGAATTCCTGGAAAGAAAACATACTAAGTGTAGCATTAAGTGTTTTGAAGACATTGAATTGCTCCTATGTATGTGATCCCCTCCAAAAGCCATATGATGTAAAATTTCTTAATTGCTTTAATGACATTTATCAGCCTAATCCTGTCTGGTCATGGTAGCTAAGTGACGTTAGACTTGACACATAAAATAATGAAAGCACTGAAGATACTGATGGGAAAGCTTTGTACAGAAATGTTGACAAAATAATTTCTGGACATAATTATATAATTATATACTATTATGCCAATATTTGAGGACTGTTCATTATACCAATTTGATAGGACTGTGCATAATATCAATATTGTAGTACTGTGTACCATGCAAACATTTGATGACAGTTCATCACAACAAGATATAAGGATAGTTAATCATGTCAACATGTAATCAAAAGTCCATAATAACAATCTGCAACTGAGTGTGTATTGTGTCAATGTTTTAGGACTGTCCATCGTACCAGCATTATAATGGCAACCTCATATAATGCAAAGGCTAATAAATAGTATGTATATAATTATATATATAATGTATAGTTCTGCTCATGCGTAAATCAATACATACACTTTTAAATATACAACAAGATTGAAGTAGGCCCATATAAAATTCGATTCCCACTTATAAAATGAATTATTGAATAACCAGTACACACTCTCCGAAAAATCAGTGAGACCGACACGTACACGATTCTATAAGCTGTGGGATTATATAGTGGGTGGAGCGATACCTGTACAGAGACGTTAATTTACATAAACATGTGACAAATAGCGATGTGGTTAAAGAAAAAAGTAACCTGCATTAATTGATCAGCATTATTTTTTGTGTCTTTGTGTGAATTATCGTAACTGACTAATTGTTTTGTTCATAAAACAACCGTTGCAGCGATTTGATGATTACATTGCGTTGATATTTGGAAAGGACATGGGTAAACATATGAAGATTTTTTTACCAAAAAGTACGAGTACATCCGTAATTTTTTCACACAATGCAGTTTAATATCTCTACTTTATGGAATGAACAATAACTAAGGAAAAAAGAGAGTCCCATGACCACTTTTTGGCGCCGAAAGTATGGTGGGGTGCATGGGCCAGAATCACTTACATGTATATCAATTTCATATGTATATTTTTTCAACATGTTTTGAAAAAGTTTTCTATTCAGCCTTCATTTATATACAATAATATATATTTATTCATTTAAAGTCATTATAACAGCTGTATACCCAGTCAAATGTATTCTAAAAATCATTATATGTACAGGTAGTCGAATATTAACATTTTTTTCATTTTGACATCCTATTTTGAAGAAATTGATAGCAATCATGCATTAAAATGTGCAGTTACACGTCGGTGTCGTATAATAATACATTACAGTTATTACAGAAAAGCTCAGGGAGAACTGTTAGCGTGCTATTGTCCGTCCGTCTGTCCGTCTTCAATTCTTCAAAGGACTTTTCCTCTGAAACGGCTATGTCAAATTTAAAGAAACTCCACAGAAATTATCTTTGGGTGGTCATTTACAAAAAAAAATGATAAAAGAAGCTCATTCCATACAGAACTCTGGTTTCCATGGCAACCAAAAGGAAAATATTAAATAATCTAATTGTCTTAAACCATATGCTGGTCTATAAGTCACGTGCCTCGCACTTCTGGTTCAATCTTTTTTTAGGATTACACTCCCCATTTTTTTATAGAAATATTCATGTCCGAAGTTCGAAGAATGCTATTTTTCGAGGTATGATCAACTTTGTTTGATAACATTGTATCTGTTGCTCATCACGTGCTTGGTGATTTAGATACAGTCGAGCATGTCAACAAGTGACCTTTATTTTGTTCTGAATGACGGTTTTCAAACGAAAGTCCTTTAGTCGCAGGTTGTTCTTGCTATGGATATGACCGCTAAACAGGTTTGATTGTATCCATTTACAGGAAAATTGTTAAATATATGTTTTCACATCATTAGATAGAGGTGATCGGTGATCGAGTGATAACGCGCTGGACAACTAAACGAAAGGTCGGGGTTCGATTATCGACTTCACCTTTCGAATTTCTCAGGGACGCTTTTTCAGTGTTCTCATCACCGAGGCAAGCACTGCGTCTAGAAAATCACAGGAAGACGGGGCGAGGCATGTATCGGTGCTACACACCGGGCACGATAAAAAATCAGGCAAACAAAAAGAAATATAAATGTTCGGTTCTCTTGTATATTATCTCCCTTCTTTCTGGGGCAGTTCTGAAATGGCCATAGCTTTCGAATGAGCTATTAAACAACAGATAAATAAATAAATCATCATCAAACAATATAACAAGACTCGAGGACTTTCAAATAAACGACTGTCATCACCCACACCCCTTGTGCTATTTGTATTGCCACACCCAATGGTACCATTTATATACGTCTTTCAATTCCGGCTCATATACCAAAAACATTTATTTTACCAATGGTAGTGTTTCTTTGACTTTTGTACCGCAGTAATCGGTAACTCGTCACATTATATTCTTTTATTACCCGTATATTGTACCATTAACGTAGTTTCTTACACAAATATAACACAAGATCTCGGTTGTCGATTCAATTCACAGACTTCCCTGAAAGCCTGAACAAATAATGGAGGTAAATTAGTTTATCTCAGATATTCCATATGCGGACATTGATAAGGGTTCTACAAATTCTACATAAATGGACAAAAAATCTTTAATTGCTAGAAACGCCACCATTAAGCAGCATCTTGTTTCAATTAGCTGCTAAAAGAATGTGTTGTTTAAGTTCATATGTTTAAATTTATTTATTAGAGTATAACGCCATTTTTCAACAATTGTTTCAGTTATATACGGCAGCCAGTTCACCTATCCAGTTTTCCTGGACTGTATTCTAACCAGTACGAACTTACCCTTCCACAAGGAACCGACAACTTCTCTACAATTGTTTAAACCATGAAGCACCTGTCAAGGGTTTCATGTTAACTTATAAAATGGTTGATTAAAGCCTTAACATGTTTTAAACCTTGATGGTAGATAGTGTCATATACCATCGTATCAATGACAATGATGAATTTTCTTCGTTCCGTTTATGATTGGTCACTTAAGTTTTTTCATTAGTTAGGCAGAGCAAAGAACAAAGACCACCATTGAGAAAGACATAATGTGGTCTTTGTTGATCCATGACCTATAATAGGAGGTTGTCTTGTTCTAAATGATTAATGTCCTTTTTTTAAGAATAGCCTTTATTCACAGGGTAGTCTTTATTCACAGGGTAGTCTTTATTTACAGGGTAGTCTTTATTCACAGGGTGACCTTTATTCACAGGGTAGTCTTTATTCACAGGGTAGTCTTTATTCACAGGGTAGTCTTTATTCACAGGGTAGCCTTTATTCACAGGGTAGTCTTTATTCACAGGGTAGCCTTTATTCACAGGGTAGTCTTTATTCACAGGGTAGTCTTTATTCACAGGGTAGTTTTTATTCACAGGGTAGCCTTTATTCACAGGGTAGTCTTTATTTACAGGGTAGTCTTTATTTACAGGGTAGTCTTTATTCACAGGGTAGCCTTTATTCACAGGGTAGTCTTTATTTACAGGGTAGTCTTTATTTACAGGGTAGCCTTTATTCACAGGGTAGTCTTTATTCACAGGGTAGTTTTTATTCACAGGGTAGTCTTTATTCACAGGGTGGTCTTTATTCACAGGGTAGTCTTTATTTACAGGGTAGCCTTTATTCACAGGGTAGTCTTTATTCACAGGGTAGTTTTTATTCACAGGGTAGTCTTTATTCACAGGGTGGTCTTTATTCACAGGGTAGTCTTTATTCACAGGGTAGTCTTTATTCACAGGGTAGTTTTTATTCACAGGGTAGCCTTTATTCACAGGGTAGTCTTTATTCACAGGGTAGCCTTTATTCACAGGGTAGCCTTTATTCACAGGGTAGCCTTTATTCACAGGGTAGTCTTTATTCACAGGGTAGTCTTTATTCACAGGGTAGTCTTTATTCACAGGGTAGTCTTTATTCACAGGGTAGCCTTTATTCACAGGGTGGTCTTTATTCACAGGGTAGTCTTTATTCACAGGGTAGTCTTTATTCACAGGGTAGTTTTTATTCACAGGGTAGCCTTTATTCACAGGGTAGTCTTTATTCACAGGGTAGTCTTTATTCACAGGGTAGTCTTTATTCACAGGGTAGCCTTTATTCACAGGGTAGTCTTTATTCACAGGGTAGCCTTTATTCACAGGGTAGCCTTTATTCACAGGGTAGTCTTTATTCACAGGGTAGCCTTTATTCACAGGGTAGTCTTTATTCACAGGGTAGTCTTTATTCACAGGGTAGTCTTTATTCACAGGGTAGTCTTTATTCACAGGGTAGTCTTTATTCACAGGGTAGTCTTTATTCACAGGGTAGTCTTTATTCACAGGGTAGTCTTTATTCACAGGGTGGTCTTTATTTAGAGGTGGGTGCTAACACAAGTTAACCGTTCTTATTTTATTGATATAAGGATGTGCGATGCTGAACAAATGTCAAATATTTTTAAAGACATAAATATACGCAGTGCATTTTAACTTTTGTTTCGCACGAAGAATTATTTACGTAGGTATTAATCATATAGAATATTTATAGCAAAACCTCTACCCTAGTATACAATAGTTGTCAATTTGGACCATAAAGGATATTGCGTAAATCAACTTTTCATGCAAACCTATTTTACGTAAACAATATTATAATTATTATAATGAATTTCAATTCTGCTAGACGTTTTGCATTAATTGTTACCACACAAATTCTGAGAATTTCAAATATTTTCATTGGATCATCACATTGCACAAATTGCAGTGATACATTGACGCACTATCGGATTGAGCTGGTCGCCAAGTATCAATGACGTCATGTTCCTCGAGACAACTATAACTTTTGTCGTCTGGTGGAATTTATGACAATTTTGTGCGCTGAATAGCAGTTTATCTTAGAAAGGCTTGAACAAATAGAACGTCAAAACATTAAACCAGGCATCAAAGCGACATTAAAGTATTAAAAGCCAGTATTTGCGAGTGATTGACCGACATTTATTGGAGAAGTTCCAGACAGTAATTATATTCTGTTTTCTGTCCTTAGTAAGACAGAAATAAAACATTATGGCGAGATGCTTTACACTCGATCTATCAAAATGAATTACCGTCGTTCTTGTCACTAAGCTGCAATGCAGTGACACCACTATAATTTATCCGGTGATAAGCTGCAAGTTATGACGAACTTAAGGAATCAACCTGCATGGGGGTGCGGGCTGCGATATGTTTTTTTTTGTCTGGCAGATGGAATTATTATAATGTAGTTTTCTTTGAAACGGATCTTTGAAGTTACATGGTCCTAAGATTAACAGGGTCATGTAATAAAAAAGATGTTGAGGCCATTAAATCGATTTCAACATTCCGTCCTTCCCATCTCCAGACTGTGTATTCGGGATCTCCCCGTAAGGGTTTTTGGGTCGCGAAGTTTTAAGGAATGGGTGGTAGTACTTTGCGGAAGGTTGGGTTTTTATCCCCTTATCTGTACCACTGTATGCGTTGTTCATTGTTTCGTGGAGATCTCCATGATCGAGTTGTAATAGTCTCCTGACTATAGTGGTTAACAGCTTCTAACAGTTCGAATCCCACCCGGGACTGGTTAAATATTTACTAAAAGGAAGCTGTCCAGCTAGCTTACGGAGTGTTGGTGGTTCTGACCACGTGTGTATATGTCGTCTTCCTACTCCGTCAAAGCTGGGATAGTAGATAAATGACCCTCGCTGTTGGTATACACGAAGTTAACAAGTCATTATTTCATGATATCTGTATCGCTTTGACTACTTACATATAACCCGTGATTGGCAAGACGTGTTTCTTTATTTATTCTCTGATCTGTATATGTTGTAAGGACACATTCTGATTTGTTTGTTCGTTTATTTGAGTTTTACGCCCCTTTTCAACAGTCAGAGATATATGAGGCGGACAGTTCATCTAACTTTTATTCCTGGGAAGAACCAGTACTAGACTCCCATCCTTCATAAGCAACTGCCTACTTTCTCACATAAAGAAACATGTCGGTAGTTTTGCTGGAACCCTCGACCTTGTGTCAGTGAGAGGTTACGGTGGTTTGAAGTCAGCTAACCAGGGAGGCGGGTCTCACTATTCTGAATAAGTTTTATTGTTCGAATGTTACTTGGAGTAATAAACATTCAGAATCCTATGACTAATTCAATATTTGATAAATGTGATTGTTTATACTCCATTCTAAACTAACGAGATTTGGTATGTGATTATTACTTAATCGATTGTGAAAAAAAGTAAAATCAAGCAAGCACCTAGGAGTAATATAATACTATTCATCATACTGGTCGTCATACTGGTCGTCATATATTCATTACAGCAAGATGAGAGTATCTGAATGAGATTAATTAATCATTCATTGGATATATATTCTAAGCTGATATATTGTCCGACAAGCCACAATTATACGACAGGAATAACATGAGATCACATACAGTCAAAACAGTGTTGACGGCCACCTCCGTCATTCATTATTTAGAACAAAATGACCCCCGAATAAAGGTCACCTGTCAATAAATGCAACATACTGTCTTTCCTTAAGGTGACCTTAGTTTACAGGCTTCACTGAACCAGGCAGTCGCGGTCCATGTAGAATTGCTGAAAACAAAACTCACTACTGTGTCTCACATATCTCACAACCTAATAATTGAATATTTATATAGAGATCTCTGAACAGCACATATTAAGTTCTTTGGTTTGTAATCTTGCCAATCTTTCATCAGTCGATCGACATTTATCTATTGTTTAAATAGTTACAGTGCATTAATATCTATCTGTGAAATTCCTATTTTTCTCGCTTGTAAAGTATTGGTTTGAAAACTGAGATGAATTCAGTGTAAGATTTATTGTCAGTCTTACAATCTGCCCTATTGCGTCTTCTAACCAACTAATACGGGGAAGTCAAAGACCGGGGCCCGCTTTGGCCTTGCCCGGCTATAGACAATGCGTACGTTAGAAAAGGTTCAATGTGAATTACAACAATTTCAAATGTATTACCTATCGCCGAAATTCTCATTTCCAAATCATGGAGGCCGCCATTTTGGCCGCCATTTTGTTTGTAACAACTATAAGTTCTCGTTCTCGTGTTGGCATATTTTTTACATCGTAATAAAATTAATCACTTACATTTGTTTTTTCTATCTGTTTACAAGAACTAGAAATCAAAATATTTGAAGGTTTTTTTTCAAAAAAAAGCTTTAGTTAAAAAATACAAACGCTTTTGCTGAATGTGTGAAAAGCGTCTGCATAAAGTCTGCGCACAAACGCTTGACAGGATGTAGAATGACGTCACTTTTTGTTTTACGCAAGGTGCTCGACCAATCTCTACCTAGAGTTGTCGTTCCTTTCAACTGGTGCTCGACTTCCCCGTTCGATAGGCTTAGCCTATTTTCATATTAAAGGGCTGTGGCTGTCGTCCAGTGGTTAGGGTGCTGGATTTGTAATCCTGTGGTCCGGGATTGAATCCTGGTCGTTCTGTGAAATGTGTCAAAAATGTGTTGCCTCGTTATGTGGAGAGAATGCTGACGCCTTGTGAAGAGTAACTTAGTACTGGTTTAGAATACAGTCTGGCGGCTGTAGACTTTTTCTGAAAACGTAGAACTTAGGTTCGCATCAAGATGCAAGTGCGCCGAGCGAGTGACGGCCATTGAAAGCTACAATATAGTTCCGCTTTCCAATAAGCATGAAAGATCATCTGAAGTCTGACAATTGTTTTAAAATTCATATTTGCGTGAAGGTACCCTGTTTAGATTCTTCACCGTTCACTTGAATAGTCTACTAAAATAACGTTGATATTATTTTTAGTGAATAATGAATAATTTGCATTTTGTCCTACAATACAATACAATCCTACAATTTCACAGTATCCAATATCAATATAAAGCAAGCTTGTACTCACTGAGACTCGGTTAAAGCAGTATGAATTATGTGTTGTCACATGGTATTAATATGACAAAATAAATAGATCATTGAAAATGTACATAGTAATTTAACTCCCTGTTGAATATTTTGTCTCATATCAATTATTGACAATAGAACTATTGAATCTGTTGGAATGGACGATTGGGGTAATATGTTAATATACTTTTCTCGAAAGATTTGCTTCGTGAGATTAACTCAAATAAGATATTGTTCGGCCAAACTGTTTGTTTGTCGGTTTAGGGTGTTGACTAGGGCTATAAGACATTTGAGTAATCATGTTACAACAGCCTACTGAGACGGTCTGCACGGGAATGTACGTTCTTTTAGTCCTCTTGAAGCATGCTACTTCCTGCTCCAGAAGAGAATTCCCATACTGAAGTTGAGTATGGTATGCCATTTTATAATTTGCTTCTAATTCAGCATTTACCAATAATACTGAAAGAATTAACTTGTTAATTGTTGCAAGGATTGTTACCAATGCAGTTAGAGTGTAAATGAGTCTGTTAAATCGATGTTATCAGTTTGCATAAATTGACTGCACGTCGTTCTTACGTTTGCATCGATTTGAGTAGTACTTTAGCATGAGACTTTAGCATGAGATATATTGTTCTTGTTGAGGATTCTGTATCGAGGAAGAAAGACTAAAGTATGTTATTCTTTAACTTGCGAGTCTATGAATCTCGTGATGAATAATCTGTGGTTTACATTATATAACTGAACTTAACATCCAGAATTGTCGCTAACGAAGTTTTAAGCTCCGACTTGGGAGTTATGGAACAGGAAAATAGTATCAACCTACTCAATTATCGTCATCGTTATAACGTGATGATGGAAAATTCTGAGTAATAGATCATACATCAATACCAAACCTTACATAACCTTAACTCATGACCAAGGTCAAGAACTATTTGATATAATTTCCAATGCGCACTTGATTCGATGTAAGATATTCCAGTGTCGCATTATTTGATCAAATATGTCGATAAAATGGTGAAGAATGAATATAAATACAGTAAAGCCCCTCAAAACCGGACCCTTTCCGGACTTGGCAAAAGTACGGTTTTCTGAGAATTCCAGTTTTCAGTGAACTTTTGATAATTCGGAAGAAATGAGAATTCCGATTTTCAGAGAGTCCGGTTTTAGGGGTTTTACTGTAGACCTATTGCAGAAAGGGTAACATTTGATCACCGAAATATGTATATAAACACAAAATAAACAGGGCGATTGCAAAGCGCAATGACGCGGAGCATGCACAGTGTGTTTGTTTGCTGAGAGCAAATCTCAGTTTGTATTTTGTCTGGTTTTAAACTTTAAATCTTACAAATTAGACTTGTTTTTAATCAGAACATCGGTTATGCCATTAATCAACTTTTTTTTATCCAGACACTTGATGATGATAACTTTAAAATGCATTATCGAATAATTGGTCTACATAACATCCAGGAAATGCTGATTGTAACACAGTAAAGACGTGGATGCAATGTTCTTCAACTATGTCTAAGTCTTATATTTGCATTCCTCAGCAAACTGGCGTTATAGCTTGATTACACAAATGCATGACTTCGGATTTTATTGTTGAGAAATTCCCACAGCGCGGAGTCGCAATTTTCTGCAATCACATTTCTTACACGAATGTATTTCATATCAAATAGATTTACCCATGAGATTAAAACAAAAACAATAGCATTCCTTTGAGTAGTTTTGTTGAAATTTGCACTGAATGATATGAGTTTAACCCATCTTTGAAAGATTAAAGAAAAACAAACATCCATTTCAATGACAACTAAAAAGATACACACGGTAAAAATCTAATTCGATAAAGTAAAATACTTTCTATTTTTCAGCAAGTGCAATAACTCTTATGAAAGTTTCAAAATTAATTGAAGTATCCGAACTAAATAATGATTGGGTAATACCGTTTTTGTAATGTTTTCATGTTTGTGTACCATTGAGCAGATATGTCAGGAAAGTATAGCATGTGGGATGTAATACCTTAACATGTATTTTATGTACATGTACGAACGAGTAATGTCGATTTCGTCCATATACGGCGGTGAACATATTCACATAAAACTTCCTTAGTATCACTGTAATGTTTTTGAATATCTGGATATAAAAGAATATCCGAACAGTGTAGAAAATATACACGTACTAACATTTTTTAATTAATAAGTTATCTGCCCTTGAATTGACCTAAAATGGCTTAATGTTAATGTTATCATATGCTATGATATTATGATCAAGCAAAGTTTTAAAAAAATATGTCCATGTGAAAAAAACGGGAACTGTAGCAAATGTTTGTAAAACCGAATGAGATATCCATATAAATAAACTTTGTGTTATTGTAATTAAATTTCGTCTCAGTGTAAAAAAAATAAAATTAATTCCCCTTTTTCCAAATTGCAACAATTAAACTTAAAAGATATAAATTCACAAAAAAATGTATGTAATGTTTCATGATTAGTTGTTGGCGCACCTTGGGAATCAATATCAGAAATTTCCTAGTATAAATAACGCATAGAATGGAATAAACTGAATAAATTTCAAACAGTTAAGTTTAATGTTTTTTCTACGATCAAATTCTTTATAAATATTGATTTTTACAATATAGAGTCCGACAACCTTGGACGACGCAATATTGATTTGTATGGACATGAATTTAAACTCCAGAACAAGTTAAGAATGTCCGATGAAGAGCTCGCGAAAGTAAGTCATTTAACTGGCCGTAAGAGCCACGGAGGTCGGGAGAAGGATTTCTACAACGGAGGTGAAGAATGGTTCTGAAAGGTTGCACAGATAATCGCACAAAATAAATATATGTATAGCTTTAGCGATGTACTAATACTTTCTGTTAGCTACGAGGACATGTGTCCTTAAAGTTACCGTGCCAATTCTTTTATTATGCAACAAGTCTAGCACAATTAACTTAAGATATTTACAGCAATGCTAACCAAATGCACGATACGTTTTTAAAGTTAAGGACATTACGCTTCGCTTCTTTCAACAATATTTTCCGGCAATTTTGTTTAAGTTGTAGTATGTGCTTTACGAATTGATAGATTTCCTACCTCTTTGGAACAAACTTGCACCACCCATACTTTCTGTTAGCTACGAGGACATGACTGTCCGTAAAGTTACCGTGCCAATTCTTTTATTATGCAACAAGTCTAGCACAATTAACTTATAGATATTTACAGCAATGATAACCAAATGCACGATACATTTTTCAACGAGTTCATGAAAGTTAAGGACATTCTGCTTCGCCTTTTACAATTTTCTTTCAGGCAAATGTGTTTAAGTTAAAGTATGTGCTTTACGAATTGATAGATTTCCTACCACTTTGGAACATACTTGCACCACCAAATCTTAGCCGTCATACGACTGTCAACCAAGTTATGGTATTCCGCTAGTCATCTGAGAACTATGCGGCATGTTCATCATACGTTAGTCATCATTTCGACATCAAAGATCGGCGAATGATCTCGTTTCGAGCCAGTAAATGTCACCATGTACATACGCCTACGTCTATCTGGATAAATAACTACTTTAATGCTATATTCATGATTTATGACCAAAACAGAATTAGAATGATTTATTAAACTTGTGCTTTCTGTTTAAAGTGAATATAGTGTTATAAAGTTTAATTGTTGTGTGTAGTAACAGAAGGCTATCTGACAAGAATTGAACGACTGTTTATAATGCAAGGTTGTCATAAAAACGACACAGCCGGAATTCATGTATCATTAACGTCATACTCGACATATTTATCACCTAATGCCATATTTGGGGTGCACCGGGAACATACCAATTGTTTTCTTCGCATTTCAGTCAGTTCCAGCGTAAGCCACGGTCATATTTCCATTATTAAATTTCTGTAAGCACGAAATTACATGGTGAAACACCAGGTTCACTTTGCTGAATAATTAGCAATTGAAAATATACACCGCGCAATTTGTTATTCCTACGGGTGTCCCGTGCAGAAATGTCAAATGCAGTTGGTATTTCGATGTAATTTGTTTAATGAATCAATGAGAACGTAATGAATACTTTGTCGACAGCTTCAATATGGCATGGTGTTTATAGTTCAGTTGTATGAATTGTACAATGCTTTGAATCGTAATAACGCCAAGTCAAATATTTAGTCCCTCAATATTTCATTCACAAATTTGAACACATGTTGCAATACTGTTTTAAGTTTGGGGGATTTTAGACCAATGAGACGGCATTGTTGATACTTTCGTAGAAGGTAAGTAGTCAGTTCTACTCACGAACGCAATTGTTTGATATACCACATGACATTTCCCAAATGAATATCAATCATGGACATAAATATGATATGAACAGAACAATGCTGAATATGACACTACTCAATAAAGAAATATCAGGAGTCATCTGTTGACATTAGAGAGTTAAAAGTTGTAGCATTTTCTAATAAAAGAACACGCGAACATAATTTCATGCTTGTAAATATCACTATATTAATATAATACTCATTCGCTACATGTTGATCAAATCTAACTGAGGCAATACATGTTCTTATTCTGATCTTTAAAGCGAATTGCTTTTTTTTGTCTGACGAAGGTTACGTGAAGATCATTTAGCTTGTTGAAACTTGCATATTTGTGTGGAATAAAACAATCTGTACGTTATGTTTCCAATGGTTACAAATTGTCAGTCCATATACACATAGTCTAAGCCCTTAATATGCCTACTCCTGATTGATGTATCACGTCTGAGATTGATAAAGATCTGGGTATTTAAGTCTCAGAAGACTGATGATGTTGTACAGAAAATTATGGTGGTTTCGTTTCCCGCTTGATTAATTGTTTTTATAATTGAAACGACTAAGTCACGTCAATTATGCTTGTTCAGGTCTCGCATGTTCCGGAAAAGGCAGAACAGTACGTTAGCTTTGTGCCAACGAAATTCCTAGGAAAACATCTAGGGGTATTACCGTTTAAGGCACATATCGATCGACTATGTATCATCTCGGCTGTACCTGGTAAACCATCACTGGAAATACTGGGAATTTCCCATCAATTTCTCAGTAACAACTACATGTACTTTCCGTTGTTACGCTTCTTTGCATTTGATTGTCAAAATGTTCCATCCATTCTGTAGACTTGATCGACGTTGACTTGGCTCTATGTTAGCTTTGAAGTCTGCCGGGAGCATTCAGCCATTTTGGATTGCAAGTGCCTTGGATTTAATGATCTGCCATTAAAGCAGTGATGCCCCCGCCCCCGCCCGTAATGGCAAACACTATAAATATCAATCTCTCTTTTCTGTCTTTCCCGCACTTACATTTGACTGATTGACTGCGGGTTATATCAGGCAACGCCCAACGACAGATTGCTGACTCATCCACATTGAACATCTCGTTATGCTGATGTTCAGCGACAGCCACAAGAAGTTTTTCCTTTCATTGAACTCATTACCATCGGTATACAGGTGTTATATGCATGGTGCTGTATATTTATATATCGGCACAAATGCTACTAAATAATATTGATATCATAAAAAAAGGTATTGCCCATTCTTTGATAGTTACCCTAGATACCTAAATTCATTTTATGACACATTAAAAAATGTAATAGTTGTTGCCCTTGCCGAACAATAAGATATTTTTTGCAGACATTTCATGGTGACAAATATTTGTCTTCATTAAATTACACTCAAACGGTGTTTTGCCTACTTTTACGATGGGCTTTTCTTTGGGAACAATTAATCTCACAGTAAATCGTTTTCTTGCATATAACTCCCGTAGTCTGTCCGCGCAATTTTGAAATAACGAGTTTGGGCATTATGTGTATAAATACTTTAAAACCTTCATAGCATTAGACTCTCCACCTATTTCTAGTCATACCTTGGAAAAAAATTGAATAGTTCTAACCAATGTTTTCATTAACAGAACCAGTATTAAGTTTGATATAGTGTACTTTACCTGTTTCACAACATCTTGTTTTGAGGGAAGATAAGTTTTTTAGTAATTATGTGTTTTTATCTTATTTTTATGTAATCCTTTTTTCAAAATTTCTGGTTTCCACTAACCCGAAGTACCCAATTGTATCTGTAAGTGAACTACATTTGGAGGGGTCGCGAAAACTAGACATTTTGAGGGGTATTCAGTTTGATGCTTTTCGTAGAAGAATCTGTGTTTATTAAAAAGAGAAGAAATGTAATCAAGGACAATGAAGAGAGATTCGGAACATGAGTTCGGCTTATTTACATTAAATATGTTTAAATGAAATCTTTAATTTAAATTATGGTAGTTATCCACTATAAATGTGGAATTTTAATTTGAATTGGGCCAAGCAACATGAAGGTCAGCATTATATGTTGGTACAAGCTTTACGACTGTCAGTATCATATTACTTTAAATGTGTGAAAGTAAGTTTATAGTATCTGACAAGTTATTACTAACCCATCACTGCTGTAAATTCGAAACCCACTCTGGACTAATGTAACATGTGAGGAAGCTGTCCAACTAGTTTACGGAATGTTGATGCCAACTTAATGGTTCGACCCAGGTGCATACTCCTCTGATCCTAAAGCAGAATAAGCCGCCATATGACCCGGAACATTCCTGCGACATTTAATCGAATAGTGAACTGTGACTAAATAGAATATATTCTTCATCACGACGCTATTTGTTCTCAGGAATGTGTACGTGCTTAACTCGCTTTCGTTGTTAACCAAATATTTATGACTTGTATACAATTTCCCATTAAGTCGAGGAACCACTTTAAAGCTTGTCGATATTGTATTAATATGTTGTAATTTTACGCTTATGAGTTTGTTTTTTCTCACTCACGTTTCAAATCGAGAAGGGTTCTAGTAATTTTGCTCCTATATTTGCGAACTCATCATTGCAAGTTTTAGTCGTACACCACAATTGCTATTACAATGTTTCTATGATTTTTTGTTGGTTGATAATGTTTGTAAAGACATAGCGGTGTATGATTAAATAATTCTGATATGAATATAGAAATGCTGATATCGCGATATCCGGATCTTCTGAACTTGGTAGTAGATCCGCACTGATGCATTTAATTACCCTTTTAGGAAGCATGGGTCAATACGACCTATGTTAGGCTGACAATCTTGTATTAGTATAATTACGAAATTCGGACGTTTCGACACGGTCGCATTAATGTCTACTGAGAGATATCTGGTCAAATTCTAACGTTTCTTGTTCAATTTCTCAGGAACGGACAAAGTTTCAGTTTGAAATATATACATGAAACCACTTCAAATTATTCTTTAAAACAGTATTTTTGTTATTCTATAATGTTGCGTTTGTTATGTAGCGCAAACTCATTGTAACGAAGAGTTATACGCCTGCCTTAAGTATACAATGTACATGTAGATTTTTGTTGATCGGTACGAACACAAGGTTAAGAACGTAAGGCCAATTCTCGACAGTCGATCAGGACTTTTTTCCTACGTACCGAAGAATTTCTTTTAACTTCCGCCTACAAAATCAGATGGCTATGCAAAACCGTATTCGAGAAATACAAAACAGTCGTAAAATAGTACTTTGTTCTGCATCCAAATTCATTTGCGCGAAGACTATGGAATGCTGAACTATCGTTTGCAGTTTCAAAAAACTCACAATTAATTCAACTTTGGACTGCTTTGTAGTTCCGAACAAGAACAGAGCCTTCAGAACTTAGATTTTCATTTATGGTTATTTTGGCCCGAGTGTTTTTAATAAAACGTATTACAAATTGTCCATCACAATTCCTGTACTTGTGCCTGTGTGCTAATGTTAAATGACGCTTATCAAAAGTATGGCGCGATAGATTGTTTCAGTTCCGCCTGATGTGTTTTATTTGAATGCATTATAAACGAGTATTCATACTTAGTACGCATGATGTAAATAACACCTTGTTACGTCTGGTACTCGCATTGTGATGTATATTTTTAATTTCCTAAACATGACGGTAGGGCTGTTGTTTTTTACTGAACCGAGTAAGTTTTAAGTGAATCAATAATCGGATGTGTGTCCTTGTTAAATCAACCTGTCGATGAGGGGTATATTTCTACATTAATCGAGCTGCTATAGTGTTATCCGGTTTGTGCATTGTCTATCCACGTGTTATGTACAAATTCTGTTAATGATTACGATCGATATTAACAGCACCTTTTTTTACGGAGGATAAATTCCTCTGCAATATCACTGTATTAAAAAAATACAGTCAAACCTGTGTTAGCTGCCACCCTCAAATAAAGACCATCCTGTTAGTAAAGGTCTTCTTTGAAAAATCATCATTTATTATTAAGAACAAAAAATACTCCACCTGTCAACAAAGGCCTCTCTATATCTTTCCCAAGGGTGGCCTTTGTTCACAGGTACGACTGTACATGTATTTTCATCTCATTATGGATATCACAATGCTAATTAGACTGTGCCTAGCGTATCTTTGCTAGCAATATCAATAAAAGAGCAAAGTCGATCAATGCTCAATCATTCAAAATGTATTTTAATGATGAATATGAAATTTGAAAATACAGAAAATCAATATTGATGGGAAAAAACAGATGGTCTACAGCTTCAAACACGATTGATATTCTATTGTGATAGGACGGCATTAAATATAAAAGTGACACTCTGGTATCAATATATTACAAACTAATTGAGATTCAGATTTCTTCAATATTAATAGGTAAGGTCATCCGTACAAAACTTTGGGTCGACAGTCAGGCGACAGACTCGTAAAAAAATATCCGACCCCATGAAATAGCGAAATTGACATTTTGCTTTCGTTCTTTATTTCGGCTTTTCATTTTCAGTGAACAAAAAGAATTCCTACATCAACATTTTTTGTCAATATTTAAGCTAATATAACGATATTTTGCACCTATTTTTTGCATGATATTCATTAAATTCACATTAAGTTCTATCGCCATCCAAACAATCTCTCAGTTAATGTGATACCATATATTTATTTTTAGAACACTGCTCTGAAGTGTTTAAATTATGCAAAAGTTATTCTCTGATGATTTATTGGCCATATCAGATTTTCCAAACTGTTCATCCGACTATTATAAAGTTTAGTGTCGGGGACAATGTAGATAGTTTCATCCATCATTGACCAATGTTATATAATATGTGTTTAATACATAAAAACATTACTAGTATGACTAATTGATAAACACTATTGAAATATACGCAAGGCCCTCCGTAGTCTAGTGATTATGGTCAACGACAATGACAAGTTATCACTGGCCCCTTACTGATGTATGTTTAACTCCCACCCAGGACCATGTTTACATGTGAGGAAGATATTTAGTGAGCTAATGGAAGGTCATCGTTCGATCAAGATATGTCCCTGAGGTCATCCGTTATCATTAAAACAGATAAAAGTAGATAAAATGACATTTTATGTTCATGCGACATTGAGCCCAAGCGAAAATAATTTTTAGTCTCAGTTGCAACATCTTGCAATTTAATATCTATCAATTCTTATGGAAAAACCACGCTTATATTGTCAATGTTAGACAAAGGTTTATTAAGTGTATACTTCAACAAAGTCTAAATTTCATCTCCTCCCTAGCGAAAGACAAATCATATTTCAAAGCCGCTTATTGGAAAATCGAAATTACTAATTATTGTTTTAATACAAATTATTTGCAATTATCGATTTGATATCGTATACAACTGTTTTAGATTAGTTTATGAATCTGAGACTTCAAACATAAAACATTGCTATATTTGTACCACGTAATCAGTGCTATATCCTTGTTCTGGTAAAAACATATATCAATTAACATTATTTGATTATCTTATAACAAATTTAAAAGAGTATTTGTTACAATTAGATTTCCAACCCAATGACTTCATGGTAAATTGTATCCCTATACAGTCGACAACCGTTATGAAAGACGAGTGTTAGCGCTACGTACGTCGTTATGCCAGGTTTGATTTCACTATAATGCCCCGTTCTGACTCAATTGCCTTTTGGTATTGTACGAGTTTATACGTAAACACTTTTACTAGTGAAATTATATGATTGCACTAAAAAAATGCGGGAATAAAAAACAGGCATTTTTTATCGATGGATTTTAAATATGTAGGTTTCCTAAATGTAAATCGGCGGCATTTTAGCAATGCCTAGTGTGTGAATTATAACACACCAGCACATGATGACTAGTCTAAAGATAATTAAAAGTTAAACACCACCAAAAGTATTAAAAACTTGCTTATGTTGTCCAACATTCCATCATAATTCTGAAAGTACTTGTATGATTTGAACTTAATACAAGAGGTTACAAGTCTTGTTTTAGTTAATTGAAAAGCTCACTGTGCTTAATATGGTAGTTGAAACTTGTCTTTGTAATTGTAAATTTTGGAGAATGATATGACACAGATGTTTCTGTTTATGACTTCATAAAGAATATTTCATTACATGGAAACATTTTCATGGCGGATGTAGAAAACGAAGTGCTTTGGTCTGCGTAAAAATTCATGCGCCGAACGAGTGACAGCGTAGTGGAGTTCAACTCACAAAAGACTGAACTCGAACGGTATTTAGATAACAGTTGTATTTGAATCTTAACTATGAACTTTTTTGCATTTTTGATTAATTATAGAATATAATCATATTATGCACAGTGAACGTCAAAATGAGAAAACCACGTTGATTAGAATTGACAGTCTTTATAGGGGCTCGAAAATAATCATCTTTATTTGTCTCAGTAATGTCGGTAAAATTCGAAATTCCAATTATTGTAAATTAAATTTTGCGGATGGCTGTGGAAACATTATGAACATAAATTGATGTATTATACTACAAGTGTATGACCTTGTATTTCTGACATCTGTACTAGACTTCATAGTACAATGTACATGTATTGTCTTACAGGATTCAAGAACATTGCAAACCGAAGCAATTGTCTTGCATTGATGTTTATCTTAGATATATAATGGTAGCAAGTAATGCTCCTTGAAACCATATTCATACTTTTAATCTCATGGTGTGAATTTTTCATATTACAGAAAAGCACAGTCATAGTAAATTAATATCCATTATTGTGAAATAAAGATCTCGACGGACTTAGTCGTGGGAAAATAAATACTATAATCTAGTTCACTACATCAGAGATACCGAACTCCTCACACCGGTGTAACGTTTTCCAGCGCCCCCGTTTCAAGTTACCCCCCCCCCCCCCCCTTTAAAACGTTTTCAGAGTACCCCCGGGAATTTGAAAACGATTTTAAGTTACCGGGAGGGGTACAATTAAAACGTTTTGAAATTAACCCCTCCATTTTCAAATGCCCTACCCGGTAATCTGAAAACGTTTTCAGACTACCCCGGGGGCGCTTTGAAAACGTTTTCAGATTACCCCCGGCGCTTTGAAAACGTTTTCTGAATACCCCGGGTAATAATTCGTCAAAAAATATATAAAACAACATTAACTATTGTTGGTTTTCTGAACACAAGTAAGTGTGGAATTACACACGTACTCTCCATAACCCTAACATGATTCCATAGCTTCTAAAATTATTGCGTATATACAGTTTAGAAATACAGGAACTACATGTCAATAAACCCTGTTGACTGTGAATCATTTAGTATCAATTAAAACCTGAAATATAAACGTTTTCGCCATGAAGAATCAACATAGGGAGGGGGGGGGGGTATTAAAACGGGGGAGGGAGTTTGAAAACGTTTTAATGTTACCGGGGCCGGTACTTTGAAAACGTTTTTAAGCTACCGGGGGTAACCTGAAAAGGGGGGAGCTTGAAAACGTTACACCGTTTACGTCACGCTTTGCTACTATTGTACTGATCAAGTGTTGATATGTGTTGCATATTTCAACTAACTGAGTTTCATTTTTGTATTTGTCATTTTTGTGGTATGCATGTATGTAATGTTTGTTTTATACTGTTATTTAACTATGTCTGTTTAATTTGTAACGTTTTACTGTGATAATTTGTAACGTTTTACTCTGTGATAATTTGTAACGTTTTACTCTGTGATAATTTGTAACGTTTTACTCTGTGATAATTTGTAACGTTTTACTCTGTGATAATTCTGTATGGCTGTAATGATATAGTACGTGCTGTTATATGTTGTTAAGAATAATATTGTTTTACGTATCTTTGTCAAACTCATATGTGTGTCGGTCAATAGCTACTCATAGCTATCAATATTGGCTTATCATGAAATCATCAGGTTTCCTGTATCATTTTCTGATAAGCATGTGATCTTATTGTTTTATTGAACAATTTTTCGATATGTTTGTAAAAAGAGTAATTTACTGTATTCATTTGGGTACAATGACACTCTAAGATTTGGTTATAGATAATTCAACAACAGCCGGTCAGAGCTTAATGTGATCACAATTATAGATTACAACAATATGTACAGAGAATCTGGTTCGCTTTTAAACATCCAAGTTCTGTATGATGTTATCACGGAGTAGAATCACACGCACTCGATCTCACAGACACTTATATGTAAATTGCTGTATAAAAGATGCAATATACACTTGAACTGATACAAACGATAAAACAATACGACAATGCCCCTGACACTGCACAAAGCATGAAGACCGTGTAAACAAAAGTCAACATCTTCCAGAGCAGAAATCTGAATTGAATAATTGAAAAGTTCAAATTCAAAAACGTCTTCCTTTCAACCGTGATTTTCAAATTTTTAAACAACCAAAGCTCATACCAATTAATACTCAAGACTTTAAATTAAAAAAGCCCAATCTCTGAAAAAGCGATAAACGTTTATAGATCTACATACATAACATTGTCCTTGTTCTATTCAGTCTTGAGATGTTGTTCAGCGACTCTTTCTACAGCTATGATTATTCCAGAGTCGCCAAAGAGAGGCGGGAGAGAATTTTAATAAAGACACCGAAGAAACGAGCATTAACATCCATAATCTTATGTTCAATTCAATAGTGATGTTAGAAGAAATATAAATGTTTGTAGCATGTTTACCGTTATTTCCATGTATGAATACTGTTATTATTATTTTTCTAGAAGCTATTTTGATTAATTGTTACAGTGCAGTTACAACAAATGATAACATCCGTATCAATGGTTTAAATGCATTGCTTAAGCATTAAAAACGGATCTTTTGCTTGTTTTCTTGTCACGATCTACAACATTTATCATAAGTACTATTTAATTTTAATGCCTTTCAGTTAATCGTGCTAAAGAACGCTTAATGTTGCATTCGCTGATGTTACGATGCACAATGTATATATATACATAATCTACGAGTATATTTATATTCTCTTTGCCCTGGATACCTCTTGTTCAAAATATGAAACATTTTCTGCCATTCTTCCTTTTTTCTAGACGAATTATACTTACGAGTATTTGTTTATTATAGCTGTTTGCGAGTACTTACTGTATTGTCTATTACTTGTTTGGCTAATCCTGGCCATTTGATTGGCTAATGGTGATTTCGGTCATTTTTGATTGGTCAATCATTGGACTGGCTATTCGTCGCGTTACCAGTCATGTTTGACTGAATCTTTCGTCTGCTCTGTTAGTCAGTAATGTAGGCACAGTTCTATGATGTTAACATGGCATAATATCGGGAACATCATTAGATGTAAGTTTAATGTGGTTATATCATATCAGACTATGGTGGATTTGGTAGTATTTATGGCGTACTTTATTCTATTGATGTATGGTATGGTAATACCATGTACTTGTGAACTATATACATGAATTTATTCATTTGTCAAGTACTCATGATTGTCAAAATATGTGTATTACCTATAACTTGTAAATATGTTATACTCTCCCCAAGTTAAATGTTTGTACGGCGCAAAATCGCATCCGGCAATTCAATACTAGAATGTGGCCTATGTAACATTTTTTATCAGGATGTGCAAAGTTTCAGATCAAACGAATTTGTTATTTTGACTTAACTGATCCCGAAACTAAAGTGATTATCTACTCCATCAAAAATACAAGCCGTTGATGTTTCATGAATCTCATGAATCTGGTCATATAGTTCTACAGTTCACGAGGTACTCTATATGTAGTCCCTGTTTCCACCCTAAAATTAAAATCAGGGGAAACTATCACCTCGATGTATCAGACGTTGCAATATCTGCTGGAATGCATATAAAATGTTTAAATAAAGTCTCCAAAAATAATATACTCCGTTGTCTGAGGGTACGTTGTCGTAAAAACCTTGTATAACGGTCCCAAACATAGATTTTCAACTGCAAAGTGACCATCTATATCGAACCATAAAGTGACCGTCTATGTCGAACCAATTAAGTCATCATTTCTCAACTGATCGGACATTTTTTGTATTGAGCTCCGAAATCGATATTTAATTAACGACAATTGCGTAAACAAGTCAGTGTCCACGCTCGCGATTATAAAATTAGTCTGTGTGAATATGTTTATAATGTTTTGTTTATTTGCGACATGTTGCTAAAATAAATACATCGAAACGTATAAATACCGTGTTCCGTATCTTATAACACGATTAAATGATTATTACAACACACCGATAATAAACACAGCGAATTTCTCTAATAATTTATACATCGAAGTTCATTTAGATCGAACAATTTTTCCTAATTCCTTTGATATAAAGAGTTTCGGCTGCATTTATTGACAGATGGGCAGATATCGAGCTCGCTCCATTCTTAGACTATAAATAGCGACTGCGTCATCAAGCTAACACTAGTTGGTGTGAGTAACACGTGACCTCGCTCTATTTCTGTTTTGTTTATATCACGTGATGACCATTGCGGATATTTCGGACTATTTCGGGCACTGTCACTAATCTGCTTCGCGCAAGAAGTTGCGATTTTGCATTGCCACTTAAAAATAAGCATCCCAGAGAGTACGGCGGCCGAAAAGTGACCATCTATATCGAACCATAAAGTGACCGTCTATGTCGAACCAATTAAGTCATCATTTCTCACCTGATCGTACATTTTTTGTATTGAGCTCCGAAATCGATATTTAATTAATGACAATTGCGTAAACAAGTCAGTGTCCACGCTTGCGATTATAAAATTAGTCTGTGTGAATATGTTTATAATGTTTTGTTTATTTGCGACATGTTGCTAAAATAAATACATCGAAGCGTATAAATACCGTATATAACACGATTAAATGATTATTACAACACACCGACGATCGCTCCAAAATGTAATAAACACAGCGAATTTCTCTAATAATTTATACATCGAAGTTCATTTAGATCGAACAATATTTCCTAAGTCATTTGATATAAAGAGTTTGGCTGCATTTCCAAGAGCACGACCATTTGGGCTACCAAATAGCAAGATGCACTAGACTGGACCAGTAAGCTATTGATTGTCGTTCGGACCTGCCTCAATGTCGAACCCTGTCGTCACAGTGCCCATATAAATACTAAACTAGTTCTCGTTGTAGCGCACCAGGCAGAATCAAATTCTCAGTCAACTGAAACCATTTTTATTGAAATATTGACACGTTTCTAGTAATTTATAGGTGAATGACATTGACGAGACGCCAACGATATGAAACAGCTACTAGTATTCGCTGAATGTCACGTGATCATTGAGACTATTAGCGAGTCCGATTAACAACTTGAATAATACACAGTCTGTATGTACACATGAACACCACTTAAAAAGTAGTTTTGCTTCATCCTCAGTAATATATCACAATGCTTGATAGTGTACTAAATTCAACGCCATGTTTGTTTACTATAGTAGAATTGGATTCGGTTCTTTTTTGACAGATGGGCAGATTCATTCCCGTCGTTGTTTATCGAGCTCGCTCCATTCTTAGACTATAAATAGCGACTGCGTCATCAAGCTAACACTAGTTGGTGTGAGTAACACGTGACCTCGCTCTATTTCTGTTTTGTTTATATCACGTGATGACCATTGCGTATATTTCGGTCACTGTCAGTAATCTGCTTCGGTGCAAGAAGTTGCGATTTTGCATTGCCACTTAAAAATAAGCATTCCATAGTGTACGGCGACTTCCGTCGCCGTACAATAATGGAGGAATGAATAAAGTAGACGGTCAATATCCTTTATGAAAAAAGCAACTTCATACAAAAAACTTAAACCAATGCGTCTTGTAATTCGTCTAACTATAACGTTTTGTTATAGTTGTTCTTGTATACAATCGAGCGTCTATCTGCTACAAAATACTGGATTAAAATCGGAACAGATAACCCGGACGCTTATATAACGTTTATATAATGATCACAACCAAACAGAAAACGTGGAGTTGAAATTAACAGCATCACAGTTTTCAGGCCTTCCGCTCCTGCTTAAGGGAGGTTGACAACATATAACTCACGTTTATTTCATAATCTAATGAGTTTGCCAGTTTGATAAATGCGCTAATTGGTAACATCATTACCCTTGACCAAATCATTATATCATATGTCTTGTGGAAAAGTTCATTCAGTGGTTATTTCTTTTACTCGATTACTTTTGTTCAATAGAAGTACAATGTTCATGTATTACAGTAACAAAATTCTTCCAGTTGGTGTAAGGATAGTTTATGTGAATTGGTCATTCAGTTCGTATGGCCCTCCTGGTAGCCCGTGTTATTAAGTTAGTCCAGTCTATAAATCCTTTATATCAACTGTACATATATAATTATATTGCTATGTATTATAGTATTTTACAAGAGCAATATCATCCCTTCATGATAGGGTCTGTCCAGTTGATTCATATCATAATGTTGTTGTTGTTGTTGTTTTTTTTTGTTTTTTTTGTTAGCTTCTACCTTAAGGACATGGAATCGTGCTCCTGACGTAATGACAGTAATTGCTTAAACTAAACACGGGACCAACTTGAGATCGTTGTTGGAACATTTTCAAACGATAGACCTTCTGTTCGACTGACGGAACCTCCACTCAACGTGATTTATAATAATAAATGGTAAATCTCAAAATGGACATCACCATTCTGAACGGGTAACCATTATAAGAATGACCTTTTGTCGTAATAGAAATTCTGTTGTTTGGATATGATATAGAACAGAACATTAGTTTATTGATGTAGGCCACCAGTCCATAGAATAAGTTTACCATTTGATTATGACAATAAACGTGACTAAGTATGGGTGCACACATCTGTACATGCATACAATTCTTCCAAGATATAAGTATAGTACATTGTACATATTTATACACATAACAATTATACAGATATAGGAATGTCTAAAAATACTATTATCCCATACCTAGTATGTACAAATTCATCCTGTACTTTTCAGAATTACCGACTACTAGTATTAGATGTGTTAAAACTTCATTGCTGTAACATTTATACGGGTACTGTTACAGAATAAAGTGCATACCCACGATGTCCGAAACCTTCATCTCAAAATTGAGCTGGCAGACTTAACCATTAACCATTGTTACAGGTTCCTGTACTATGATAATTATTAAGTTATTGTCTATAAATTTGCATTGAAGTCTCTGGAAGTCTCGCTAATTACTTAAGATTAAAGAAAACGAAGACAACTTTAAACAAAAACTCGCAGTAAACTGATGAAAACAACACACAATCAGTCTTATTTAGGGGGGGGGGGGATAAAGGCCACCCACCGTGCAATATCTTCAGATATATACTTCCCTGTGTTTTTTCAACAACATTTACAAAATGTTAAAGTCTCAAAGAAATAACAATAACTTGGTAATACGTGTGTTGAAATATTATTTATAGTAGTAGTGAGCAGACACTTAAATAGCATTCTGGATGTAATAAAACAAAAGAGCGAACTTCATTGATTGACTGTAATAAGTATGTTCCTATGTAAAAAGATGCTACGTGTTACTAAGGTGAGTCAGTCTATCAATTGATATTTAGTCTTTTAAAGGAAGCAATATCAATTTTGTAAGTGCTCCTCGGAATCATTTAGATCGTCAATTTTAATAAGTTCTAGCACGTAACTCTACAATAAGTAAAAAACTAATAAATGAGTATCGCACTCAATCTTTAATCAAGACGGAAGTTAAATGAATAAGATGGAATCATCTCACGAGTATACGACACCTCTGGCAACGTTGCAATATCAATTGATATTTTATAATGTCGTAAAATATTGGCGTTCGAGGATAATGAGTTATAGGATTAATTAGATTATCCCGACTGTACTAAAGATTTACGAGACTTGATTTTACTAACCCTATATTAATATCCTACTTCAAAACTTAATTTCATTTCAGGAATGAATTATTATTCCATAGAAACCGCAAGCCAATATGAATATTCTTAAGATTAGATAACACTGCACAATTTAATTTACAATATGTTTGAAATATGACAGTTATACAGAATAATGAAATACGTAAGTATCATTGTGATCGCTATGTTCATAGCGTTTCAGGGATGATTGATTTGATTTATGTCTGATTGGATTCGCAGGTGTATGAAAAGTCCAGGTAATTGGCATTCTTGATGTTCGTGTTTACCACAGTGCCATATGTACTTTCTTGTAATTGCCGTTCTAAGGTGTATTTATTATTCTAAAGTCCTCACCATTCAAAATGTCAAGAACGACAAATCTAATCTTATTCATCTGCCTACAATTAATAAGAAGTTGATGATTGCTTTCTTGTAAACACGAATTGAACCAGTCCTTTTATAATTTTATAGAACAGAAAATTTATTTGGACTTGTACATGAGTACATCATCATAAATATAACAAAAAATGATACATAAAATAAAATATAATATATTCATACGATCTAACAATAAAACACCATAAAATGTCGGCTATATACATGTAGTAGCTTGCCAAACATGCATTGTACTAGTCATGATAATTGTATAATGAATTAGATAGATAGTCTAAATTGTTTATTTAGGAAAATAAGGCATTCTCCTATTCTACCATACGAACATATACAGCTGACTTAAAGCCCCATAAGCTTTTTGCTATAAAACATATATGCAAAAATCAAACAATTGCTGATATTATCCCAAGATAATTATTACCGACGAAACAAGCCAGTTTTCTTTTAAAAACACTCATTTCACTGTGATTTCTGCTTTTGTAAACTTGAAATATGTAGAGCGTGTGACGTCACTTTACTACGTATGCATAGCATGACTGCGGGAAAACTCAGGTGTTCTATAAATAGTATTTATTTCAATGATATTGAAAAAAATACGATAGTAGTTCCGGAAACATTTTTTCTTGTTATAAAGTATGCACGGGAGGAAAACACACCGGATTCTTCTGTTATAGAACAAATAGAAACTATTAAGACCAATACATTTATAAGCTTATGGGACTAATCGTCATAATCATATTTATAAACATTAAATCAACAATATTGTTAGGTATTGTCAAATTATGCTGTGACTACGATAAATTACTTTACATTGCAGACGTTAGTGTTAGTTGATGAAATGATGAAGAGCACACGTGATTATTTTTTTTCAGCATGAGCTCTGTTGTCATCCATAAAAGTACATGATGGACATTTGCAATTAACCGTATTTATAAATGTCCATCTTGTAATTTATAGCATTGTATTGATTACTAGGTGGACTTTTGTATATTCGATCCATCAGTAGCAAGCACTTTGAATATTCGACTTCTTTCTTTGTGTAAATCGATTGAAATTCGACTAAGTATAATCTCAGTGCAATGACTTAATTTGACCAAATATAACAGTCGTTTAATATTTCTGCTGTAATTCCGTTTGAAATTTGGTAGTAGGCTTCCTACAAGCTTCTAATATTTTCCTATGTGAAGTTATATCAACTTATACATTTTCAAGCATTGTCTGATGTTTTCCATGACTAGAAACAATAAGTGTCAACTTCTTGCCGTAACTGTGTTTCGTGTTGAACTAACAATTACATTTCCCCAGAGAATATCTAACACCATAAACATTTCAAGATTGGTCGACCTGTTTGATTGAAATTTTATACACGTACACTGAACATAAAGTCTTCAACAGGTCATTTTGGTAGCTGTTAGAATCATTCCTGAATAAAATTAGCTCTTATTCTGTTTAAGCTTTGCCTTAGAATATGGAATTTTTATTTACTCTAACTGGTCGTGTTATTCGACAATGCGTGTGTCACTGTCTCACTCTCTCTATTTCTCAGTCTGATTTCCGCTTTTGTGAATCTTCTCCTCTTTTCAATGATAGGCCATTAGGCCCTTTACGAAGCAGGATGTATTTCCCCATTAATTGCCATTCCATATTCAATTATCGCCCTATATGTATACAAAGACGATAGTTCAGATTTCCATAGCCGTCACTCGCTCGGCGCGCTTATACATTTTTAGGAACGAAGTTCCTATAGGTATACACCTCGTTTTGTTTTAACAAAACAGTGACGCCTCTCATCCGCCTTGAAAAATAGTACCATTTGTTGTCTATTTTTACAGCGTTGATATAAGTTAGAGATATTGCAGAAGTCTGTTTATTTTGAAAGCATGTGAAATATTTTGGCGATTTAAACTGTGAAACTAACAAGTATGATAATTAAGTATTCATCCACACCAAAGTTAATAATATGTCCAGGTAATAAGATTTACTGCATACTGGAAATAGTTTCATTCACAAAATTAGTGTCAGAATCTCAGTGTAGAGAGATTACATATTGACACAGGGTCAGAGGTTGAGTACAGACGGTTTATATACAGTTCAATGTGTGTATACAAATCAAAGCGCTGAATGTACTGACTTTGTTTGGGTTTTCAGCTAGTAAATTACTCACTGTATGTCATGATTTTTAGAGTGTAGCTTTTCCTTGATAAGTGCGTTCAATTGGCTTAAAGATGTACATTTTTTCAAGGCTATATTCTTGACCCTCAAATTCTAATTCATAATGATGATAACACCCCTGTTGAGAATTTGTTCATGAACTGATCATGTTCATGAATGGTTCATGAAGTGTTATGAATTGTTCATCAAAGTTAATTAAATGTTCATCATTGTAATTCATCAATAGTTCATGAACCTAACTTTGGCAAACTGCTGATCAACTGAAGTCCGTGAACAATTCATGGAATTTCACAAACTTTTCATGAACAACAAGTTCACGAAATGTTCATGAGATTATTCATGAATAGTTCTTGAAATTTATTCATCACCTACAAATTGTACATTTGGTTCTAAACTTTGTCTGATGAAGTTCACGAAAAAATTGTCCAGGAACCAATTCAGGAACTTTAGGCAGTCTTTATCAAAAATGTTTTTCATAAGGTTCATGAACTATTCATGAATTATTTTAATGAACCTTTGATGAACAATTCTTGAATTGCATTTTGTGAACTGTTCATCAGGGACAGACCTTTTATCTTTTAAGGATGGTTTTATCGAAAACATTTAAACTTTGTTCCTGACAGTACTTTCAGTGCTTTGATTTTACATTCGCCAGGCAATTGTTTAAGCAGTTCACGTTCCATGTTGCGGTGCAAATCTAGGTTAGTTCTGTTTTAATCAGTACTTTCATTATTTGATAACAGAGTTCTCTTTATAAACATGTATTTTGTAATCTAGAATATGTTCAATACCACAAACCCGTGTTGTGTAAGTATTAACTATACTAGACTAATGCTCGCTTTAACCCTTTGCTTTCCTTAATGTATCAGATTGCTTCATCAACATTCTTGCAGTCAGAAACAATTTGTGCTTCAACTATTTGATGAATGAATGTACTCGTTGCTTCAAGGCACTTCTTTATAACCAGAATGTTTACTTCCAATGATTCTTTTAAATTATCAATACTATTTATCTCTTCAAAGATAAAATGAAAGTGCCTTTGGCAAGTATAATATACACAATTATATTTAATAATTGAAAGAACGGAATGGACCGGTTTTTGGTTTTGTTTATATACCTGAGGGCATGTCATAGAAAATACTAGACAACTCGTTGTTCAATACAAACAAAAGCATATAAAACTTTGGTTTTTATTCATTTATAATAATTATTATAATATCTAGATGTCCTATACTTAACAAAGTTGCTAAGTTACCGTCTATATTCGTTTGCTATTAGTATTATTACTTATCCAGGGATAAGAGCCATTGCTTTCTTAACAATCACATTTCTTGTATTTAATATACTAAGATAACGTAAGATTAATCCAATGTAACAACGTACTATGAATCAATTCAAGATATAACCAAGCACTAAACGGCAAGCTTTCAGGATACAAAATGTCTTCATGGCTATCGACCGAATAAAAAAGGCACATATGAGGACAGTATACGACAGCTTAATGACGATGTGATTAAGTTTTATAATGGTATATTATAACGCTACGCAATTTTTGACATGTAATGCGCTAAAATGTCGAAGTACTCAAGAACTTATTTTACCGTAATCCTCCAAATAATTCACCGACCCACTAAATGTTCACATAGGATGCATTAATGTTTGCAATTCCATACTGTTTATAACTGTTAATTACTGACTTTGTTTCGTTGCTTAGACTGTTTCCTGGAATCAGATACTGAATGTTCTAGTTTTGCGGTACCGGATACATGGATGGTGTAGCTAACAACTCACTAGTTAATGTTGTAATTAGATCCAAAGCTTTGGGTAACTTTTCATGAACTTTAGTTGTTTTAATCTTGAAATAGTTGTTTAGAATATGAGAAAAGTGAAAGTACTCAAAGTTGACGTAGTATGATTTGAAATTATTTTGGCATGGTTTGGATTGGAAGATCTTCTTGATTTCTTCAAAGATTGTATTTGATTAACTCTAATTATCGATAATCCTGACTCTCGCGTCAAAAAGTTAAATGCTTCCGAGGTGTCAAGATAATGTTTTCTCGCGAGAATTAATTATGTTATTAAATACTGAATCATACTTGTTTGTAATCCAACAGGTAAAGCATATGCCATGATTCTCCCAGTATTTGATGAGGGAAATTCTACAAATAGCTGTCAGATTAGTGTCTGAAGTTTTCTGTGAGGGTAGAACTTCCCAAACGTGTGAAATCTAATTCTAATAATTTCACACGAAGCATATGGGTACACACGTCAAGAAGTCAGAATTCCTCCACATTATACATGTATAGTGTTTACTGAATAGCAATATCTTGTGAACTTCAGTCATCAAATACTTTACGGAATAACAACATGCATTAATCTTTGTTATTTAAGTTGTTAAAACCGACTTTCCATGTTTACTGAAGCAGCTGTACGACATGTTTACAATTTTATGTATTTGTTATGTAGTCGTTGACATCTGTATGGGTTTAGTTTTCGTCCTACAAAGTCCGACTTTTCCCACTATTTTACTGAGGCTTTGTGAATGTGTTTCATTAAAACCATCAGTTCTTAGTAATTGAAGTCAGATATAAATAAAACAGTTCTTCATGCTAAGAGGTTAGTTAAGCATACACGTCCTTCTTCGGTGTCGAACACATATTTGTCCTGCTTTATAGACAAATAACAAGTCGGTCCATAAGTGTAAATGTTAAATATATTCGCATGGTACGAACGATATGGGTATATATTTCTCTTTTTTGTTTCGTATGGAAAAAAATCACGTTCTGGCAGTACTTTCAGTGTTTTGATTATACATTACGAAAGCTCAGTTTTAATAAACTCGGCTCTAGTGGATAATCGGGTACAGTGAAGTTCTTATCGCCCCTGGGCGCGCCTATCTTTATTTTAACAATGTTATAGATGCAGTAAAAATATGGATAAAAAGATGACATCATTCGGGTCTCCAGGAGTGTCCCACGTCACTCAAGAAGTTGGCAATTCATACCATTTTTCGCCCTTTATCGCATTATTCAGCAAAGAAGTCGAGTATGAAATTTGCCTGAATAAAGAGTATTTATCACAAATAAAGCATTGCGTTTCACAAGGAACAATGTGTAACATGGTGTGGGTATCAGATTCTATCAACCATAAGAATATTGTAGCGTGAAACAGACGCTTGTCAATGAAAATGCTGTATGTTAAAAGTATATCTGTTAACAATTTAGACGTTTGACGTGACTTTTGTAAAAGAGATAATCGCTATTTATGACTTAGAACTGAATACAAAATCAATCAAAGTAGACGTTTGAATTATGCATGAATCAGATTAGAATATTCATAAACTATTTCCGTGTTATAGTAAATAATTCAATTTATCAAATTACAATCTCAAAACACTACTGTGGACACAATGAAGTTGCAAATAGGTTCTTGAAAAAATTCCGACTATCCTGATGCCGCGGACTGATAAATTATTAATAAAGTTTCTTATATCGGAGAGCTAGAGAAAGAGAGAGAGAGAGGGAGAGAGCTAGAGAGAGAGGGGGGGGAGAGAGAGGGGGGGGGGGAGAGAGAGAGATAGAGAGAGAGAGGGAGAGAGCTAAGTTTCGTGCATGTTATAAATGCGTATTTGATTGTAATGGAAATAACGTAAACTCCTATATGTACCTATCTCTTATGTCCACTCTCCGAGAATATGATTCTATAAAAGTTGAATTTCTTGAATATTTTCAACATTTTTTGCAATCAACGAAAGAATCAATATAAGTACATGTATACGGTGTAAACATTATTTGCTGATTTTATTTTTCTCAACGAAGTTACGCAAAGTTATCCAATGTGTGCTTCTTGCAGCAGGAACATATTTTGTTTTCTTTGATTTTGGTTCGTTATGTCGTTGATAAAGAATTAGTTTGCAACAAGCCGGTGATTCCGAATATTTCTTCACATTGAATTCCATAGAGAACTAGTTCGCCTTTGGGGTGTGTCCATGTTGATCAAACTCTGGTTAATATGGCTATAAAATGAGGGTGTGCTGTCTGTAACAGATTGCATGTCCCCTTGGAAACAACTACCTCAATTTAGTAAAATGCCTTGTTCACACCATTAGTTAAAGCTATGAGAAGAATGTCCAATGCTTACTTGTTTCAACTCTTGAACATCTTCCTGAACTACCTCGTCATCAGATATATCATCCATAAGATGTTTACAATTTCACGAGGCCCTTGTCCTCCGCCTGGTTCGTATTCCCATGCTATGGTCTGTTTCCATGAGAGAATTTAACCAAGGCGGGTTGAAGATACAGGGCTATGTGTTTGGAATGAAAATGAATTCTTTAAAACCATGGAGTCTCCTCTGTGTGACTATAATGGCTACATGATGATTGTATGAATACATTACTGCGTATATAAAATGCAAGATAAAACCATGAGAGGGGACATCAAAATACTATAGCCTAATTACTTTCATTTTGAACTATAAATTGTTTATTAAAGTGTTCGAATTCGCAAAAGGAAAACACAATACTAGCAATGCTTTTCAAACATATTCAGAAGTCTTAGAATAATTTTACTGATTTGTTTAGAAAGATCACTGAAGTTTAATTTAAAATTCAGCTACAATAAAACATTTAAAATCCTACTATAGAGATGATGTTTTGTTTAAGAATAAAATGTACCTGAATTCAATGGCAAAACCGTGATTGTGAGGGTTAGATTACTTTGATACGAGGTCTTGCTGTCTTAGAGAACATCAGCGGTTTACGTAATTGAATATATCAGTTTCCTCGCATGAACAATGTTTTCTTTGAAACTTCAAATCTGATCGCAATTAGCTGACAGATTCTTTCACTATCATAAAATAATGACATAAGTCATTGGTGGGTTATTAACGTTGTGCTTTGTGCGAGAATATGACAATTAGAGACATAAATGATAATTACGACAGGATATCCCTATATAGAACAAGTTTTATTAAGAGAGTTGTGTGACATATGATCTATTCTAGACATTTCATAAAACGTATGAGATGAATTAAGACGCATTTTGATTTAAGGTGATATTCCCGAAGCAGAAGACACGATACTTTAGTTTGCGTAAGGAAAGCAAACATTAATGCTAGAGTTGGCTGATAAATACGAGTTTGATTGAAACTTTTATTACAACATTCTGATTTATGTTTTGATTGCTTGAGTTAAGTGCTGTTTATATTTGGAGAGATATGAACTTGACATTATGAATGTCTTTTATGAACGGCTAACTTGATTGATAAATTCATTAAAACTACTTTAAGCGGGATATTTTGACACAGAGACAGGAGAGATAAGAGGCAGGCGAACAGGGCATTTAAATCCCTACTCTTATTCCGATGCAAACATGTGCACTCACATCTGAGTTAAAAATTACTTGGCAGCAAAAATAAATTGTTAATAAAAATAATAGACTGAATCTATGTGGCATCGGTGGTTCAGTGGTAAGACGCTTGCTTTGGGGATCGTGAGTTCAAATCCCTCCCGGACCATCGGAATTTTTCTTAGCAAAAAAAATATTCTACGTTTGCTTCTCTCTCCATCCATGTGTTTGAATGGGTACCCATGAGGGAAATAAGTCAATGTTCCGTGGCTGCCGACGTCGCCGAGTGTTAACGGCCGACCTATAACCCAGTGATCTGGGGAAAGTCGGTTGAATAAGTATATAAATTTCAGACTATAAACCTATCCTTTACACTTTACATAGGAGATAATGTTGTTAGAGTTGCACCTTTTTTCCCTTTGGTGACTTGCTTACACACACTAATGCATATCAGAATTGGTACATGTATAAGTTTTGTGTCAATGTTTTTCCTGATATTCTCAGCATTTAAACTATCAAATAAGTATAACTTACTACACGTTGAAACCTTCCTGTGTTGAATAAGTTGTAATATGGATAGTTGACGGTCAAATTCCGTGTTTCTACTTTTGTGGATCCGCTTTGGAAAGTCGATATTATTATGTGTTAAAGGTCATACATTCCTTGGAATGTTTTTGGACGATATTCTGATTAATGAATTAACGAGTGTGTCATTTTTATTCGAAACATATTTTATCTTCTGTATAATGTCTAGTATTGATAAATCTGTACAATAGAATAACAACATTATGACATTAATGTGTTTTTGCAGATAACTTTTGAAATGATATAATGAGATTAATAGAATTTGAATGTAATGAGAATCAATAGCGCTTATGAAAGATTTGGTTTTATTATCTTTACAATGCATTTCTTGACAGAAGTGCAATTTTGATAAATATAAACGGTTATTATTACGAAGAATTCTATGATTATATCATTCAGTGTGAATTATGTTACATACGCTAAATGCTTCCTGCGGGGAAGATTTAATGTTTTCTTGCTTATGTGATTCATTACACCGTTCATTTCTGTAATGTATCATAAGAATTGTTATAAATCGCAGTTCTTACAAAGAATAGCACATAATAGTTTTGCGTTGTGGGAACGCTATAAAACTCATTGGCTCATACGTATCTTATATCGTTGATGTTGTTTAAAATTGATAAGCAGACAAAGTTCTGTACTGTGTCGACTTTATGTACTGACAATATACGCAATTCAATACTCCGCCGGGAAAACCAGGCAGTTCGTAAGAATAGATCAGAGCGATATTGAAACTCCCAATCAAAATTTAATATCTTTATTGTTGTTTCAGACGGCGAAACAGAGAAGACAGTGAATGTGTTACTGAACGGTGAAGAGACTGCCTTATCTTTTGTTGAACAATCAGAATTAGATGAAACGGTATGTTGGTATTTAACAAATTGTTGATAATCAATCTAAAGTTATTTAAACTTACATTATATTATGATATTAAAATAGGGTAAAACACTGAAATAGCAATTGCATTGATAACTAAGATTGTGAAATAGTAACACACTTACGTTCGGGATATGGAAACGATAGGTGTTGATATCTATGACCGAATACATTTTGTTTGTTTGTTATGGTCCAGTCTTCATAACCATAATTGCACGTCATTGCATTTGTACAAACGTCGGCATGATCCTTTAAGATGTTGCTATGTTAAAACGAAGACCAATCGGATAAGACCAGACGTAAAGATAATGTTTACGGTTACTCGACTGACCCTTTTATTTGGCCCCAATCTAAAAAGTTCTTACCGAATAATCTATAATACAATGTAGGATGAAACAAGCCTCGTGTTATAGTACAGTGCAGCCCCTCCAGAGCGGCCCTCTCTTTAGAAACAACTTCCATGCAACAACAGCATGATTTTCCCACTGAACGATTTAACTATAGATTAAACCTTCCTAGAGCGACAACCAAAAACAACACTAATAATGATAACATTGATGTTACTAATTCACAGGATGATATGAACGATAGCACAGCGGCCTATGTGATAGTGTATGCTTGTGACGATAAAACATCATTCGATAGAGCCGTAGACACCTTATATAATCTTAGACAAAAACAACATCGAGACGATGTGATATTTTTCGTCGGAAACAAATCTGACCTTGTGAGGTCAAGATGCGTTACAGCTGATGGTGAGTACAGTCGAACCTTCCTAATCCGAAAACCTCTCTAATCCGAACAATTTTGTCATTCCGAACATGTTCAAATAAGCAAGGTTGTACTGTATTTTAGTTTTCTAACAGAAATACAGCTGTAAATTACTGATTTGCCGACTCGTAATTGTATGGTTATATGACTGTCGTATTATAAGTCACGTGGTTATGTCATATATATGTCCATTATTGGAGGTCTCATAGCAAATATTCAGTCAAATTTCACTTGTTACATTGAAAATTGTATGTGTATACATACATTATAGTATTTAAGGTGGGTCGCGGATTTCCTCCAGAAAAATGGTCATTTGTTTAGACGTCAACGCACAATAAAGAAATTTTGCATGAACAACCTTTAAGGTTGGTTTACATTTCGCAGTCAGTAAATCTTAAAAGATACTGATCGAACTCCGTAGGGGTGGCATTTTACAATGCCAAAAATGAGACATTTTTCTTTCAGTCGCGTCAATAATGAAAAAAAACGGCCCGATGATTTTTTTTAAAAGGCAGAACAGATTCTTTAATCAATTTGAAAGACTTAAAAAGAATTTCGACTTCGTTTTCGCGCCAACGAATACTTCATTAGATTTTAAAACTTCTGTATTGTCTGCTAAGTGTAATACTATTTTTTATATATTTTTTCCAGAGCTGAGAATATTTTAGGCAAATTAATAAACAGTGGTACTCATTTTCTATAAGGCTAGAGTTACAATAAATACAAATTATTTCATTTCTTGATAAATTTGAATAAAGGCCAGTAGCTAAATCGTGCGATAAAACCGCAGTCGTGTAAGAGCTAAATTATTTCGGTTCTGTGATTAAATCAAGGTAATATCGGAATTGGAAATAAGGTTTATCTAGGGCGTGCTGTGATATTAATCGCCGTATACCAGTTTTGCTGGTGTATATCTAATAATCGAATTTCGATAGTTTTATAATTAATTAACATATTAACAAAATGCGGAAACTCGACGGGACAACAAAGTTTGTCATTCCTTCCTGTTTTTGCATTTTCGCCGCGAAAAATCAAGGACACGACAGATGTAAAGCGAAAACTCGACATATTGTATGTGTCGTATTGTCGCCTTTCTTTTGTCGTCCTTGAGCATTTTCGTGGCGAATAAGCGAAAATACGACATGACGTAAATCAGCCACCATAGTATATTTATACACGTACTTCTTTGAAAATCAAGATCGCAGGAATGAAGTGATTCAATACATGTATCCTTTCATAGAACCAATTATTTATATAAGTACTCACGTTAAATACTAATGCTTTGATCAATGTATAGCTCGTCATAAAGTGAATATCTGGCGTCTCAATTTTCATTGTCTCCAAATGAACATTTTACTTTGTGTTCATGAATTCGCCGTGTCGCGTTGGGAAAGTCAAAGGAAATTAGACGTGTATACGTTAATGGAAATGTCATTATGTACAAAAAATGTTCCAATATTATACTAGTATATACCCTCGACAATGTTGTAGAAGACTTTCTAATAAAAGAAACTAATGCACAATTATATCATATTGAAAAGAACCTTTCAGCATACATTATTGTCTTTCCGCTTATATCGAAGGCCAAAAGGAAAACAATGTTGCTTTTAACATTTTTATTCTATACTAAAAGGAACCCCGTTTCTATGGAGATAAAATCGAAGTGTAATTATAACATTTCCCATATTAGACTAAACCACACTGCCGATGTCTTTAGCGTTAACTTTAAGCTATTAAATTCTGGCATCTTAAAAACAAGAAGATTTCTTTCAAGAATTATATGAAAAAGTACAGGCGGTCCTGAATTAGATTTTCGACAATTAAGCTTCAAGCGGAAACATTTAATGCCTCTTTCGGGCGCTTTATTTACATTACATTTCTATCTCTACTTTTTCAGAAGCCAAAGCCGTCGCTATGACGTATAATTGTAAGTTTGTTGAAACATCGGTTGTGTTGAACGTTCACGTTGATGAACTCTTGGTTGGAATTGTGAAACAATTACGGCTGAGATCAACAGAGGATAAAGATAAATCTATAGGTTGTGCTACATCAAGTCTGTCATTGCTCAACAAAATCTTCAAGAAGGACAGTATATCGAAGTCATGTGAGAATTTGTACGCTTAAACAATGGATCACATCTGCTCAAAGTGAAACATTTATTATCGTTGTCGACCTTGTAGTTTTATTTTCTCAATCTATAATTTCAATTTTTAGATCAAATGAAATGAGGTGACGAATTTGTAATGATTTTGTTGTTACATATTGGATGAAATATTCGCAAAAAGTATAACCTTTGTCTATATACTGTTTTATTCGTTCATCTGATGACGTTACGCAGTTTAAGGGTGTTTTTAAACTACAATAATCAAAAGTTAACCCACATCATCTTTCAGTGCCTAGTAGAAATACTTTTATTGAATCATGCATGCAGTCGGATGGATTTCTGCACAAACAAATTGTTGTTGTTAAGTACATGTCTATCTAAATTTACATTTTACTTCGACGCCGTCACACTTGACCATTTCGCGACGTGTGATTTCTGAATAAGAGAAAATGATATACGCGTACACCATTACCTTTCTGAACATTATAAATTCCAAAATTAACGAACTAAATGTCAATAGTTCTCAAGAAGATTTCAACTCTTTGTTTGTTAAAAGTTTTATATACATGTACGTGTACTAGCAATCCATGTATTACCGTTTCCCCGTTAGGAAAAAATGTTCGTTTCTTTCCTAACCACAATGATCACTATCTTGTTGTCTAAGATACCACACATGACCACCAGAATTACTTATAGATCTTGAAAGATATCTTATTGTTTTGGATATTGGAACGCATCATTCAAGTACCATACCAAAGATTATCCACCACTTGATATGCAAAATAGCCAACAGTACACCAATATTCTCACAAGATCTCATACAAAAAAGGAATACTAGTAGTACATGTACATTAAATCAAAGGACAAAGAAATGCACAAAAAGCATAAACTGACACATTTGTAACGTCCATTTTCAATTAACCTTCCTGACTTAGTTCACATGTCAACCAACGCGTCCTACACCCATATACACACAATTATTTATATACACTTTACTTCATTTTTGATACTTCATGTTTGTAAAATAATTATTAACAACATTATCAGCGTTTGGTAATTTAACAACAGTTTTACAGTCCTCATATTTGTTTGAAGCAACCACACATTTTTAAGTATATTTAGTATTTTGCAAACAGTGTTTATCGTCACCGTTCTAATTCTTTCTTTTTTCCTTAATGTGTTTTATTGTTGTTAGTAGACCATATTGATGTGTCGTGTGATGTCTTTCCTATTGTTAATATCATATATTAACTCGAGTTTATCTCTGATGTCGTTGTTAAATGGATATAAAGTATCATTCGAAACATTATCCTGCCCATTTAACATTTGAACTGCGTTAGTTCTACGAAGCGTGTAACCGCCATTCCTTGCGGTCTACGTTTGGAGGTTTAAGGGGTTGTAAGATTTTCGTACTGATCAACGGGCTCCGTGCACTCTTTGAATACTCTAGAGGAAACTTACACAAATTTGATAAAATCTTACATCCGTACACCGCAGACAGGTTGTAGATTGGTCAAATACAATGTACGCCAGTGGATGCACGGTCACCACACCATCTCCGCGCAGCTTTGGCAAGTACAAACAATAGCAAGCCCTAGATCATATTACAATCCTATTTATTTGACTTTTTATGTTTTTGTTATTATTCAGATTTGAACGGTATTTCTGCACACCGGCAGGCATTGTACTTCAGAGTTTTCTAGGATTCTGCATCAGTCCATATACCCTTTATATGGATGAAGTGTATCGTGATATGGCATATACTGAACAGTCTGTCGAAAATAAAAAAAAATCATTTATTTCATTATTTCATAGTTTTACTCATCAAAACCATGCTATGGTGTTTGTATTTTATTAAAGTATCGTGATGTACATAATCAACTTAATATACCGCTTGGTGCCATTTTTTATCATGTATTTAAGATACTTTTCAGACATGCGTCCGTGTTAAATAGAAAAGAAAATATATCAATACTTAAGCAACAGAATGTTTACATAAGCAGGTCCTGGTTATTGATTTCGATGTTTCTAGGGCTATATATCAAAATGTATTTTACAGTGTAATTAAAATGACGATCTTTTGAGGACCTCAGTGAAAGATCGCCATGAAAACTCGACAATAAATATACTACACTGGAGCCTTCTGTGAAAGGTCTGTGACGTCATCAGAATAAGGTCGAGATTAAGTTTGTTTCCACGTGACTCGAAAGTATAAATATACTCTCATTTCCCAATGTGCTTTCGATAATTGTTATAATTAAGTTTACTTATTGTGTATATTGTAACGTGATGACTTCGTCACGTGATTGCGGAGTTTGTTTTATTATGCTTGTTCGATAATATATTGTACTGTGGTTCAGTAATATTTCAGTATTTTATTATGAAATAAGTATGTGTCTTTATTCAAATTGTATATAGTTTTTACAATTAATGACTATTTCGATGTGCGTGAATCAACCAAGCTCATCGTGCGTTCTCTCAAGGTTGTATTAATGACTGTCATTGTTTCTATTGTTGTGTTGTTGTTTTTAAGCTCTAAACGGTTCATATTCATTATTTCTTATATTGTTTGGTACTGTATTGGTAAATTCTTCACCAGTTTCTTATTGGTATTCTTGAAAACGTGTAAAATGTCAGACAGTGTATGTAGGCCTACCATTCCCAAGGTCAAGTAGAGAGTCTTGTGTGCTGGAGGGACAGTGTATGTACCATTCCCCAGGCCAAGTGGAGAGTCTTGTGTGCTGGAGGGACAGTGTATGTCCCATTTCCCAGGTCAAGTAGAGAGTCTAGTGTGCTGGAGGGACAGTGTATATACCATTCCCCAGGTCAAGTAGAGAGTCTTGTGTGCTGGAGGGACAGTGTATGTCCCATTCCCCAGGCCAAGTAGAGAGTCTAGTGTGCTACAGGGACTAAATGTAGGTCGAGTAAACCAGAAACAAACAAAATATATATGCCCTTGTGGAACCAGAAACTACAACATCAAAATACACATTGACGTTTTAAACCATTATTTAGATCGTCCAGTGATGAGTTAATATCACGGACTCGTATTTTAGCATCATGTTTCAAATTCTTAGAAGATTTTTTAATCATTTAGTAGATCAGTTCAGATCTATGGAAGCTCAAAATTGGTCGTTCATATTGAAAAAGGCATTAAATGTATTTCATTTGAAGTCTTATATTTTTTTCATGTTGTCAGGATGCCACAACTCGTTGTGCCTTTTGTCGCCTGTATAATTATGTATATTGGTTTAAAATAATGTTTATTATTATAATAAAAATATTGAAACCAATTTTATATTTGTTTATTCATTCATATTAACAAAATCCTCTTTTATATTTCCCAGTAACGAATCGAATCCTTTGTGTATGCAATGAAATAACCAGATCTAATTAAACAAATATTGAATTAAGTTTTAGACTTATAGTCAAACGTTTAAACAAAGATCATACTTCGGAAAAAAACAAATTGTGACATTTATTGATAGACGATATTTATTCTTCGGTCGGTTAGTTCTAGATAATTAATGATGTTTTTTAAGGAATGACCTTTATTCACATCACGGGTGGCCTTTATTCACATCACGGGTGGCCTTTATTCACATCACGGGTGGCCTTTATTCACATCACGGGTGGCCTTTATTCACATCACGGGTGGCCTTTATTCACATCACGGGTGGCCTTTATTCACATCACGGGTGGCCTTTATTCGAAGGTGGATGCAAACACAGGTTTGACGGTATTTGTTTTCATTAGATACGTGATACTTTAGCAACTACAAATAAATAGGTTTCGCAATGAAATAACGATTATCGCGATTAATCGAGTTTTAATCACTTAATAAATTTCGAATGTTTTTGTTCGTAAATTTTTATTATTGGGACCTCGAAGACTTAAACGAGCAAAATAAAATAATGATTGACGTAATCGATTATACACGTTTTCAACAAAGTAAAAACGATATATTTTGTTAAAGTCGTTACTCGTTTGATATTCAATAGCTCGCGATAATTCATTCAGGGTATCGATAACCTTTTATTCAAAACAAACATCAACCAGATTTTATTGTTGGTGTTTGCTACAAATGAATTAACGGAAACATATTTCAACTAAACGACTTTTATACATAGAATATCAGCGACCACTCTCAGCTGATTCACACAGAATCCCAGTATAAAACCATCACCCAAATCATCACAATCACCAATCGTTACTACTCGGACATTTCCGTAACAGAGTTACAAATTCCGGTTATGCAGTTTCCGGCCCCTTATTTTCCAACACTTATAGATGTACAGTATTTCAAACGTGGTTTAATATCATTCGGGATTTATAAAATGGGTATCAACTTCCCATTGAAAGAGAAACAGGTTGTTACCATCGCTGGAATTCCAGGGTTAGCCTCAGCCATGATGGAATTGTGCCCGTGAACAACAACAACTAAATGGCGGCCTGCCTATTATGTCCGTGGCTCTTTTCTTCCGACACACACCGAGGAGCTCCGATTACAGAATCACATGAGTCCCCAAAAACGATTACCATGATTAACTTGAACGACACTGTACGGGCATGTACAAATAAAAGTGTGCAGTTAACTAATCTGCACTTACAACGTCAAGAAAATATCATGTCAAAACATGGTCTAATAGGTTATATGTATACAAACTTTTATTCCTCCAGTACTGAAGAGTATACTACATAAAAAGTAAAATACAATGTACATGTAACTTTCAGTAACACTGATCATGAATATTCCCTTACCCGATCACTCGTACACAACCACACGAAGTCATTCATCAAGGAACACCCTATCACACACGCATTAATAAACAGGTATGGGCCAGATAAGACCGATCCTTTGATTTGAAGCCGACTTTGGTGTTTCTTTTAGAAGATCCATAGTGGATTATTATGCCTAGTATTTCAATTAAGAATTAAGAAAAAAATAGAAAACAGTTTTCCGACCAACCTACCCAAATATTGTAAATTTACAAGAGGATGCGACATGGCTTTGTTCTTAATCATGTAAGTCATTTTACTGCGAAAAATAAGTTCCTTCAATTAAATAAAAACAAGTTATAGTCAGAAAACTATAACAAAATGCCATTGTTTCCTAGTATTGGACAACTACATTGTAATTTGTTTCCGTCAGCATTTATTGCGTATTTAGTAATATTAGTAATAATTATATTCATTGGATTGCGACTGGCGTATTTTTTCTATTCCTCAAAAACAGATCGATCTTTAGGTGAATACTTTAATTATTATTATTTGAATAGCAAAAAAAAATGTACGACGCATTACCCACTCTGATGGGAAACTAACAGCTGTGCAAACTGTTTACATGTTTCTACATAAAGGCCATATGTCTACTTATGTTTATATTCAAATATTTACATGTTCAGGTCATTGTTCAGCACGAGAATGACGTTGAGTTTAGTAGTCATGTCGTCAATATTTATTATTTACATATAAAGTATTTGTGAGCATTCACTTGGGTTCAATTGACTTTAGAAAAAATAAATACTTGTAAACGGCTTGTTCGCTTACTTGTCGAACCCAATGCTTTTCAATTTGTCTATTTATTTCATCGGATTTAATGCCATTTTCAGCATTATTTCAGTCATGTGCTAAGTCGAATTCTGCTCGCATACACTTAGACCAAAATGATGATATAAAAATGTCGATGAAAACCAGCGACTTGGCTGAGAGTCATTTGGCTAAATGGTTTAGGAATCATCTATTCGTGTAGGCAAATGACTCTAATAAATTTGGAAGTACATGCATTGCGGTTTCCTTACCATAAAGTCATGACGGACAACAGACACATATACAAACAAACAAACAGTCGTTCTCACAATGCTGATTTTGTAAAGCTATCTATTTCGATTTTGTTAATGTTAATCCACAAGAAGCCCCAGAATAAAACTTTTAACCTCTGTCAAAGTCACGGACAGCGTTAGCCTCACCCGAGATTCGAACTCACAGCCTCTTAATCAGTAGATCAACGCTCTAATCGCTGAGCTAACCAGACAGGCTTTAATTCTTTTTAATGTGTATATACTAATAAGTACCTGTCAACCAATATGACAACGGGATATGAAGAAAGGAAAATATAGTTCTGTGTAGTTGATGTTTTCGGGGTTTGAAACAATGGTGCAATCTACCCTCAAATGGAACAGCGTTAGATCTACTGACTTCGGTTATGTGGGTCCGATCTCTGGGTACGTCACGTGTTCTCTGAGAGAGTCTGATTGAACATATTATGTTTATGGCCATTCGTCGTCCAATGAGACTTATTCATATTGAGAAGTGGTACGGTAGTATAATTACGTAGCATGTGTTGTGTGGTTTCTAATTTGGCGTCGAGTATTGTCAGCTTTGTAATTGATGAAGACATATTCGTGAAACTGTAGATTTCATTGCGGTAGTTTTTCTTCAGAGACCGTTTTTTTACTCTTAGTTCACTTCCGAACTGTTTACTTCTATTATTATTGGCAATCTATTAAAACGTTAGAAAACTCGGCATTCCGTTACTCACTTTAACAAACAATCGCGATAGAAAAACATTAAACTTTATGTCCATGTTTGTATTCCCAAATCATTAAACTTTTTTTTCAATTAGTTGCTTTATTGAATAAAACATCATATATCATATCCTATGCGCGAATTCCATTTAACCATGAAATTGAACTTTGTATTTGATCTGCTCAGCATAGAACGATCGAGTGGGTGAACGTAATCAGCCTTTAGTTCATTTTGTTTTGTAACTTCTCAAGCAAGAAAGAATATTAAATTGGCAAATTGAATAATGAATACTAAGATTACATATTACTTTTTCGCCAATCATTTGTGATTACAGTATCTAATGTAATGATTCATTACATTGCAGTATTATATTACATTGTAGTTCATCGGAGACATGCTGGAAAATGCTGAAACTATTGATAACATGAAGGAGTACGGAGAAGTTTTCTATGACCATTGTTATATTCAGCAAATAACAATGTTTACCTTAAGAGCATTTTCTAATGTTACGTTACTAAATAAAATGGTAAAATGTAATGTGTCGCTGATAGCAAATATGTGCTTTTTCGCAAAGAAATTGGGATGAAGTCATTTCGTGACATGAATATGAAAAGTGTCATTTCGTAAACACAGCAATATCGTTGGCCGAAAGAAATTAAATATAGTATTCAGACACTTTCGCAGGTACTTTGTTCTGTTCTTTTCAATTGAAAGTAAGTATGTTTTTATGCGAAGTGAAACGTTGTTTCTGGAACTCGGTTTATGGACTGTAGGACTTCAACAGGGAGATCGTACGGTCTACAGACCCCAAGTTTGTGAGTTCGAACCTAGGCTCGGCTGTAATGACTTTAAGATACACGAATTATATATGTACCCCTTTATACGAGTCCTACTTTCAGTCGGAATGGTAATGACTAGAACAAAACGTATGTAAACATATAAAAACACTCTTTCAATACTTGTATAATCGGTTAAAACATATAAACAATCTTAGAGAAAACTTAATTATGATTTAGTAAACAATACGTAATGGAATGAGACGGTGACTTTGCTGCGCATAACTATTTTTTCAGACAACTGAGTAAAGAAAATTGCTTTTGTCTTGGCATACAATAGATTACAAGATTAAACAGCCTGGAGAGACAGAGTGTGTGTATTGATTACGCAATTATATGACGCATAAAAAACTGTCTTTTAGGTAAAAACAACTACTTAATCTCGATTGTTTATCCTTTGTAAGCACATGAACATGTGTTAATAAACTAGATATACAAAAAAGATTAATCTAAACTTGACAACGCTAAAAGCATACCGATAAGTCACCATTAAACTATGACGCTCTCACATTAACAACACGTATCCTCTTTGTTTGTGACGTCACTCCTCTAAATGGCAGTTATAAAACAGTATTTTCTAATGAGAGGATGTATCTATATTGTACCAGCTTGTTGTGGTTGATCAAAAAATGCCTTTTAATGGTTTTGCATTTTAACGACAGATGATTTACGAATGTTTTGCTATAAAAACAAAGTAAAAAATACTTTAAATTATAAATAATGTTTATAAACGAGACAATGGGATATTGTCTTCCATTGACGCTCCTTTTATATGTTGTTTAACTGTTCGACAAAGGTCATATCATAGCCGCCCCCACAGAGCAGAGGAAGAGAAGTATCCCTATTCTTACTTAGTTTTTGCCCCATTTTACAGCCAATCAGCTGCCGAGATTATTTGAATTTTGTACTGATTAATTTCATGAAGACGACTGTCTGGAGTCTGACCTACTTTTATTAAGAGTACGATGGCAAAAATAGGGCAAACATAAGTTAGTTAGTGTCTAAAATGACTGTTCTACATGAAATTGGAAACGACTATATTACTTGGAATAGTTTTTCTAGTTTCTTAACGTGTCCGGTGTAAAGCATCGATACACGCCTCATGCCCATTACTGGGCTTGATAGCTGGGATGAGCACCCTGCGTATATTATGAAATATAGAAATGTTTGTATAAAAAGGTTGAGCGAATGGGTTAAAATGACTTGAGTATAAAACCATAGATTATTTACTATAGCTGTGGAAAGGCACTCCTTCGACAAATTGTCTAACTCAGAAAGCTGACGTTGTAAAAACTGTCAGATTCCACTTCATCTGCGAGACGTTACACGAATCAATCACCATTTTAAAACCAATTTTAAGAATGCCTTAATTTGCATATTGACGCCAACTAATTGAATTCACACCATCGTAATTAAGTTCGCCACATTTATTCTGAATAAATTGTTCTTGTTAAAATTGATATCATAACTTCATTCTTAATATTTGTCTTACAAAATATGAGAGGACGAAACTAGGTCAAAAGTCGCACTTATATTACAGTTGGCATGGTTTTGTATAATTCAGAATAAGTACGACCATGTACATTTAGTTAGGTACCCTAAACAAAATGACCACAATAACTAAAAAGGAAAGCGACATCTCCTCCTGAACCACTGGGTGGATTTTATTAAAACTGTTCAGGAATTATCCTTGAATCATCTTCTATAAAAAAATTAAAACGATACCGGTCTGCTGAACAAGACGGCTGCCAAAGCTAAAATAGAAATAAGGTTTTAACGATACTCCGTCTTAGGTTCTTGACCTTTGGCGTATTGTTTCTCAAGTGACCAATTTAGGACCATCATGGCCCTCTTGTTTATAACAATTGTTTCTCTCAAATGAAAGAACGTTCGTATGAGTCTACAATATAGAAAGAGTTATTGTTCGAGTTTTGTCTTATATTTGTTCCTTGGTAAAGTAAGAAATATTTAGAAATACTGTGTTTAAAATAAGATTAGTGATTGCAATGTCTGGGTACGCTTCGACATGAACAATTTTAAACTTGTGTGATTTACATCTTTGTAATTCCTGTGCAAGTTTATAGCAGCAATACTGTAATCTTATATTTCGTTTTAGAATGTTCAATGTATACAAATTTGCGAATAACATATACATGTATACCAACGAAACACTGGAACAGACCAAATATATGTCAAAATTTCTAGAACTTATAAATTCAAACTTATTATTAGAGACATTGCCATATTTGTCGAAAAAGCTTTCACACTTAGAAATACTATTTTGTGACCTATTTGTAATTTGCAAAAAATATTTTATGACTGTAGAATTGTTTCATGAGAAATCACTCATTAGTAGTGGTAAAAGCTTAAGTTAAATTATTACACGAAAAATACACGAAAGTATGCATAGTTCTAATTTATAATACATATTGACCTTCTCGGAGCGTGATATAAACGTTTGCATTTTCATATATGAATTACTTTCCTTATTATTTAGCATTAATTAGTATGATACTTCCATTGATTGATCAATCATATCTATACATGTATATAAATGTCACTGTTCGTCAATCTTATATTATGCATATTTGTATCCTTGTGGGTTCTTTAGCCTCTTGGAAATAATCTCTCTCTCTCTCTCTCTCTCTCTCTCTCTCTCTCTCTCTCTCTCTCATATTATACGACCAATGGTTAAAGCTTAGATTATTTGGAACTTGTATTGCGTAATACTTCCCATCTTTGTTACCACAATTCTCTTTTTTGTGTGTTGTATTTTATGCACATGATTGGTTACTTGTTTTAACGGCGATTCGATGTTATGTGGGCAATAATTGTTGACAAATTCTGCAATGTACAGTTTGTTTTTTCTCTGGTCATGTGACAAAATCTCCAGTGGTTTGTGGATTTATTGCATTCGGAAATGCTGATCGTTTTGAACTCTGCGAGTTGACTCAACTTTTCCAAGACAAGTTATTCGCAGAAGACCTTATCTTATACACGAGAGAATTATCTTTTTAAGTTAACCTAATATAGTGTTGTCGATTTATTTAATAACCTTTAAAGTTACTGAAATGAACGATTAAAGCACGTAATTGAACGTCAAACATAATCCATTATTAGGTGAAATAGTGACTCTAATTTAATGATCAAGAAAAGATCAAATGCGTCAAAAACACCTTTGATGGTGGCAGGTATCAAGTTGTTTATGAATTCTTGGTGTATTCTGAGAAGTAGTGATCCTGCTTAATTAAATCATTGCCTTATCATAATTAAATATCAGGATATGATAAAGGTCCTTCAGGCGGAAGTCTTAGCTAATTCAACGACGCTTTCAGTGCTTCATTAAATGAAGAGTTCCTGGAGGTGAGATCCTGTATTCAAAACACAGAGGCACCGTAATAGCAAATGGTGAGATCCTGCATTATAAACACAGAGGCACCGTATAACAAATGATGAGATCCTGTATTAAAAACATAGCAAATGGTGAGATCCTATATTAAAAACACAGAGGCACCGTATAGCAAATGGTGAGATCCTGCATTAAAAACACAGAGGCACCGTATAGCAAATGGTGAGATCCTGTATTATGTCACAGAGGCGCCGTATAGCAAATGGTGAGATCCTGTATTAAAAACACAGAGGCACCGTATAACAAATGGTGAGATCCTGCATTATAAACACAGAGGCACCGTATAACAAATGGTGTGATCCTGCATTAAAACACAGAGGCACCGTATAACAAATGGTGAGATCCTGCATTATAAACACAGAGGCATCGTATAACAAATGGTGAGATCCTGCATTATAAACACAGAGGCACCGTATAACAAATGGTGAGATCCTGCATTATAAACACAGAGGCACCGTATAACAAATGGTGAGATCCTGTATTAAAAACACATAGACACCGTATAGCAAATGATGAGATCCTGTATTAAAAACACAGGAGTGCCGTATAGCAAATGATGAGATCCTGCATTAAAAACACAGAGGCACCGTATAGCAAATGGTGAGATCCTGTATTAAAAACACAGAAGTGCCGTATAGCAAATGGTGAGATCCTGTATTAAAAACACAGAGGCACCGTATAGCAAATGGTGAGATCCTGTATTAAAAACACAGAGGCACCGTATAGCAAATGGTGAGATCCTGCATAAAAACACAGAGGCACCGTATAGCAAATGGTGAGATCCTGTATTATATCACAGAGGCACCGTATAGCCAATGGTGAGATCCTGTATCAAAAACACAGATGCAACGTATAGCAAATGGTGATATCCTATATTAAAAACACAGAGGCACCGTATAGCAAATGGTGAGATCCTGTATCAAAAACACAGAGGCACCGTATAGCAAATGGTGAGATCCTGTAACAAAAACACAGAGACACCGTATAGCAAATGGTGAGATCCTGTATTAAAAACACAGAGGCACCGTATAGCAAATGGTGAGATCCTGTAACAAAAACACAGAGGCACCGTATAGCAAATGGTGAGATCCTGTATCAAAAACACAGAGGCACCGTATAGCAAATGGTGAGATCCTGTATTAAAAACACAGGCACCGTATAACAAATGGTGAGATCCTGTATTAAAAACACAGGCACCGTATAACAAATGGTGAGATCCTGTATTAAAATCACAGAGGCACCGTATAGCAAATGGTGAGATCCTGTATTAAAAACACAGAGGCACCGTATAGCAAATGGTGAGATCCTGTATTAAAAACACAGAGGCACCGTATAGCAAATGGTGAGATCCTGTATTAAAAACACAGAGGCACAGTATAGCAAATAGTGATATCCTGTATTAAAAACACAGGCACCGTATAACAAATGGTGAGATCCTGTATTAAAAACACAGAGGCACCGTATAGCAAATGGTGAGATCCTGTATTAAAAACACAGGCAACGTATAGCAAATGGTGATATCCTATATTAAAAACACAGAGGCACCGTATAGCAAATGGTGAGATCCTGTATTAAAAACACAGGCACCGTATAACAAATGGTGAGATCCTGTATTAAAAACACAGAGGCACAGTATAACAAATGGTGAGATCCTGTACTAAAAACACAGAGGCACCGTATAACAAATGGTGAGATCCTGCATTATAAACACAGAGGCACCGTATAGCAAATGTTGAGATTCTGTATTAAAAACACAGAGGCACCGTATAACAAATGGTGATATCCTACATTAAAAACACAGAGGCACCGTATAGCAAATGGTGAGATCCTGTATTTAAACACAGAGGCACCGTATAACAAATGGTGAGATCTTGTATTAAAAACACAGAGGCACAGTATAACAAATGGTGAGATCCTGCATTATAAACACAGAGGCACCGTATAACAAATGGTGAGATCCTGTATTAAAAACACAGAGGCACCGTATAGCAAATGGTGATATCCTATATTAAAAACACAGAGGCACCGTATAGCAAATCGTGAGATCCTGTATTAAAAACACAGAGGCACCGTATAGCAAATGGTGATATCCTATATTAAAAACACAGAGGCACCGTATAGCAAATGGTGAGATCCTGTATTAAAACACAGAGGCACCGTATAAAAAATGGTGAGATCCTGTATTAAAAACACAGAGGCACAGTATAGCAAATGGTGAGATCCTGCATTATAAACACAGAGGCACCGTATAACAAATGGTGAGATCCTGTATTAAAAACACAGAGGCACAGTATAACAAATGGTGAGATCCTGTAACAAAAACATAGGCACAGTATAACAAATGGTGAGATCCTGTATTAAAAACACAGAGGCACAGTATAACAAATGGTGAGACTCAGCATTATAACACAGAGGCACAGTATAACAAATGGTGAGATCCTGTATTAAAAACACAGAGGCACAGTATAGCAAATGGTGAGATCCTGTATTAAAAACACAGAGGCACAGTATAACAAATGGTGAGATCCTGTATTAAAAACACAGAGGCACAGTATAGCAAATGGTGAGATCCTGTATTAAAAACACAGAGGCACAGTATAGCAAATGGTGAGATCCTGTTTTAAGAACACAGAGGCACCGTATAACAAATGGTGAGACTCAGCATTATAACACAGAGGCACCGTATAACAAATGGTGAGATCCTGTATTAAAAACACAGAGGCACAGTATAGCAAATGGTGAGATCCTGTATTAAAAACACAGAGGCACAGTATAACAAATGGTGAGATCCTGCATTATAAACACAGAGGCACCGTATTACAAATGGTGAGATCCTGTATTAAAAACACAGAGGCACAGTATAACAAATGGTGAGATCCTGTATTAAAAACACAGAGGCACAGTATAACAAATGGTGAGATCCTGTATTAAAAACACAGAGGCACCGTATAACAAATGGTGAGATCCTGTATTAAAAACACAGAGGCACCGTATAACAAATGGTGAGATCCTGCATTAAAAACACAGAGGTACCGTATAGCAAATGGTGAGATCCTGTATTAAGAACTTAGAGGCACCGTATAACAAATGGTGAGATCCTGTATTAAAAACACAGAGGCACCGTATAACAAATGGTGAGATCCTGTATTAAAAACACAGAGGCACAGTATAGCAAATGGTGAGATCCTGTATCAAAAACACAGAGGCGCCGTATAGAAGATGAAGAGAAAGTACCGTTTTATAACCAATAATGATGGGTCACATAATACATTGAGAATCAAATTACATGTATAACAAATGTGTTTGTGCTGTATGTTACAGTATTATATTAAAACAGATTATAATGATATCTATAATCCGTTACAAATCTAATGCTAGTCAGTTAATAAATAATCGCCTTTCAATGCACATGCTTTACTTTTAATAACTGTTGGATTTTAAAAATAGATAGTGTCTATATAGATACACATTTGTGTTTGTCGTTTGACTTGTAGACATTTTATTATTCTTACCAACCAACTCAACAATACAGCTCCATATAACGTATATCTACTTTTTGTATTACATAAGATAATCAAATAAAGTTGCGAAATGAAAATGTTGAGAAAAAATACCTTTTATGAAATGATACTAGCATTCGGGTTATTATGTTTCATCCTACCTAAATTGTTCATTGGTCACGAAAAATACAGATTAGCAAACCTTCCGAGCTCTGGTAAATAATTGTTTATCAACAAACTCTTTTACTTTTGTGTAAATGTTTACTTACAAATTTATGTAGATAAATGCTATAATTAAATGGTGAGTACTGATAATTAATTTAAATTTGTCCGGACAGCGTAGTCTCCGTATGTATTATCAAGAATGAAAACTGTTATTTTTGACACTGAATTCGTGGGTGTGAATAATACCTACATGACAAAGTAAATCACAACATAAAAATTGCTAGGAAAGAGACAGCAACATCAGGAATATCCATCCAAATACAAAAAATAAAGTTAATGTTTTATTATTTATCTTGTTAAACAATTAGTTACTTGTTATCAATGAATGTAACACATTGTAATTGATCAGAAAAGGATATAAGGAGGATGGCTTATTATTAAAATTGTGTTTTTGCGAATTGCTTATTAGAACGGAATTTCATGATGTATTTCTGTCAGTGCTGTTTGATTGTGCTCACTTAATGTATTTCTGTAAATGATTGTTTGTACTTTAAAATGTGAAGAATATAAGTAGGACGTGCAAAATGAAAGATATTATTGTATACAAATACAATAATAAATTATGGCTTCGTTTGCTTACTGTCTGTTGCTCCGCGAATTATAGAATGAGACTAAATAGCAATGCTTTACAGTGTATAATGGCAAAAACTGAGGCGAGGTTGTAACATGAACATAATTGCTGTGGCCCTAACCGGATTCCGTAGATAACAGTTATGGAATACATGTACTTCGAAAGCAAACATAGATGCTGAGTAAACATAAACAATAACGCAGAAAAAATGACAACATCCGAATGAAAAAAAACAGTTTCTGTAGGCTACTTGTGATTTATATACAGATATTTTTTCGAAGTATTTTATGAAAGTGTCACATATTTCTCTCTGGCCAGGACGGGGATAAAATGTGTTTGTCAAGCAATTATAGGAAATTATCTAAAGTGTCTTAATTTTTTCTGTTGTAGACATAAGATAAAAATAAAATGGATGTCAAGAAACTAATAAAACGTTAGTAAATGTTATTTGTTATTTGTAGCACAAACTAAAATAATTTTGAACTTACGATCGCATCTTTGGACTCTCCATATACGTATATGAAGATTGGCTGTACGTAAGCTCGGTATAGATAAGGAATGCACACTGTTGCAAATTTCGTGGCTTTTTTATGAAACCATGTGGATTCGTTTATATTTTGTCTCCCCAATTTTAATACACCTTTGTATACTAGTACGACAATATGTGTTTTTTTCTATTTACATGCATATAAAATATGTTCATGTTCACTCAAAACTGTTAGGACAAAAATACAATCGTAAGTTATTACGATGTGTAGAATACACATTTTGTTGTCCTATGTTGAAACGAACATAATAATATAATAATAAGATGTATATAGTAATTCACAATTACAAGGTAGAATGAAGTATATATTTATTATGAAAATATATTATTTTCCTAGTACGAAACGAAAAATGCATAGGATTACAGATATATTGCATACAATAGACACTTCAAGTGCAGATAGTGTAAAAAATCTTATACTATGGAAATACAATTGTTCTTTCGGAAATTACAAACTTTATACAGGTTAAAAATTGTTATAAAGTGATCTGATATTTTTCTGTTTTAATAATTTAGATAGTATATTATACTCAGACATAAATGTATTGTTAATATTACACTGTTTTGTCAAGTTTTCACTTTTGAAATATGTTTTACCAATACAGAAGCCGACAAGTGATAAAATTAGGATCACAAAATGATATTTGTGATTATGTATTTTGTTACCGACGACTACGTATTTCAATCGTCGTAAATTTCTGGATATACCACATATGTTCAAAATATTTTGTATAAAAAATTCATAATTCATAATCCATATGTAGCTTGGCAGTCAATAAACAGATGCTGATATGTTTCAATTAAACTACATGAATTACAATTTTTTAGGCTGATATTTTCCATTTATATGTTATTTCATTTGATGTAAATAATTTTGTAATATTCTTTATTTGAATTGTTTTACTCTATTGTCAGGAATTGAATGTATGGAAGAATAAACTTCTGACCAAATTTCGTGGATTTACCCAGATCAGAAATTTCATGGGTACATAATTTCACGTATTTTCAAAATTTCGGATAGGTAGATCTTTTCGGATACCTTTGTAATTCTAATAGAAAATAGGCGTGTTTTTAAAAGGACAACTATTAACAAACTATACAACCTAGCTGGTGGTAAACAAACAAACAGGGATTGTTAAATCTGTTAAAAATGCTAAATAAATGTCATATCGATGATGCAACTATGTGACGTAAAAACTTGGATTGTTAATTGTATTTGATGTTGGATCATCACTGTTGTTTTTTACAATGCGTTGTATATTATGCCCTTTCATCGCACTTTCATGTGGAGAACAAGATCGGATTTACAAAGGTTGTCTAAGGTTTTATGTCAACGTTTCCATTAGAGCGTTTTATCTTCGCGTCGTAAATGTCTAAAACTACCAATTACTCTTCCTCTGAGAACGACTAATGCAACAAATGTATAAAAATTGCTCACTCATCTCAGCTAATGAACAAATTAAACACACACATAATTGACCGAACGCAGCGATTCCCTATCAAATTAAATGAAGTTACGGATTCAGAAGAGAGCGATTCATACATTGGTATGGAATCAGCCCATCGTGAAGCCATATCAAATATCATCAGGAGAGTGATTCTGACTTTTAAAATTATCTCGTGAACAGACTCTAGTTTTCAAATACAGATTTTTTATGTTCCACGGGTGTTTTCCAAAGAGCATCAAAACATTATTAAGGCTTGTCAGGAACATATGGCATTAATCAAGAGCAAATATGTGGAACTAGAATGACAACATTTAAAAAGAATTAAGCATTATTCTATGCTTAAAGTGTTTAGCATGCTGCAAAATCGATGGAAATATAATACTATCCATCTATTACAGAAAAGTATTCCTAAAAAAAAAAAACATACAAAAGAGTCCCACGATGCCACACACTACCCCCCCCCCCCCCCCCCAAAAAAAACATAAAAATGGAGGACGCTTTCCATAGTTCCCCGACGAGTACCATTCCGTAGCAAAGCTACAATAACAAGACAGAACGTTTAAACATGTTCAATGTGAATGCTTCAGGCAATTAATCCGGCGCTTCCAGACAAGAATATCCAACATCGAATTAGTTGGTTCAATTTAACTTGTATCATATAGGGAAAAAACAGACAACATTGAACCAAAACGGTAAGCAATACGCTATCTCCTCTGGTGCCATCTTGGAATGATCACGATACAAGACTACAGGGAATATTGATAAGACAGACAGGCACGTTCTCTTCTTATCTCTGTACTGTGACAATTTTTCCAGTTGATACCTGATCTGTTATTGTAAATCATGTGAATGCATTTTGTGACTGTCGCTTCCAATGATATTGACAATGCCAATTCTAGAAATGTGTTTTGGATTGTTGTCAGCAAAAACTTGTTTCTAAAAAAAAGAGTATCTTGTAAGACCCCTATCGGTACGAAGCTTTCAAATTAAATTGTGTATGTGGTAGGGAAGCCATATCTGTCTTTTGGGATTTAAAGCATTCCGATAAAATGTATATTCGTAAAATACAACTGTGGAATTTGATTGCTTTTGTTATGCAACTGTATATGAAGTTAATCGTACTGCTGGACGAGACAGTTTCAATTTTAGTTGACAGATTTCACGAGCATATCGTATGTTTATCATGTAGTATGGTCATAATCTAATTTGACATCTAACAAGCCAAATAGGACTTTCATGCTAAAATCATTATGTTGTTTAATAAATTCTATTACCAACACAGTGTCGGTAAGAATAGTAATGTAATGTCGTGTTCCAATCATGGAGTAAGTACATTTTAAGTACACAATAAGCTTTGCTGCAACCAAACTTGTAATAAAAACCAAACTTGTAATAAAAACTAAACTTGTAATAAAAACCAAACTTGTAATAATTATTTCACTCATTAACTTACTGAAGTGTTCCACAACATTAATTAGCACGTGATGACCTAATTAAAGCCACTAGCACTTGAAATGACCTTCATTTTTCAATTTGCATATACCATCTATCCTTACAGTCAAGCGTGTAGTAATTATTACAAGTTTGGTTTTATTACAAGTTTGGTTGCAAGGTCCAACCAAACTTGTAATAACCAAACTTGTAATAAAATTTTCAAGTCGAAGTAAGATTTTTCTTTTGCACTCATTAACTTACTGAAGTGTTCCGCCGCATTAATTAGCACGTGCTGACTTAATTAATGTCACTAGCACTTGAAATGACCTTCATTTTTCATATTGCATATACCATCTATCCTTACAGTCAAACTTGTAATAATTATTACAAGTATGGTTTTTATTACAAGTTTGGTTGCAACAAAGCTTTAAAGTCAACTCACTCAATTACACCACGTCTCGTATATCCTGACGTGTACACCTCACATCGTTTGCTTATTCATTTGTTGCTTTCAGTGGATTACAACGTGATTTTCAACGTATTTCAGTTATACACGGCGGTCAGTTTACCTAACTAGTTTTCCTGGACTGTACCAACTTACCATTTCACAATGAGCGGCAATTTCTCCACATATGGAGGAAATTCGACATTTTTGTCAACTTTTTATTGAAGAGTAGGATTGAAAAATCGTATCAATGGGTTTCAAATCCAGCGTACCTAACCAATGGACCCTGTCTGTGCTTATTTATCATGCATCTATATTAAACAGTAGTGTAAACAAAGAGCTTTGAATGAGCATAATCTTTGCGTGGAAATAGAACTTGTCCTTCAAGGAGAAAACGAAGAACATAAATGGAAGTCGATTTATCTAAAACCTAGAAAATGAATT